>CM077079.1:146681460-147281460 GCA_039513925.1 Platanthera zijinensis
TGGGGACATAGTGGGTGGTAAAAAAACTTGGAGCCTGAAGTGCCAAACAAAAAGTGTAGAGAGCCGAATGGGTAAGGGAGGCTGACCCGCATCTTGTCATTCTCCATGATTGCTTCGGCTGTCAGCGTTAGCATGGAGATTTGATCAATAGGGAATGGCTGAACAATACCCGTATTATGTCGTTCGGACTAAATCACCTAAAGTAACTGTCTTTCGTCATTGGCTAATGAGAGTCTTAGGCTACGGGCCAGAATAACTAGAATGCTCAAGTGTGAACCATCAAGTATGGACTATGGATGGGTTTGGGCCTAGAGAGGTTTGGTACACCGATAATGTGACCTGAATGCATAGGGCGTGTGGCCGATCGAGCCTACGTCCGTGCGTATGGTTCATAAATTCTTATTTTGTTGCCAAAACACATACACTGCTATTTGAAGGGAAGGAGAACCACCGCCCCGAGTGAGGGGTGGGGTCATTATAATTTGGTCAGCTAATGCTGACCATTGTTGTGTTTTGCTATGTTTTGGTAGGAAGTGATATGCAGGTGCTGGAGAGCCAAATGAAAAGTAGCGGTCTGAAGTCCCTTATGTGGTGTTTGGCTGGCCTTGAAGGCCCAAAGGAGAACAATTACTGTTTTCATTTGTGGTGTAACATCTCTACCCGTCAAGTAGGATATAATAGAGGGTCCGACCAGGGCCCCACACAGAATTCCACAAACAGGCGGAGACGTCACGAAATAATACCAAGAGCCCTCGCACCCTAACATAGAGCATTATAGCGAAGTTTCAGGGTTGAAAACTTGAACTCAATAATAACACAAATGTCCACTTCTATAACAAAATAGGAATGTACACAACCATACACAGCAGGTACACAGCCTTATGGCTTTTACAAGTTTCTCTGAACATAAGGTGTGGTTTACAAACATCGGCACGCAGGCCGGCCACACATGAATAAGAGTGAGCAAAACAAGGCCTTCGAGGGCAGTAACACAGCTTGGGCTTCAGCCCGTTAAGTCCCTCTTGGACAAGCACAACCTGCACCTACAAGAATCAATTCACCAACCGTGGCAAATAGGTCAACGGTCAGCATTCAGCTGACCAATTATAATGACCCTGCCCTGGCACGGGGCTGCGGAATTCCTTCCCTGCATAGCAATTTACATCACACACATAT
Organism: Platanthera zijinensis; assembly: GCA_039513925.1. Lineage (NCBI taxonomy): Eukaryota > Viridiplantae > Streptophyta > Magnoliopsida > Asparagales > Orchidaceae > Platanthera > Platanthera zijinensis. The sequence goes on from CM077079.1 coordinate 146,682,637, forward strand.
ATATTTTTAGCCACCAAGGCAATACATATCACAAATGCCGGTACGACGCCCCGACATTCCGTGCACTCAGGCACATTCTGGTGTACCGAAAACACCATATCCCACCACCATTAAGAGGTCCTAGACATGACGGTCAAACTTGAGCATTCCTAGTCTTTATGGCGCCCAGGCCAAAGACTCTCATTATGCCCCTGACGAAAGCCCAATGCCTTGACGCTCTCTTGTACAGGTGGCATAAAGCAGGTACAGATCAGCCACCCCCTGTTGGTCAACTCGCCTTGCTACAAAGGAATACCGAAGTACTCTTGGTCAACTTACAAGCGCAAGTCGGTTTCACCTTTCCTGTTCGGATCTAAGTACTTTTTCGCAGTTGCAGCCCAACGGCTCAACTTCATACCACATGGCGCTCACGGCCATAAGAGTTGAACCCAACTCTCATAATTTCCTTGACTTCCTCCAGTACTTCCTGCGGCACCAAGCCACATGCATCCATCACAAATTTCATGCACACTAGCAATAAACACGGAGTCTTCTCCGATGTGCAAACAAGCATCACCAATCCATACCAATATGTCCAGATGGCTTCACACAGCATGCCTAACCGTACTCACACATCCGGTTCTAATGCACTATAACGAGGATGAACCACCAATCCCGAGGGAATCTCTTCACCATTCACCTTTTGGTGGAGGATTCCTATGCAAATGCAGGAAAAAAGGACTTCACTTATCCAAGAAGAATCGTTACCCTTGGAAGACGCTTCAGATTCATGGGGATAAAATTAAGCGGATGAATATTCTCGCAACAGCCTTGCCTTCGCAAATCCGAACTCGGCTCTCGATTTTAACCACCGTAGCACCACCGGCAGCCGGCTTCCTCCTCTTCTTCTTCCTCTAGCTCTCCTCTCTCTCTTACTTAAGAAAGAGCAAGACACAACTCAAATGAGCTTTCTCCTTCTCAAGGCCAGCCTTATTACCCAGGGATGAGCCTAAACCATTGATCTTGTTAAGAAAATGAACGGATCAAATCAGCCCGTAAATTGATTTCCTGACTGAACACGGGTTGTGACACGCCCGTGTCATAGGACTGTTCCTGAAGGACTAATGAGCTGAGACTCACACCGAGTCCAGGAACACGGCTTAGAGATGCTCGTGTCAAACACTTGATACGCCTGTATCAGAAAGCACACGGTCGTGTGACTAGCCGTGTCACTCTTTCAACACAAGACCGATCACTCGAGAAGAATACGCTAAGGCACACACCCTGTCCTTACTGTGTGCCAAACCACGCTCCGGTGACACTCCTGTGTCACAGGCCGTGTTCCCCACTCGACGCCACTCCACTCAACGCCACTCAACGCCACCCGGGATTAACCCGAGCAGACACGCCCTGGGACACGCCCGTGTCCCAGGCCGTGTCACCTCTCGACGATCGTCAATCGTGCCATCTTGAACTTGAGTCGACACCTACAGTAAAGGACACGCCCTTGGACACGCCCGTGTCCAAGGACGTGTGCACTAGACACGCCCTGGGAACACCCGTGTCCAAGGCCGTGTCACCCAGCCTGACCTATTTTGGGACTTAGGGATTTTTGGGGTTGTACAATCCTCCCCCCGTTAAAATAAATTTCGTCCCGAATTTGTACGCAGCAAGAGAAACAAACATCACAATGCTATTCCACAGACAGTTTTGTTACAAAAGAATGTACACAGTCAATAATTTACACAAAAGCTCGGAAACTCAGCTCGCATGGTCTGCTCTCGCTCCCATGTTAGCTCTTCACGACCACAATTGTCCCATCGGACATTGACCATCCCGATCATCTTGTTTCGCAACTATTTTTCAGCTCAATCCTCGATTCGAATAGATCTAATTTTCGTCGTTAGCCCACTGTCGACTGATACTTGATCTGCAATAGCCACTTGGATTGGCTCTCTTACCACTTTCCGCAACACAGAGACATGAAACACATCATGTAAACTGCTCAGCTCTTGCGAAATTGCTAACAGATATGCAACTTCACCAATATGCTCGACCATCTCAAACGGCCCAGATACCTCGGGCTCAACTTTTTTAGACGCCGTATCCTGGATACACCTTTTAATGGTTTGATTTTCAAGTACACAATCGCCCATCGCAAACTCCACGTTTCAGTGCTTGGCATTGTAATACTTAGCTTGCCTTTCTTGAGCCACTATCAGTCATTCACGTATCAACCGTATAATTGTGTTGGCATCATCAAACTCTTTTTGCCGATACAGCTTCGTTTCGCCAGTCTCCGCCAAGCCAAAGGTGTATGACATTTATTACCGTATAAAGCCTCAAAGGGCGCCACATGGATACTAGCTTGGTTGCTATTGTTGTAGGCGAACTCAACCACACCGAGATGATCTTCCCAATTCTTCCTGAAATCCAGCACACACATTCAGAGCATATCCTCCAACGTTATGTTGGTCCTCTTGGTCTGACCATCCGTTTGAGGGTGGAAGGCCATGCTGAAATGTAATTTTACCCAATAGTTCGTGGACTAATCTCCAAACACCCGAAGTGAAACGCCCATCTCGATAACGAACGATGCTACGGGGCACACCGTGCAATCGTACAATAGTATCCACGTACATATTTGCCACTTCTCAACTGAATCGTCCTTACGTTCGGGATGAAGTGTGACACCTTGGATAAATGGTCCACAATCACCCATACCGCATCATTTCAACGCTGTGATCTCGGCAATCCATGAACAAAATCCATGGAAATATCATCAAATTTCCATTCAGGAATAGGTAACTGCATTAGTAACCACCTGGTTTTTTGCATTCTGCCATTACCAAAGCACACATTTTACACTTAGCGACATAGTGTGTTATGTCCTTCTTCATTCCAGGCCACCAATACAGTTTTTCATATCTTTATACATTTTCTTGCTCCCGGGGTGAACCGAATATTTGGTGAAGTGGCCTTCATACATCACCTCTTCACGAAGCTTACCCCTATTTGGGACACACAGACGACCGTCATTCCGAAAAAGACCGTCATTCAACGAAAATCTATAGTCCGCACTTTCCGCTGCATACAGTTGTAGACTTTCATCAAGTTCTGTTGCTTGCCAAACTCTGTCTGCCAGGTCACACTATACCTCCATCTAGTTCAAGCATGCATCTGCAGTGGCATTCCTTTCAACACAAGAAATATTTAATGCCTCAAGTTCTCGAATTAGGCTTTCATTATGCCTTATAAGCTTACTTGACCTTGTCGGAGTCCGACGACTCAAGGCATCCGGGACTACATTCTCTTTACCGGGAGTATAATGAATCTGCAAGGTATAGTCACCAAGAAACTCCATCCACCTTATCTGTTGCATATTAAGATCTTTCTGATCCAACAAATATTTCAGGCTCTTATGGTCCGTGAATATATCCACTTTCATGCCATATAGATAATGATGCCACAGTTTAAGTGCAAATATTACCGCCGCCAATTCTAAATCATGGACGGGGTAATTCCGTTCATGCACCTTCCACTGGAGTAGCCATAAGCTATCACTTTTCTGAATTGTAAAAGAATGCGCCTAAGCCGCTCCCTGATGCATCACTATAGACCTCAAAGCCGTCTTGACCACATGTCAATGTTAATTGGCTCTGCGGTCAAACGACTCTTTAACTCTTCAAAAGCTCGAGCGCACTATGACGTCCAAATGAACTTCTGATCCTTTCTCGTCAGTATGGTAAGAGGCAAAGCTATTCTCGAGAAATTCTCTACGAAGCGCCTGCAGTAGCCTGTAAGCCCAAGAAAACTCCTGACTTCTGCTACTGAAGAAAGAACAGGCCACTCCAGTATAGCAACTATCTTGGAAGGATCCACTGCAATGCCCTCTCCACTAACCACATGGCCAAGGAAAGCCACTGACGACAGCCTAAACTCGCACTTAGAACTTGGCATAGAGCTTATTCTTCCTCAAGGTGTGCAACACCATCCGCAAGTGATATGCATGATCTTCTTCATTGGGAATATATGAGGATATCGTCAATAAGACGATCACAAGAAGATCGAAGTATTCTCTAAACGTTCGATGCATCATGTCCATGAATATTGATGGCGCATTAGACAGCCAAATGGCATTACTGTGAACTCATAGTGACCATAGCGTGTTCCAAATGCTGTTTTGGGTATGTCACTTTCATGAACTCTCAACTGATAGTAACCTGACTTCAAATCCAACTTGGAGTATACAGTCGAGCCAACTAACTTATCAAATAAGTCGTCAATTCGTGGAATTGGATACTTGTTCTTTTCTGTTAGTTTTTTCAGTTCTCTATAGTCAATGCATAGACGCAAGCTGCCATCCTTCTTTTTAACAAAGAGAACCGGCGCGCACCAAGGCGATTAACTTGGGCGTATATAGCTTTGCTCTAGCAATTCTCGCAACTGAACCTTTAGATTCGCCATCTCCTTTGGCGCTACTCGATAAGTCGAGCGGGCCACAGGTTTTGCACATGGCACAAGCTCGATAGCGAAGTCGATTTACCATTGGGGTGGTAACCCCGGAAATTCTTTTGGAAACACATCAGCGTATTCCGATACAATCGGCACCTCACATATACTGGCCTTCGACCCCACCGCCTCAATGAGTGTGAAGAATAACTCTGCACCCTCCCGAACTTCTTAACAACTTGGAGAGCGGATATAAATACCCTACTCGTCCCTCGCATACCACACTGAACTTGGCCTCTTGCTCGGTATTTTTCCCCAGTGTAACCACTTTTGAGGTGCAATCTATACAAGCATGCTTCTCTGAAAGCAAGTCCATACAAGATTATATCAAACTCTGATATCGGCAATACAAATGTTTCCACCTTGAAATTCCGGCTCCCATCTTGACCTCAAACAACAAGACTTATCCGCAAACATTAAACATCCGTTTGGTAGTAACACCTTCAGACTGTCTGTCGCGGTCCGTATAGGCACCCCGATTTGCAAGATGAAATCTTCCGACAAAAAATAATGTGAAGCACCTATATCGAACAGTGCTCGTGCCGGAGAGTCCGTTATAAGGACAAAACCTATAACACAAAGATTAAAAACAAGCATAACACACACCATACAATAAAAATTAAAATTGCGCGCACCTGTGATGACATCGGCCTGCTTAATGGCCTTCTGTTGCCCAAGGTTGAAGACCCAGGCTACGCGGGCGATGCAGAAGACTCCACCACTGTCTTCCCTTTCTCCGCATAAGACGCTCCCGTCTTCTTTTCACCCTTTGGAGGGCCAACTCGGCAATGACGTGCACAGTTTCCCAACTTCCCACACGTAAAACAAGCGCAAGATCCATACCCAGAAGATGCTTCCATCACAGTCGCTGAAGGAACTTGTCCAGTAGATTTTGACTTCTTATTCCATCTCCTTCGGTATCCAGACTTCTCCGGATGCGGCGGCTTAAACTTCGTTTTGTAACAGCCAAGGTCCCCCTTGCTTGTCCTCTTTCATATCCTTTTCCAAAGACCGATCCATACTGACCAATGTTTTGAATCCCTGATTCACAGAACTCGAGAGCAAATACCGCAGCTCATCTTGTAGTCCCCCATAGAACTGACTGGTCTTACGCTCCTCCTCTCAGCGAAGATATTTCCCGCGTACCGTCTCATACGTGTAAACTCATGCAGATACTCATCCACACTATGCTCCCTTGAGTTAAACATTGGAACTCCAACTCCATGGAAATTATTTGCTGCATCGGAGATTCTTTGCAAAAAACAATCGAGAGAACTCTTCCATCAAGATCCCCGTCAAACGTCTGCCACCATGTGATGCAGTTCTACCTAGTCCCACCACAACCAAGTCTCTCCCTCAAGAAGGAAAGTGGTTAGTGTGACTTTCTGTTTCTCCTCTACTCTGATAGCTATCAAGAGTCTCTTAATCCTTGAGAACCAATCCTCCGCTTGGGCTGGGGACCCGCCCCAATAAATTTAGGAGGATTGAAGCTCATGAAAAGCTTCATTGTTGATCTGTCGCCCGCGGATCAACTATAGCTTCCACTGGTTCTTGTCTTATCTCAGCATGCATTGGCACCACTACAGGCCGAGCCTGCCCAGCTAGCTGAGCATTCATAACTGCAATCACTGTCTCTGTAATCAAACAGACAGTTTCAGCAGATGGAGGTGGTGTGGGCACCTCAGCCGGTGCCGCACTTTCAATAGAATGTTGATGTTCCGATTGACCCGCAACACATCTAGTCACCTATATGTGTAGAAACACAATTAAACGACTAAACAAACGACAAACATACAAAAATGAACACACAGGTTCACCAAACAAGTGTTTTTACATTCCTAAGTGGACATTATTGAGTTCAATATATGCGTTATAACGGCAGCACTGACATATGCTCGCCACCCCTCAAAAGAATTCGTCCGTGAATTCGGAAGAGATCGACCAACAAGCTGACACCAAATTATAACATCTCTACCCGTCAAGTAGGATATAATAGAGGGTCCGGCGGGGGCCCCACACCATATTCCACAAACAGGCAGAGACGTCATGAAATAATACAAAGAGCCCTCACACCTAATACAGAGAATTCTAGCAGAAGTTTCAGGGTTGAAAACTTGAACTCAATAATAACAGAAATGTCCACTTCTATAACAAAATAGGAATGTATAAACCCATACACAGCAGGCACACAGCCTTTTGGCTTTTACAAGTTTCTCTGAACATAATGTGTGGTTTACAAACATCGGCACGCAGGCCGACCACACATGAATAAGAGTGAGCAAAACAAGTCCTTCGAGGGAAGCAACGAAGCTTGGGCTTCAGCTCGCTAAGTCCCGCTTGGACTAGCACCACCTGCACCTGCAAGAACCAGTCCACCAACCAGTGGCAAACATGGCAACGATCAGCATTAAGCTGACCAATTATAACGACCCTGCCCCCTGGCACAGGGCAGCGGAATTCCTTGCCTGCATAACAATTTACATCACACACAGATATATTTTCAGCCACCAAGGCAATACATATCACAAATGCCGGCACGATGACCCGATATTCCGTGCACTCAGGCACATTCTGGTGTACCAGAAACACCGGATCCCACCACCGTTCAGAGGTCCCAGACATGACGGTAAAACTTGAGCATTCCTAGTCTTTTATGGCACCCAGGCCAAAGACTCTCATTATGCCCCTGACGAAAGCCCAATGCCTTGATGCTCTTTTGAACAGCTGGTATAACGCAGGTACAGATCAGCCACCCCCCATTACTCAACTCGCCTTGCCACAAAGGAATACTGAAGTACTCATGGTCAACTTACAGGCGCGGGTTGGTTTCACCTTTCCTGTTCGACACTAAGTCCTTTTTCGTATTTGCAGCCCTACGGCTCAACTTCATACTACATGGCTCTCACGGCCATAAGAGTTGAACCCAACTCTCAAATTTCCTGGACTTCCTCCAGTACTTCCTACAGCACCAAGCCACAGGCATCCATCACAGATTTCATGCACACTAGCAACAAACACGGAGTCTTCTCCATTGTGCAAACAAGCATCACCAATCAAGACCAACATGTCCAGATGGGCTTCACACAGCATGCCTAACCGTAGTCACACTTCCGGTTCTAAAGCACTACAATAAGGGATGAACCACCAATTCCAAGGAAATCTCTTCGTGATCCACCTTTTGGTATAGGATTCCTATGCAAAAGTAGGAAAGATGGACTTCACTTGTCCAAAAAGGGAATTGTTACCCTTGGAAGACGCTTCAGATCCATGGGGAGAAAATTAAATGGATGAACGTTTTTGCAGCAGTCTTTCATTCATAAATCCGAACTCGGCTCGCGATTTGAACCACCGTAGCACCACTAGCAGCCGGCTTCCTCCTCTTCTTCTTCCTCTATCTCTCCTCTCTCTCTCTTACTTAAGAAATAACAAGACACAACTCAAATGAGCTTTCTCCTTCTCAAGGCCGACCTTATTGCCCCAGGGATGAGCCTAGACCATTGGATCTTGGTTAAAGAAAATGAACGGATCAAATCAGCCCGTAAACTGATTTCCTGGACTGAACACGAGTTGTGACACGCCCGTATCACAGGCCGTGTTCCTGAAGCGGATACAGAACCGACTCACCCAATCCAGAACACAAGCTTAGACACGCCCGTGTCAAACACCTGACACGCCCGAGTTAGAAAGCACACGGCCGTGTGACTAGCCGTGTCACTCTTTCAACACAAGACCAGATCACCCGAGAAGAACACGTCTAAGGAACACGCCCGTGTCCTTAGCCGTGTTCCAAACACGCCCCTGTGACACGCCCCGTGTCACAGGCCGTACTCACCACTCAATGCCACTCCACTCAACGCCACTCAATGCCACCCAGGATTCACCCAAGCAGGACACGCCCATGGACACGCCCGTGTACCAGGCTGTGTCACCTCGCGACGATCGTTGACCGTACCATCTCGAGAACTCGAGTCAACGCCTACAGTAAAGGACATGCCCTGGGACACGCCCATATCCAAGACCGTGTGCACTAGACACGCCCGTGTCCAAGGCTGTGTCACCCAGCCTGACACATTTTGGGACTTAGGGATTTTTTGGGTGTTACATGTGGCTGGCTTGTGTGTCGATGTATGAAAGACTTCTTTTTGTAATGAAAATAATTGTATGGCCTTAAGGCCTGAAATGGTTGTGTATTTAATATCATACTTATGTTTTGTAGTGGACATTACTTACATTTGGGTTCCAGAACTAAGTTAGTTATTTCCACTAGAATGCACTATGAGTTTAGATGCATGAAAGAAATGGTTTCAATGAGTAACTCCACTGACTGTTCGTGGAATATGGCGTGGGGCCTGGGTCGGACCTTCTATTATATTCTACGTGTTGGCTATCATGGGAGCGAGAGCAGACCATGCAAGAAGAGTTCCTTAAGCTATTCTGCTGAGGTACATTTCATAAGTTTTGTACTTCTATATTTTTCCTATTAAGTGTGGATTTCAAAATGAAATCTTTTAAAGCAGGGGAGAATTGTAATGCCCCAAAGTTCCTGAACATAACAAGAAGTTGATTTCTGGGAGTTACTACAAGATGGTAGCGTTAACATAGGTGATGTCCAGTTAAATTAAATCAACCTTTGTTTTAGGAAGGTACCACATAGCGGTAGAAAGGTAATGCACGACGATAACTCTCTACGCTCTCGACAAATCATTGAGAACCTTCCATGTGGCAGTAGTGTGATACCACGCATTGGTAGCCGAGTATTAAATTTTCATTTGGCTCTGGTTAATACCGCCTGATGTTAGTAAGATACCGCACAATGGTAGTGGATAGGCAGGGAGGTGCAGGATGAGACAACTGCCACCACCCAAAGTTATCACGCGGCGATAGCAAAGATACCACATAGCGGTTGCTCTCTGATAAAGTCTTGAAATGAGATTTATTTCTCATTTCCTCTCATTCTCTCTCTCCCTTTGTTCTTGAGGAAGGAGAAGGGAAAATCCAGGAAGCAAGAGCACGGGTAATCCAACCCTATTATGAAGGATTTTGTGTGGTCGAATTCTCGAGCTGAAGCCAGATCCATAGAGAGGAAATTGTGGTGATTAGTTCCATCCGGATCAAGTGCAATCTCATGGATCCTAAGCGATCGACAAGGGTAATGACCTTTCTCCTTAGACATGTAAAATCCTCAATTTGCATAAGTGCATGGAAATTCTCACCGAAAGGTGAAGAAATACGGTGGTTTCAAGTAGGTAAATCATTGTGATCACCGATATAAATTGCGTATAGAATCCAGAATCAATGTACGGAATAAGCATTTTGTATGAAGCTCATTTGGACTAGTTAGTCAGGATTGGTGATGATTGATTTGCATGTCGGAGAAGAATCCGTGATTAAACCTGTAGTTTCTGGGGTTAAGGGGTGTGCGGGATGCTGTAGTGATAGTATTGGGGATACTTTTTAGGAAAACACCCAAAATTGGGGAAGAAATGAGATTCTCTCCTACTACGTGGCGGTGGTGCTAGATCCAGCGATAGCTCCCAGTGAGCTATGAGAGGCATATCTTTTGGAGATCTGGGGGCCATTGTTTGAAGCTGAGAGCCTTAAGATCTCAACAAAGGTGGCTATGAAAACCATCCTAAATGTAGTTGTGTATCCTGTATCCACAAGACAAGTTGAGTAGCATGAGAAGCTGTAGAGCCTGGAGAGACCATCTATAATAGTCATGAGAGCAATTAATATGATCATTGTGAGCCCAGGTCTTGGGTGCATAGTGGGTGGCAATTGAAGCTAAGATCCTGAAGTGCATAAAAAAAGTTTAGAGAGCCGAACGAGAAAGAAGAGGCTAAATCGCGTCTTGTCGTTTGCCATGATTGCTTCAGCTGACGGCATTGACATGACACTTTGAGCAATGGGAAATAGCTTAACCGTACCCGCATTTTGTCATTTTAATTGGATCGCCTAAAGTAACTGGCTTTCGTCAATAGCATAATGAGTGTCTTAGGCTACGAGCCGGAAAGGCTAGAACGCTCAAGCGTGAACCATCATGTCTGGGACTGTGGATGGTGGTGGGACCCAGAGAAGTCTGGTACACCGATAATTTTCCCTAAGTGCACGGGGAGTGTGTCACAACTCGCATTTTATCCCCATTTAAATGATACATTAGAGTAAGAGAAAACCCGCACCATGATGCCATGCCATTTAGGTGAAAACTACAGATGCTCAAGCAAGAACCTACTCCTGACACTTAGCATGAAATCCTCAAGTTTATGTTGAAGAAAACATATTTTTAGTTAATTTTGACGGCTGTATCACTCAACTCAATGGATCGACTAGTCCACGGATGAAAATATAAATATACGCTGCGAAAAATACTTTATTTAGCTCGATTATTGTCCTACATGAGCAGAGACCTCTAAAAAGACAACTCATGATATGCATACCTCTAGATTTAATATAAGTAGAATATCTCAACAAGAATGTACAAATGGCAATCAAAGAAAATTAGCAACAAGAATCAAAAAGGGTTACCACCCCATATATAAGAATAACTGTCCAATCACAGCCAATAAGTCATAACATAATAAGTAATGAAGAATTCTCGAAAGTAAAAGAATGAGAAATTTCACCAAGTGCGATAAAGATCTAAGCTTTATAAAACATATATATGAGCAAGTGTATATATATAAGTGATTAGCCAGCTCATCATTTAGCGAGCATAAACACCGGCAAAATCTGGTACCTGCGGCAGTGTCCTTCTCCACCTACATACAAACAATGAAAACTTCATAAGGGCCCAAGGAAAGGTGGTCTTATTTATTGACATAGACAAAATCGGGGAATAACTGGCACCTGTGTGGTGGAAACCACACCCACACACCCAGTCACGAATCATTCCTGCGGTGCTGGAAACCTCCCCCCACACATCGACTGTCTCAAATATTTAAAAAACAAGTCACTATTGCGGCGGTACATTCCCCCAAAAACCACATCCCAAATAGTCTATAGTGTATACTACAAATGGCATAAGTAGTAATAACGACAAGGTTAGCTGAAATGATAGCCTCAATGGAATGTGAATTCACACCACAAATATACCCCTTGACGGGTAAGACTAGCTCCTTTAAACAAGATAGCCTGAGCATATAAGATTATACTTGTCTCTACGAATTGTACTTAGCAAAACTTGGCTACCTTAGCGATACTCGACGAATCGTTGCAAATCATCCAAGTCTATAGAAATTCGTCAATAATTCTCGACGAATTTGGAGTTCACTCAACGCTTTGGCTCAGTTCGTCGACTAAACTCGATGAATAAAACTTGGCAAAATTTAATACTTAACAATATACGACAAATTTGACTAAACGAATCCCAGGATACTCGAGGAATTTAAGTCAGACTTAATTAATTGAGATACTTGACAAAAAATACTTCACTCAATGCCAGGACTTAACTCAACGAATTTTACTTCACTCAACGCCTTATTGAGTTCACTCAATGCCTCGACGCCAAAGGCTATTTCATTGAAAGCACTCGACGCCAAGACATTAATACTCAAAGCACTTGACGCAAAAGAAGTTATACTCAATGGTCTCGATGCCAAAGGCATGACTCGATCAAAAAGACTTAGCTTCTCATAAATTCTCGTCCCAATCAACACTAAAGGCTAATCACTCGATGCTCTCGAAGCCAAAGGCTAATCACTCGACAATCTCGACGCCAAACGCTAATTACTCGACACTCTCGGTGCCAAAGGCTTATCACTCGATGAATTTGACTTAACCCTTAGATACTCGACAAAAAGGGCTTAGCCTTTCAGGAATAGTCGACCAATTTTAACTTAATTGGACTCAACCCTTATCCCTCGAATTTTACTCATGCTAACTCCTGCATATTTGACGAATTTTGGTCACTCAGTCTCCTACACTACTGAGCGGATTCTGACCTAGCAAGACTCTACACTACTCTTACCTTCTAAGTAGGAAACAGGAAAGAGTAAAGAAAGAAAGGCAATATTAACGAGAACATAGCAAGGGGAAGAATTCACCACTTGCCTCAAATCTTCAAAAATCTGATCTCACGAGCGCTCCACTACAGGGATCAATCGCAAATACTCGTCGGCCACAATTCCTGAAACTTTTTGGCGTAAACGAGAGTCAATGTCAAAAACCCTAATGCTAAAAATCTAAGAAACAAGGAAAACTTAACGTGCAGGTGATGATCTCGGCAAGAGCTTTCCGAATCTACCCTCTGTGCACCGGAACTCCTATAGTCGGTGGTCGAAGGCTTCGTGATGTCCATCACTTACTTTATCCCGCATTTCATCCCGACGGCTTGGTAGAGATGATGAATAGGGTTTCGCAATAACGTATAAGCTTATATATATTATATTATATTATTATTAATAATTACACGTCCAAATGACAAAAAACTCGAATCCACTCGGATTTCCATGAAATTCGCACCGATGCTAAATATAGATGTTACAAATCCAACGACAAAGAAGAAATTAAGATTCGACAAAACAAACTTGGGTTAAAATTCCAACATCAACCACTAAAAAAATCCAACGAGTCAAAATCTTGGATTCTGATGAGCAAAATCACGCTCCAATAACTGCGCCCGTTAACTACACGTCAACATAACGCCCTAATATCGTTATTTTGTCACTAAGGAAATTTAAAAAAAAAACATCAAAAAATATGGGGCATTACAGCCACTCCCCCTACAAGAATGTTTTCCCCCAAAACTTAATATGCAAACCAAAACGTCTACTAAATGGAAATAACCAATGGTGTTGGAACCCTAGTTCAGATTTGGGCAAGGATCACTATTAGGAATATTAGATTGACCCAAAATGTATAGTCATGGGTCATAGGATTATTTCCAGGTTTGCTCATTAAGAAAAATTCCAGAGAAGTTCAGATTTGAAGTTCAGAAAATGGTTGGAAGAAAATCTCTGAACTCAGTTCAAAGATCTCTGAGCGGAGATCAACGATCTCTGAGCGAAGATTAATGATCTCTTAGTTCAACTCAAAGAAAACTGTAAAACTCAGATGCAGTTCAAAATCTCTGAACTCAGCTCAACGATCTCCGAGCTGAGTTCAAGGATCTCCGAACCCAGTTTGAATAAAACTTTAAAATTGAGATCAACGATTCCTGTGCCGTTTTTCAAAAAGATTTATTTACAGCTGGCATATTTAATTAAGTCTTAACTGCAGATATTAAATGTCAATTGATTTCTCAAGGCAGATTCCATTCTTGGGAACTGATTCAGCCATTCCAAGATAGAAAGATTTCAAATGTTTTGAATTCTTCAGGCATTAAATATACAAATATTATATCTTATAGAGAATAAGAAGAGTAATACAACCCTCGACAGAACAGAAGAGATAGAGAGAGAAAATTCAAGAAGTCTTTTTCTCTCACAAGAAGAAGAACTCAGCTACAAGTTTTCTTACAACAAATCAACTTCATCTTCTTCATCTACTCCAGGCTTTCAAGAGACAATCAATCAATATCAGTCTAAAAACTTGTTGGAGAGTAACATAAACTTGAAGGCCTATACCCTGAAGAAAAGCTTCCACTCCTAAACTATTCTACATCTAAGGGGGAGCTTTAACATAATCAACAATCCACTAGTCTTCTCTCAGATCATTGACAGAGAAGACAACATCATTTCTTTTCCCTTTCGTGTGTACAGGGTTATCCCTCACTTCAAAAGTGAACTCTTGGTGATAGGGCACCTGATCAAAAACCTATTGGTTTTTAGGCACCTGATCAAAAGCCTAAAGGGTTTATAGATCTACCTGAAAGAGATCTTGTGGTGGCAGGGCACCTGATAAAAAATCTGTAGTGGATTCCTACTAGAATGGTAGAAGAGTGGATATACCCAGTTTCGGGGAACCACTATAATCCTTGTGTCATCTGGATTGCTTGCTTTTCCTTCTTTATTTTATGTACTGTGATTTTCTTTTCCTAAATATATATATATATATATATATATATATATATATATATATCAGTAAACATAAGATCTATCCTCTCTTTCAAATGGTTATCAAAAATAAACACTTACCAAAAGAAACTAGGAGAAGAGATGTGGAAGAGCCTCTCTCATTGATTACTCCAACTCCCAAGTCGCGCTCAAAACATCTTGGTTTTGCCAAAGAACCATGACCTTCGGTATTGTCTTCCTTCGCAACACTCGTGTTGATGCACAAAAACTGGCACCACCAGCTAACGGTTCGATCACGAGGGAAGGAAGGGAAAAGGGGCGACTACAAGCAGCTATCTACTAGTGGATGAGATAAAAAGGCAGCAGAGCCATGAGCCACGACAACACCAGAATTCGCCCATCGCGGCCTAAATGCCTCTCTTGTGACGGGATTTCCTTTGATTGCAAATGGTTGATTACAAGAAGAGGAAGAGAGATAAAAGAAGAGCAAGTTAGAGACCGCAAAACCTGAGATTTGAGTCGGCGGCTTTTAACAAGTGGGCTCCTAGGCTCGAGTAAGCGTGCTTTGGGTGCACCCCTTCCCCGTATTTATAGGTTCGTGGACCTGCCCAAACGGGCAGGGCTAAAATAACCGGCCTCCTGGGGTATAGGAGAACCGGGTAGCGGTGACAGGAAACAAAAAAGAGAAGACAATCCATTCGGCGTAAGACGGGCGGACTAGGCTCGCGGTCTGGATCCTCCATCTATTGCTGTAAGGCGCACTCCTTCCTGGAGGGCCGCGACATGTGTTTACTGATGCTTGAGTCCGCCTGAAGAGGAAGATGGGCAATCCAGGAAGATCTCCTTAGGCTGGACGACCTGGGCAGACTAGAGGATTGAGTCCACCGCTGAAGGAGTCTGGTGTTGGAATCCGGAGATTGGGCGACCTTGGCGAACTAGAAACTGAGTCCGCCGCCGGAGACCTGGATCTTGTTGTTGTTAAGACTTTCCAACCTGGGCGGACTGGAGAATCGAGTCCGCCGCTGAAGGAGGGTGACCTTGGTCCTTGTTGAACATGTTGCGGATTCTGGGGTTAACATGTGGCAAGATATTTTGATAAGAATGTGAGAGTTAAGCACTTTCTCATAGGAGATCTTATCAACAAAAAAGGTTGGTGCAGCCGCTAGAGCTGGTTTAGTAGGAATGCAAAATCCAAACAAGGCCGACCCATACATCAATAAGGAGGTTCTAAAGAATGGTGCTTATTAATTGCAAAATTATTATGGAGAAGTCATCTCTCATAACTGGAGCAAAGTTGAGTTAAAGCATTTTTATTCCTGAATGATTTTTTTTTCATTCGTATCCATTTGTAATCCTTTCACTGATTATTTCAATGAAGAACCACTTACTGACACTTTTCCTTATCAAGTAATTTCTTTTTAGCTCCTAATAACATAAAACTAAGGATCACTAATCAAAGAGACATCACTGAATCTAGCTTAAACCCACACAGTAACCATTTTCATTAGCGTAATACCAAGATGACCACGTGTAGCGGGGAGATTTCATACAGTGTAGTAGGAGCTTACAGATTCTTGTGCGGAGGACTTATGGATGATCCCAGCTGGTATCTAACACACCTTTGCATTAAGGAGGGACAGGGTGGTTGTTAGCTCTTCCATTCTTTGAGAGGGATATCGTTACATCTTTGATGATCTTTCTATGAAAGCAATGCTACTTTGCGCACAACTACTGAATGTTTTTATTTCAAGAGTAGCTATACACCTAGAGGGGGTGGGTGAATAGTTTTCTTAGTCTTTTTTACTACTTTCTTAATTCAGTGTGTTGAGTGTTATGTTATTTAACTTGCTTTCAAGAACACAACATAGCGTAAAAGTATTTGTAGTGGTTCCCCAAGGTATGGGTATATGCACTGACTCTCCCATCTTTCTAACAGTATGCTAGACAATGCAATCTTCTGTAATCTCAGCTCAAAGTACTTACAACACAAATCCCTCAGGATCTCTCAGACTTCCTCCAATTCCTACCTCAGTCCAAAGCACTACAACTCAGAGTAAATGTTACTCATACAGCTCATTGACCCACATATCACTTACCTCAGACATAATCAAAAGTACTACCACTCAGGCTAGGAGGATAGCCCAATACTTAGAGATATTATCTCCTACAACCAAGATCTGACTTAGATCCAACCTCATGTACATTAGCCCTACATCATATTCTAAGAAGAATCCTACAACTCCGTCTTTATATTTCAGGCTAACAACTTAGATTAAGATTGATCCAACAGAAAGAGATAGTGGTTGTTGATGATGGACTCCGGAGAAAGTGTCCTCTAAGCCTTCTCTTTAGACTAAGTTAGTGCAACCCTAACTTCTTCACATCATCTAGGAAGTAGATCTTCAGGATGCTTCTGCCTATGTTGGTTAGAGTTCTGCAGAGCACTGCATCTTCAAGCCTTAATTGCAGTAGAGTTTAGAGCAGAGGCCTTGATGATGAGAAACATCTTTAAGCTTGCTCTTCTTCTCCTTATTAAGAAAAGAATTTATAATCTGCTGTTGAAGATAAGTTTATTCTTCTGTAAGATATTTCTTCAATAGCCAACTCCATCTATGAATCATAAACTTTTTGTTGCGTCCATTGATCATAATGTCCTAGATTTGAAGAAAGCCTACAGGACAATGTTATACACATGTTTTTATCTAATGCATATTATAAGTTATATGTATGCAGGTGGTTACTTGTTACACTGATTAGATAGGTTGTCTAATTATTAATGACAGGTGGACACATATAAGAATGCTGACATGACAAAAATCTTTCTAAGTCCACAAGCATTGAGTGAAGGCAGTTCACTCAATGCCAGATGGCCAGAAGCGTTAAGTAAAGACTAAATGTCAAAGCCCCAGCATTACCAAGGAAAAAATTTGGTTAAGTCCAGAAGCGATGAGTGAAGGCAGTTTAGTCAATGCCTAGAGCCAATAACATTGAGTCAAGCTCCTAATATCAAAAACACATAAGATGTAGACAAAAAATCTGTCTAAGTCCAAAAGCATTGAGTGAAGGCAATTCACTCAATGCTAACTCAACAGAAATTCCACTAAGTACAGAAGTGTTGAGTGAAAGTTGTTCACTAAATGCCTCAACAAGATGGTGGGCAAATGCAGAAACGTTTAGTGTAGAAGCTTCACTCGATGCCTTCACACAGAGAAAATCAGCTAAGTCTAAATGCGTTGAGTGATGAAGGATCACTTAACGCCAAATCTATCAGAAAGCTAAAAGTCTATATTCGTTGAGTAAAAACTGATCACTCAATGCCTAGCATGTGCAAAAAATTCACTAAGTGTTTCGTCATTGAGTGGCATACTTTCAATCAACGCCTATGCTGAATTATCTGAATTTGACTAAGTCCACAGGTATTGACGTCAGCAGAAATTAAAATGTTGTGGGAAGTGAACAGTACATGACAAATTGCACCGCTTGACTGTTTTACAACATTTAATGGAAAAGTATACATGCAACTACCAACTCCTGGTGATCCCAATGCTCAAAGAGCCGTTGGACGACGGGATAGAAAAGATGAGAACAAAGAAGGAAAAATCAACTTTTGGAAATAGCAGAACTTCATCTTCTTCCTCTCGACTAAGTTACAGAGCTTGGTGAAGTAGTTCATTCTTTTGATCTGAAAGTTCAAGAAAGATAGTTGCTGATATTCTGATCTTCAACACCAAGTTAAGAGAGCTTTATCTCTGAGTTAGAAGTTGAAGCACAAGTAAACCCTAGCTGCAGTGTATTCACAGCCCAAGCAGAACTACTCCTGATGATATATTCAAAGAGTTGTGAAGAAAGGGGGACTTAGTCATCTCAGTCCAGGAAGAAAAAGACACAAATTTTATTTATCTAGTGTCTTACATCAACGAAAAACATTTCATTCTATAGGATCTTAACAGACCTGAGTTGTAAGCCTAAATCATAAAGGCTGAGTGGTATGGCCTGTGTTCCTGAGGTAGGATCCTTATGTTGATCGGAGCTTTAGGGCCTTTATGTCTAAGTTGTAGGATCGTGTTTAGATCTGAGATAGAAGAGTCATTCTCTCTGAGTAGTTGGGCTATCCTCCTAGCCTGAGTTGTAGGACTTTAAGAAAAGTTTAAGGTAGGTGCTATATGGATCACTGAGCTGTAGGTGCATTTCTTGATCTTGGTTGTAGGGCCTTGGGACTGAGGTCGGACTTAGAGGAGTCTGAGGGATCTTAGTTTTAATCACATTGAGCCAAGGTTTGAGAAGTTGCTTTTCAAACTTTTTGTTAGAGAGGTGGGAGGGACAGTGGATCTACCTATAAGATGGGGAACCACTATAAATTATGTGTATGTTGGTTTTTTAATCTTGAAAGCTAACTTAAAATAAATCATAACAAACCAAGAATAAAGAGAGTTTAAAAAGACCAAAAAACCTATTCACCCCCCCTCTAGGTGATTAGCTATTCATGAAACTAAAGACTTTCAAGTGGTATCAGATGGAAGTTTCTAAAAAAGGACATAACAGTCTGAGTTGATCTCCAAGAATAACTAAGAATATCCTTATGGGTTTTGGAGAGAACCATAAGGTGTTGGGCTCCATGAAGCTTCCAATATGTAGGAAGGAGAAATTTGGTATCTGGAAGGAAATGGTTAGGCTATTCAAGGAAGCATCTAACCGCAGGATCATCATATCTATATAGGAAGGACCCATCATCCCCATGAAGGTTTCAGTTTTTGATGCTACTGTCCAGACACCTAAGAAATTTTCTGAGATGACCAAGGATGATATTATTCTGACTACTATGGACAAAAGGGCACAAAACATAATTATCAGTGCCTGTGATGATTCTACATTCAAGAATCTTATACACTACAAGATTTCCAAGGAAATGTGGGATACTCTGGTTGTTTATATGGAAGGCACAGAAGAAGTCATGGATGACAGGAAATCCCTACTTAATAAATAGTAAAAAGTGTTTAGGCAGACCAAGAATGACATCATAAATGAATGCTATGAAAAATTCTTTAGAGTGTTGAATGAGCCGAGGACCTACAGAAGGTTCTTTAATAACTATGAGTTGAATGACAAGTTCCTTAGATCGCTTACCAGATACTGGGACACCAAGACCTGTGTCATAAGAGAGGTGTCTAAGCTAGCTGAAACTCCTCCACATACTTTGTTTGGGAAGTTGCTCTCTTATGAGATGCAGCTATCTACAAGAAAGAAGGAGGAGACCAATAGTAGATATCAAGCCAAGGAGAAGATGGTGGCCTTCAAGGTTGATTGTTCTAAGAAGAGCAAGGAGATGATTGCCTCTCCCCTTAGAAAGCCTGCAGATTCAGATAATTTTGAGTCAAGCTCATCTAACAACAACATGTAAGTTGGGGAGTTTGCTGCCTTCTCAAGTCAGTTCCAGAAGATGATAAAGAGGAAGTAGTGGAGGAACAAGCCTTCCTCCTCCTTTTATCATAAGATGGACCACAACAAGGCTGAGAAGATGACCTCTAAGGGAGACAGGTATTACACTAAACCCAATGAACAATTTTCTTCTAATGTTCTTTGTTACTACTGTAGCAAGACTAGGCATGTCATTTCTAATTTCCCAGTCAAGAGGAATGAGCAGAAGAAATCGGATAAGAAGAAAAACCACCACCAACATAAGGGTAAGAAGGAAGGTCCTTCATTGCCAAAAAGGAGAAGAGCTTGAGTCAGAGTGACTCAGCCTCTTCAGATTTTGAAGGAGAAGAAGAAGCTTACATAAGGTAAATTGCTGTTGTTGCTGATGAAGAGGAACAAGACTATCCTGATGTAAGGATAGCCATTAGGGCCCCTCTGTCACACTCAGACAGTGACACTGAGGAAGATAAAAAAGATGACAGTAGTTATGTTCTCATGGAAAGAATAGATGAAGAATCCATCCAGGATTAGCTTGATCTAGATAAGGTAAATTTACTGTCCAGCTCCTATTTTGGTTCAGAATATGAGACTAGTCATAATTCTGATGCATCTTCATCCTATGATGAAGACGAGTCATAATCTGAGGAAGATGTCAATCAATTGATTGACAAGTATGGTGCCCTTTTGGATGCTTTAAAGATAAGCAAGAGGTTGGCCAAGAAACAAGCTGAGGAGATTATATCCCTACAGCTAGCTGCTTCCCTACAGTCTGACTCAACATCTTTGCTAGATTAGAAGATGAGGGAAGTCAGCAAACTAAAGGCCTTCACAATTATCCAGATTGGGACCATCAGCCACAAGAACACAATCATTATGGATCTTGAAGAGAAGCTCCAAAGGGAGAAATGGATTATGGCTAAATATTCAAAACCCAATACAGTCTTACCCCTCATAGATTCCTTCACCTCTCAAAAGGAAAAGAGGTATTTAGGATTTAAGGGGAACCCTAGAGTTGCCCATTCCAAAGGGAAAGGCAAAGCTCCAGTTCAGCCTCCCATCTCTTTTGAGAAAGTAGTGTTACAATAAAACCGGTATGACCAAGAAAGTATCTATGGTAACTGGTTGAATTGAAGATCCAAAAGTGTGAACAAAAATATTCACAGCTCTAGTGGAAGGTATGGCAAGGGGATAAGCGATTTTAAGGCCCTACATGAGGAAATCCAGATGGCCCATCATGGATAATTTGTCTTTAGTAACCCAACCCCCTCACTCAAAAATAAGGCAGTGGTCTGTGATCAAGCCCTTCTAGCAAATTCTCAGACCATAGGTAAGTCAGTCAGAAAGCCTGACTTGGCTATCTTTGATGCCATCAATAGCTTATCTACTGCAAAGAAAATTATTGTTAGTGGTATTCAAAGTATGCCAAGTACATCCACTGACAGACTTACTTTCAGTCAGATCCTTGCTTAGAGAAACTTGAAGAGGACTTCTTCTCTCCCTTCTGAACAAATTGTTGTTCGCATGTAGACAAGTGCAGTTCAGAAGAGAAGATACAATATCCATGAGTGTTGGTGTTGTGGTAAAGTGGGTCACATTGCCATAGATTGCTGGCACAATCCAAATGTGCCTAGGTCAAAAGTTAGTCTTCCTATCAGAAAAGTTGTAGGTAGACATGTTCAATTTCATACTAACATGCACTATGGACCCAAACCCTCTTGGGTTCCTAAGGTTACCTAAATTATGTTTTGCAGGATAGAACAAGTACCCATACTCCTATATGGAACTTGGACAATGGATGTTCCAAGCATATGACTGGAACAATATATCACTTGAAGGACTACACTCCTATGAAGAATGGACCTAAAGTTATCTTTAGAGGTTCAAACAGAGGAGTCACTAAGGGATATAGTATGATTACCAATGGCATAGTCTCAATCTCAAAAGTGGCTTATGTTGAAGGGTTGCAACACAACCTGAATAGCATATGCCAACTGTGTGATCTTGGCTATGTCATTTTATTCCACAGGGATGAGGGTCAAATTAATAGATAAAGTGACTAAGAGGTCATCTTTACAGGCACTAAGAGTGGAAATGTTTATTTTTTAAACTTTCTATGTTTAAGTAAAGATTCACCTATATGTCTAGTTAATAATGAGAAAGTCTCATACTGTGTTCAATGGCACAAGAGACTTGCTCACTTGAACTATAAGACCATTAGTAAGCTCTTCAGTGAAGAGCTAGTCTGAAATGTTCCCAAAATGAAATGCACCAAGGAGGGACTTTGCTCTGCATGACAAAATGGCAAGCAGAATAAGGCTTCTTTTAAGAGCATTGGGGCCAAGGACTCTATGAGGTGTTTATACATCCTGCAAATGGACTTGTTTGGTCCTATGCTAGTTCATAGGCTAGGTAGGAAAGTCTACACACTTGTAATAGTTGATGACTTCTCCAGGTTTGCTTGGGTCTTCTTCTTAAAAAAGTCTGAAACCCTTGACACTATTAAGTGACACATTTAAGTGACACATCTCTCCTAGAATATTTCTGGGCTGAGGAAGGAAATACTGCAAGTCATGTCCGGAATCGGGCTTCTATCAACAAATATCATAAGAAGACTCCCTATGAGATCATGAAAGGTAGAAAACCAAACATTACCTATTTCTTGATTTTTGGTAGCAAATGTTATGTGCTATATAATGGGAAGTCATTTCTGACTAAGTTTACTGTCAAATCCTATGAAGGAATATTTGTTGGGTACATCAACCAGAGCAAAGCATATAGTGTTTACAACTTGAAAAAACTAGTTGTAGAAGAGTCTATAAATGTATCTTTGATGAATCTTCTATGATTAACAGTGAGCTGCCTAGCTCCTTGATAAGTTGTAAATATACCTTTTTTATGTATATTAATTAAGTCATTTTTTGTTTATTTTCATTGTTTTCAGTCAATTTCCTTCAATAAATTGTTCATATTTTGTAAATTTTATTTCTTACTTAGTTAATTTTGTTTTCTAGAAAAATTCCATAAAAAGTCAAAAAAATGTCTTGACACGCCCGTGTCAATGACCGACACGCCTGTGTCACGCCCTCGACGATCGTCGGCCTCAACCTGATGCTCGAAGTTCAGCTATAATCAACCAGATCAGGACACGCCCGTGCCCGAATTCTTGATACGTCCGTGTCTAGACTCAATGCTTTTACTGTTCACCTCTCAACGCCACTCAATGTCGTCGACACTTAATGTCAGCTATCACGCCCGTGTCCATCCCGACACGCCCATGTCGATGACGACACTCAACGCATCCAGCCAGCAAAGGTCAAATTTACTTCCTCCACCCAGCTGTCCAGTCACGCCCCCCTACACGCCCATGACAAGCATGTCATGCTCGTGACCGACACGTGTCACGACCCGCTGCTTCCATAATGATGCCAGCTCGCCAGATTTCCCCTTCGCCAGATAAACCCTTCCTGACACGCCCCCTGTCACGCCCGTGACTAGGGTGTGTCGCACATGAAAAATTTGTCTATAAATAAGAGCTTTCAGTAAGCTCTCCTGTCCACTTTTTTGACCACTTTTCTTAGGGTAGGTGTTGCCCATTTAGCTTTTAATGTTATGTAAGAGAAAATTTCTCCCTCCCCCTCTTAGTGTTTATACAAGCTTTCTTGTTCTTACTTTCTTGTAAGCACTTATATTTTAATAAAATTTGCATTTTTCTTCTCTTTAAGTATGAAAAATTCATTTGGAAGCGCCCTACCTTAAGTGATTTTTCGTTCCTTTTTTCTATGTTTTTATGTTTTCATTTTTTAGTTTTATAACTCGTTTAGTTTAGGAATTTATCGCATTTTCTAGCCCTTATGCCGCCCGTTTTCTTTTCATGCACCTTAGTTTTATTATACATAGGATTTTATTAGCTTTTTATGCATTCCTATAAATCTGTAAAAGTGTTTTCAAAGTGGTTTTCATTTTTTACTAACTTAGATTTTCTTTTTTAGGTCGTAAAACTTTTCGTTCTTTTTACTTTATTTCCACTTTTTACGCACTTTTACGGAGTTATAAGAATGAAAATATAGTTGTTTTAATTTTCCGAGCATTTTTATTTTGCGTTTATTTGCAAAACTTTTCTCTCCTTTAATTTTTATTTTTTCTTTTTACGCATTTCTACAACAATCTAACGGTAGAAATGTAGTCGTTTTAATTTTTCGGTAACTTAGTTTTTCTTATTTTTTTTATGTGTGTGTGCGTGTATGAGTTAGATTTTATAGCTTTCTTTCAATTTATTTAGAGTGTGTGCGTGTGCGCATTTATTTCCGCCTACTCGTTAAAAGTTAAATGGCGTGCTTTTAATTCCCGCCTACTTATTTGAATAGGACTCACAAATAACTGCTTTCATTTTCTTCCTACTCATTTGAGTAGGAATTTGTGTGTGTGCGTTTAAATTCTGTAGAGTGTGTGTGTGTGTGTTTTCATTTCCGTAGAGTGCGTGTGTGGGTGTATTTATTTCCTCCTACTCATTTGAGTAGGGGCTCGCTTTCATTTATTCCCGCCCACTCATTTGAGCCGAGACTCGCACTTTACTGCTTTCTTTACTGCTTTATTTTACAGCTTTCATTTACTGCTTTCATTTTCAGCTTTCTAGCTTTAGCCTTCCCCATTCCGATGAGTGGCTAATTGCTCTTAGGCCTCAATATCGAAGAGCATTGGGACAGATAAAATCGCTTTAAATAATTAAAGGTCCTCTTTTTCTCGTTAATTAAGAGTACTTAAGGTTTGCCCCGGGTTAACGACGTGTAGGACCACATATCGATGTGTGGGCTCTATTTCCGTTGTCCATACACAGTTGGCCGAGAGGCCGTGCGTACAGACCGATCACCCTTGGGTAAAGAGAGTTCCGCACTTACCCTCGAGAGAGGAGGCGCGTAACTCTACCGGATTTGGTTCCCCACCCAATAGTGAGGTTCTTAGCGTAATGCGGGCGTTAAGGGGAATCGTTCGTCGGTCTAACGATCGGTCAAATAGTCTTAGCATTCAGGTGAGCGATAGTCCTAGAGATAAGCGAGCTCATTCTTATGGAACCTCCATGGCCAAGTCTCCGCCTTAATTACTTTGAAATTTAGGATCTCTTTTTATTAAAAGTTTATTTTTGTTCGAATTCTTTTCGATATTCGTCGCGTTATTTATTCATCGGCTTCCTGC
This sequence comes from Platanthera zijinensis, assembly GCA_039513925.1. Taxonomy (NCBI): domain Eukaryota; kingdom Viridiplantae; phylum Streptophyta; class Magnoliopsida; order Asparagales; family Orchidaceae; genus Platanthera; species Platanthera zijinensis. Next base: position 146,707,686 of record CM077079.1, read on the forward strand.
TTTATTTTTATGCTTTCATTTTCTTCCATTTTAAATTATATATATATCTGCTTTTTTATATAAACACATCATAAACATTATCAGTAAAATAATAGACCTTTCAGGGAAAGAGTAGAAATAGGTTAACCGACCCCAAAAACAATACGACCCCGATATTCCTCCTCGGGAATATCCTGTACTACACGCGATAGGTGCACTTGCCTCCCTTTCTTAAAACTCGGTTCCAACCAATTTTATAGACAATAAATCTGCGCACCCCGCCTTTCTAAATAAATAAAACCATCGCTTCCTCTTCTTCAAAATAAAACCACTGTGCGGGCGCCGCGCGTTTTAACCATCAAGTTTTTGGCGCCGCACCGCTTCCTCATTTTTGGTAGCAAATGTTATGTGCTCAATAATGGGAAGTCATATCTGACTAAGTTTACTGCCAAATCCTATTGATGCAGCGCAACCGCTACTTGATGATGACCCGGTTGCCGAGCCGCTATGACATAAATATCTGAGACGCCGTGATGACGCCGAAGGAAGTGCACGCTACCACCTCTGCCCACGGCGTGCTAAAACCGCCATGAAAAATTAGCCTAATTTTATTATTTTCATGCACTTTATTTTATATTTTGGGAATATAAAATTATCCTATGTTTAAGTGATAATTTTCTATTCATGGCATGTATTATTTTTCATTTAGAACAATATTTATTTTGGTGTGCATTTAGCCTTTTGGATGGATGAGATTACATCTCCATCATGGAGGGCTAAGAGTTATTGTAAACTCCTATTTAAGGAGGTGATTATGAGGAATAAGATCATTGAAGATTGAAACCTAAATTTCCCTCCCATTGAGGAATTCGGCCCAAAGGAGAGAATCCAAGCCGCCTCCCCCTTGTGGTGGTGTGAAGCCGCCGCCCCTCCTTGCTCCCTCCATCCGCTTTGGAGCGACTCCGGCGCGGATTCCTTGGTGCGACTCCGTGGAAGAAGGTTGCAAACCGTTCGGTGTGACGCCGGCGGATCCGTGGAGAGAGTGATTCTCCCACCTTATCTTTGTGTGAAATTTCATCCCGGTTGGGTAAACTCTTCCCTTTGTGTGATTCTTGCTTTAGAATTGTGGAGGTTTTTCATGCACCATTTTTTCCGTGATTTTTAAATCCGTCACTTGCAAAATCTGAATTTGAAGGTGTTGTTATTGAATCTCTAGTTGTCCGGAACGGGTAGATCCGTCTCGGGAGTGCAACGTGGCCTAGCCTCGATTTGCTCTTCCGTTCGGCGCAATTTATGTGCCAACAAGGGAATTAATTACGACTCGAATTTCGATCGCTCTTAAAGGTTTTCCGCCGCTCCGAAATAAATTATTGCTGCGCTTGAAACGGCTATATTGAAATGAATAGATGCTTGTGTAGGTGCGGTGAGTTGTGTGCTTGTTGGAGAGGTAGGTCTTAAGGACGTTGTATCGAGTCCGGCTTACGGTGAGTTGTGTGCTTGTTGGAGAGGTAGGTCCTAAGGACGTGGTATCGAGTCCCGGATTTTGGGAACCAACCGACCCCTTTTCGTTCGCTTTTGGTCGGAGTTCTCTCTTTTTATTTCTTGTTCGGTAACGTTTAGGAGTCCGTATTGTAGTCACGTCCGAATCACGGTCGTCACTACTTCACCTATGAAGGAATATTTGTTGGGTACATCAACCAGAGCAAATCATATAGAGTCTACAACTTGAAAAATCTAGTTTTAGAAGATTCTGTAAATATAGCTTTGATGAATCTTCTATGATTAAAAGTGAGCTACCAAGCTCCTCATCTAGATCTACAGGTATAGAACAGGTGATGGAAAAACTAACCATCAAGGATACTCCTCCTTCTTCCCATGATGAAGATGAGGGAGTATACATTTAAGAAGGAGGACAAAGCACACATGATGTTGATGAAGATCAGTAGGATCCAACCATTAAAGTCAATGATGCTGAGGAGAGATTGCCTCCCATAGTTAGACATCTGAAGGATCATCCCAGACATCAGACTATTGGAGATGCCAGCCAAGGTGTTACAATAAGGATAGTATGAACATAGATATGTACTCCAGCTTTTTATCTTAGGTTAAGCCCAAGAGATTTGAAGATGACAACATAGACCAATATAATATTATGGCAATGCAAGAGGAACTGAAATAGTTCAAGAGATGTAAGGTCTAGAAGTTGGTTCCCAGACTACAGGATAAAACATCAATGAAACTAAGTGGTTCTACTGGAACAAGTTGGATGAAAATGGTGTTATAATTAAGAATAAAGCTAGACTTGTGGCCAAGGGTTATAGACAAGGAGAAAGTATTCATTTTGATCAAACCTTTGCCCAAGTAGCTAGACTAGAAGTCATCAGACTATTCCTTGCATTTGCTGCCCATAAGGGATTCAAAGTCAACCAAATGGATGTGAAGTCAGCCTTCCTAAATAATGACTTAAGAGAAGAAGTCTTTGTTGAGCATCCATCAGGTTTTGTTATTCCTAACTCTCTTCATTATGTTTAAAGACTTAAGAAATCTTTGTATGAGTTAACACAAGCCCCTAGGGCATTGTATGAGACCCTATTTAGCTTTCTTATTAAGAATAAATTCTAAATGGAAACATAGACAAGACTCTATTTCTAAGGGAATCCAAGGGTAAGAGCATACTAGTCAAAATTTATGTATATGACATAATCTTTGGGTCTACTGATAATAACCTTTGCAAGAAGTTTGACAAACTTATGAAAGGGAAATTTGAGATGAGCAGCATGAGTTAGTTCAAGTACTTTTTGGGCCTCTAAGAAAGACAGTCTAAGGATGGATTATCCATCTCTAAGTCTAAGTTCACTAGGGAGTTAATTAAGAAATTTTGTATGGAGAGTGCCTCCATAATTAAAACTCCCTTGGGGTCAAATATGTCAATAGATAAGGATGAAATAGGGAAACCTGTTGATGAAACCATGTATAGAGGCATAATTGGTTCCCTCCTCTTTCTTACTATAAGTAGGCTAGACATCATGTATGCTACATGTGTTTGTGCTAAATACCAGGCTTGCCCTAAGGAGTCTCACTATTCTGCTGCTAAAATAATTCTGAGATATCTTAAGGGAACACCAGATCTCGGTCTTTTGCACCATAGGAATAGTGAATTTGATAAAACTTGGCATTTAGATGCAAATTTTGCAGGCTATAGAGAGGATAGGAAAAGTACTTTAGGCTCCTATCAGTTCTTGGGAGGAAGACTTGTAACTTGGAGCAGCAAGAAGCAAACTAGTGTTGCAATATCAACAGCAGAGTAAGAATATATATCAACAGGAAGTTGATGTACTCAATTTTTGTGGATCCAACACCAGCTCCAGGATTATAACCTAAAGATAAGTAACACAGCATTATATTGTGATTCAACTAGTGCAATCTATATTACTAGGAACCTTATCTCTCATAGAAGGACTAATCATATAGAAATTGGGTTTCACTTCATTAGAAAACATGTGGAAAGTGAAGACATCAGTCTTGAATTTGACCCCACAGATAAGTAAGTGGCTGACATCTTTTCTAAGCAACTAGATGAAGCAAAATTCAACACCTTTAAATTTTAATTGGGTATGTTGAATTTAGCCCAGCTTCAGTAGATCTCCATATAGTTTTTGTTTTTTATAGGTAGATTTAATCCTTGAAGGATAAATAAAAGAGAAATGGACTAAGTGTCCAGACGTCGAGTGCACTAAGACAAGATCTAGCGTCAAGTGTGCTAAGTCTAAGTGCTTAGGCGTCGAGTGCGTTGAATGAATTGCAAGCGTCGAGAGTGTTGAGAGCGTTGAGTTCACTCAATGCAAGATATCAGTGTGCCTATTTTACGGCTAAGTATCAGAATCAATCCTAGTTGTTGATCATAAACAGGTACGCATCTCTCCACCTTCTAAAAATAGAAATCACAATAAATAGACGGCTGTGTGTGTAAAGAAAAATACACTGTTCCTCACCCTTCTCTGCCCCTTATGACGAATCGACAAAAGCTTGGAATATCTTCTGCAATTCATAGAAGAAATGGCACAAAAAGGGTTGGATATCTTGTTCAAGGGTTTGGAGCTGAAGTGAAATGGTTTCCAGGATGCGCCTAAGGAAGTACATTTTGTTCTCCACCTGCTTAAGGTCGCTGACCTAGAATTTGTTTTATCTGAGCCCAGTTTGCGGTGGAAGCGAGAGGTACTTGAGTTATACTCAAATGCTAAAGTTGACTCATCATCCAGTAGAATAAGGACCTTTATCAGTGGTAACAAGATTAAGATAACCATAAGAGACTGAGCAAGGAACTACAACTGCCCAAGTTCAAAGAGTTAGATGAAGAAGATGAATTGGATCATACTGATATCAAATCTACACTGAAGTGGTGTTGACTATCTCATCACCCCACTGGATTAATTCTAAGGAAGGAGTTGAAACTCCAGGGAAAATTGCTGACTGATGTAATTGGGAAAGCCCTATTATGCAAGACTAGCTCACATTATAAGATCTCGAAGAGAATGTTCGAACTAACGACAAGGATAATCATATACAAGAAGATTGATTGGGGAAAGATATTATTTCAAAGTATAGTAGACTGTATAGTAGAGCCAAACATGGGAAGGATTGTCTCTCTATTATTGCTAAAGAGTGTTCCAGGGATCCTTAATATAAGGCTAGGAAAAATTTTCCATCACTTGAGGAGGATGGACTTGAAAATACTTGACAGATGGGACAGAGTTCTGTTTCCACATGCTCAGACTATTTCTAAGAAGAAGAATAAAGAAGTTGTAGTTCCAAAGGAAAGTACTGAAAACAGCTCATCAGAATAGGGTTAGGGTGAGCCTCATGATCCTCAAATTTCTCAGTCTACTAAAGAGACCAGGAGAGATACAAGTGCTCAAGTATCATTTTACTCTAAACCCGCATTAATGTTTCAAGTAAGCAGATCTCAGTCTGAAGAACTTGTTGTTGAGGATTCCATGGATATACCTCTAGTTGAGTTGCTAAAAGGGTGGTTGAGGAAATAGTCACCAAGATTTCCACAGAGATTTAGGGGGAGACTATCAAAACTCCAACTCCTATTGAAGAATTAACTACTCTAATGGACTAAGATAAATAAGGTAGATACAGTCCTATAAGTGAGGGGGAGAGACTACCAGAGCAAGTCTTGGAAGATGCTCTTGCTGAGGGGGAGCATCTACAGATTGTGCAAGAGAATATTCAAAATCCTCCTGATATTGATCAACCTTGTGAGTCTATGGAGAAAGATACAAAATTCCATACAGTATAAGATCAGAATGTCCCTGTGGACATGGCAGAGAATTAAGGGGGAAGTTCACACTAAACTCCACGCTCAATGTTCAGTCTATGATATTTACTCCTCTGAATTTTAGGAAGGGAATGTTGCTGATGATAACCCTGATAATCAACATTATTCAGAGTTTTAAAAGGATGAATCAGATATAAGAAAAGATGTCAGGCTAGAGCAACACAATAACTTTGATGAAGGTACTTCCTATCAGAGTGATCAAATGTTCCTAATCTTCCTAGCTCAAATGAAAGGATTACTGGATGACCAGAGAAGGCAACTTGACAAATTTGTGGATGAAACGATAAAGAATCTTAGAAATGATCTGACAATAGAGATCAAATATATAAAATTTGAGGTTAATCTGCTGAAGGCCCTGACTGTCAAATTCTTCTTAAGAGTAGTTCATGCAACCACCTTCACTAAATGTAAGCTGAATGAAATAAATAACATCCAGATTGGGATAGTGGAAAATCACACCATCACTGCCAACAACATTCTAGCAGTCCATAATGCACAGAAAGAATAGATGGAAAAGCACAAAAATATTCTTGAAAGATGAATGGATGTCTGTGCTCAAGTTCTAGATGATCATTTGCTCAAAGTTAAGAACCATGTCACCCTTTATATTGACCATCTGAATGAAAAAATAACAAAGGATAGCACCTCCCTGACTAAGCATATCTGTGCAGAAGTCAAAAAGGAGGAGAAGGGTGTGATAAAGTGATATATTGAAACTATAATCAACACCACAATTGTTATCAGAGGCTCAATGGGTCTTGAGCTATTATCATATAAAAACCTTGACATTGTTCCTATCCATGAAAATATATATGGTGGTCAATATTTTAATCAGTATGATGACCAACACTATGATCAGAATGCAGAATAGAAAGATACTCAAGTTGATGCTCAGTATGACATCCAAGATGGTGCACATTGGGCTGATCCTTCTACAGCAACTGACATTCCTATAATTCCAACATTCAGCGCTATTATTGACCAAGTGATAGGAGCAAGAGAAATATTTGTTTCCGAGGATGAGGAAGAGGTCAGGATGAGCAAGAAGAGATATAGGGAAAAGATAGAAACAAGGCCTGATTTTGAATAGTGGAGTCCTACAATCAAGGATCATAATTCTGTTTGCTTGGGATCTTGTCCAGAACAAGAACATTGAAAGGGGAAAGCTCTACAGCTCCCTAGAATGGGCCATGTTTGAGAAGAATGAAAAGGACAAAAGACAGTTCAGAAAGGACAAGTGGCTAGGAATTTTAACACCACATGTTATGGAGCTAATCAAGTATTTCCCAAAGCCATATAGTTACTTTCAGAGGTAGAAAGAAAAGAAATCAGAAGATTAAGCAGGGAAAGCATCCAAGAATCTAAGAAGGGGCTTAGTGATAAGAGAACCAGAATCATAGAAAAGTTTCTTGTCTTTCTTAAAGGGTTGTAGGAAATGTTTTTTGTCTTATGCAGACTACTAAAACATGACTTCTATTAATGAAAATCATTTTTTTGGTTGTGTAGACATTTTCTGTGCTTTCTTCTGCAATGTTATATCTACTGCACATGTGTTGGTGTATATCATTGTCTAACATTTTGACTTCTTCAAATAGGGGAAGATTGTTGGGTCCATTAATCACAATGTCCCAGATTTTAAGAAGGCCTACAAGACAATGATATACACATGTTTGTATCTTATACATGCTATAAGTTCTATTTATGAAGGTGGTTACTTGGTACACGGATTAAACAGGTTGTCTAAGTAATAATGATAAGTGTACACATGGAAGAATGCAGATAAGATAGAAATCTGTCTAAGTCCATAAGCGTTGAGTGAAGGCAATTCACTCAATGTCATATGGCCATAACATTGCCAAGATAGAAATCTAGTTAAGTCCAAAAGCATTGAGTGAAGGCAGTTCACTCAATGCTTAGAGCCAGTGGGGTTGAGTGGAGCACATGTTGTCAAAGCCACAAAATATGCAGACAGAAAATCTATCTAAGTCCAGAAGTGTTGAGTGAAGGCAGTTCACTCAATGCCAACTCAACCGAAAATCAACTAAGTACAGAAGCTTTGAGTGAAGGTTGTTCACTCAACGCCTTAGCAAGATGGTGGGCAAAGGCAGAAAGCGTTATGTGCAGAAGCTTCACTCGATGCCTTCACATTGAGAAAATTGGCTAAGTCCAAATGCATTGACTTATGAAGGATCACTCAATGCCTAATCTACCAGACAGCTAAAAGTCTATATTCATTGAGTAATGACTAATCACTTAATGCCTAGTGTCTGCAAAAAACTGACTAAGTGTTTTGGCATTGAGTGAAAAGTCTTCACTCAACGCTTATGCTAAATTTTATGAATTTAACTAAGTCCACAGGTGCTGACGTCAGCTGAAATTCAAATGTTGCGGGAAGTGAACAGTATACGATAAATAGCGCTTCTTTCCTGTTGTACAACATTTAATGCAAAAGTAGACCTGCAGCTACGAACTCCTGGTGGTCCCAATGAACATAGAGTCATTGGATGGCAAGATAGAAAACACGAGATCAAAGAAAGAAAAATAAACTTTTGGAATTAGCAGAACTTCGTCATCTTCCTCTCGACTGAGTTGTAGAGCTTGGTGAAGTTGTTCATTCTTCTAATCTGAAAGTTCAATAAAGATAGTTGGTGATATTATGATCTTCAATACCAAGTTCAGAGAGCTTTCTCTGTGAGTTAGAAGTTGCAGCACATGCAAACCCTATCTGCAATGTCTTCATATACCAAGCAGAACTACTCTTGAAGATACATTCCTAGAGCTATGTAGAAAGGAGGACTGAGTCATCTCAGTCCAGGAAGAGAAAGACACAGAGTTTATTTCTCTGGTGTCTTACATAAATAACAACCATTTCATTCGATAGGATCTTAACAGACTTGAGTTGTAAGCCTAAATCATAAAGGCTGAGTGGTAGGGCATGTGTGCCTGAGGTAGGATCCTTGTGTGGATCTGAGCTGTAGGGTCTTTGTGCCTGAGTTGTATGATCTTATTCAGATTTGTGGTAGGAGAGTCTTTCTCTCTGAGTTGTAGGTTTATCCTCCTAGATTGAGTTATAGGACTTTGAGAAAAGTCTGAGGTAGATGATCTATGGATCACTAAGCGTTTTGAGCAATGCTTGCTCTGAGTGGTAAGGACTTAGGCATGAGGTAGGACTAGAAAGAGTCTTAGAGATCCTGTGGGATCTGAGTTGTTAGAGAGTTGGGAGGGATAGTGGATGTACCCATAATCTAGGGAACCACTATAAATTACTTTTGTGCTGGTAGTGTAATCTTGAAAGCTAACTTAAAATAAATCACAACATACCAAAGAAAAGAGAGAGTTTAAAAAGTCCTAAAAAAATTCACCCTCTAGGTGATTAATTGCTCTTGAAACTAAAGACTTTCACTTACTGTAAGAGCAAGTTCTTCACAATCTTCCACTTAGTCGAGAGGAAGAAGATGACCCGAAAAATGTTTCTTTGTTCTTTCTCAAGACTAAGCTTTTTTATACCCATAGTCCAACGACTATTTGTGCAGTATGGTCCACCTGAGTTGGTAACTACAACACTTCTTTTGTATTAAATGTTGTACTAAAGGAAAGCGATGCCTTTTGTCATCTAGCGGCAAAACCTAGGACATTTGAATTCTTGGTGACGTCAGCATGACTTAGCGCTTCTAGACTTTGTAGTTTCCATACAATCTACAAAGGCATTGAGTGAAGCCTTGTCACATAGCGCAAAAGTACTTAGAAGAATTCTGCATCTTCAGGCATTGAGGGAACCTACATTACTCAACGCTTCTGAACTTGGTTAAAATTTCTCTTCATGAAGGCGTTGAGTGAAGCTTCCACACTCAACACTTTTTGAATTAGCCTGACATCTTGATGAGGCATTGAGTGACCCATCTTCACTCAATGCTTTTATACGTAGACAGATTTCTTGAAGAGTAGGCGTTGAATGAACTATCTTCACTCAACGCTTCTATACTTCAATAGATTTCTTGTCTGCAACATTGCGGCTTTGACTGTCCTCATGATGAGGAATTGAGTGCCCAGTCTTGTCTCAACGCTTCTATATTTAAATAGAATTTCTATTGAGTATGCGTTGAGTGAACTATCTTCACTCAATGCTTCTGTCCTTAGCCAAAATTCTAGTAAGCAAAGGCTTGTACTGTAGTGTGTTCTGTCAATGCTTTTGCTCTTCTGGCAATAAGTGAAGGGAGTTCACTCGATGCTTCGGGACTTAGCCAATTTTCTGCTTGTTCAGCAACCTGTCTTGGTAATAACAGTCATTATTACCATGACAACCTGTTAAATCAATGTAACAGAATACAAACAATATACAATTAATTTTGAGCATATATTTGATTTATTTATGTGTATGTAATTGACTTGTGGGCCTTCTTCAAATATAGGACATTGTGATCAATGGACCCAACAATCCCCCCTCTTTTAAGAAGTCAGGACCTTAGTCAATGATATACACTACCATATATAGAAGATAAGCATTCACAGAAATTAAGATCAAAAAAGGATACACCAATATAAAATATGATTATTGTTAATGGCAACAGTCATAAATATACAATGAGCTTAAAATAATGTTCACTTTCTGATAGCCCTTAAGGAAAACACAAAAAAACATGTCATGTTTCTAGTTCCTTGATCATTATCCCCCTACTGGGTTTCTTTGCAGTCTTTTTCTTATCTTCATTCTTCTTCTCCTTTTGTCTCTCAAAATAGCTAAAGGGCTTAGGAAAGTACCTGCTGGGCTCAACAGCATCTGGTGGCACAACACCTAACTTTTTATCTCTTCTGAATTTCCTCCAGGTCTCTTCATTTCTTTCTAACATGGCCTATTCTAGGGAGTTATAAAGCTTTCCCCTGTCAGTTTTCTTATCTTTGATCTAATCCCAGGTAGACAAGATGATGGACCTTATTTAGGACTCCACTTCTCAAAGTATGGCATGGTCTCCATTTCTTCTTTATACCTTTTCTTGCTGATTCTGACCTCTTCCTCTTCTTCAGTAACAGACTTTCCTCTAGATCTTGCTATCTGATCTTTAGTGGGGTTGAATATAGGAATTAAAACATCAGTATATGGTTCATCCAACTCAACACCACCTTGATCATCATATTGATCACCATACTATTCATCATATAGAACTTCTGGAATAGGGGCAGAAGCAGCAGGAATATTGTCATATATACACTGTTCAAGTCCCAATGAACCTCTGATGACATTTGTAACCCAAACAATATTCTCAGTGTTGGCCTTGATCTTCTCCACCATTATAACTTCTTTAGATACAGCTGCAGTTTGGGAGGTTTTGGCCTGAGTTATATTTACATCAAGTTATCCCACTCCCTTTGTGATATGATCCTTAAGATGAAGCATATGATCATTTGTAACTTGTGTACAAGCATCCATTCTCCTTTCTATTATAGTCTTATGGGCTTCCATCAGTAGTATTTGAGCTTTATGGACCATTTCCATATTGCTAGAGGTAATGTTCTGATTTTGGAGAATATCATTCTGTGTAAGTCTGATTTTTTGAAGTTTACTTTTAGTGAAGATTATAGTAAGACCAACCCTTGTGAAGAAAGCTACCGTGTTGGCTTTCACCAGGTTTACTTCAAACCTAATTGACTTGATTTCAGTAGAAAGATCATGTTTCAGACCTTTGATGAAATCATCAATATAGTGATCCAACTATCTTCTTTGATCTTCTATCAGACCCTTCACTTGAGCTAGGATTATAGATGACATTGTTTCAGATTTGATTGATGTACCTTATTCACAGATATCCATATCCTTTTCCCTTGCCACTTCTCTTTCTTCTGATACATACATCATATACTTAGAGGAATGAGCATCAACATTGGCATCAATTGCAACAGTATCCTTTTCAGACTTAAAGGAGTCAATGTTATACACTGTCTCTAGAGCATGGATTTTAGAGTGAATATCCCCTTCAACCTAAACATTGTCCTTAGAGACATTCTGGTCTTTTTTAGTATGGTTATGGACCTCTTATTCCACTATTGCAGGAACTTGTTCATCCTCAACAGGAGTATTGGAAACCTGTCTCACAAACTCTTCAGGAATCTGATCTATTCAATTTTGGATATTCACTAAAAAGAGTCAAGCTTGTCCTGATTACCAGCATAAACTTGCCCCCCCCCTCAAAAGGAGCATCTATCTTGTCAGTCTCCCCCTCAATATTTGCACAGATATTTTCCACTACCTGCCAAGTCAGAATTTCTAGGGCTTCAGCTGAAATCTCTTCAGACTGAGATCCACCCAGTTGATTTCTTATTATAGGTTCAGAGGAAATTGAAACTTGAGATCTCATATCCCTTCATATCTCCTAAGTATACTCAAGCAGCTTGGGATCATGTGGCTCTTCCTCACTTTACTTAGAAGAACTGCTTTCTATGCTTTCCTCAGGGACTAGTACAGCTTTCCTTTTCTTCATCTCAACACTCTGTTAATGTGGCAGCAGAACTCTGTCCCACCTATCATATAGCTTGGAGTGCATTCTCCTCATGTGATGGATCTTTGTTCCTAGCCTCATGCTGAGGATCCCTGGAACAGTACTATCCAGATACAGAGATAAAATCCTTCCCAGGTTAGGTTATGGGATGCATTCCTCTATTCTATCAAACAGCACCTTTCCCCAGTTTATTTTCTTAGATAGAATTATCCTGGTCATAAGTGCAAACATCTTTCTAGATATCTTATCATGAGAACCTGTTTTACAAAGCAGAGCTTTTCCAACTATATATACTAGAAACTTTCCTTTAGATTTAGTTCCTTGCTTAACATTAATCCAGTGTTATGCTTTGAGAGCCCACGCCCCTTTAGGGCTAACTTCACATCATCCTGATATAAGTTTGTATCTTCATCAGGCTGCTTGACCTTGGGTAGTTGCAGATCTTTGCACAATCTCTTGGGAGTGATTTTTATCTTATGCCCACTGATGGTGGATTTGATTTTTCTTGATGATATGTCCATAGTGGAATTGGAGTATAGTTCCAGAACTTCTCACTTCCATATAAACACAGGCTTGGACCGAACAAAACTTAAGCCAGCGACCTCTAGAAAGTGTAGAAGTTGTAGAACTTCCTCTAAAGCATCCTTGAAACTGTTTCGCACGAGTTCTGAGCCCTCGAAAAGGAAATCCATTTCTTTTGCCGCCATTGATTTTCCGAGTTTCTAGGGATTTATCGAGCTTTCACCGTAGGGAGATAGCAGGTCGCAAGGGCTAGGAATAGTATTTTTTATTATAAGCATGCATACCTGTATTTATACTTGCCTCTCATTTGACAATGTGGAAATGCACGTACCTGTTATGATCATCTTGAAGAGATCAATAGATGAGATTAACCTCGTGAGATAGCTGCAATTAGAAGTCCCTGGCAGTATACATTGAATGGACTCGACGCATTTGATGCCTGAAGTTATCTCTACGCACTCGACTCCTAACCCTTATTAGACTCAGCGCATTTGAAGCTTGGAAACTTAGGTCATATCTTCTTTGTTATCCTAGAGGGATTAATACTACCTGAAATAAAAAATGCATGGAGCGGCGCTGAAGTTATTTCAAGTTCATCATGCCCAATTCAAATTTGAAGGTGTTGAACTTGGATTCATCTAGTGGCTTAGTGAAGATATCATCCACATGCTTGTCTATAGGGACAAACTCAAGACTAATGTCCTCACTTTCCACATGATCTCTAATGAAATGATACATAATCTCAATGTGCTTAGTCATGCTATGAGATACAAGATTCCTAGCAATAGAGGTTACACTTGTAGAATCACAAAACATTGGAGTTCTACTTAGCTTGAGATTGTAGTCCTAAAGCTGCTGGTGGATCCAAAGTAGCTGGGCATAGCAGCTTCCAGCTGATATGTATTCTGATTCACCTATTGAGATTGCAATACATGTTTTCTTCTTGCGGCTCCAAGATACAAGCTTTCTTCCTAGGAATTGATAGGAGCCAAAGGTGCTTTTTCTATCTTCTCTACAACCTGTAAAGTCTGCATCTGAATACCCAATTAGTTCAAAGTCATTATTCCTAGGGCACCATAGACCAAGATTAGGTGTGCCCTTGAGATATTTAAAAATTATTTTTGCAGCAGAATAAGGAGATTACTTTGGGCTTGCTTGGTACATAGGACAAACACATGTATCATTCATGATGTCTTGCCTACTAGCAGTAAGGTAGAGTAGGGAGCCAATTATGCCTCTATATAAGGTTTCATCAATAGGTTTCCCAGTCTTATCCTTGTCTAATGACAAATTTGACCTCATAGGAGTTTTTATTATGGAGGCACTCTCCATTCATAATTTTCTAATTAACTCGTTAGTGAACTTTGACTGAGAGATGGATAATCCATTCTCGGGATGTCTTACTTGGAGGCCCAAGATGTACTTTAGTTTACCCAAACTGCTCATCTCAAATTTCCTTTGCATAAGTTTTGCAAACTTCTTGTAGAAGCCTGCATTAGTAGACCCAAAAATTATGTAATCTACATAAATTTGGACTAGGATGATCTTACCATTGACTTCCTTTAGGAATAATGTCTTTACTGTTGATGCGGAAAATGCGCTCTTCGGATATCTTGCTCGGTGAGTGGAGTACGATCTATCTGGGATACGGTGATAAGAAGGAGGATTATGAGGAACTGCTGAATAGCTGGTTACTTTGAGTCGCGAGTGAAGAGTGGAGAAAGTGGAAAGAGGAGAGAGGCGGTGATGAGTTGTAAATATACGCATATTTATGTATTTTATTAAAAGTTGTTTTATTATTATTTCATAGTTTTTAGTTTGTTTTGTTTAATAATTTGTTTCTTTTTTCAAATAATATCTAACCAAGCTTTACTTTTGTTTTTCTGGAATTTTCCAGAAATTTTGTGATATTTTCATAGGTCACGCCCGTGTCGCACAGGTCACGCCCGTGACAGGGCTTGTTCCTTTGATTTTTTCACCAAAATAGGTTTTCTGCTGTGTAATGGCAAGTCACGCCCGTGTGCAGCCGGACACGCCCGTATCACGCCCTCGACGATCGTCGACCTCAACCCGCTGCTCGACATTCGGCCTTCATCAAACCGAGCAAGACACGCCCGTATTTGAGCCCGACATACCCGTATTATTGTCGGGAGTCGACGCCTCCAGCCAGCAAAGTTCAAATTGATTTCCTCCACCTAGCAGTCCAGTCACGCCCCCCTACACGCCCGTGACAAGCTTTTCATGCCCGTGACGATTACGTGTAACTTCCAAAAGCTTCAAGAAACTAGAAAACTCACCGAATTTCGCCAGGTCAAACACGCCAAGCCAGATATGCTACCCGACACGCCCGTGTCGTAGGGCGTGTCAAACCCGAAATTTTCCTTATAAATACCCTGTTTCTTTATGCTCTCTTGTTCTTTTTTTGACCATCTTTTGTGTGTTTTGTTGGCTTCCCCTGTGGATTCCATCCAATGTAAGGAGGCTTTCTCCCCCCTCCCTTTTCATGTTTGTTTTAGGTTTTCCTTTTACCTTGTAATAGCTTTGTAATAGCTTCATTATGGTAATAAAAGTTGTAGTTTTTCCCTCTCTACCTTATATGAAAATTTATTTGGGTGGCTCATCTCTTTCCTTTTTTTGTCCTCTTGTTTTACCTAGTCTTTCTCTTTATGAAAATTATCAATTAGTGTAACTTGTTGTAATTTTTCATGCTTTTAAATTATTGTCATATTAGGTTTCATTATAGGTTTTTTTGTAAAAAATTGAATTGTTATAATGGAAAAAATTTTGTTTAAGTCTTCTTTTCAAAATGAAATGTTGTATTGAAATCTTTTTAAAGTCTTATATTTTCATTCCTATGAAATTGTAAAGGAGATTTTAATGTGATGTTTGAATTTTTTGCTTAGCTTTGTTTTAGGATTGTAAAACCCCTTTTTGTTCCTTTAATTTTTATTTCTTTTTCACTTTTTCATCACTTTTATAGAGTCCTAAGAATGAAAATATAAACGTTTTAATTTTTCAACAACTTTGATTTTAACTTTGTTTTTGAAAAACTTTTGCTTCTTTAATATTTATTTCACCTTTTTATGTGTTTTAGCCTGTTCTAAGAATAGAAAAGTTGTTTTAATTTTTAGGTAACTTTGATTTGTTCTTTAATTGTGTGTGAGTTAGGGTTTTCATTATGTTCTTTTAATCTCATGTTAGTGTGTGTGAGTGTATGAGAATAATTTTATTACTTTTATTTCCCGCCTACTTATTTGAGTAGGACTTGCAATTTACCAATTTCATTTTCTTCCTACTTATTTGAGTAGGATTTTGCATGTGTGTGTTTTCATTTTTGTAGAGTGCGTGTGTGTGTGCATTTATTTCCTCCTACTAGTTTTAGTAGGGCTCGTTTTCATTCTCCCGCCCACTCATTTGAGCTGGGACTCTCAATTTTATCATTTTCTCAATTATATAGAGTGCGTGTGTGTAGGAGATAAATTTTATTGCTTTCTTTCAATTCATGTAGAGTCAGTGCATGTTTGCATTTATTTCCGCCTACTCGTTAGAGTTAAATGGCGTGTTTTCATTTTCCGGCTTCTCATTTGAGTAGGACTTGTCATTTACCGTCTACTCATTTGAGTAGAACTTGTACTTGCATTTATTTTCGCCTACTCGTTAAGAGTTAAATGGCTTGTTTTAATTTCCCGCCTACTCGTTTGAGTAGGACTTGTCTTTTTAATTTATTTATGGTTTTGAAGTGTGTGTGAGTTCTTGTTTTAGTTAGCATTTTAATTTACCTAAACGCACTGTTTTTTTAGTTTTCTTCTTATAACAGTTCAGTTCTAAATTTCGAACTCGTGCCTCATTTAAACCATAAAGCCATCCCCATACCAATGAGTGGCTAATCGTTATTATCCCTCGGCATCGATGAGCATTGGGACATATAAAATGATTTGAAATAATTAAAGTCCTTTATTTTCATTTTAATCTAAGTACTTAAGGTTTGCCCCGGGTTAATGACGCGTAGACCCGCATAATCAATGTGTGGGCTCTACTTCCGTTATCCATATGCTAGCTAGCCGAGAGGTCGTGCATATGGATCGATCCCCCCTGGGTAAAGAGAACTGCGTATGAACCCTCAAAAGAGGAGAAGCGTAGTTCAGCTGGATTGGGTTCCCCACCCAATAGCGGGGTTCTTAGCATAAAGAGGGCATTAAGAGGAATCCTTCGTCGGACTAACGTTTGGTCGAATAGTCTTAGCGTTCCGGGGAGCAATATTCCTAGATATAAGTCCGATCATATTTAAGGAACCTCCATGGCCAAGTGCCTTTTATTAATTTGAAAACTAAGTTCAATAATTATTTTAAGTTCTTTTATTCTTAATCTGATTCGATGCCGAGTGTTAACCCGTCATCGAATAATTTTAGTAATTTTTCAGCTTTCTTTTATTTCCGTCTATAAGTGACAAACAAAAATCCACCTTACTTTCAGTAAAATAATTGTCCTCCTGGAGGAGTAGGAATAATCAACCCGAACCCGAGAACATTATGACCTCGATATTCTCCCCAATATCGAGTTCTATATGTGATAGGTGCACTTGCCTCCTTTCATTAGAACTTTGATCTTCTAGCCAATCCGCGTCGGTCGACTCATCGAACCAACCACCCAAATAAGAGTCTGCGTGTTGGCGACATCAAGTTTTTGGCTCCGTTGCAAGGGAGTGACGGTTGTTATTTCGAATCAGGGACTCTATTAGTTTTACTTTATTTTCATATATAAAAAAAACTACTTAAAAATCACAAAAAAATATATATATACTTCCCCCATTGCTTTTTTTAGGGTGTATGACCCATGGACAATCTTCAGGCTCTGAAAATTTTTACTTCGACCCTGAGATCGACCGCTCTCTTGTGCGTATTTGATCTTAACGCCGAATTCCCTTTTTAGACCTCGAAGACTCCACCGAAGAACGCTCTACTTTTTCTATGGCCGACCCTAACCCTGCCCAGGGGGCCGAGCGTACAATGTCTTACTACGCCTGACATAACTTCGATGACACGTGGTCGAGTATTGTTCGTCCAACTATGGCGAACAATAATTTCTAAATAAAGTCAAGTATCATTCAAATGGTCCAAAATGTCATTCTGTTCGATGGAATGCCCGATGAGGGCCCGAATGTACACTTGTCCAACTTTCTTGAAATATTCGACTCCTTCAAGATTAATGGCGTCACTGATGACGCCATAAACTTGCGCTTATTTCCCTTCTCCCTCTGATCCAAATCTAAGGTCTGGTTTAATTCCCTCCCTCGAGGATGCATCACCACCTCGGCTGAATTGGCAGAGCGCTTCTTAACGAAGTATTTTCCGCCCACAAAAATAGCAAAATTACGGGCGCACATATCTTGGTTCATCCAAAATGACTCCGAGTCTCTTTACGAGACTTGGGAACACTTTAAGGAGTTTCTCCGTCGGGGCTCGCACCACATGCTGCCAACGTGGCTGTAGGTACAAATTTTTTATAATGGCCTTAACTTCCAAACGTGTCAGATGATCGACGCAGCTGCCAGGGGGACCTTGAATAATTAAACCCCCGATGCCCCCAGGCTCTTTTTGAAGAGATGGAGACGAACGCTTACCAATGGAACATCCCTAGGGGACATCCTAAGCTGGCGGTCGGTGTTTTTGAAGTGGATGCCACTGCTCTGTTAACCCTTCATGTCGAAAGGTTAACTTAGAAGGTGGCGGAGATGGCTACTTCCTCCACCACTACGCCCTTGGCAAATTCTATTCTTCCCTCCCCTAACGTCTGCGCGGCCGAAGAGTTCGTGGACTTTTTGGGAAACTCGGGTTGTCCTCCCATCAACCCCAACAATAACCCATATAGTAATAACTATAATTCGGGTTGGAGGAATCACTCGAACTTCTCATGGAGCAACCCGAACAACGCGCAATGCCCCCCTCCCTATTTCGTGCCCAACTTCACTCCTCCCCCTCCTATGAAGTCGTCCCCGATGGAGGAAAATTTTAATAAGTACATTGTTTCCAACGAATCAAATATCCAGAACATTACCAGATCGCTTAAAAATCTTGAACTACAGGTTGGACAGCTGGCACGACTAATGTTAGAATACGTGCAAGGGGAACTGCCAGGGAACACGGAACCCAATCTGTAGGAGAACCTCAACGCTATAACCCTCCGTAGCGGTAAGGAGGTGGTCGATCCAAAATGGATCGATCAGCAGGTACACATATCTCCTCCTTCCCCTCTTCCCTTTCTTCGTCTTCGTTAGTTTTACCAAATTTAAACGCTAAAATTAATCTAAAAGCGCCCATGTCGTATCCTCATAAGATAGATAATGAGCGTCAGGACGCGCAGTATAAAAAATTTATTTTATTATTAAAGCCAATTCATATTAATGTTCCTTTCTGCGAGGCTATCTCGCAGATGCCTAAATATGCAAAATATCTGAAAGAACTCCTTTCTAATAAACAAAAATTAGAAGATGTTTCACATATCGCTCTCAGCGCTCAGTGCTCGGCGGCACTTACAAATAATTGCCCAAAAAGCAAAACGACCAGGGACGGTTTTCCATCCCATGCCTTTTTGGCAATGTATTGGTAAAATTCGCCTTAGCTGATTTAGGCGCGAGCATTAATTTGATGCCATTCTCGCTTTTTTAAAAATTAGGGTTGGGCACTCCGTCCTCTACGAATATGCACATCCAATTAGTGGATCGCTCGGTTAAGTTCCCCATCGGGGTAGTGGAGGATGTCTTTGTCCGAGTCGACAAGTTTATCTTCCCGGTAGACTTCGTCATCTTAGACATCGAGGAGGACGCCGAGGTACCAGTAATACTCGGTTGCCCTTTTCTCGCCACCTCCTGCACATTAATAGATGTTAGTAATGGCCATCTCCTCCTTCGGGTAGGAGATGACGAGGTTACTTTCTCTATTAATCCCTCGATGGAGGACTCTTCATCGAGAATTGATTTCTGCTATTGTTTAAATACATTTTACGGAGACCGTTCTTCTCCCGTTTTCGAGTCAATTTCTCTAGCTAACGATATTTCTGCACTCGAAAATTTTTATTACGGCGAGGACAAGTCTACTTAATTGCCTTTTGAACCAATTGGTTCAAAAGATATTAGAATTAAAGCCTCGCTAGAAGAGCCGCCCGCCCTAGAACTCAAACCATTACTCGAATCCCTCAAATATGCCTTTTTGGGAAAAAATGGTACACTCTCGGTGATCATTTCTTCGCATTTGAGCAATTCGGAGACCTCCTATTTATTGGAGGTTTTGCTTAAACATCGCCACGCAATTGCGTGGCAAATTTCTGACCTTAAGGGGATTAACATTTCTTTCTGCACTCACAAAATTTTCTTAAACGATAATTGCCGCAAAGCCATTCAGCCGCAGCAACGTCTTAACCCAAAAATGAAAGACATCGTGAAAGCTGAGATAATTAAATTACTAGATGCGGGGATTATTTATCCCATTTCTGATTGTGCATGGGTTAGTCCCATTCATGTCTTTCCCAAGAAGGGCAGTCTGACCGTAGTGGCGAATGAGCACAATGAGCTCGTCCCAACTCGTACTATTACGGGTTGGCGCGTGTGCATCGATTATCGCAAACTTAATGATGTCACCCGCAAGGACCATTCCCTACTACCGTTTCTTGACCAGATTCTCGAGCGTCTTTTTGGTCATCCATATTATTGTTTTCACGATGTTTTATCGGGGTTTTTCCAAATCCCCATCTCCCCCGATGACCAAGAGAAAACAACTTTTACTTGCCCGTTTTGTACCTTTGCCTATCGAAGAATGCCATTTGGCCTCTGCAATGCGTCAGCTACCTTCCAAAGATGTATGCTAGCAATCTTTGGTAAGCTAGTAGAAGATATTATGGAAGTATTTATGGATGACTTCTCTATTTTTGGACACTCTTTTCCCAATTGCCTTAAAAATTTAGATCGTGTCCTCCAACGGTGCGAGGACACAAGCCTTGTTCTAAATTGGGAAAAATGTAACTTTATGGTTCGAGGAGGTTTGGTCCTCGGCCATAAGATTTCGATTAAGGGGATAGAGGTCGATAAGGCCAAAGTAGAAATCATAGAAAAACTCCCTCAGCCAACTAACGTAAAATCTATTAGGAGTTTCCTTGGCCACGCAGGCTTTTATAGACGTTTTATTAAAGACTTTTCAAAAATCACAAAGCCGCTAACTCGCCTCTTTGAAAAGGAATCACATTTTGTCTTTAGTAGCGATTGCGAGTCTGCCTTTGATTTTATAAAACAAAAATTTATCAATTTCCCAATTCTACTGGCCCCTAATTGGTCCCTTCCATTAGAAATCATGTGTGATGCTAGTGATATTGCCTTAGGTGCCGTACTTGGCCATCGCATAGACAAACATTTTCATCTAATCTATTATGCTAGCAAGACGCTCACTTCCGTACAAGTGAATTACATAACGATGGAAAAGGAACTCTTAGCCGTCATTTTTGCTTTCGATAAGTTTCGCTCGTATTTAACGCTATCTAAAGTTATCGTTTTTACCGATCACTCTGCCCTTAAGTATTTACTAGCTATAACCGATGCAAAGCCCCGCCTTCTTCGATGGATCCTCCTCCTTCAATAGTGTGACTTGGAGATCCGGGATAAGAAGGGCGCGGAAAATCTAGCGGCAGACCACCTCTCCCGTTTAGAAAATCCGGGCGCGAAAGCGCTCGTCGAATCTGAAATAAATGACAGATTCCTCGAGGAACGCCATCTTGCCATTCATTCGTCTTCATCATCTTCGCCTTGGTTCGTAGATTTTGCGAACTATTTTGTCACGCGGGTGATTCCAAAGGAGTTCTCAAGTCAGCAAAAGAAAAAATTCTTTTCTGACTTGAAAAATTTCTTTAAGGAGGACCCATTTCTTTTTCGAAACTTTACGGACCAAGCGGTCCGAAGATGCATCGGAGGTGTGGATTGCAAGCAAATACTTAGGCACTGCCATGAGGGTCCAGCCGGTGGGAATTATCAAGCAAACCGGACCGCTCGAAAGGCGCTAGAGGCAGGCTACTTTTGGCCCACTCTCTTCTAAGACGCGCACATTTTTTGCGCGCATGCGATAGCTGTCAGCGGTCGGATAACATCTCTCGTCGAGACGAGATGCCCCTAAAAATATTTTTAGAATGCGAAGTCTTCGATTTATGGGGCATAGATTTTGTTGGACCCCTACCTCTTTCTTATAAAAATATGTATATTTTAGTGGTGGTCGACTACGTATCGAGCTGGGTGGAAGCGCAAGCTCTCCCCACCAACGATGCTCGAGTCGTCGTCACATTTCTAAAAAAAACTATTTTCTCGCTTCGACACAACTCACGCAATTGTTAGTGATATGGGAACACATTTTTGTAACGCTCTAATGGCTAAGACGTTAGCTAAATACGGAGTCACGCTCAAACTTGCCACTCCCTACAACCCGCAAACAAGTGTCCAAGGTGAGGTAGTAAATGAAGAGATTAAGCGAATATTATAAAAAACCATTTCACTTTATAGAAAAGATCGATCCGTTAAACTTGACGATGCGTTATGGGCGAATTGAACGACATAAAAAATCGGTTCCGGTTATACTCCATTTCGATTAGTCTATGGCAAAGCGTGTCATTTACCCGTAAAACTGGAGCATCGCGCTCTTTGGGTTTTAAAACTCTTAAACCTCGACGCTAACTTAGCCGCTCGAAATAGAAAACTGAAACTAAACGAGCTCGATGAATGGAGTGCGAACAGTTATGAGAGCAATAGGTTCTATAATGAGCATTCTAAGTTATATCACGATCGAAAAATCAAGTCCCCAAAATTTTTTTATTCGGGCGATCTTGTCCTTCTATATAATTCACGTCTTAAACTTTTTCCAGGAAAACTAAAAGCTCATTGGTCCCGTCCCTTCATAGTTGAAGAAGTTTTTCTATATGGGACCGTACTCGTCTCCCACCCAGAAAAAGGCTCGTTTAAAGTAAACAGTCATCGGTTAAAGTCTTACATAGCGGGCGACCAAGTGATCGAGCATTACGAAACCATAACCCTCCTCGACTTATAAACCCGCCAATATAGTCAAGCTACATGAATATAAACAAAGCGCTCCTGGGAGGCACCCCTCGCTTATCTTTTTTGCACTTTATTTATCATGTTTGCTACTTTTTTTTAATAATGCAGGGTTTCTAAACGGGCTTCACCGAACACGCATCAGGGACGTTTCTACCCTCTCTCTTTCTTTTTGAACATATTGCATTTAATTTTTTTGATTCCGCATACTTATCTTATAACATTGAGGACAATGTTGGAACTAAGTATTGGGGTGTTTTCGTGTTTTTCCTATTTTCTTTTCTGCACTTCTTTTATTTGCATTTCTATTTTCCAAAACTAAAATGAACAAAAAAAATTTTAAAACAAAAAATTTCTAAAACTATTTAATTTTACTTTCTAAATATTTTTTTCCTTTTTTGTAAATAAATTCATGTAAATATTTTTTGTAAATACACTTCTCTATTCCCCTTTCTTTTCTCTCTCATCCTTGTAAATAATTTCTCTTTTTCTCAAAAAATTTGTAAATAGAATGAAAATTTTCTTAAAAATACAAAAAAATTACAAAACTTAAAAATCCAAAAAAAATGATTTTCGCATTTTCCTTTCTTTAGTATGTATATATTAAAGAAATAAATACAAAAATATAAAAAAAGATAATAACTTTAAAAATTCAAAAATATACCTATTTTATAAAACAAATAAATCTCCACATTTTTATAAATAGAATGAAAATTTTCTTAAAAATACAAAAAATTTACAAAACTTAAAAATCCAAAAAAATTGATTTTTCGCATTTTCCTTTCTTTAGTATGTATATATTAAAAAAATAAATACAAAAATACAAAAAAGATAATTACTTTAAAAATTAAAAATATATATATTTGTTATAAAACAAATAAATCAAATATATCGTTCTTAATTTTTTTGCTATCCAAAAATTTTGTTTTGACTTTATTTATATGAGGATTTGATCAATTCTTTGTTCACTATTCGTTTGTTAATTATAGATTGAAAAATTTAAATAGCCGGGGTTAAGTTTTAAAGAATTCATTATGCTTTGTTAAAAATAGCGAACTCGTTTTAGGCACTACTTATAATTTTTCATTGATAGGAGCACATGTATTATATTAGAAAATAACGATTATAGAATTCAATTATGCCTATTTTTAGCTTTCTAAAAAATTGGAACGTACAATTTATAAAGGTTGCTCTCAAAAATTTTTTAATTAAAAATCTAGTTTTCTTTTCTCCCATTATTTATCATGACCTACTTGGTATGATAAAAATATTTTACCCCTAAAAAGATCCTATGTCAATGGGAATAAGATTTCATTCTG
Organism: Platanthera zijinensis; assembly: GCA_039513925.1. Taxonomy (NCBI): domain Eukaryota; kingdom Viridiplantae; phylum Streptophyta; class Magnoliopsida; order Asparagales; family Orchidaceae; genus Platanthera; species Platanthera zijinensis. Next base: position 146,731,419 of record CM077079.1, read on the forward strand.
CAAACATAGGCACTATATAATTAAAATATTATATGTTACGTAGTAAGAGGATATAATTCATTACTCCTATACATATACATTGGGTTAATTTTATTATTATAAAGTTGAAAAAGAAAGAAAAAAATTCATATTAGGAAAATAAGATTTCATTTTCCTAATAATCCAAAAATAAAAAAAATGGAGGTCCGAGAAAAAATTACCTCACCTCAAAATCCACGCCACTTCATAAACCATCAACGCCCTTAGCCAATTTCATGATTCTAGAATTAATTCAAAAAAAATTTTGAGAGCATAATTTGTAAATTGCATTATTTCCCGTAAAACTCCTATAAGCTAAAGTTCATATAATTCCTAGCTATTTTTGTTAAGCTAACCAGTACAACTATTGCTTTCTATTTGATTACATCAAGAAGTCTTTTGGCCAAAACTTTTGCCTTATTTAAATCATCTACATAATTTTAAGACTTAACTCTTATACCCCGTATATTTATTTAGATCTCTCTTATAATTAAATTAAAACGGTAACTAAACTTAGAGTTTTTTTTATTCCTTATAAGTTCACCTCAAACTTTTGCTGTGGAATAACAAAAGCTTAAGTATGGGGGTATTTGATGTGTTGTAAATATACAAATATTTTTGTATTTTATTTAAAGTCATTTTATTATTATTTCATAGTTTTTAGTTTGTTTTTTTTAATAATTTGTTTCTTTTTGAAAATAATTTCTAACCAAGCTTTACTTTTGTTTTTCTGGAATTTTCAAGAAATTTTGTGAAATTTTCATAGGTCACGCCAGTGTCGCACAGGTCACGCCCATGACAGGGCTTGTTCCTTTGATTTTTTTCACCAAAATATGTTTTCTGCTGTTAAATGTCAAGTCACGCCCGTGTTCAGCCGGACATGCCCCTATCACGCCCTAAACAATCGTCGACTTCAACCCGCTGCTCAACGTTCGGCCTTCATCAAACCGAGCATGACACACACGTGTTCAAGCCCGACAAGCCCGTGTTGATGTCGGTAGTCGACGCCTCCTGCCAGCAAAGTTCAAATTGATTTCCTCCACCCAGTAGTCTAGTCACGCCCCACCTACACGCCCGTGACAAGCATGTCATGCCTGTGACGATGACATGTCACTTCCAAAAGCTTTCAAAAACTAGCCAGCTCGCCGGATTTCACCAGGTCAAACACGTCAAGCCCGACACGCCCCCAGACACGCCTGTGTCGTAGGGCGTGTCAAACCCGAAAATTTCCCTATAAATACCTAGTTTCTTTATGCTCTCTTGTTCTTTTTTTGGACCATCTTTTGTGTGTTTTGTGGGCTGCACTTGTGGATTCCATCCAATATAAGGAGGCTTTCTCCCCCCTCCCTTTTCATGTTTTTTTTAGCTTTTCTTTTTACCTTGTAATAGCTTTGTAATAGCTTCATTATGATAATAAAAGTTGTAGCTTTTCCCTATCTACCTTGTATGAAAATTTATTTGGGTGGCTCAACTCTTTCCTTTTTTTGTCCTCTTGTTTTACCTAGTCTTTCTCTTTATGAAAATTATCAATAACTTGTAATTTTTCATGCTTTTAAATTATTGTCATATTAGGTTTCATTATAGGTTTTTATGTAAAAAAATGAATTGTTATAATGGCAAAAATTTTGTTTAAGTCTTCTTTTCAAAATGAAATGTTGTATTGAAAACTTTTTAAAGTCTTACATTTTCATTCCTATGAAATTGTAAAGGAGATTTTAAAGTGATGTTTGAATTTTTTGCTTTGCTTTGTTTTAGGATTGTAAAACCCTTTTTTGTTCCTTTAATTTTTATTTTTTTTTCACTTTTTCATCACTTTTATGGAGTCCTAAGAATGAAAATATAAACATTTAAATTTTTCAACAACTTTGATTTTAACTTTGTTTTTGAAAAACTTTTGCTTCTTTAATTTTTATTTCACCTTTTTATGTGTTTTTAGCATGTTCTAAGAATAGAAAAGTTGTTTATTTAATTTTTAGGTAACTTTGAGTTGTTCTTTAATTATATGTGAGTTAGGGTTTTCATTATGTTCTTTTAATCTCATGTTTGTGTGTGTGAGTGTATGAGGATAATTTTATTGCATTTATTTCCCTCCTACTCGTTTGAGTAGGACTTGCAATTTACCGCTTTCATTTTCTTCCTACTCATTTGAGTAGGATTTTGTGTTTGTGTGTTTTCATTTTTGTAGAGTGCGTGTGTGGGTGCATTTATTTCCTCCTACTAGTTTTAGTAGGGCTCGGTTTCATTCTTCCGCCGACTAATTTGAGTCGGGACTCGCAATTTTATCGCTTTCTCAATTATGTAGAGTTTATGTGTATGTAGGAGATAAATTTTTTTGCTTTTTTCAATTCATGTAGAGTGTGTGCGTGTGTGCATTTATTTCTATTTCCGCCTACTCGTTAAAGTTAAATGGCGTGTTTTTATTTCCCGCCTACTCATTCGAGTAGGAATTGTCATTTATCGTCTACTCATTTGAGTAGAACTTGTACTTGCATTTATTTCTGCCTACTCGTTAAGAGTTAAATGGCGTGTTTTAATTTCCCGCCTTCTCGTTTGAGTAGGACTTGTCTTTTTAATTTATTTATGGTTTTGAAGTGTGTGTGAGTTCTTGTTTTAGTTAGAATTTTAATTTTTCTAAACGCACTATTGTTTTTGTTTTCTTCTTATAACTGTTTAGTGCTAAATTTCGAACTCGTGCCTCATTAAAACCATAAAGCCGTCCCCATACTGATGTGTGGATAATCGTTATTAGCCCTCAGCATCAATGAGAATTTGGACATATAAAATGATTTGAAATAATTAAAGTCCTTTATTTTCATATTAATTTAAGGAATTAAGGTTTTGCCCCAGGATAACGACATGTAGACCCGCATAATTGATGTGTGGGCTCTACTTTTTTTATCCATATGCTAGCTAGCCGAGAGGCCGTGAATATGGACTGATCCCCCTAGGTAAAGAGAACTGCGTACGCACCCTCGAAAGAGGAGAAGCGTAGTTCTGCCGGATTGGGTTCCCCACCTAATAGCGGGGTTCTTAGCGTAAAGCGGGCATTATGAGGAATCCTTATTCGGACTAACGTTCGGTGGAATCGTCTTAGCGTTCAGGTGAGCAATATTCCTAGAGATAAGTGCGTTCATATTTAAGGAACCTCCACGGCCAAGTGCTTTTTATTAATTTGAGAACTAAGTCCAATAATTATGTTAAGTTATTTTAGTCTTAATCTGATTTGATGCCGAGCGTTAACCCGTCATCGAATAATCTAAGTAATTTTTCAGCTTTGTTTTATTTCCTTCTTTAAGTGACAAACAAAAATCCATCTTACTTTTAGTAAAATAATAGTCCTCCTGGAGTAGTAAGAATAATCAACCCGACCCTGAGAATAATACGACCTCGGTATTCTCCCGAATATCGAGTACTACATGTGATAGGTGCACTTACCTCCTTTCGTTAGAACTTCGATCTTCTAGCCAGTCAGCATCGGTCGACTCATCGAACCAACCACCAAAATAAGAGTCTGCGCACGGGCAACATCAGGCGGCCGCTGGCAGTGGCTACAACAGACTTCGCCCGCAGCGGCTTTAATTCCACTCTTGCGATGGGCTTTCCTTTGAATATGAATCAGTATTATAGCTTGAGTCGAGTCCTTTATATGAGAAAATAAAGGGTACAAGGGGAAGCTGACAGCTAAGGAAAGAAGATTCCAGAAGTCGCATGGTTAGACCAGAGAGGTCGGCAGATCGCGCAGTTAGCTGATCTCACAACTCACTAGACTAAGCCGAGAAGACTACGCGATCAGGCCGAGAATATAGGTGAGGTCATGCGGACTGAGAGTTGGAGTCCGTAGGATTGGATGTCTTGACCTTATTGTTTTTTGTCCTCCCCCCTAAATGATGGGTATGGAGGGTTATTTATTGGCCCGAGGAGGTAACGGTCTTGGTAACGTTACCCCCAGTATGTCAGTGAGTTGTGTGAGTAGACAGGGAGTCCGCCGAGTCCGCGCCATGTTATGTGGTTAGGGACTTCTCCACGAGTTAATCTTCTATTGGTGGACTAGGACAAGTCCGCCTGTGCTGCCCTAAGCAAGCCCAGGCCAAGTTATACGAGCTGAGGAGTAATCCACCCACTGCTGGGAAGAAGCGTGTGCTAGGAAACTGGAGGGATAGCTGGCGGACTGTAGAATGAGTCACCCTAGCCCGCTGCGGACAGGATAAGGCAAGTCGCCGACTGCTGAGAAGTCTCCGACTGCTGAGAAGAAGCCGGCGCGGGGGAAGTTCTTCTGGTGGACTGCACGATGAGTTCGCCTAGCTCGCAGCGGACTCGAGGTTTGTCCCCCCTACTGGGCAATAAGGGCTCGGTGACTTGGCGGACTGAAGAGAGATGGTCGCGCATGTTGGCAAGGTAGAGCAGGTAGCCGTTGCAGACTGGCGGTCTGGAGGCAGGACGCTGTTGCTGACTGGCGGCCTGGAGTTAGGTCGTCATTCTATCTATGCGGCGAGCTGGAGGCGTGCTGCCACTGTTTACGGTGGGTGGCCTGGTGGCAGGTCGTCATTGTTGACTGGAGGCTTGTACCCCCTGTTGGGTGACAAGGGCTTGGTAACCTGACGGACTGAGGAGGTAGGTTGCATATACTGGCAAGGTTGAGCAGGTAGTTGTTGCTGACCGGCGGCCTGGAGGAAAGTCATCATTCATGCTATGCAATGAGCTGGAGGCTTGAAGCCGCTATTGACGGTGGGCGGCCTCGAGGCAGGTCGCCACTGTTGTCTGCAGTGCACTAGAGTTGAGTGTGCCGTCTTCTGCCGAATTGAATGAACAGGTCACACCTATTAGGCAGGCGACCTGGAAGAAGGTTGTTTGTTGGGAGACTTCAAGCTTGTCGTGTACTATCGAGTGACCTGGAGGCAGGTTGCCTACTTCTTTGCAGACTAGGATATAGCAGAGAGCAGTCCACAATTGTCGAAAGGTTATCGTCTAGTGATAACGTAGCCTTGCTAGCTGGGCGACCTATAGGAGCAGGCTGTAGAGCATTCCGTACATCCTGCTGAGCATGTGGTTACCGAGTGGTCTCATTGGATATGAATGCGAGTCCGCCACTTAGTTTGGTAGTTCCCTCCTGTTGGAGTTGAATGAACTATTGCGCGGTTAGCTGACACAACCGTGCGGCCTTCAGGGGCTGACTGAAGAAGAAGTCCATAGCCCTTGTAAAATAAGTGGCTACTGTTCGACCTGGGAGGTTAGGACGGGAAGACTGCCCTAGCCGTGTAGTAAGAGCGGATAGAGAAGTCTGTCCGCCCATCCTTAGAAAAAAAGAGGGCCGACAAGCCGTGACCTCCACGGGGAACCTAGAGCAGGCCGCGACTTGCATGCTAGCTACCTTGGGAGGGATCACCAATTTCTGGGTTAACATAATCCCTGCACTTTTTTAAGTTCTGAAGGGAACTTCCAAAAAGTAGGAGACCCACGAAAATCATGATCCTCCCCTCGAAAAAATAAGAGGCAGGGAGAGATTGAACTTGATGTCTCTCCTTAGAAAAACCTGTCAGTGCCTTTTTTCTTCTGCAAATGAAGAGTCAATGCAAGCGAAAAAAAGGCACGTCTTGCGTGTACCTGAGTTGCTTTTGCAAAATGAAGAAGACTTATGAATGTCTTCGATCGAGATCTGCAAAACAAAGGTGAGAGGAAGGCATAGAATAATAATAACTTCCAAGTACCTGAATGAAACTTGCAAGCACCTGTTAACCTCCGCAAAAGGATAGGTAAGTAGTAGATATGAGACAAAAGCAAGTTACAAGCACCTGGAGGGAACTTGCAAATATCTGCTAATCTATGCAAAAGAAGAGTTAGACGCAGATATGATAGAAAAGTAAGTTGCAAGTACCTGAAGGGAACTTGCAAATATCTGATAATATCTGTAAAAGAAAGAGTAAGCAGTATATACGAAATAAAACTAAGTTGCAAGTACCTGAAGGAAACTTATAAATATCTGCTAATCTCTGCAAAAGAAGAGTGAGTAGTAGATATGAAAGAAGAGTAACTCGAGTACCTGAGGAGTTTATGGATAAATCTTATACTAAAAGTTATTGCGATAAGATAGATATAATTAGACTGCAGAAGGAACATCCATGAAATCCCACTATTTGTAGAATAAGCAAAATCAAGTAGAGATCAATCCACATCAATAAGCTTCTTGCTTGGTCAAATATGATATCCCAATATGAAATCCTAATCAGTAAGATGAAAGCACTGACTATACTTCAGCAAAATGGTTTGTCAATAAAGATAACTAGATACTCTGACTATTAATTAGTGCTAGAAACACCCAATAGAGTAGAAGAGAGCTTGTTAACCATCATCTGATAGATCTTCATGCAAGCCGAGTATATAAGATGGACATAAGCAAAAAAAGATGTTGCAAATCCTTTGGATAGGTTGTACTTAACCTGTTAACTTGAAAGAAGGCGGTTGAAAAAGGAGAGCTATACCCGAAGATGACCCAAAAAATACTAGACGCTGCCACAGGTGTTCCCCAGGGGCCTTAAGCATTGCTTGCCTAAGAAAAATCATTAAGGGTATAGTCCTACCTAGAGCAGACTTATCGCATTCCCTTGAAAAAGCACAAATGGGAGACATGCACAAAAAGAGGGAGAAACATCTCCACTAGAATAGAGAGGCCAACAAATATAGGGATAAAAATCTTTTTAGGCGACCAAAAAGTGGGTTTGATTGCCACAAAAAACTTTAGGGACGACTAAAAAGTTGGTTTGATTGCCTCATTGGAAATATAGCTACCACCTGAAGTTGGTTTGATTGCAAAAAGTTTCTAAAACATAATTGATCATGCAAGCAATTGATGGAAAAGCTAGTAAAATCATGATTGAAGGAGATTCTGTAAGATAAACATTACCAATAATAAATTTTGAAAGCAGTTCTAGCGTTGAGTAGGTACTCGATGTTGTAGAAGAGGATTTTACAATGACACTTTTAAGCAATATATTCTTGCAATTTGCCTTTATCAAAAAATTTTCAATGAGCTTATGAAGAGCTCGACATTTTTATTTTTCATGACCAACACACATGTGGTATTGACAGAATAAATCTTTGTGTCATCTTCGACAGGGTCACAGGAGGAAAGGCTTTGCAAAGTTTGGCTCCTGCTTGATTATTTGAAGAACTTCCTCCATAGAGATAGTTAAACTTGTGTACTTTTTTGATCCATCCTGATTATATTGGAGAGAAGCGTAAGGCTCATTATTAGAAGTTTGAATTGATATATAAGAGTCATCAAGACTCGACTTTGAATGCTTTGATTGAGATGTAGATGAATTCTAATCATCAAAATATGCTTCATGCTGAAATCCCGGGAGATTTGGATCCTGTTCGCATTGCAATAAGTTGTGATTATGATCAAGAGGTGGATTGTTATGAAGAGATCTATTATCCAGTCGGTGAAATGAAGTCTTTTCTGGTGCTTGAGCCATCTAATCTAAACGAAAAATATAGATATGATTCACTACTTCACCTCCAACGAACTGATTTGAATAATCAATAAGATCTCTATAGGTTTTGAGTTCCTTTACATAGGCTTCAAATTTTAGATGGTCTTCTCGAATTCCTCTTATGAAAGAAACTTTATAGAAGCCTTGATCAAAATTAACAATGTCTAGAGTTTCCTTTTGGAATCGGTCGATGAAGTGAGCATAAGCCTAGTCATCTTCTTGCTTGATTTGAGAAAGAGCTCCTAAGTCTTTCTTTCTCTTCCTAAAGGTTCCAAACCTCGAGAGGAATTCTCTTTTAAGATCTTTGAAGCAAGTTATTGATAGAGGCGGTAAGTGGTAGAACCAGTCAAACTCTTAACCACCAAAAGATATAATAAAAAGCTTGCATTTGATACCATATGATAGAGATTTTAACGAAACGATTGATTCAAAAATTTGTAAGTGAGAAACATGATCACTCATCCCTGAGTAGACTGGCAGATGAGGTTCTTTGAAATCATATGGAATGAATTCCCTTTTAATATTAGGTGTGAAGGGAGAAGAAACTTGCTCTTCTCCTACAAAAGATGTTAGTATATCAGGTGTGTGAGGATAAGCATTCATGTTTACCTTATGAAGCTTGCAATGAGAGATGCAAACTCCTCCTTATATAGTAGGAGATTTTAGTTGCTACTTGAGACAGACACATTGGAATGATTAGAGGTATGCTCGAGATCTTTTAACGGAAAATCCTTGAAGACAGGAAACGTCGAAAGAGAAAAAGGTCAATAATATCCAAATAGAGTGGAATTTGGGCATTCCGAGGGACGACAAAAGCATTTGAATTGCTTCCCTATTCGCTGGGCAGTATATCTTGTCAAGCCAGTTCCGACAAGCTTTGAATTTCTAAAATCGGACACCCGGATCAAAAGTTATGGTTGTTTGAAGTTGATGTGTATTCTGAGCTCAATCTCAAGTCTTCATTGCAACTGTTGTTCATCAACTGCTCAGGATCTGAAGGTCACATGTTAAATGTTGATGCGAAAAAATGTGCTCTTCCACTAGCTTGCTTGAGAGTGGAGCACAATCGATCCGGGATATTGGGATAAGAAGGAGGTTGATGAGGAAATGCTGAACTACTGGTTACTTTGAGTCGCGAGTGAAGAGTGGAGAAAGAGTAAAGAGGAGAGAGGGGGCCGCTGGCAGCGGCAACAACAGACTTCGCCCACCGCGGCTTAAATATGACTCTTGCAATGGGCTTTGCTTTGATTATGAATCAGTATTACAGTTTGAGTCGAGTCCTTTACATGAGCAAATAAAGGGTACAAGGGGAAGCTGGCGGCTAAGGAAAGAAGATGCTAAAAGCCGCGCAGTTTGACCAGAGAGGTCGGCAGACTGCTCGGTTTTCTGATCCCACAGCTCGCTAGACTAAGACGAGCAGACTGCATGATCAGGCCGAGAAGATAGGTGAGGTCGCGCGGACTGAGAGGTTGAGTCGGCAGGATTTGATGCCTTGACCTTGTTTTTTGTTGTCCTACCCCATAAATGAGTGGTATGGGGGGTTATTTATAGGCCCGAGGGGGTAACGGTCTTGGTAACATTACCCCCGTTATGTCGATGAGTTGTGCTAGTAGAAAGGGAGTCTGCAAAGCCTGAGATTTCTAAAAGGTGATTACAAGGGAAGAGGAAAAAGGGCAGGAAGAAGAGCAAGCTAGAGACCGCAAAGCCTGAGATTCGAGTCTGTAACCATTACCAAGTAGGCTCGTAGGATCGAGTCAGCATGCTTTTGGTGAACCACTTCCCCCTATTAATAGGCTCAGGGGCCTGACCAGACGGACATGGCTAAAATAACCGTTTGCCCGGGGTACAGGAGAATTAGGCAGCGGTGATAGGATACAAAGAAGAAAAGACATGTCAGTCCACGTAAAGTGGGCAGACTGGGCTCGCGATCTGGAGCTTCTGTCTACCGCTGAAGCAGGCAACACGATCCTAGCTAGAGGGCCGTGAGATTTGCGGGCTAAGGCTTGAAGTCCGCCAAAAGTGGAAGCTGGGGCGACTGGGAGTTGATCTCCAATGAATGGCCGACCTGGGCAGTCTGAAAAATTGAGTCTGCCGCCGAAAGAGGACCTGGGTACATTGCTGAACGTGTTGTGGATTTTGGAGTTAACAATAAGGGTCTAAATATTATATTTTAATCCTCTTCAAACTCAAGTAAAATTGTAGCTGCTACAACTAATAGTGTTTTACTTGTTGCTCATAGAACCCATAATGTCTATGTGCTAGATATCAAGCAGATCCTAAAGAATCTAACTTGAAAGCGGTTAAACATATCTTTAGGTATTTATAGGCACCCAAAATCTTTGTCTTTTGTACCTACAATACATTGATTTCACACTCCACAGGTACTCTGACTCCGATTATGCTAGATGTTCACTAGATCGCAAGAGCACGAGTGGTACCTGTCACTTTCTAGGTCCTACACTAGTCTCCTGGTCAAGTAGAAAACAAAAATCGGTTGCACTCTATACTGCTGAAGCTGAGTATATTTCCTTAAGGAGTTTTTGCGCACAAGTATTGTGGATGGCTCAAACATTAGAAGACTTTGGCCTAAATTGTATGAACTTTAATCTTAGGTGCGAAAATAAGAGTGTTATAAACTTGACAAATAATCCAGTGCATCACTCATTGTCAAAACATATTGGAATTCGTCTTAAGTTCATTAAAGATCACATTAAAAAAGAGAACTTGAGAGTAAGCTTCATTGGCACCAATGACCAACTAGCTGACATATTCACAAAACCAATCCCAAATGCATGTTTCTCGTTACTTTGACTAGAGCTGGGTGTTTTGGACCATTCTTCCTAGCCATGGTGCATTTGTCTTTCTTCTTTGATTGTTTTTTAGTTTTTTTTTTCATTTCTATTTTCATTTTTTTAATTAAAAATTTATAAAAAAAACATTTCTTTACCTATCTTCTGTGGTTTTTGCTTGCTTGTGATTTATTTTAGTTCTTTCTATCAAATTTTTATAAATAAATAAAAAACAAAAAATGTTATAAAACCCAAAAATAAAAAAATACTATGGATTGCTCATTTTTAGGACACACATGGCTAGAAGTTAGAGCATAATGCTTATTTACAATGTTGGAGATAGACTTATTAATCCCTACGAACATTGTCTACATGTGTCATGTTGTGTTTAATCTATTGGTGTTTAGCTATTGAGTGCGAGTTGATATATTAGTGTTCATCGAATATGCCTCTAGGTATGTGTAAGGATTTAGATAGCGGAATGACGTCACACTCTTCACACATCCTTATACGGAGCTCACTTTTAGAAAGTATATGCTTACATGTTGTAACTCATTATATTGTGTTTACCACGTTAGACATAACTTGAATAATAAATGTCACGATACATATGCGTATTTATAAAAGGTAGAACTTTAGGTATAATCTATAGTGGTAAAGTCCTGTATATACAAGTTAAAGTATATCTATCTGTGTGGGTAGATTTCGAATGATTTGGGGACCTTGAAACATTAAATTTAAAATTTTATAGCCCAACGCATCTAAATTAAAATGAATGCTATCAAGCCTTCTGTCAAGTATTCCCCCAAACACTACTCACTCCTCCTGATAAGTCTTTATAATCATTGTGAGGATGAACACCTTGGTCCAAAAAATCATTCCGATCTTATGCACGGACAAGAACTACAAGTGAGGGTATAGATCTGTCTTAACTCTAGAGGGGGGTGAATAGATTGTTTTAAAAACTTTGATTAGTTTTTATAGCGGAATTAAAATAAGTTATATTAAAGTATATAAAGAGACGTAAAAACAAAATTATCACAGCACAACCAAACAAGAAATAGAACAACCAGACAACACAAGGAAATTATAGTGGTTCACCAAAACTAGGTACATCCACTCTTCTACAACCCTAGTAGGAATCCACTATAGGTTTTTGTTCAGGTGCCCTGGTACCACAAGTTTTTGCTAAGGTTCCCTGTCACCAAAAGATCTATTTCAAGGGAGATCTCACAACCCTTTAGGCTTTTGATCAGGTACCCAAAAACCAACACAAGTCTTTTGTTAAGGAGACTTGACAACAAGGTGATAACTTTTGAAGGGAGTTAAAATCCTTTTTACAGTGTGGAAAAGAAAGTGATGGTGTCTTCTCTTTCTCAAATAACTTGAGAAGACAAGTGGATTATTGTTGTCAAATCTCCCCCTGAGATGTTGAATGGTTCAGGAAAGAAGGAAGCTTTGCTCAGGGTGTAGGCCTTCAACTAGCTTGATGTTTCTTTAGGAAGCTTTTAGACAGATGATTGTTGTTTGTCTCTGAAGAATTCTGAAGCAAGAAACTGAAGAAGACTAATGATCTATGTGTTGATGTTCTTATTCAATTTTTCGTAAGAATAATAACAATACTTCTCACTGTAAAGATGTGTATCAGTTGTTGTTTCTTTTATAATTGTTATTGTTCTACTTTAATTGAAGAGAGAAATTGATTTTATATTCTGAGAGATTTTAGCCTTTTGAATTTTGAATAGAATCCTTGAATTACTACTCAGAATTTGGGGGTTGAAACAGCTGGAAATTGTCTTTAATGTGTTTCCTCAACTGTCCCAGTAAATAAGCAAATAATTAACTCTGAGAAATCCATAATTAATGATGCCTTAGAACGGCTATATTCTTGAGAATATAAGTATTAATTATTCAGAGAATTACTTCCTTAGACTAATATAATTAGAATTCAAACTGAAAGAGAAAACAACAAACTAGCTCTAATCAGAATTAGTGGAACTCAGAAAAGATTACGTCGTCCTCAACTCCAAGTTTGTTGAGCTGAGAAATCTCTTTCGTCGAGCTAAGCTCAGAGATAATTGATCTGGAAAGTATTTGTCAATGCTGAGCTCCAAGTTCGTCGACCTGAGATAGACTTTTGTCGACCAGAGAATCTGATTAGAAGAAGAAAAATCATCGACCTGAGCTCAAATATCATCGAGCTTAGCTCATAGTTAAAATTCTGAGTTCCTCATTCTGCGATCGACGATCGTCGAGCTGAGATTGAAGAACTTCGAACTAATTCTCTAAACTCTCTAAAACTGCATTTCTTCTCTAAATTTTTGAATTCTTCTGAGGGCTGGATCAAAGATTTCTAACCTATTCAGACTGACCAAGACCTTAGAACTAACAAATTGACCCTAGGCTATACATGGTGGGTCAATAACGTAATAGTGAACCTAGCCCAAATCAAAACTAGGGATCAAACAATCTCCCCCTATTTTGGTGAGGTCACTAAATAAAAATAGAAAAGCATAAAAACACAGAGCAATATAAATATCTAACAGAATTTAATCTATTCAATAGATATGATATGACTAAGTTCATTACATAAATAATTCTTAGAAAAAATAGCAAAACACAAAAAAAACTTAGGAGTTATCAAAGGGAGGAGTAGAAGATGACTTAGCAAAAGCAATTTTCCTGTTTGGATTTTATGGTTCCTTTTGAGACATCTTCAGGTCTTGAACCCCATGAACTATCATAGATGCAACTCTGGGAACTATACCTTCAGGATGGATCTGCATGTATTCATTAGGATCAAATGAATTTTGTTTACCTAAAATTGATCAAACTCGTTCTATCTATAGATAAACATTGTAGTGAATTTAGATGGATCTGCTCCTTATGCTCTGGCTCTGTTAATTTTAGATAAACCAATATGCTCTTGTAATCTGGCCATCCTGAAATTACGATCTAATTTATGTTCATAGGATGGAGATAGAGGTCTCTCTAGATTAGATTTAGGAGCATCCTGAGAAGACTTTTTTAGAGGATTTCTTAATAGAATGGATTGTTATTGGAAGTTAGATTGAGGGAAAGACTGCTGAGGTTAGCCTGAATAATAAGACCTTGGAGGTCTACATTGACTATACTTCCCAGCTGGTCTGGAAGACTGATGTGAGGCTGGTCTTGAAGACTGAGAGCTACTTGAGGCTAGTTTTTGAGTCTTAAAAAAATTTCCTGATGCACATGCAGCAGGAGGTCCTCTCCAGGTCTGGCTAGGTGGGGAACTAATGAGTTGTAAATATACGCGTATTTTAGTACTTTATTTATATCATTTTAGTTCTTATTTATAGTTTTTTGTTATTTTTGTTTATAAATATGTTTCTTTTTGTAAAAATTGATCAAACTTATCTTTATTTAATTTTCTAAAATTTTCCAGAAAATGGGCAAAAATTGACCTGACACGCCCGCGTCCCATGACTAACACGCCCGTATCACGCCCTTGATGATCGTTGACTTCAACCCGATGCATGACGTTCGGCCTTCATCAACAAGAGCAGGACACGCCCGTGTACGAAGACCCGACACGCCTGTGTCGCCACTCAACGCCATCAACTTGACACTCAACGCCACTTAATGTCATCAACTCGACACTCAACGACATCAACTTGACACTCAACGCATTTATTGTTCACCACTCAACGCCTTTGGCCAGCAAAGATAAAATTGATTTCCTCCATCCAACTGTCTAGATACGCCCTCCTACACGCCCGGGTCCAAGTACGACACGCCCGTGTCGGACACGTGTCCCGTCCCAAAGCTTCTAGAAACTAGCCAGCTCATCAGAATTCTCCAAGTCAAATACGACAACTGTGACACGCCCTACGACATGCCCATGACTAGGGCGTGTCACGCCCGAAATTTTTGTCTATAAATAAAAAATTTCTGTAAGGTCCAAGGGTTCACTTTTTTGAGCAAAATTTTAGGGTGTTTTGTTGGCTGCCCTTGTGGATTCACTTGCAATGTAAGGAGATTTCCACCCTCCCATTTATGTTTGTTTTTTTGCTTTAGCTTTAGCTTTGTAATAGCTTTGTAATAGTTTCATCATTATAATAAAAATGTTAGATTTTCTCTCTCTACATGGTATTAAAATTCATTTGGGTGGCTCATCTCTTTCTCCTTTTTTCCTTAAGTTTTTCTTAGTATTTCTCTTTATGAAAGGTGTGTGTGTCTGTGTGTATGAGTGTAACTTGTTTAATCTTTATGTTTTTTTCATATGTCTTCATGTTAGGTTTTGTTATAGAGTTTATTTCTAAATGAAATTTTTTTACGTTAAGTTTTTTCTCTTTTTCTCCATGTCCTTTTTTAATGTTTTAAATATCATTCTTATGAATTTGTAAAAGTGGTGTTGAAGTGTTTTTGATTTTTTTTTACTTAGTTTTTTTTAGGATTGTAAAACTTTTTTTGTTCTTTTAAATTTTATTTCAACTTTTCTATCACTTTCACGAACTCTTAAGAATGAAAATGTAATCACTTTAATTTTTGAGCACCTTTGTTTTTAACTTTAATTCCCAAAAACTGTTGCTCTTTTAATTTTTATTCCATCTTTTTATGTGTTTTTAAAAAATTATAAGAATAGAAAAGTAGTTGTTTTAATTTTTAGTTAACTTTGATTTTCTAGCAGCTTTGCGACGGTCGACTCATCGAACCAATCACCACAATATCGAGTACTTTTTTGAGCGTAAAATGTCTTATTACACCTGACCAAATTTTGACGATACTGGGTCGAGTGTTATTCGCCCTACGGTGGCGAATAATAATTTTGAAATAAAGTCAAGTGTAATCCAAATGATCCAAAATTCCATACAGTTTGATGGACTGCCGGATGAGGACCCTAATGTCCACTTGTCCAATTTTTTGGAGATTTGAGACACATTTAAAATTTATTGCGTCACTTATGACGCCATTCGTTTGCGCTTATTTCCCTTCTCCCTCAAATTCAAAGCCAAGGCGTGGTTAATTTCCCTCCCGCGAGGATGTATAACGACCTGTGCTAACTTGGTGAAACGTTTCCTGGCGAATTATTTCCCGCCCGCAAAAACTGCAAAATTGCGGGCAGACATTTCGTTGTTCATTCAAAATTACTCTGAGTCCCTTTATGAGACTTGGGAGCGCTTTAAGTATTTCCTCCTTCAGTGCCCGCACCACACACTGCCACCGTAGTTGCAGGTACTAATCTTTTATAACGGCCTTAACTTCCAGACGCGTTAAATAATTGACGCGGCTGCCGGGGCCACCCTTAATAATAAGACCCCCGAGGCCACCCAGGATTTATTTGAAGAGATGGCTACAAATGCCTATCAGTAGAACGTCCCGCGGGCGTGCCCAAAGCAAGCGGCCGTCATTTTTGAAGTGGATGTCATGGCCTTGTTAGCCCTACAAGTTGAAAGGTTAACAAAGCAGGTGGCGGAGATGTCCTCTTTCGCCATCACTTCTCCTTTGACTAGTTGTAATTTTAATAATAATAATCTTCCCCCCTCTAACGTCTTCGTAGCTGATGAGTTTGTGGACTACCTGGGAAATCCGGTTCGTCCCTCCTTCCCCCAAAACAACCCTTATAGTAATAACTATAATCCGGGTTGGAGGAACCACCCCAATTTTTCATGGAGTAACCCGAAAAATGCACAGCGCCTGCCTATTTCTTTTGCTCTCGCGTTTCCTCCTCCCCCTCCGAAGCCTTTTCCGGTAGAGGAAAATTTTAATAAATATGTCGCGTCAAACGATTCCAATATCCAGAACATCACCGGATCGCTAAAAAATTTAGAATTACAGGTTAGACAGTTGGTGCAACTCATGTCAGAACGCCCGCAAGGGGCGCTGCCAGGGAATACGGAGGCCAACCCACGGGAAAACCAAAACGCTATAACCCTCCGTAGCGGTAAGGAGGTGGTCGATCCAAAATGGATTGATCCTCAGGTATATATCTCTCCTTCGACCCCTCTTCCCTCTTCTTCGTCTGCGTTACCTTTACCGAATTTAAAAGAACAAATTATTTTTAATACGCCCTTTTCGTATCAGCACAAATTAAGTAACGAGCATAAGGACGCACAATACAAAAAATTTATTTTATTATTAAAACTAATTCATATTAATGTTCCTTTTTGTGAGGTTATCTCGCAAATGCCCAAATATGCAAAATTTTAAAAAGAATTACTTTCTAATAAACGTAAATTAGAGGATATTTTGCATATTTCTCTCAAGGATGTCTGCTCGGCAGCTCTTACTAATAAATTGCCCACAAAACAAAATGAACCGGGACGGTTTTCCATCCCATGCCTTTTTGGCAATATATTAGTAAAGTATGCCTTAGTAGATTTAGGGGCTAGCATTAATCTGATGCCATTCTCGCTGTTTCAACATTTAGGTTTGGGTACTCCTAGTCCTACGAATATACATATCCAATTAGCGGATCGCTCGGTTAAGTTCCCTTTCGGGGTAGTGGAGGACGTCCTTGTCCGAGTTGACAAGTTTACCTTTCCGGTAGACTTCGTCATCTTAGACATAGAAGAGGACGTCGAGGTACCAATAATACTCGGTCGCCCTTTTCTCGCCACCTACCGTGCACTAATAGATGTTAGTAATGGTCATATTCTCCTCCGGGTAGGAGATGATCATGTTACTTTCTTTATTAATCCCTCGATGGACAATTTGTCATCGAGTGCCGATTTCTGCTATTCTTTAGACATCATTTTTGCAGATCGTTCTTCTCCCGTTTTCGAGTCCGTATTTTTAAACGATGATATTTATGCGCTCGAAAATTTTTATTACGACGAGGATACCTCTATAGACTTGCCTTTCGAACAAATTAGTAAGAAAGACATAGGAATTAAAACCTCGCTAGAAGAACCGCCCACCCTAGATCTAAAACCCTTACCGGATTCACTCAAATACGCTTTTTTGGGAAAAGGTGATATGCTTCCTGTTATTATTTCTTTGGACCTGAGTGATTTAGAGACTTACGATTTGTTGGAGGTTTTACTTAAACATCGCAATGCAATTGCGTGGCAAATCTCTGACTTAAAAGGGATTAACACCTCATTTTGCACCCATAAGATATTTCTTAATAATAATTGCCGCAAAACGATTCAACCGTAGCGACGTATTAACCCAAACATGAAAGACGTCGTTAAGGACGAGATCATTAATTTGTTAGATGCGGGGATTATCTACCCTATTTCATACGATGCATGGGTTAGTCCCGTGCATGTCGTTCCCAAGAAGGGCGGTCTAACCGTAGTTTCGAATGAGCACAACGAGCTCGTCCCAACTCGTACTATTACGCGTTGGCGTGTGTGAATCAATTATCGCAAACATAATGATGTTACCCGCAAGGACCATTTCCCACTACCATTTCTCGACAAGATTTTAGAGTGTTTATCTGGTCATCCATATTATTGTTTTCTTGATGGTTTATCGGGGTTTTTCCAAATCCATATTTCCCCCGATGACCAAGAGAAAACAACTTTTACTTGCCCGTTTGGCACCTTCGCATACCGAAGAATGCCATTTGGAATTTGTAATACGCTGGCTATATTCCAAAGATGTATGATAGCGATCTTTAGCGAGCTAGTAGAAAACATTATGGAAGTCTTTATGGATGACTTTTCTATTTTCGGGTGCTCTTTTCCCGATTGCCTTCAAAATTTAGATCGTGTCCTCTAACGGTGCGAGGACACAAGCCTTATTCTAAATCGGGAAAAATTTAACTCTATGGTTCGAGGAGGTTCGGTCCTCGGCCATAATATTTCGATTAAGGGGTTGGAGGTATATAAGGCCAAGGTAGAAATTATAGAAAAACTTCCGCAACCAACAAAATTCAAATCAATTAGGACTTTCTTAGGCCATGCGGGCTTTTACCGATGATTCATTCATGTCTTTTCAAAAATAACAAAGCCGCTAACTCACCTCTTGGAGAAGGAATCACGTTTCCTCTTTAGTAGTGAATGCGAGTCTGCCTTTAATTTAATAAAACAAAAACTTATCACCTCACCAATTTTAGTGGCCCATAATTTGTCCCTTCCTTTCAAAATCATGTGCGACGCTAGTGATATTGCCTTAGGTGCCGTTCTTGGCCAACGCATAGAAAAACATTTTCATCCAATTTATTAGGCTAGCAAGACACTCACTTCCGTACAAGTGAATTACACGACGATGGAAAAGGAACTCTTAGCCGTAATTTTCACTTTCGATAAGAAACGATCTTATTTAAAGTTATCTAAAGTTATCGTATATACTGATCACTCCGCCCTTAAATATTTATTAGATAAAAATGATGTAAAGCCCCGCCTTCTTCGATGGATTCTCCTCCTACAAGAGTTTGATTTGGAGATCCGAGATAAGAAGGGTGCGGAAAATCTTGCGACATACCACCTCTCCCACTTAGAAAATTTGGGTGCAGAAGCGCTCGTCGAATCTGAAATAAATGATAGATTCCCCGAGGAACACCTCTCAGCCATACATAATTCTTCGTCATCTTTGCCTTGGTTCGCAGATTTAGCAAATTACTTAGTATTACGGGTGCTTCCAAAAGAGTTTTCAAGTCATCAAAAGAAGAAATTCTTTTCTTACTTGAAAAATTTCTTTTGGGAGGACCCATTTCTTTTTCGTATCTACGTGGACCAAGCGGTCCGAATATGCGTTTCGGGTGTAAAGTGCTTGCAAATACTTTGGCACTGTCACGAGGGTCCAGCCAGTGGGCATAATCGAGCCAACCAGACCGCTCGGAATACGCTAGAGGCGGGCTACTTTTGGCCCACTCTTTTCAATGGTGCTCACAATTTTGTGCATGCAGGCGATAGCTATCAGCGGTAGGGTAACATCTCTCATCGCGATGAGATGCCCCAAAATTTATTTTTAGAATGCGAAGTCTTCGATTTATTGGGAATAGATTTTGTTGGCCCCCTACCTCCTTCTTTCAAAAATATATATATTTTAGTGGCGGTCGACTACGTATCGAGGTGGGCGGAAGTACAAGCTGTAAGACCCCTTTTTTTTTCTTTTTCGACACCGGGGTCTTAGGCCCAGAACCGCCGCCTTGCGGTGATACCTTCTCACCTGGGAAGGTCGTCACTACAAGACGCCGATTCTGCCGGCCAAATCGATCTCTACTGTAGCATAAGTATAAAAGCAAGTCCACAGAAATCACATATATAGAAAAATAA
The DNA here is from genome assembly GCA_039513925.1 of Platanthera zijinensis. Taxonomy (NCBI): domain Eukaryota; kingdom Viridiplantae; phylum Streptophyta; class Magnoliopsida; order Asparagales; family Orchidaceae; genus Platanthera; species Platanthera zijinensis. The sequence continues at coordinate 146,750,922 of CM077079.1, forward strand.
ACTCCACGAAGGGAGTGTCCACAGATAGTACACATAATGAAAATCTCGGGTTTATGCCCGGTACATCAAGTCCTCACTACAAATCCCTCATCGCGGAAGCAAACTAATACGACTACTGGTGTTCGGGACTCACCGTCCCTGTTGTCTGGACTCTAGTGCTAGACTGTCTGATCTCCAAGCGTGCCGACCTCCGGGGCTGCCCCTCCATGCTGGGCTCCGTGGTCCCCTAAATGATATGGTTCGAAAACCGTTAGTCTAAAATACTAAGTCCTATCGTCCCCCACCCCTTCCCCAATGGCTCCTAAGCACCGAGCGGGGAGAAGGAATGGAAAGGACATGAAGGTGGAGAATGTCAAATTGCAGATGGCAGCGAAACTAAACTAACAGTGTTAAGTGTGATAATAATTATACAAAATCTAAATAAGTAATCTTAACTTATGTGAAAACACATAAGCTAAGGGATCTCTTGCAGGGCTCCTATCGTATAAAAAGTCCCATACCGATTTATATGATAGGGTGTCGGTTTTACTAGCAGGCATAACATATAAATAATACTGAAAGAGAACCTTGACTTATAAGCACGCTCGCACGAACTTATAGGCCAAGGGGTTGTTTTGCAAGGCCTAATGTATAGAGCGTCCCATACCGCTTATACATTAGGTGTCAGGTTATATGTAATGGTTATGCTATGAAATGCAAATATGCTATGATGTGAACATGCAAGTGCAACTCACCCACTCGACTCTGTGTATACAGACCTTTAGTTCCGCCTTTCGGAGCCGTTACCTCGTAGGATACCTCCGTAGTGGCAGACGGAAGCGGTGGGTTGGGCCTCGCCCACCTCAAAACCAGTATTTGCACTACCGGTCTGACCTATCGTACACCTCAACGCTTGGTGCACTAAGCGGACGCCTGCGTACTCTTGCCGGCTGGCGCACCGGACTTCTGTTGGCGAAGTGTAAAACCACACTTGCCGAGTCAACGATATTGGTGTCGGTGCAACGAACTCCCCAATATCGAAGACTCACCACCTTATACCTTTTATGCACATGCAATAGTTATGAGTCCAACAAATAACAGAGTCGAATCTTCCCGGACTATCCCGTCTGTCATAATCAACCGCCGAGCCGAAACTCCCCGGACTAACCCATCCGTCATAATCTATAACCGAGCCGAAGATCCTTGGACTAACCCGTCCGTCATAACCAACAACCGAGCCAAAGCTCACCGGACTAACCCGTCCGTCATAATCTACAACCGAGCCGAAGCTTGCTGGGCTACCATTACCTTAACCACTGGGCTTATTGCCCGAGTAACCCAAACTATCTCTCGGGACACAGGGGTGTGAGTGTGAAATCCTAAGTTTACTACCTACTCCTCAATTTACATTATGCCTACAACTTAGGTTTTACCCATTTTATTTTCATATTACAGTAAACTATACCTAAGGTGATTTTGACCTTCTACTCCACGGGGAAGACGATCTTTCGTCGATCCCAAATACCACCTAACTTTTAGTCAAACCCATCCCTATCTCATCTAACCCTGAGTGATGAACTCGTTCCTATAACCACTAATTTTTGACTTATGTGCCTAACTTGTACTCCAGATTATTTCTGTAGATTTACTATATGCAGACCACCAAGGTTTAATGTTATGTAAAATGGGAAGTATATCAAGTAATCATCCAATACTCCTATAATAATTAATGGAGGTCCATTATGACCTTTATTGCCCAAATTCAGAGTTTTACAATTTTCCTATTTATCTAGGAATTTATTAAATATTTATAGTGGCCAAAGTCTCCAAAATTGAGCTGAAGGTACCAAATTTTGACAAGATAAAATCTCCCCAGTTTTATGTTATACTTAATATAATCATTTAACCTAAGATACAAAATCTCTTAGTTTTTCAGCAAGGTTCGGGACACTGATTTTTATTTAAATGGTATATTGTAATAATTCATAAAAATAATAAACAGGGCAATATTATTTCTGAAAATTCAAGGATAACTCTAACAAGATTGCAAGGGCCCATAAATGCTCTGGGTCAAATATCATCAGTGATAATGGAGTGATAAGCTTCAAATAAATTAATATACAGTTTTCCAAAATTGCTAAAAGCAGACCACCATGTCAAACTTCATGTAAAATAGGAGGTACATCAAATAATTATCCAATACTCTTATAATAATTAATGGAGGTGCATTATGACCTTTAAGCCCTAAATCCAGAGATCCAAAATTTTCCTTATTTATTTAATAATTTATTTAATTATTCTATTGACTAAAATTTCCAATAATGAACATGAAGTACCATTTTTCAGTCAAGATATCATTCTACAATTTTTATATATTATTTAAAATAAGTATATAACTCATCTTCCAAAATATCTAAATTTTTCAGTAAGGTTTTATCCACAAATCATTATTTTACTTTAATCCTTAAAATTCATTTAAAGAAATATAAAATACTATATGGCTTCCAAAAATTCATAGAAACTTCAAGCATGAATATAATGGCATTTAAATGGTTTGGGTAAAATTTCATAATTTATTTATCAGTATATGGACTAATTTAAATTATTGAAAAATTCCATCATTTAGCAAGCTTGTGAAGTAAGTACCTCAAATAAGTATCCAAAATTTTTTATAAAATTTATATAAGCTTATAATAATTCAAAACATCCTTTGCCAAACTTTCATGACCTCCCAAGTGTCAGAGGGACCATAATATTTAGTTTATTAAATTGAGGCATCCCTTGTGTTTCAAATGAAGTACCATAAATATTATCCCAAAATTCCCAAATAAATTACCAGAGACTAATAATATCCTTATTACCAGTATACCAAAATTTCACCTTATTTGGAAGAGTTTAACTAGCCTATTCTAACCCTATAAAGTTTGTGCCCTAAAATAGGGTTAGGGTTTTGTGGGTCCTAAACTTTCCAAAACACCCTAAGACTTTTACCAGAGGGTTATAGTTACCCTAAAACCATCCCTACAAAGTTTCATAGTCATACAAGGTGTTATGGCCATATGTCCTTCAGAAGGTACAAAAGCCCTTCCTTAGGGTTTGACCTAGGATCTTGGGCCAAATCAACTCCAATGCCCCTAAGTTTTTATTGGAAGGTGTATAAAGTCATTCCAAATTAGTGTCCCAAATTTGAACCTCTGTTGAGGTGAATTGGACACTCAAAACCCAAAAATTACATTTTGGACCAAAATGCCCTTCTTAGGGCAAGGCTAGGGTTTGCTTGATTCCCATTCAAATCAACTCCAAACTTAAATAAATTTTAACCAGAGGTCTACATTGACCTCATATACATCCCACCAAAATTTGGATGAAATTGGACTTCATTTGACCCATAATTTAATTTACCATAGCATAATTAAATTATTTACAAAACTATAGGAATATTATCCCCAAAAATTCCCATTTTTGGGCAAGGTCTAGATATAGGGTAGGGTGACACCCTGCCAAAATTTCAGACCATTTGGACCAAGGATGAAGTGTGGGCAACTAGTTTAATGACTGCCTAGTCATTTGTATAGACCCCACCAAAATGAGTGCCCTGATCAAACCAGTCACCCAAATTGGTCCAAACCAATTTGCTTGAAAGTAGACCCATTGGGCTACATTTTTTGTGTTGACCATTTTTCCTGAATTTAAGCCTAAATATTTTTAATAATTAAAAACATTAAATATAAAACCTGTGATAGTAATGAAATAATAATACATCTAACCTATAGATTATATTTATTTAATAGCATGAATCTTGGCGCGCCTTGGATGGCATCCCGTCATCTTCTACCTCCAGCCGACGGCTAGGATCTATCCTGCCTGGCCCAACATCCAGTCGCTGCCGCCGGCGATCCGGCCACCTCCCCGGCCGGCCACCGCCGTCAACACCTTTGTGATGGTCGGGGCTATCTCCAGGCAGCGGCTTGGCCGCCGGAAAGCCCTATTCTGGCGATCCCGACAAGCTCAAATCCATGGAAAAACCTGGATTTTTTTGAAATTGATCGGGCTCAATTGAGCCCGAACCTTGGACCGAAGGATTGCTATGATTTATCCATGGAAGAAGGAGTGGAGGAGGACCTGTGGTGGCGTCTGTAGCCGTGCTGATCGCCGGATTGGCAAGGTGGTGGCCGCTGGTGGTCGGATTGTTCAAAAATGGAGGAAAGGGCTCGGCTTCTTCAGGAAAAGAGTGGGAAATACTCCTTGGACCTCACTGAAGCTTTTAAAGAGGGAGAGGAGGGAGTTAGGTGGCTGAATTGCCATGTGCCATTTTTGGCCATGGTCAATCTTGGCGGCTAGGTTGGTAGGGGGTGGAGCTTGCTCTAACCAGTCCACAATGGCTGCTGCACTCCCCCTTGTCCTTCTGAAATGAATGGGGATGTTGGGGAGGGGGAAGGAGGAGCACAAAGTCCTCCTTCCTTCATCTTTCTTCTCTTTCTCTCTCCTCCATGGGTGACTTTCTCTCTCCTAGTCACCAAGCCTGAATTTTTTGGCTCCTACATGTCCCATGGCAGCCCACAAGTCCATTTGGTCACTTAAGTCATGGTTAGCCCAATTGAAATGGGCTTGAGCTTGAGTTAGCCCATTTGGGCAAACTTGACCCAAAGTTGGACTAGGGCCCACCTAGGTCAATTTGGTCCTTGAGATTTCTTTAATGGGTCCTTGGTGACCCATTAGCCTCCCCTAGGGTCAAGGTGGGGTTGGATTGGCCCTTGGAGGTTACTTGGCCCTTAACTAGGGCACTTTGACCATTTTAGGTCAAGAGTTGACTTTGGTCAACCTAGTCTTTATGATTGGTCCCAATGAGTCCTTGGTGACCTATTGGCCTCTCACTAGACCTATGAGGGTAGGGGTGGGGTCCTTTTGGCTAAGGGACTGCAATTGACCCTTGTGTAGGTCAATTTGACCTATTTAGATTTAGAGTTGACTTTGGTCAACTTAGCTCCCTTGACTACCCTCCATGGGTCCTTAGTGACCAATTGACCCCTACCTAGGGTTATGGAGGTATGGGTTGGATATATTTGGCTAATACACTGCAATGGACCCCTGGTGTAGGTCAATTTGACCTAGCTAGGGTAATAGTTGACTTTGGTCAACTAAGGTCCTTTGATTGCTCTCCACGGGTCCTTAGTGACCCATTGACCCACTTCTAGGGTTATAAGGGTACGGGTGGGGTCTTGGAGTCTTGGTGAAGCCCCATAATTACTTTTAACCAAGGTTTAGAAATCTGCTAAGTGTAGACCATAGTGGCCCTATCCACACCACTAGGTCCACTTGACTCTTTCTTTGGCTTCCTAGGGTTTTGTCATGACAAAACCACTCTTAGGGGTCTAGTTGGAAATGGGATGTTACAAATCCCAATAAACAAAACAAAGATTTCGTCCCCGAAATCAAGGTTAAGCCTACGGGGACTCTATCAGGAAGGAAGAAACTTGTAACATCCCATGAGAGTTGAAAGGTTTATGTCACGATAACATGTTTGATTATATGAGGTTTAAAGGTGATAGTCAAATTTATGACCAAATCCCTCAATTGGCAAAGTCTAGACCCCAATAAACAAAAGTTTATCCCATATCCTACTAGTTTAAAATAGGAAGGTAAATTGAACATCTTGAGTGGTTGTGAGGAATACCTGACTGAAGTGTTCCGGGTATCTTTGTCGCATCAAGTCCTGGGGCTCCCATGTGTGCTCCTCTCTTCCGTGATTTCTCCACAGGACCTTGACTAACGGAACCTTCTTGTGGCGTAAAACTCGTACCCCCTTGTCGTCAATCCGGACCGGTTCTAGGTGAACTGACCGATCAGATGCTATCGGTCCATCTGTGGTTGTAACTTGCTGCTCTGGGCGTAGTAGAGCTCTCCTAAGAGAGGATATATGGAATACGTCGTGCAGACTCGCCAACTTTGGTGGCAGCTCCAGCCTGTATGCCAAGGGACCGATCCGCTCCTGGATCCTATAAGGCCCCATGTATCTTGGACTAAGCTTCTTCCTCTGTCCGCGTACCCGAGTAACTCCATGCATTGGTCGGATCTTCAAGAACACCTGATCTCCCACCTAGAATTCCACCTGACGGTGCCGAGCGTCGTAATACTTAGCCTGTCGGCTCTGTGCTTCTAGCATCTTATCCCGTATCAATCTCACCTGAGCCTCGGTGTCCTCGACAAACACCGAATCCAATGCCTTAGGGTCCTCGTCCTGTATCCATGACAGCGGAGTCCTGCACTTCCGTCCGTACAATGCCTCATAAGGAGCCATCTTTATACTAGACTGGTAGCTGTTATTATACGAGAACTCGATCAGCGGTAACAACTTCTCCCAAAGTTCACCGCGATCTAATATGCAGAGTCGTAGTAAATCCTCCAGATTCTGGTTGGTTCGTTCAGTCTGTCCATCCTTCTGGGGGTGGAAAGCCGTACTGAATGTTAGTCGAGTGCCTAAGTAAGTCTGCACTGACCTCCACTCCCTGGATGTAAATCGTCCATCTCGGTCTGACACAATCGACTTGGGTATGCCATGATAGCGGACGAATTGCTCCACAAACTTTCGGACTAACACGCCCACCGAGTCATCCTTCCTGATTGGAATAAACCTTGCTACCTTTGTCAGCCGGTCGACGATTACCCAGATCGAATCATTCCCTGTCCTTGATCGAGGAAGTCCGTGTATAAAGTCCATAGCGATATCATCGAACTTCCACTCTGGTACAGGGAGTAGCTGTAATAATCATGCGGGGTTTCTGCATTCCGCCTTCACTAACTGGCATGCCTTGCAAAGGGTCACGAAGTAGGTGATATCATTCTTCATGCCGGGCCAGAACATAGTCTTCTTCAGATCTGCAGTCATCTTCGTAATCCCTGGGTGTACCGAATATCGACTGCAATGAGCCTCCATCATGATATCCTCCCGGACCTGGCCTCCCTCTAGTATGTAGACCCGTCCTCTAAAGCATACTAAGTCATCGCTCAGTGTGTAATCTCCCGCAGTGTTTGCTTCTAAGGCCCGGAATATCGGCTCTAGCTAGGTATCCGGCCTCTGTCCATCCTTGACCCTTTCTCGAATGTCACCTGTGGCGATTAATGATGAAAGATACTCTCGGTATAACTCAGGGTGATCCTCGGACACCAGGGATATTTGCATCTTATCTAACATCTGAATTAACTCCAAAGCCATCAACTGTGTTCCTACTCTGGCGTTTGCGGTCTTTCGGCTCAGTGCATCTGCTACCATATTCGCCTTTCCCGGGTGGTAGTGAATCTCATACTGGTAGTTTGCCAAAAATTCCACCCATCGTCTCTGTCTGATGTTCAGCTCTTTTTGTGTGTCCACATACCTCAAATTTTTATGGTCGGAGTATATGTCATAGTGGACACCGTACAGATAGTGACGCCAGACTTTTAGTGCAAAGATGACAGCTCCCATCTCTAAGTCATGGACTGGGTAGTTTTGCTCGTGCTTCTTCAGCTGCCGAGAAGTGTAAGCTATCACATGGCCATTCTGCATAAGCACTGCACCCATGCCCTGGTAGGAGGCATCGGTGTAGACCTGGAATCCTTCTTTCCTTGAAGGGAGAGCAAGTATAGGAGCCGAAGTGAGTCGCCCCTTTATCTCTTGAAAAGCCGCCTCACACTGTGGGGACCAGATAAAGGGCACCTCCTTCCTTGTCAGAGATGTGAGTGGAAGGGCGATACAAGAGAATCCCTCTAAGAACTTCCGGTAGTAACCGGCGAGTCCTAGGAAACTTCGTACATCTGTGTCCGTCTTCAACTGTGGCCAGTCCCGGACTGCTTGGATCTTGGCCGGGTCCACTGCCAACCAAGCACCACTGATGATATGGCCCAGGAAGGCCACCTCCTTCAACCAAAACTAGCATTTGTTGATCTTCGCATAGAGCTTGTGCTCCCGTAGTCTCTCCAGAGTCAGCGTCAGATGCCGAGTGTGCTCTTCTTCCGTCCTAGAGTAGATCAGGATGTCGTCTATGAATACTATGACGAATACATCCAAGTAGGCCTCGAAAACCCGGTTCATGAGGCTCATGAATGCCGACGGAGCATTTGTGAGCCCGAAGGGCATCACGGTAAACTCATATACCCCATATCTGCTACTGAAAGCAGTCTTTGGAATGTCCTCCTCCTGGATTCGTAAATGGTAGTAGCCCGACCTTAGATCCAATTTGGAAAAGAAATGCGCACCTTCTAGCTGGTCAAACAGCTTATCTATCCTTGGCAGTGGATATGTATTTCGGACTGTCAATCAGTTTAGTGCTCAGTAGTCGATGCACAGTCTCAGAGATTCGTCTTTCTTTTTAACGAACAAGACCGGGGCTCCCCAAGGCGAAGAGCTCGGTCGGACAAATCCAGCCTCCACCAGTTCTTGGAGTTGGCTTCGAAACTCTGTCAACTCTTTCGGGGCCATCCGGTAAGGGGCTCTAGCTGCCGGCTTAGCCCCTGGCACCAGCTGTATCCGGAAATCCTGCTCCCGGTGCGGGGGGTAGCCCAGGCAGTTTCTCTGGGAATACATCGGCAAAATCTCGCACCACCGAAATACCCGAGGTGGAGACCTTGGCCTCAATCATTTCAAATATTACCTCATACACTTCTTCCCCCTGTAAGTGAGCCTTGACGCCCTGTACAGATGACAGCATGAGAGGGCGAATAGATCTAGTACCTTCAATGATGAGGTAGGAATCTCCATGTCTCATGGTAACTCTCTTGGACGTGCAGTCAATTTGAGCATGATTCCAGTTCAACCACGTCATTCCTAGGATCAAATCAAAGATTGGCATCTTTATGATCGTCGCTGGAGCTTCAAATATCCTTCCGCCGATCTCCGCCTCCATATTGCAGTGGGCAGAGGTGAACAACTCTGATCCGTCGGGTAATTGTATCCTCATCACCAGACCTGTGAATCGTTCCACACCTTCCAACCCTTCTACGAAGGCTTCAGATACAAACGAGTGTGAAGCACCCGTATCAAATAGCGTATAAGCGGGTTTGCCGCTGATGAAAACTATTCTTGGGGGTGAGGAAAGTTAAATGTCTTAGAATCTAGCTATGGTTTTCTTCCCTACATTATCACTTCTATATAAACTTAATGTTCGTGAGGAAAATAAGTTTATAATTTTCTGACGTACCAGTGATTACTTGCTCCGGGTTCCGGGGTTGAGCCAAATCTAGTGCATAAATTTGCTCCCTCTGCTGCCTATGATCTGCTCCCTGGAAACCACGTCCTCACCACGTCCTCGTCCTCCAAACTGTTGGTCATGCGGGGCATCCTGGGGTGCTGGTAAGGGTGCTCCCCTCATGGGGCAGTTTCTCCGAATGTGTCCTATCTGATGGCAATTGTAGCACTCCGGTGGGGGAAATGTCATACCCCCGAGTCTCGGTGCCTCCCTCATCTGAAGAGGCTGAGGGGCCAATATCACCTGCTCCCTCGGCTCCTGCCTTACTTCCTGACGAGGCTGGTCCTCTGTCCTTCTCCCACCTTGTATAGCACCTTGCCGCTGATCATTTCTGGCTCTCCGGCCCTGATCCTCCACTTGCCGCTTCCGGCCCCGAGTGGTGTGCCAATCAGCCTCAATCCTCTTTGCCATCTCCAAAATCCGGGAGATAGGCCCGTCGGATACAAACAACAAAGCCTCCCTCAAGTCCTCCCTCAGTCCCTTTTAGAATCTCTTGATGTATCCCGCTTCGTCCAGCTGGTAAGAATCTGCATATCGAGCCAAATGGTCGAACTCCCGATGGTACTCTACCACTGTCCGGGTGTCATGCTTCGGCTGTAAGAACCGCTCCTCCAACTCATCCCTAGTCGACTATGGAACAAAGTGCTCCAACAACGCTGTCCTGAACTCTTCCTAGGTAACTTCCGCAACCTCCCTATCAGCAAACATTGTGTCCAGCAGCGTCTTCCACCACCTCTTAGCATGGGACTCCAGGTAGGAGACAACCAAGGCCACCCTCTCCTCCCAGGGACACCGTATCCCAGTCAGCATTTCGTACATAATATCTAGCCATTCTTCTGTCCGTACGGCGGATTCTGTCCCCAAGTAGGATGGAGGAGAGAGTCCTCGAAAGATGTGTTGATGTATAGACCTGGGCGGACAGGCGGCTAATCTGGCGGTTTGGTAGCCGGGCGGTCTGGCGGTTTGGTAGCCAGGCGGTCTGCCGGCTAATCTCTGGGATCTCGGTGGTCGGCTGCGTGTTCTCTGATAGTGACCGGCTGCGGTTAGTTCCTACTAACCGTACGGTTAGGCGGTCTCCTTGGCGGTTTGGCGGTTAGCTTTGTAGATGATGTCTTTTGTATTTTTAGTCCCACATTGGGTATTTGTATTCTCTCCCATCTCCTCCATTCTATATAAGGGAGGCTATACCTTTGTAATAGATACCTTTTTCTGATAATAAAATTTCAGTTATACCCGTTCCGGCTTGTTTCTAGTTCATTTCTTACATGGTATCAGAGGACCCGATCTAGTCCTCCTGATTGTGTTTTCTTCTGTCCGTGCGACCTCTGCCCTCTCTCCGCGGCGTGTCTTTCAGCTCGCGCGAGCTCTCTTCTCCAGTGGATTCTTCTATCCTCCTCTTCTGTTCGCGCGGTCTGTCTTCTAGCCGCCCGACTTCTCTCCCTCTGTTTGGTTCTGCGGCTTGGTCGTGGCTTCTCTGGCCGCTGGTGTTTGCCATCGTGACCGCTGCAGATATTTTTCTTCCTATCCGCGCGATTTCTCTCTGTTCGCACGAGTTCTGACTTGTTTAGGCGGCCTCTCTGCCCGCCACGGTTTGTTTTTTGTTCGCGCGGTCTTCTTGCTCTCTCTATCCGCGCGGCTTCTTCTTCTTCCCGCCCGGTTTCCCTTGTTACCCGTGCGGCTTCTCCTCTTGCGCTTCGCAGCTTGGTCGTGGCATTGCTTGCCGCTGGTCTAATTGTGACCGCTGCGAACTCCTCTCTTCCTTCTCTGACCGCTGCGGTCTCTCCTCCTAACCGCGCGACCTCTCTTCCAGGATGACCAATTCTGATGGCTCCACCTCGTCTACTGTCGTTGTTCCACCGCCTCCTCCTCCTCCTCCTGCTTCCGGGAATCTTGGCACCGTCTCTAAGCTGTTGGGGCCCAATTATCCCGACTGGAGTGTCTCCTTCACTTTTCTTCTCCGCTCTCAGCGCAAGCGTCATCATCTTACCGATGACCCTCCGCCTGCGGACTCTGCCCAGTTTACTGACTGGGATGCGAATGATGCGCTGGTTCGTACTTGGCTGGCGAACAGCTTGTCTGATGAATGTCTTCCTGTCATCCGTCACGATGAGACGGTAAAACAAGCTTGGAATCACTTGGCCGCTCTCTACTCCAAGGGGGGACAAACATCTCGCATCTATACCCTTTACGCGGATCTCTTTGCTCGCCAGTCCATGTCCCCTCCTGCAGCTTACCAACAAGTCCAAGCCCTTGGAGCTGAGATTCTACAACATCGTCCTCTCTCGGCAGATGTGGCCACTCAGCTGAAGCACTTCCAGGAGCTCCTAGTGGTCTGTTACCTTCTGCGGCTTCCGGACTCATACGATATGATCCGGCAGCAAATTCTTGGCGAGGCCGAGTCTCCTACCCTGGATGCTACTGCTGCCCGCATCGCCGCTGTTACCTCTCTGCTCCAACGCCCCTTGCTTGCCGCTCCTCCGGCTCCGGATGCCTATGCCCACCAGGCTCATCGTGGTGGATTTAGTGGTCGTGGTAACCACTCTGGAGGGCGTGGCCCTTCTCGCTACCTCTGTACTCATTGTGGCCGCCCAGGACACTTGGTTGACCGCTGCTGGACAAAGCATCCGCATCTTCGTCCCGCTGGTGATACTCCTCCTTCTTCCAAGCCATCTGCCTCCGTGGCCACGACTTCAGGTAGTGCCCACGTGGTTACCCAAGGTAAATGGCTAATCGACTCTGGCGCCACTAATCATATGACGGGCAATCCTCAGTGCTTTTCTCTCCTAGAAACACATGATCGGTTGCCCCCTGTTCTCGTTGCGGATGGTTCTCCCTCTCCGGTGCATGGAACGGGCATGGTTCATGTTACTCCGTCCCTTCGCCTGGCGGATACTCTTTATGTGCCCAAGTTTCCGTGCAATTTATTGTCGGTTACTTCTCTTTGCAAGCAACTTCAGTGTTCGGTAACATTTACTCCTTCTTCTTGTTCGTTTCAGGACCCGGACTCCAAGCGGACGTTTGCTACTGGGACTGAGAGGGGCGGTCTCTACTTCCTTGATGATGTATCTGCTCTTACCGTCTTCTCTCCCGCTTCTACAGATCTTCTTCAGTGGCACCTTCGCCTGGGGCATCCTCCCTCGCGTCTCATCCACCAGCTGTTTCCTCACCTCCCTCAGCAGGACTCTCCTCTCCACTGTGATGCCTGTCAACTGGGCAAGCATCACTGTTCCCCCTTTCCTCCTAAGCAAGGTCGTGGCTCTTCCAAGCCCTTCGACCTTATTCACTCGGATGTTTGGGGACCTTCCCCTACCCTCACCATCGGGCGTGGAAGTTCCTATTTTGTAACCTTTATTGATGATTATTCTCGCTGTACGTGGGTGTATCTATTAAAGGATCGCTCCGAACTTTTTTCTGTATGGACTTCATTTTATTATATGATTAGAAATCAATTTGATGCTTCTGTCAAAATTTTTCGCTCTGATAATGCAAAAGAGTATCTGAGTAGTGATTTCGCTTCTTTCTGTACGCAACATGGCATCATTCATCAAACTAGCTGCGTCTATACCTCCCAGCAAAATGGGGTGGCGGAACGTAAAAACCGTCACCTCCTCGATGTCGCTCGCACTCTCATGACGCAGATGCATGTTCCTCGTAGCTATTGGGGCTACGCGGTCCTCATCTCCTGCTACCTCATCAATCGCATTCCCTCTACCGTCCTCAAAGGCAAAACCCCTTTTTCCATCCTCTATCCCTCCAAGGACCCCTTTCCCTTACCACTCCGCATTTTTGGGTGCACTGCCTTTGTTCATAGCCCTGCCGCGACTCGCGACAAATTGTCCCCTTGTGCTACGAAGTGTATCTTTTTGGGTTACTCCACAACTCAAAAAGGTTACTGATGCTTTGACCCTGTTCATCGCAAGCAGTTCGTCTCGGCGGATGTGACATTCTTTGAGAATGCCGCCTACTTCTCTTCTGATCTCCCACAGGTCGATGGATCGAACCTCCCTCTTTCTCCTACCGACTCGACCTCTCCACCCATTCTCTCCACCACATCCACTCCTCTTGAGCTTCCTCCATCACCACCTCCACCAGCCGCTCCTTCTCTTGATCATGATCCTTCTCCCTCGTCCCCTCGGCCGTCTCTCTCTTCTCCCGGGCCAGCTATCTCCGCCACGGATGCACCGGCGACTGAGGAACTCGAGGACCTGGAGCAGCCCATTGCCCTTCGCAAAGGGGTTCGGACGTGCACCCAGCACTCGCTGGCAGCTGTTATTTCTTATGATCAGCTAACACCTTCTCGCAGGGACTTCGCCCTAGCCATCTCCGCGACTACCACACCTCGCACCTACCAGGAAGCCCTTGATATTCCTCACTGGAAGGCTGCCATGGATGACGAGATTGCTACTCTCTCTGACCGGGGCACTTGGACCCTTGTGCCTCCTCCTTTTGGCACGGATGTGGTTGGTTGTCGCTGGGTGTTTGTTGTCAAGTTCCGTCCTGATGGCAGTGTGGACCGGTACAAAGCCCGTCTTGTTGCAAAAGGGTTTACTCAGACCTATGGTGTTGATTACTTTGACACGTTCTCGCCAGTTGCTCGCCTCAGCACCATTCGGGTCCTTTTATCGGTAGCGGTCAACAAGGATTGGCCTATTTCGCAGTTGGACGTCAAGAATGCCTTCCTTTATGGTGACCTTCACGAGGACGTCTACATGGAGCAACCTCCTGGTTATGTTGCTCAGGGGGAGACTCAAGTATGCCGGTTGAAGAAGGCCATCTATGGCCTAAAGCAAAGTCCCAGGGCGTGGTTCGATAAGTTCAGTAGCATCGTTGGGGCTATCGGTTTCACCAGGAGTTCGGCTGATCACTCCTTGTTCATTCGCAAGACATCTTCGGGTCTGGTTGTGCTAGCTATTTACGTGGACGATATTCTTCTCACTGGCGACGATCAAGCTTGTGTAGCCTTGACGAAGGTCCATCTCCGCCAACACCTAGTCACGAAGGATATGGGCTCTCCAAAATACTTCTTGGGAATTGAAATCTCTCGGAAACCGGGTTCCTTGGTTCTCTCCCAACGGAAGTATGCTCTTGATTTGTTGAAAGAGGCAGGGTTGACGGGTGCTAAACCTGCCCGGTGTCCCATGGCTCCTGGAGAAGACAAGACATGGACAGACGAATCACCTCCTCTATTGGATACTATGAGGTATCGACGTCTTGTTGGCAAACTCATCTACCTTACGGTGACCAGACCAGACATCTCCTATGCAGTGGGAAAGGTCATCCAGTTTATGCAGTCGCCTAGGGAATGTCATCTTCAATCTGCTCTAAGGATATTGGAGTATGTGAAGTCCGCACCTGGGAAAGGTCTTCTCTTTCAGAAAAACGGTCACCTAAGAGTCGAAGCGTACTCCGATGCTAGCTATGCGGACGACAAAGGGGATCGCAAGTCTACTTCCGGATTTTGCACGTTTGTTGGAGGAAACTTGGTTAGCTGGAAGAGCAAGAAGCAGTCAGTCGTCTCCAGGTCTAGTGCGGAAGCAGAATATTGTAGCATGGTATCAACCACGTGTGAGTTAAAATGGTTGCGGGCTCTCATGCTGGATCTAGGAGAGGTCTATAACTATCCTCTTCCCATGTTCTGCGACAACAAGGCTGCGATCTACATTTCCAAAAATCCGGTATTCCATGAGCGAACAAAGCACATAGAGGTTGATTGTCACTTCATTCGAGAAGAAGTGTTGAAGAACCAGATTTGCACTCCGTTTGTTACCTCGGAGAAAGAGCTGGCAGATATATTCACAAAACCTGTGTCTGCCTCTTTCTTCCACATTTGCAGCAAGCTAGGCATGATTGACATCTATGCTCCAGCTTGAGGGGGAGTGTTGATGTATAGACCTGGGCGGACAGGCGGCTAATCTGGCAGTTTGGTAGCCGGGCGGTCTGGCGGTTTGGTAGCCAGGCGGTCTGCCGGCTAATCTCTGGGATCTCGGTGGTCGGCTGCGTGTTCTCTGATAGTGACCGGCTGCGGTTAGTTCCTACTAACCGCACGGTTAGGCGGTCTCCTTGGCGGTTTGGCGGTTAGCTTTCTAGAAGATGTCTTTTGTATTTTTAGTCCCACATTGGGTATTTGTATTCTCTCCCATCTCCTCCATTCTATATAAGGGAGGCCATACCTTTGTAATAGATACCTTTTTCTGATAATAAAATTTCAGTTATACCCGTTCCGACTTGTTTCTAGTTCGTTTCTTACAAGATGCTCAGCTAATTGGCCCCCGGGTTTGGCTGCGGAGCCGGAACCTGCTGAGCCCTGAAAGCATCTAGAATTGCTGTCAGCATTTGACCCATCTCCGAGTGTAGGAATGGAGTGGGGACCGGGGGAGGTGGTGCAACAGTCGAAGTCTGCTGAACTCCGCCTTGTGGTGTTGGCTGTGCTGGGGGCTGCGTAATAGAAGTCAAATATAAGAATTCTCACAGATTTAACTAAAAGTGGACAATTTTTATGTGATTTCCCATATGGACCCACCACTGCTTCCGCTGCTTAGTTTGTCCCCAAACTAAACTCGAGCGGGGGCGTCCCAGGGTTAGTGGACTGCTACTTTTCTGATAGAGGTTCCCTCTGATACCACTTGTAAGACCCCCATTTTTTTTCTTTTTCGACACCGGGGTCTTAGGCACAGAACCGCCGCCTTGCGGTGATACCTTCTCTCCCGGGAAGGTCGTCACTACAAGCCGCCGATTCTGCCGGCCAAATCGATCTCTACTGTAGCATAAGTATAAATGCAAGTCCACAGAAATAACATATATTGAAAAATAAACTCCACGAAGGGAGTGTCCACAGATAGTACACATAATGAAAATCTCGGGTTTATGCCCGGTACATCAAGTCCTCACTACAAATCACTCATCACGGAAGCAATCTAATATGACTACTGGTGTTCGGGACTCACCATCCCTACTGTTTGGACTCCAGTGCTAGAGTGTCCGATCTCCAAGTGTGCCGACCTCCGGGGCTGCCCCACCATACTGTGCTCCGTGGTCCCCTAAATGATATGGTTCGAAAACCGTTAGTCTAAAAGACTAAGTCCTATCGTCCCCCACCCCTTCCCCCATGGCTCCTAAGCACCGAGCGGGGAGAAGGAATGGAAAGGACATGAAGGTGGAGAATGTCAAATTGCAGATGGCAGCGGAACTAAACTAACAGTGTTAAGTGTGATAATAATTATGCAAAATCTAAATAAGTAACCTTAAATTATGTGAAAACACATAAGCTAAGGGATCTCTTGCAGGGCTCCTATCGCATAAAAAGTCCCATACCGATTTATACGATAGGGTGTCGGTTTTACTAGCAGGCATAACATATAAATAATACTGAAAGAGAACCTTGACTTATAAGCACTCTCTCACGAACTTATAGGCCAAGGGGTTTGCAAGGCCTATTGTAAAGAGCGTCCCATACCGCTTATACATTAGGTGTCAGGTTATATGCAATGGTTATGCTATGAAATGCAAATATGCTATGATGTGAACATGCAAGTGCAACTCACCCACTCGACTCTGTGTACACAGACCTTTAGTTCCCCCTTTCGGAGCCGTTACCTCCCAGGATACCTCCGTAGTGGCAGACGGAAGCGGTGGGTTGGGCCTCGCCCACCTCAAAACCAGTATTTGCACTACCGGTCTGACCTATCGTACGCCTCAACGCTTGGTGCACTAAGCGGACGCCTGCGTACTCTTAACGGCTGGCGCACCGGACTTCTGTTGGCAAAGTGTAAAACCACACTTGCCGAGTCAACGATATTGGTGTTGGTGCAACGAACTCCCCAATATCGAAGACTCACCACCTTATACCTTTTATTCACATGCAATAGTTATGAGTCCAACAAATAACAAAGCCGAATCTTCCCGGACTATCCCGTCCGTCATAATCAACCGCCGAGCTGAAACTCCCCGGACTAACCCGTCCGTCATAATCTACAACCGAGCCGAAGCTCCCCAGACTAAACCGTCCGTCATAACCAACAACCGAGCCAAAGCTCACCGGACTAACCCGTCCGTCATAATCTACAACCGAGTCGAAGCTCGCCGGGCTACCATTACCTTAACCACTGGGCTTATTGCCCGAGTAACCCAAACTATCTCTCGGGACACAGGGGTGTGAGAGTGTGAAATCCTAAGTTTACTACCTACTCCTCAATTTACATTATGCCTACAACTTAGGTTTTACCCATTTTATTTTCATATTACAGTAAACTATACCTAAGGTGATTTTGATCTTCTACTCCACGGGGAAGACGATCTTTCGTCGATACCAAATACCACCTAACTTTTAGTCAAACCCATCCCTTGCTCATCTAACCCTGAGTGATGAACTCGTTCCTATAACCACTAATTTTTGACTTATGTGCCTAACTTGTACTCCAGATTATTTCTGTAGATTTACTATATGCAGACCACCAAGGTTTAATGTTATGTAAAATGTGAAGTATATCAAGTAATCATCCAATACTCCTATAATAATTAATGGAGGTCCATTATGACCTTTATTGCCCAAATCCAGAGTTTTACAATTTTCCTATTTATCTAGGAATTTATTAAATATTTATAGTGGCCAAAGTCTCCAAGATTGAGCTGAAGGTACCAAATTTTGACAAGATAAAATCTCCCCAGATTTATGTTATACTTAATATAATCATTTAACCTAAGATACAAAATCTCTTAGTTTTTCAGCAAGGTTCGGGCCACTGATTTTTATTTAAATGGTATATTGCAATAATTCATAAAAATAATAAACAGGGCAATATTATTTCTGAAAATTCAAGGATAACTCTAACATGATTGCAAGGGCCCATAAATGCTCTGGGTCAAATATCATCAGTGATTAAGGAGTGATAAGCTTCAAACAAATTAATATATAGTTTTCCAAAATTGCTAAATGCAGACCACCATGTCAAACTTCATGTAAAATAGTAGGTACATCAAATAATTATCCAATACTCTTATAATAATTAATGGAGGTCCATTATGACCTTTAAGCCCTAAATCCAGAGATCCAAAATTTTCCTTATTTATTTAATAATTTATTTAATTATTCTATTGACTAAAATTTCCAATAATGAACAAGAAGTACCATTTTCATTCAAGATATCATTCTACAATTTTTATATGTTATTCAAAAAAAGGATATAACTCATCTTCCAAAATATCTAAATTTATTAGTAACGTTTTATCCCCAAATCATTATTTTATTTTAATCCTCAAAATTCATTTAAAGAAATATAAAATACTATATGGCTTCCAAAAATTCATAGAAAATTCAAGCATGAATCTAATGACATTTAAATGGTTTGGGTCATATTTCATAATTTATTTATCAGTATATGGACTAATTTAAATTATTGAAATATTCCATCATTTAGCAAGCTTGTGAAGTAAGTACCTCAAATAAGTATCCAAAAATTTTCATAAAATTTATATAAGCTTATAATGATTCAAAACATCCTTTGCCAAACTTTCATGACCTCCCAAGGGTCATAGGGACCATAATGATTAGTTTATTAAATTGAGGCATCCCTTGTGTTTCAAATGAAGTACCATAAATATTATCCCAAAATTCCCAAATAAATTACCAGAGACTAATTATATCCTTATTACCAATATACCAAAATTACACCTTATTTGGAAGAGTTTAACTAGCCTATTCTAACCCTACAAAGTTTGTGCCCTAAAATAGGGTAAGGGTTTTGTGGGTCCTAAACTTTCCAAAACACCCTAAGACTTTTACCAGAGGGTTATAGTTACCCTAAAACCATCCCTACAAAGTTTAATAGTCATACAAGGTGTTATGGCCATATGTCCTTCACAGCGTACAAAAGCCCTTCCTTAGGGTATGACATAGGATCTTGGGCCAAATCAACTCCAATGACCCTAAGTTTTCATTGGAAGGTGTATAAAGTCATGACAAATTAGTGTCCCAAATTTGAACCTCTGTTGAGGGGAATTTGACACTAAAAACCCAAAATTATATTTTGGACCAAAATGCCCTTCTTAGGGCAAGGCTAGGGTTTGCTTGATTCCCATTCAAATCAACTCCAAACTTAAGGAAATTTTAACCAGAGGTCTATATTGACCTCATATACATTCCACCAAAATTTGGATGAAATTGGACTTCATTTGACCCATAATTTAATTTACCCTAGCATAATTAAATTATTTACAAAACTATAGGAAAATTATTCCCAAAAATTCCAATTTTTAGGCAAGGTCTAGATATAGGGAAGGGTCACTCCCTGCCAAAATTTCAGACCTTTTGGACCAAGGATGAAGTGTGGGAAACTAGTTTAATGACTGCCTAGTCATTTGTATAGACCCCACCATAATGAGTGCCCTGGTCAAACCAGTCACCCAAATTGGCCCAAACCAATTTTGCTTGAAAGTAGACCCATTAGTCTACATTTTTTGTGTTGACCATTTTTCCTGAATTTAAGCATAAGTATTTTTAATAATTAAAAACATTAAATATAAAACCTGTGACAGTAATGAAATAATAATACATCTAACCTATAGATTATATTTATTTAATAGCACGAATCTTGGCGCGCCTTGGACGGCATCCCGTCATCTTCTACCTCCAGCCGACGGCTAGGATCTATCCTTCCTGGGCCGACTTCCAGCCGCTGCCGCCGGCGATCCGGCCACCTCCCCGGCCGGCCACCGCCGCCAACACTTTCGTGGTGGTCGGGGCTATCTCCAGGTGGCGGCTTGGCCGCCGGGAAGCCCTATTCTGGCGATCCCGACAAGCTCAAATCCATGGAAAAACCAGGATTTTTTTGAAATGGATTGGGCTCAATTAAGCCCGAACCTTGGACCTAAGGATTTCTATGATTTATCAATGGAAGAAGGAGTGGAGGAGGACCTGTGGTGGCGGCTGTAGCCGTGCTGATCGCCGGATTGGCATGGTGGTGGCCACTAGTGGTCGGATTGTTCAAAAATGGAGGAAAGGGCTCTGCTTCTTCAGGAAAAGAGTGGGAAATACTCCTTGGACCTCACTGAAGCTTTTAAAGAGGGAGAGGAGGGAGTTAGGTGGCTGAATTGCCATGTGCCATTTTTGGCCATGGTCAATCTTGGCAGCTAGGTTGGTAGGGGGGGTGGAGCTTGCTCTAACCAGTCCACAATGGCTGCTGCACTCCCCCTTGTCCTTCTGAAATGAATGGGGAGGTTGGGGAGGGGGAAGGAGGAGCACAAAGTCCTCCTTCCTTCTTCTTTCTTCTCTTTCTCTCTCCTACATGGGTGACTTTCTCTCTCCTAGTCACCAAGCCTGAATTTTTTGGCTCCTACATGCCCATGGCAGCCCACAAGTCCATTTGGTCAGTTAAGTCATGGTTAGCCCAATTGAAATGGGCTTGAGCTTGAGTTAGCCCATTTGGGCTAACTTGACCCAAAGTTGGACTAGGGCCCACCTAGGTCAATTTGGTCCTTGAGATTTCTTTAATGGGTCCTTGGTGACCCATTAGCCTCCCCTAGGTTCAAGGTGGGGTTGGATTGGACCTTGGAGGTTACTTGGCCCTTAACTAGGGCACTTTGACCATTTTAGGTCAAGAGTTGACTTTGGTCAACCTAGTCTTTATGATTGGTCCCAATGAGTCCTTGGTGACCTATTGGCCTCTCACTAGACCTATGAGGGTAGGGGTGGGGTCCTTTTGGCTAAGGGACTGCAATTGACCCTTGTGTAGGTCAATTTGACCTATTTAGATTTAGAGTTGACTTTGGTCAACTTAGCTCACTTGACAACCCTCCATGGGTCCTTAGTGACCAATTGACCCCTACCTAGGGTTATGGAGGTATGGGTGGGATATATTTGGCTAATAGACTGCAATGGACCCCTGGTTTAGGTCAATTTGACCTAGCTAGGGTAATAGTTGACTTTGGTCAGCTTAGGTCCTTTGATTGCTCTCCACCGGTCCTTAGTGACCCATTGACCCCCTTCTAGGGTTATAAGGGTATGGGTGGGGTCTTGGAGTCATAGTGAAGCCCCATGATCACTTTTAACCAAGGTTTAGAAATCTGCTAAGTGTAGACCATAGTGACCCTATCCACACTACCAGGTCCACTTGACTCTTTCTTGGGCTTCCTAGGGTTTTGTCATGACAAAACCACTCTTAGGGGTCTAATTGGAAATGGGATGTTACACAAGCTCTCCCCACCAATGATGCGCGAGTCGTCGTTACATTTCTTAAAAAACTATTTTCTCTCTTTGGCACGCCTCGCGCCATTATTACTGATAGGGGAACGCATTTCTGTAACACTCTTATGGCTAAGAGGTTAGCTAAATACGGAGTCACGCACAAACTTGCCACCCCTTACCACCTGCAAACAAGTAGCAAAGTTGAGGTAGTAAATCGAGAGATTAAACGCATATTAGAAAAATTCGTTTCACTAAATAAGAAAGATTGGTTTGTTAAACTTAACGACGCGTTATGGGTGTATCGTACTGCATAAAAAACTGCATCCGGTTGTACTCCATTTCGATTAGTGTATGGCAAAGCGTGTCATTTACCCCTAGAACTAGAACATCGTGCTCTTTGGGCTTTAAAACTCTTAAACCTCGACGCTAACTTAGCCGCTCAAAATAGAAACCGGCAACTAAACAAGCTCGATGAATGGCGTGCGAATGCCTACGTGAGCAATAAGTTCTATATGGAGAGTTCTAAGTTATATCACGATCAAAAAATTAAGTCCCCAAAATTTTTTTCTCTGGGCGATCTCGTCTATCTTTATAATTCACGTCTTAGACTTTTTCCGGGTAAACTTAGATCTCGTTGGTCCGGTCCCTTCAAAGTTGAAGAAGTTTTTCCATATGGGGTCGTACTGGTCTCCCACCTTAATAGAGGTTCGTTTAAAGTAAACGATCATCGGCTTAAGTCTTACATAGCGGGCGACCCTGTGATCGAGCATAACGAAACCATAACACTCCTTGATATATAAACCGGCAAATATAGTCAAGCTACATGACTATAAACAAAGAGCTCCTGGGAGGCACCCCACATCTATCTTTTTCGCTCTTTAGTTATCATCTTTGCTACTTTTTCTAATAATGCAAAGTTTCTAAATGGGCTTCCCCGAACACGCATCAGGGACCTTTCAACCCTCTCTCTTTCTTTTTGTACATATAGTATTTATTTTTTCTCGTTCCGCATACTTATCTTACAACATTGGGCACACTGTTGGAACTAAGTATGGGTGTGTTTTCGTATTTTCCCTGCTTTCTTTTCTACATTTCTCTTATTTGCACTTATATTTCCAAAACAAAACAAAACAAAACAAAATAAAAACAAAAAAATTATAAAACAAAAAAAAAATTAAAAAATATTGTGTTTTACTTTGTAAATATTTTTGTAGATAAATTTTTGTAAATATTTTTTGTAAATATTCTTTTCTCTTTCACTCTTCCCTTTTCTCTCTCATCCTTCTAAATAACTTCTCTTTTTCACCAAATTTTTGTAAGTATAATGAAAATGTTCTTAAAAATACAAAAAAATTTTAACAAAACATAAAAATCTAAAAAAATATTTTATTTTCTCATTTTCCTTTCTTTAGTATATATATATTAAAGAAATAAACACAAAAATACAAAAAAAAAGATAATAACCTCAAAAATTCAAAAAATTAGTTTATAAAACAAATAAATCAAATATACAATTCTTAATTTTCTTGCTATCCAAAAATTTTGTTTTGAGTTTATTTATATGTGAATTTTATAAATTCTTTGTTCATTATTCGTTTATTAATTATTGATTTAAAAATTTAAATAGCTGGGTTTAAGTTTTAAAGAATTCATTATGCTTCGTTAAAGATAGGGGACTTATTTAAAGCACTACTTCTAATTTTTCATAGATAGGAGCACGTGTATCATGTTAGAAAATAACGACTATAGAATTCAATTATGCTTTCTTTTAGCTTTTTGAAAAATTGGAACGTACAATTTATAAAAGTTGCTCTCAAAATTTTTTTAATTAAAAATCTAGTTTTCTTTTCTTCCCCTTATTTATCATGTCCAACTTGGCATGATAAAAATTTTACCCTTAAAAGATACTATGTCAATGGGAATAAGATTTCGTTCCGTAAACATAGGCACCCCATAATTTAAAAAGATTATAAGGTATGGAGTAAGAAGATAAAATTCATTACTCCTACACATATACATTGGGTTAATTTTATTATTATGAAGTTGAAAAAAGAAAAAAAAATCATATTAGGAAAATAAGATTTCATTTTCCTAATAATCCAAAGGAAAAAAAATGGAGGTTCGAGAAAAAATTACCTCGCCTCAAAATCCAAGCCACTTCATAAACCGCCAAACCCCCTTAGCCAATTTCACGACTCTAGAATTAATTCAAAAATCCTTTTGAGAGCATAATTTGTAAATTGCATTATTTCCCATAGAACTCCTATAAGTTAAAGTTCATATAATTCCAAACTATTTTTGTTAATCTATCCATTATAATTATTGCTTTCTATTTGATTATATCAAGAACTCTTTTGGACAAAACTTTTGCTCTATTTAAATCATCTCCATAATTTTAGGACTTAACTCTTATACCTCATATATTTATTTAGATCTCTCTTATAATTAATTTAGCGGTAGAGAAACTTAGAGTTTTTTTATTCCTTATAAGTTCACCTCAAACTTTTGCTCTGGAATAACAAAAGCTTAAGTATGGGGGGTATTTGATGAGTTGTAAATATACGCGTATTTTAGTACTTTATTTATATCATTTTAGTTCTTATTTATAGTTTTTAGTTATTTTTGTTTATAAATATGTTTTTTTTTGTAAAAAATGATCTTTCTTAGCTTAATTTAATTTTCTTATATTTTCCCGAAAATGGGCAAAAATTAACCTGACACGCCCGTTTTCGATGACCGACACACCCGTGTCACGCCCTCGACAATCGTTGACCTAATTCCAAAGCACGACGTTCTGCCTTCATCAACCAGAGCAGGACACGCCCGTGTCCGAAGACCCGACACGCCTGTATCGCCACTCAACGCCATAAACTCGACACTCAATGCCATCAACTCGACACTCAACGCCACTCAACGCCATCAACTCGACACTCAACGCTTTTACTATTCACCACTCAATGCCTCCAGCCAGCAAAGATCAAATTGATTTCCTCCATCCAGCTGTCTAGTCACGCCCTCCTAAAAGCCCATGTCCAAGTACGAAACGCCCGTGTCGGTCACGTGTCCCGTCCCGAAGCTTCTAGAAACAAGCCAGCTCGCCAGATTTCGCCAAGTGAAACACGACAACTGTGACATGCCCTACGACACACTCGTGCTTAGGGCGTGTCACGCCCGAAATTTTGTCTATAAATAATAAATTTTTGTAAGGTCTAAGGGTTCACTTTTTTTAGCCAAATTTTAGTGTGTTTTATGGGATGCACTTGTGGATTCACTTGCAATGTAAGGAGATTTCCCCCCTCCCTTTTATGTTTGTTTTTGCTTTAACTTTAGCTTTATAATAGCTTTGTAATTGTTTCATCTTTATACTAAAAATGTTAGATTTTCTCTCTCTGCATGGTATGAAAATTCATTTGGGTGGCTCATCTCTTTCTCCTTTTATCCTTAAGTTTTTCTTAGTATTTCTCTTTATGAAAGTGTGTGTGTGTACTAGTGTAACTTGTTTAATTTTTATGTTTTTTTAATTTGTCTTCCTGTAAGGTTTTATTATAGAGTTTATTTCTAAATGAAATTTTGTACGTTAAGTTTTTTCTCTTTTTCTCCATGTCCTTTTTTAGTGTTTTAAATTTCATTCTTATGAATTTGTAAAAGAGGTGTTGAAGTGTTTTTTATTTTTATTTTACTTAGTTTTTTTAAGATTGCAAAACTTTTTTTGTTCTTTTAAATTTTATTTCAACTTTTCTATCACTTTCATGAACTCTTAAGCATGAAAAAGTAATCACTTTAATTTTTGAGCACCTTTGATTTTAACTTTAATTCCCAAAAACTTTTGCTCATTAAATTTTTATTTCATCTTTTTTTGTGTTTTTAACAAATTCTATGAATAGAAAAGTAGTTGTTTTAATTTTTAGGTAACTTTCATTTTGTTTTTAATTTGTGTGTGTGAGTGTATGAGTTAGGTATTAATTTTGTTCTTTTAAATTTCATGTTGTGTGTGTGAATTTATGAGATAATTTTTCATACTTTATATTATTGCTTTATTTCAATTATGTAGAGTGTGTGAGTGTATGAGATAAATTTTCATGCTTTATTTTATTGCTTTCTTCAATTATGTAGAGTGTGTCTGTGTGTAGGAGATAATCTTATTGCTTTCTTTCAATTCATGTAGAGTGTGTGTGTGCACAATTATTTCTGCCTACTTGTTAGAGTTAAATGCCGTGCTTTAATTTCCCGCCTACTCGTTTGAGTAGGAATTGTACATGCATTTATTTCCGCCTACTCACTAAGAGTTAAATGTCTTGTTTTCATTTCCCGCCTACTTATTCGAGTAGGACTTGTCTTTACTTTATTTATGGTTTTAAAGTGTGTGTGAGTTCTCGTTTTAGTTAGCTTTTCAATTTTTCTAACGTTGTGTAATTTATGTTTTCTTCTTATAATCTTTTAGTGTTTAGTCACGAACTCATGCCTCATTAAAACTATAAAGCCATCCCCATACCGATGAGTGGCTAATCATTATTATCCCTTGGCATCAAAGAGCATGGGACATTTAAAATGATTTGAAATAATTAAAGTTCTTTATATTCATTTTAATTTCAGGACTGAAGGTTTGCCCCGGGTTAACTATGCGTAAGACCACATAATCGATGTGTGGGCTCTATTTCCGTTATCCATACGCTAGCTTGCCGAGAGGTCGTCCATATGGACTGATCCCCCTTGGGTAAATAGAATTGTGTGCATACCATCGAGAGAGGAGAAGCATAGTTCTACCGGATTGGGTTCCCCACCCAATAACGGGGTTCTTACCGTAAAGCAGGCATTTAGAGGAATCCTTCGTCGGAATAACGTTCGGTCGAATAGTCTTATCATCCAGGTGAGCAATATTACCTAGAGATAGGTGTGCTCATATTTATGGAACCTCCACGGCCAAGTTGCCTTTTATTAATTTGAAAATTAAGTTCAATAATTATTAAAAGGTATTTTAGTCTTAATCCGATTCGGTGCCGAGCATTAACCCATCAACGAATAATTTAAGTGATTTTAAGCTTTCTTTTATTTCCGTTATTAGTGACAAATAAAAATCCACCTTACTTTCAGTAAAATAATAGTCCTCCTGGAGGAGTAGGAATAATCAACCTTGCCCCGAGAACAATACGACCTCGGTATTCTCCCGAATATCGAATACTACATGTGATAGGTACACTTGCCTCCTTTCGTTAGAAACTTCAATTTTCTAGCAAGTCCGCGACGGTCGACTCATCGAACCAACCACCCCAATAAGAGTCTGCTCGCGAGCCCATCAGGAACTGCATCTTTTCTTTTTCTTTATTTCCTTTAACTCATTTTTAGAATATCTCATCCAGTTAGGAGATTCTTGAGTGAGCTTTATATTGTGCAGAATATAATATGGTGTGTCAGTAGAAGGATTTTGCTTAGGAACATCCTTAGGAGGGGCCCTTTTCATGGCTTTTCTCTTTTTAGAGCTTGTAACTTGAGAATCATCAGAATCTTCACTATCATCATCATCATCATCAGATGTTTCAGCAGGATGATCATATAGATCATCAATCTCTTTTAGTTGCTCATTAGAAATGTATTTATTAGCCTGAGTCTTAGAAGATTTATTGAGGATTGGAATGGCATCTCCTGGAACTGAATCTGCTGGCTTTTCTAGAGAATCATCCATGTCTACAAACATAATGTCATCCAAGTCTGGCATAGGACTTTCATCCCAAACAACCACAACAAGGGAGTCAGTTGAAGGCTCAATGGATTCAGGAGCAGAAACTGGCTCTACAAATTCTATAACAACTGAGGGCTCTATAATCATGGGAAATGCAAAACTTGCCTTAAGTTGCTTCACAACTTCAAGACTTATGGGTGAGGTATAACAAACTATAGCCTTGGAATGTTATTGTTCAGAACTTCGTAAAGAATTTATATGCACATAATAAAAAGAATCTAACAAATGAAATAAATTAACTGTGGGATTGATAATACAATCACCAACATTTATAATCTCTGGAATTGTTACTGCTGCATTTATACAGACCTTTTCAATGTCAACTTCTGTTATTGCAACTACTGGAGGTGATGGTGCTTCTTTATAGAACATCTCCCCTACCAGGATTCAAAGGGTACGAAAACCAGGCCCTTGGATGAAGAAGGGATAGAGGAGGCAGCAATATGGGCAGCTAGGGTTGAGATGGAAAAAGCAAGAGGTGCAATTGCCTCTACGATGAGATTCCTAATGGTTAGAGTGATAAGATCCAAGATGTTGGGGGTGGATAAACAATCCAATTGCATAAACTCAGCAGGTGTCTATGTAGATACAGAAGAATGAAAGGGAGAAAGGGATGGAATTAAATATTGCATGACTTCATCCTGAGGTGGAGGTGGAGGTGGTGGAGATGATGAAGGGGATGGTAAACGAGCAAAATTTGGGGATGATAGAAATGAATGAAGTTGTGTGTCATCAAGGTGAGGAGGTAAAGGGGATTGATGTGGAGATGGTTGAGGAGGATACATCAAGTTAAAGTTTGGATGTGAGGAGGTGGATGCAATATAATCATGGATGATGATTGGGAAATGTGAAGGTGATGGTGGTGGAAGAGTTGAAGTAGGAGGGATAATTGAGGATGGTTGTTGTTGAGGAGGTGAATGAATTCTGATGGAAAGGAGACCATCTTTTGGAGGTGGGGGAGTGGCTATTACTGCCCTGGTGTCCTCTAAAGTCCTGGAAGAGGAGGCCCTGAAGGGCTTAGGTATGGTCCTCTCCCATCTACCAAATTAGGTAGAAGTTAGCCTCTTGGAAGCATTGATGAATATGGTTTGGGAGACCAAAAGTTCAGGAGCCTTGGCCTGTAGGAAGATGCCCAGAACTCTCCCAAAACAAACTTTCTTCTTAGAATTCTTCTTCTTAATCAATTCAAAGAATAACACACCCTAATTAATCGATTTTTTATGAACTAGAGCACACATTACCAGAAACTGGTGCCTGTTAATATATTCATGGGCTGTGTGTTTTCCCAGCAAAAGCTTTCAACAACATCTGCCAAAAATTTATACTCAATAGATAAATTCTTTTTCATTAGCTTATTAGGGTTTTCTTCAGAGTGACCCATTTTAATCAGCATAGAATCATATTCAGAACATTCTATATCAATGTCCTCTTCTCCATTCACAAAACCAAAAACCTCAGATAAAATAACACGAGTTAGGGTAACCTCTTGTCCTGCAATTGAACCTATAATTGTCTCTACATCTGGGGAAGAAGAAGTATAGACCCACTCCCTGATCTCTACCGCTGGTAGTTTGATCCTTATGGTCATAAACTTCTTCAGTTGTTGATCTTCAAATAGTTGTAGAATGTTCGGTATGATCTAATCCAAATGACTGAAAGACTCGTAGTCAATGTTGAAAACAGTATCGTATTTCATGCTTGAAAGAGGAATCGCCGGAATCGCCATTGTTTTCCTGCAAAAATGAGAGAGAGAGAGAGAGATCAAGTGCAAGAGATCTAGAAAGCGTAGGTTAGAGCTCGAAGAAAACCTAGTTATAAGGTTTTCAGAATATGAAGCCGCAAACTCCGTCCTGCAAAAAGAAAAGAAATCTTCGTTCTAAGGTTGACAAAAAATTTCATGAAGAGATAATATTGTTGATATCAGTTTGAAGAGGGGAAAAGTTTTCATCGTTCTCAGGTCGGCAAATACTTTTTTGAAGCAAGATCGTCGATCTCCGCATGACAAAAACAACTTCACATAGAGAGTTCATCGATCTCAGGTCGATTAAATTTCTTAAGAAGAGTTCTAAAATCGTTGATCTTCGTTCGATGAACTGTGACCAATTCTTTGACCATAGATAGAAATCAAATTAATGCTTCTCCATCAATCATACCTAGCTGATTTAGGAAGAACGGATGTTTCTTCTCATCTAAAGGCTTTGTGAAGATGTCTACTCTTTTAAAATCAGAAGGGATAAAGGCAAGTTTAATTTTATTTTTTTTCTACACAATCTCTAATGAAATGATGTCTAATTTTTATATACTTTATTCTACTATGATGCACTTGATTTTGTGCAATGGAAATTGCACTCGTACTATCACAAAATGTAGTTGAATTATTTAGATTGAAACCATAATGAAGAAGTTGGTTTTGAATCCACAATACTTGTGAACAATAACTGCCAGCTGTAATGTATTCAACCTCTACAGTTGAAGTGGACACATATGTCTGCTTCTTAAAATACCAAGACACAAGCCTATCACCAAGAAACTGGCATGTTCTTGATGTGCTTTTCCTGTCAACTAAACATCCAGTAAAGTCACCATCTAAGAATCCAGTTAATTCAAATTCTATCTCAGTTGGATAAAAGAGTCCTCGATTTGGGCAACCCTTTATATATCTCAAAATTCTTTTAAGTAAAATATAATGAGATTCTTTAGGGTTCACCTAGAACCTAGCACAAAGACATGCAGCAAACATTATATCTGGCCTACTAACTGTGAGATACAATAAGGACCCAACAATAGCCCTATATATTTTCTGATCAACTAGCTTGCCATGTTCATCAGAATCAATTATAGCATTGCAAGTCATTGGTGTTTTCTTGGCTAAGGCATCAATCATCCCAAATCTTTTAACAAATTCCTTAGTATATTTCGATTGGGAGATGAAAATGCCCTCAGGGGATTGCTTTACTTGGAGACCAAGGAAGTAAGAAAGCTCATCCATGCTACTCATTTCAAACTTAGAATGCATCAGGTAAGAAAACCTTTTGCATAGTTATGAATCAGTAGAGCCAAAAATGATGTCATCTAAATATATTTGTACAAATAATATGTTATTATTATGATGCCTAGTAAACAAAGTTCTATCTACAATGCCCCTAGTGATCTTATGCTCTAAAAGAAAGCTAGCTAGGGTCTCATACCAAGCTCTTGGAGATTGCTTTAAACCATATAGAGCTTTATGTAATTTGTAAACTAAAGAGGGATGATTTGGAGAAATAAAACCTGGTGGTTGTTCAACATATACTTCCTCTTTGAGTTCACTATTCAAGAAAGAACTCTTAACATCCATTTGGTAGACTCTGAACTTTTTATAGGTTACATAAGCAAGAAAAATTCTGATAGCCTCAAGCCTTGCAACTGGTGCACAGGTTTGATCATAATCAATTCCTTCTTCCTGTCCATAACCTTGTGCTACTACTCTTGCTTTATTCCTTATGATAGCTCCTTATGCATCCAATTTATTTCTGAATACCCATTTAGTTCCAATGACTTGAAAGTCTTTGGGTCTAGGAACTAAATCCCAAACTCTACATCTCTCAAACTGATTGAGCTCCTCTTGCATTGCAATAATCCAGTGTGGATCTTGCTCAGCACCTTTTATGGATTGGGGCTCAAGTTAAGATATGAAGCAAATATACATCAAATCTTGGATGAGTTGATGCCTTGTTTGCACACCAACTGATATGTATCCAATCACTTGAGATATAGGGTGATCTCTAAGTGTGATAAGATCAGTTGGAGGAGTTGATTAAGCAACGGCTTTTGGAAATAATTCCTCTTGTGGAATTAAATTTGTTTTTGAAGGTTCAGCAATTATATAACAAACCTCTTCTTCACTATATTCATCAATATGTGGAGAAGGATGTGATTCAACCTTATTGGTGAGGTTCAGATCATCCAATTTCTCATATAGGTGGGGTACCTGCAATAAGTTACTGGTAGAAGAATCTTTCTCATTGTAAAACATGTTAGCTTCATCAAAAGAAATATGAACAGATTCTTCCATTTTCAAAGTAGATTTATTAAATACCCTATAAGCCTTGCTGACTTGGGAATATCCAAGAAAAATTCCCATTGCAGCTTTGGCAACAAATTTTCTAAGGTGTTTCTTATTATTATTATGAATGTAACATACATAACCAAAGATTCTAAAATAGTCTATTTTAGGTTGCTTCCCTTTGAGTAATTAATAGGGAGTCTTGCCCTTAAGTTTATGTATTAAACTCTTATTCAGGACATAATTTGCTTTGCTTACAACCTCTGCCCAAAAGGATAGGGGCATGTGAGCATCTTCAAGCAATTTTCCTGCAGCTTTAATCAGGGTTCTGTTTTTTCCTTTCTGCTACCCCATTTTGTTGAGGAGTTCTAGGAGCAGAGAAATAATGCCGGATACCTTCCATCTCACAGAATTCTTGCATAGGAAGAGATTCAAACTCAGTACCATGATCACTTTTGATCAATGCAACTGGAGTAGAATACTCAATCTTTATGCTCTTAAGAAAGTCTGTAAGAACTTTAAAATTATCTGACTTGTTTCTCAAGACGAACACCCAAGTGAACCTAGAGAAGTCATCTACAATAACGAAGGTATAAAATTTCCGTCCCATGCTCTGTACAGAAATGGGTCCAAATAGATCCATGTGTAGCAAAGATAGAATCTTGGGTGAATCACTCATATTAATAGATTTAAAGCTATTTTTAGTTTTCTTGCCTAATTGACAAGCCCTGCAAATGCTTTCATTCTTGTAGGGCCAAGAAGGCAATTCTCTAACAATGTTGTCCCTAAAGAGTTTAGCAATATTTTTCAGATAAACATATCCTAATCTTTTATGCCATAATTCATTATTATTACTAATTTGATTAAATAGGCAATTTTTTGACCTAACAGATTTTAAATTTACTACAAAAATATTTCCTTGCCTAAGTCTAGTTAAGACAGTTTTATTATCTACAGAAGTAATAATGCAGGAAATTTGATTAAATGATACCTGATAACCTTCATCACATAATTGGCTTATGGATTACAAGTTATGTTTGAGACCATTTACATATGCTACCTTCCTGAAAGTGATAGCTCCAACTTTAACATTCCCATAGCCTTTAGTTTGGCCACATTTGAGGTCACCAAATATCACCTTTGGACCAAGCTTGGACTTGTAGTTTGTTAAATTGTCCTTGCTTCCTGTCATGCGCTTTGAATATCCACTATCCAGGTACAACTGTTCCTCTATGGTAGGATAGACTTTTACCTGCACAAAAACAGATTAGGTGTTCTTTACCTAGGTAACCTTGGGTCCCTGATTCTTTTAAAACTTAAAAGTATAAATGAAAGAGCATTCAGGTTGGCTCTTATATCCTAGAGGGTGAAATGTATTAGGTGGAATTATCCATTGGGTAAATGGGTTAACAAATTCTTTTTGTTGATTTAATGTTCTGAGATAATTAGAGTTTCTGTTAAGGCTAACTAGGATCGACGAATTCTGGTAAGTTTGTCGATCTGAGGTCGACGAATAGGGATGAGTTCGTCGAACTCCTCTCAGAGAATGGAAATATTCATTCTTTGTGCCCCAATATCTTCGATCTCAGTTCGAAGAACCATATAGGTTTCGTCGATCGCTGTTTGAAGAATAATTATAATAGAAATCTGCGTTTTGAGTTCGTCGACCTGAGTTTGATGAACTGTACACATTTCATCGATCTGAGTTCGCCGAAATCTGTTGAATATTGTTATGATTAATATTTTTCTTATTCTTTCTCTTTTTCGTGGGCTTCTGATTAAATTTAGTTGGTTTGTTATTCTCATCTACTTTTCCTTTACCCTTTTTTGATATGAATTTAATTGGGGTTGAGAGAATGTTTTTCTAAATTAGATGAGGTTGGTTTGATGAAGCACCTAAGCCCAACTTGCCATTTAGCCTGACATTAACAGTGTTTGTGATGTTCATCAATTTGATGCTTCTCCCATTCAGGGATTCTTCAAATTGCTTAGCCTCACTTAATTTAGTTTCTAATGGTATAATTTGTTCTGAGGCAATTACTAGTTCATCTTTTAGCTTTATGTTTTCAGAAAATAGGTTATCAAGTTCAGTTAATTTATCTCTGAGAAGTTTGATTTCTTTCTCAGATTTGATTAGATCATTACATAATAGTCTAAACTCAGTTTTTAAATGTTCTGAATTGAAATCAAATGAAGATATTACCTGATCCTTTTCAGATTCAGATTCTTCTTCAGATTGCTCAGCTTCTGACTGATGGCCTGAAGCATTAATTGTCATCAAGCAAACTTCCTTTGCTTCAGCTTCTTCTTCATCTTCACTGGAGTTGGAAGATGAAGATTCTTCTGCTGTATCACTGGTTTCAGCAACAAACCCTTTGTCCTTCCTCTTAAGCTTGCTGTAGGAGGGCTTGCTGTAATGCTTTCTTGAGTCCTTGTCTCTTCTTTTCTCGTTGATCTGATTCTCTGGACACTTAGGAAGAATATGTCCAGGTTTTTTGCAACCATAACAGACAATATCCTTGGTAGGAGTTTTATCATACCTTGGCATGTCATCTTGTCTGGATGAATTCCTCCTAAAGTCCTTTTTGGCCATCTTTTAAAATCTTTTGGCTAGTAGACCAAGGAGGTCATCATTAGTAGGTGGAGCTTCTGTTCATTCAATTTCTTTGAAGGCAATGCTTTGCTCCATTCTTCCTGAAGAGGAAGTCTTCTGCTCAGCTGCCTCTCTAGACTTTATCAACTGCTCATAAGATTTGAGCTTTCCCAGTAATGACTCAGTGGAGATTTCAGTTAATCTTCTTGCCTCCTTGAATGGCCAGATCCTGGAATCCCATGTGCTGGGGAAACACATAAGGATCTTGTAATTAATCTCTGTCAGTGAGATATTCTTGTCCAAATTCTTCAGCTCATTGACAATTGAGCTGAGTCTATTGTACATGTCAGCCACTAACTCAGAATCATTTTTTTTGTAAATTCTCATATTGAGAGATGAGATATGATCTCCTATCCTTTCTCTCATCGGCTGATCCAGCAAACCATTTTGTTTAGGGAATCCCAAATGGCTTTTGCTGATGTGCACTCAACCATCTTCTGGAATATGTCATCTGACATTGTTTGTGTCAGAATGTTCATAGCCTTTGGATAAGCAATCTTTGCCTTCTTCTGTGAATCAGTCTACTAATATGGTGGAACTACATTGGTACTTGTTGATGTTGTTGCATAAGGAGTGGAGGGACCTATCAAGATTGAATTATAGATATCTTCATCAATTGAATTCATATATAATCTAATCCTTCCCTTCCAGATTGCAAACTTATTATGGTTGCATACTGGAGGTCTGGTGCTTGATTAATTCCTTATTCTGTGCCACGATACAAGAGAGACACTAGAGGTATTAAGATCTATCAAAGGATCTTTTGATTCAGGTATTAGCCTGTGAAACCAAATTAACAACCCTCTGATACCAATTGAAAGTGAAGGGATATATCTTTCTTAACTCTGGAGAAGGGGGGGGGAAATAGAGTGTTTTAAAACTTTGATTAGTTTATATAGCAGAATTAATATAAGTGATATTAAAGTATATAAAGAGAAGTTAAAACAAAATTATCACAGCACAACAAAACAGGAAATAGAACAACGAGATGACACAAGGAAATTATAATGGTTCCCCAAAACTGGGTACAGCCACTCTTCTACCACCTTGGTAGGAATCCACTACATGTTTTTGTTCAGGTGCCCAGCCACCACAGGTTTTTTCTCAGGTGCCCTGTCACCACAAGATCTATTTCAATGGATATCTCACAACCCTTTAGGATTTTGATCAGGTGCCAAAAAACCAACACAAGTCTTTTGTTAAGGAGAGTTGATAACCAGGTGATAACTTTTGAAGGGAGTTAAAAACCCTTTTTATAGTGAGGTATAAAAAGTGATGGTGTCTTCTCTTTTGCAAACAACTTGAGAAGGCAAGTGGATTGATATTATCAAAGCTCCTCATGAGATGTTGAAAGGTTCAGGAAAGAAGGAAGCTTTTCTCAGGGTGTAGGCCGTCAACTAGCTTGATGTTTATTCAGGAAGCTTTTAGACAGATGAATGTTCTTTGTCTCTGAAGAATCCTGAAGCCAGAAACTGAAGAAGACTAATGATCTATTTGTTGATGTTCTTCTTCAATTTCCTGTAAGAACAATAACAATGCTTCTCTCTGTAAACATGTGTATCAGTTGTTGTTTCTTTTGTAATGGTTGTTGTTCTACTTTAATTGAATTGAGAAATTGCTTTTTTATTCTGAGAGATTTCAGCCTTTTGACATTTGAATAGAATTCTTGAATTAAACCTCAGTATCTGGGGTTTGAAACAGCTGGAAATTGTCTTTAATGTGTTTCCTCAACAGTCCTAGTAAATAAGCAAATAATTAACTCTATGAAATCCATAATTAATGCTGCCTTTAAACTGCTATATTCTTGAGAATATAAGTATTAATTATTCAAAGAATTACTGCCTTAGACTAATTTAATTAGAATTCAAACTGAGAGAGAAAACAACAAACTGGCTCTGATCAGAATTAGTCGAACTCAGAACAAATTTCGTTGACCTGAACTCCAAGTTTGTCGAGCTGAGAAATCTCCTTCGTCGAGCTGAGCTCAGAGATAATTGATCTGGAAATTATCTGTCAATTTTCAGCTCCAAGTTCATCGACCTGAGATAGACTTTCATCGACCAGAGAATTTGAGTAGAAGAAGAAAAATCGTCGACCTGAGCTCGGATATCGTCGAAGTTAGCCCAGAGTTAAACTCTCTGTTCATCGATCTACGACCGACGATCATCGAGCATAGTTCGAAGAACTTCGAACTAATTCTCTGAACTCTCGAAAATTGCATTTCTTCTATGTCTGAATTTCTGAATTCTTTTGAGGGCTGGATCAAAGATGTCTAACCAAGTTAGACTTACCTAGACCTTAGAACTAACAAATTGACCCTAAGTTATACATGGTGGGTCAATAACCTAATAGTGAACCGAGCCCAAATCCAAACTAGGGATCCAACAAGAACCTTTAGCTTAATGCCCCTAGTTTTAGCCTTTGTATAACATCTATAGAAACGCGACGTGATTTTTTCACTTTATTCCTTTCATGATAGCATATTTAATTATTGAGATAACCATATAATGAATGTTAATTCTACTTGGTGTTTGTCTTCTGATACTACATGCTCATACATCATTGCTCTATCTAACGCTTCCATGCATAAGAATTGAACTGACATGGCACAATATATCTATAACACGTACGTTCTTACACACGATTTCTATTCATGGCTTGTACAATGTTCCTCTTCATTAATTCTATAACTCTTGTAGCATTGTCCTATAAATCGGTATGTGCTTAGTCTACTAGTGTTGTCCAATTTTGTAACTCTGAACGATTATTTTACATAAAACTATTTCTATGTTTTACACTCATCCATGTGACCTCTATGCTTCATATTTTTTTCTTTCATTCTTGGTCACCCCTATTGTTTTTTGCCTCTCGCTTCACTTTCTCTAAATGTGCATTGTTTACTGTCTTTCTCAGGCTCATTATATATTGCATTTTGTGTCTCCCGTGTATGTGTATGTGTGTTTCTGGTCTGGCCCATCCCCTTTCGATAATATTAAAGGGGAAGAATGGATTATTCATGAGTCAAGGGTAAGTGTAGATCACATAAAGGGGGAGCTTCTTTCATTGTGTGCATGTAGATTGGGTGAGCATGTAAAACAAATATATAGGGGGAGCGAGTGTAGGGGGAGTTATATAGAACCCGAAACCTGAACTTTTAATCCTATCTCTAATATATATATACTGTATCATACACTTCTTTATTATATCTCATGAATGGGACTTGATATTATCACAATGGGGAGAGTGTTGGAACCTACTTGAAAGAAAAGGGGATAGATACTACTCTAGAGGGGGGTGAATAGAGTAATCAAAAATTGCACTAGCAAAGTTGACTGTCTACTCAACTCCCTTGGAGTTAATTTGCGGAATGAAGGTTATAGATATTTGAGATTAAACCCTAAAGCCTAACACAAGTGATGTGCACAAAAGGCAGCCAACTATAATTACAGTTAAGGGTAGGATACCTAAACAGCAACTAGCAAACCTAGTTAAAATCTAATCACAGCCACAATGCAAGTAATTTATTAAAGCAATCCAGACGACACAAGGAATTTATAGTGGTTCCCCAAACAACTTGGGTACGTCCACTCTTCTAGCAACAAGGTAGGAATCCACTCAGGTTTTTGATCAGGTGCCCTGCCACCAACAAGATCTGCTTCAGGTAGATCCAGAAACCCTTTAGACTTTTGATCAGGTGTCTAAAAACCAACACATATTTTTGATCAGGTGCCCTTCCACCAAGGGATACTTTTGAAGGGAGTAATAACCCTTTACAGGAGGGGGAAAGGAGGTTAAGGTGTCTTCTCTATTTTATAATAGATTAGAGAAGCAGAATAACTTGCACTGAGCTAGAAAGCTCTAAAAGAAACAAGGCTCCACCTGACTAAAAGAACGTCCAGGTGAATTCTTGCTTCAGTGCAGAAACACTTCAGAAAATACTGAAGGAAAAAGCTACAAGAAGATAAATAATATGAAATAAAATTTCTTCTTTAGGCAGCTATCTTCTTCTTCTTCTTCAAAAGGCTCTGAGTGAAGATCTTCCTGTATGCAGGAGAACTCAGGATGAAGAAGAGTGAAGAACTAAAACTTCTTCTCAGTTAGATGTGAATGAGCTGAGAGCAGTTGGAAACTGTAAGTTCTAAGCTTGAATGTAGTTGTTAGCTTTTGAACTCCTTTTTCCTGAATGAACTTGATTTTTGCTATGTGAACTAGTTAATTTCTTTCTTAAAAGAAGTTTTTATATAGCCAACAGCAGCAACGGCTCTAACTTGAGTTTGAA
Source organism: Platanthera zijinensis (assembly GCA_039513925.1). Taxonomy (NCBI): domain Eukaryota; kingdom Viridiplantae; phylum Streptophyta; class Magnoliopsida; order Asparagales; family Orchidaceae; genus Platanthera; species Platanthera zijinensis. The sequence continues at coordinate 146,789,014 of CM077079.1, forward strand.
TCTTGTCTTCTACTGAACTCTGCAAGCTGGGCTGCAAAAAGCATAAAGCTAAACAAAAATACTGCAGACAGATATCCTATAAGAGGATAAAGCTTTTTAAGAAGCTGCAAATAATTCTGATGAAATAATACAAGAGAAAGTCATATCAGAAAAGACTCTTTACCGCCAAGGAAGACTTTTTGAGTCTAACGGCTATAAAGGATAGCCTGGCAGATAAAGCAGAAATCATATCTCAGCTAATAAGACAAACAACTTTGTCAGAAAAGATTAGCTCATGCATAAGGAATGGAACTGATATTGCTTGGAAATAATATCACAATTTATTCAGATAATCTTTTATAAAATATGCCAAAATAAATATGAAATTAATCACATCATAGAAGACGACAAAACTACTCAAGACATACAGCAAAATTTCGAACGACCCTCGGAGATCGTCGACCGAAGCACGTAGATCGTCGACCTATCAGACAGATAGTCGAACGATCCAGATAGTCGAACTATCAAAGAAGATAGTCAAACTACCTCAGCAGATAGTCGATCTATCAGAACAGATAGTCGAGCTATCAGATGGTTGAACTATCCAAGCAGATAGTCGAACTATCAAAGACAACAGATAGTCGACCTATCAACCGATAATCGAGCTATCAGATAGTTGAACTATACAAGCAGATAGTCGAACTATCAAAGACAACAGATAGTCGACCTATCAACAGATAGTCGAGCTATCAGATAGTTGAACTATCCAAGCAGATAGTCGAACAATCAAAGACAACAGATAGTCGACCTATCAACAGATAGTCGAGCTATCAACGCAGACAGAACGTCGACCAACTGATAGACGATCGTCGATCAGCCGATAGACGATAGTCGAGCGGCGTTCGACCATAGTCGAACAAAAAATTACTTAGCCAGATTTTCATCTGGATAGGCAATTCTACACAACTAGAGAATCTATCCTATCAACTAACCTTTGACCATAGATAAATCTTGGGTCAAGAGACAGAAAGAGAAGACTAAACTCAAAGCAAAATCTAGGGTACCAACACTACTATTCACATTCTATTAGATTGATAATTTCAACTCTCCGGCTATATTGATTACATCTTGTGTTTGGTAGAGTGTGCAGGTTTACATGTCCAAGAAATATAAGGAGATCTCCTAAGGAATCTACCGCAGAGTGGTAGCAGCTAACGCCGGGCAGTAGCCTAAATTAAATGGACAAAGCGCACAGGAACCTACTGTGTTGTGCTAGTCCTACCGCCCACATTTGCTCGATGAATTAATTTGTAAGGGTCTCAGTAACCTACAACGCAGGCGCTAGCTTTTGAACGTACCGCGCTAGCCCATTCAACACCCATTGCAAGAGGCATTGAGAGCATCAAGAGCATTGAGACAGCTGTGTCAAGAGCATCGAGACAAAACAACTGCCAGGCGCTAGCTTGGTACCGCATCGCGGTAATACACTCAACACATATTAATCCAGAGTCACTGACAGCATTGAGTTGGAGGCATCGAGAGCTTCGAGAAAGACCTACCGTGTGGCGCTATCTACCTAATGCGCAACACTAGCATTACAAAAAGGAAAATATTAATTTCTGAATATTGTTCCAAATTTGGAGAATAGCTGGAAGAATTACAGTTGGGCGCTATATACTTACCACGCTGCGCTATCTTTGAAAAAGGAAAATAATATTCTTTTTGAATATTTGTCAAAATTTGGAGGACAGCTGTCACATAGACCGCGTAAACCTACCGCCGGGCGCTAGCCTTACTGCCGGCGGTAGCCTATTTTCATGAAGACGTATATAAAGGCGCCTCATTTTTTGTTTTCAGTAACTAAGATGAAAAGAGACAGAGATCTACTACTCCTAGGGTTTGGCCGCCTCTCTTGTGCTTCGTTCCTCTGTCTCCATCGAAGGAAGATAAGACTTCCTCCATCCCATTCGTGCACGAAGAACTCTAGCAAGCCTAGACCTACAAAGCCTATTAAGAGTTGATCGGTTGCAAGCCCACAAAGATCTCTAACACCGATCACGGATCACTCAACGGAGGAGACGTACTGTGGGAGATTTGAACTTAAATCTTTTTATATTTTTTGTGTTCTTTTTCTCTTCTTTGTATTGATTATGGTGAAGGAGATCGACAAGGGAAGGTCATCGGATCCGGGGTAGGATTCCATGAGAAATCCTTTCGGGGAAGGGACATCTAGATCGGGTGATCTAGCGAGGCTCAAAAACCCTTCCTTGCGTGGAGGTGAAGAGCCAGCTCGAACACCTTTCTTGAAGCGAAAGGGAGAGAGCCAACCGGTCTGTCGAGCGAGTCGGTATAGAAAACAAAAAGTTATTTTAATTCACCGCCTTCGATCTCCGCTGTCACGTAGATCAATCTTTGTAATCGCTAAAAACAATTGTTGATTTTAGTTTTGGCAATGAAATTTATTTCTTGTCTCTTTACCTGTGTGTACTGCTGTTATTATTAGATTATGCTATTTTGAAAAGTGCATAGATCTCGAAAGCGGAATCTGCTCAGGAATACGAGTCAAAAGACATACTGTCGCGCGCTAGCAACCTATCACCTCGTGGTAGCTTCCCGTACTAGTTCTCTGGGTTGGAAATATTTTGAAATTTTTAATAAATGTCATTGGAACCTTATTCACCCCCCTCTAAGGTTGTCCACTTGATCCAATACGTTGTCCTCCTTTCAATTTGGGATGAAGTGAGCCACTTTGGTAAACCGATCTAGGATCACCCAAACCATATCATTACCCTGCTATGAACGAGGTAAGCCATGTACAAATTCCAAGGAGATGTGATCAAATTTCCACTCGGGGATAGGAAGAGGCTTCTGGAACACGCCCGGCTTTTGACACTCACCCTTCACTAAGTCACAAGTTTTTCACTGACTCACGTAGAAAGCTATATCCCGCTTCAAACCAAGCCACCAAAAGGATTTATTCATATCTAAGTACATCTTCGTACTGTCGTGTGAATGGAGTACTTTGTGAAATGGGCCTCAAACATTAACCACTCATGGATTTTGCCGAATTACGGTACACATACCCATCCATCCTTTTTTAAGATTCCACCAACCATCTCCCAGGTATTACCCTTGCCTTTTTGAGATTACACCACAAATAGCTAGAACTCTACATCTGTTGGGGTTTGTCTCCACAATGCCTCAGATTTGTAGGAGGTCATACCTTGAACTAAGATGAATTAAGTTGTATTTGATGTGGTATTTGAGTTGTATGTGTGCAGGTTCTAATTGACAAGTGTAGACCAATGTCAGTCTGTAATGGGTCACCAAACACAGGACCATGCAATGTAATCTCTCATTGTGTGATCCAAGGTGTTGGCCCATGTATAGCCTCTCAATTGGGATACACTTATCCTTCATGCACATTGGATGGATGGACAGAAGCTTTGGAGCTAAGCTTTCTCAGAGAAAATTTTCCTAAGTCCTTTATACTCGAGTATTTCCTTGTAATACTCGAGTAAGTGTTTTCTGATACTCGAGTATATCTTCTGATACTCGAGTAAGTATGTTCATACTCGAGTAAGTGTTTTCTGATACTCGAGTATAACTTCTGATACTCGAGTAAGTGTTTTCTGATACTCGAGTATAACTTCTGATACTCGAGTAAGTTTGCTCTATACTCGAGTATATCTTCTGATACTCGAGTAAGTATGTTCATACTCGAGTAAGTGTTTTCTGATACTCGAGTATATCTTCTGATACTCGAGTAAGTATGTTCATACTCGAGTAAGTGTTTTCTGATACTCGAGTATAACTTCTGATACTCGAGTAAGTGTTTTCTGATACTCGAGTATAACTTCTGATACTCGAGTAAGTTTGCTCTATACTCGAGTATATCTTCTGATACTCGAGTAAGTATGTTCATACTCGAGTAAGTGTTTTCTGATACTCGAGTATAACTTCTGATACTCGAGTAAGTGTTTTCTGATACTCGAGTATATCTTCTGATACTCGAGTAAGTATGTTCATACTCGAGTAATTGATTTTTGATACTCGAGTAAATTCTTCCATACTCGAGTATATCCTCTGATACTCGTGTATATAAACGTTTCTCAGGTATATTTTCTGATACTCGAGTTTAGCCTTTTGATACTCGAGTATATCGTCTTAATACTCGAGTATACTTTTCTATTACTCGAGTATACAATTCTGATACTCGAGTATACCACTTTTTGACACTCGAGTAATTCATTCTTCTCTCCTGTATTTCTCTCTTTCTATACTCGAGTATACTGCTTCTTGCTACTCGAGTAATCCATCTCTCCATACTCGTGTATATCCTCCATTACTCGAGTATCGCAGTCAACTTCTCCAGAATTATTCTAAGTCCATTTTCATCATAAGTATTTTGAATCTGTCAATTCTGATTGGTCCACGTGTCATCATTAATCAATGTTATGACCGTTGGAACCCACCTATAAATAGGTCTTTTCAGAAATGACTTTTAAGCGTTATTACAGAAATATTCTTTTTAAGAAAGAGAAATTCCGTGAACCCTAATTTCACGCCGCCGCCATTGCCGTTCACGGAAGAAGAAGAAAAGCTTGGATCGCGACCTTCGTTTTCATCGATCTTTTCTCCAGCGATCCAGAAGAAAGAGAATCACTCGATCTTGCCGAACCTTGAAGATTCCAGATCTACTTTCTCGATCGAGGTGGTTCTAGATCTCAGATTCGTGGATCTTTCTCTAGTCGTCTTCTACATTTTCTGATCAAGCCGAAGTTCCTAAAGAAGAAGACGGATACAGATCCAGATCTGATAGTGTGTTTGTTTGTAATCACAACCTATATTTTTGTAGGAGTTTTAATTCTCCGAGATTTGTAGGAAGTTTTGTCTTCCGAGTTTTTGTAGATCCAGTTTGGATCGAGATTTGTAGGAACGTGGTTCCGAGGTGTAGGATTGTTTTCAATCCGAGATAGTGGAGTAGCCGAGTCTAGTGATTTGCTAGATCGGTGAGGAAAGTGGACGTACCCAAAATTGGGGAACCACTATAAATCTTTTGTCGTCTGTGATTGCTTGATATTTGCTGTGTTAGTTTTTAATTCCGCATTTGACACGCATTTCACCTATTCACCCCCCTCTAGGTGATTTAGGCTAACAACTTAGACCTCTCAATTGGTATCAGAGCGAGGTTGATCGTTAAAAGGTTAACACCTTGATCTTATCCTTCTAAGTTGTTTCTTGAAAAGTATCAAGCATGAGTAAGACTAAGGATTTTGCTAAACTCCCTATCTGCACCAAGAACAACTTTCCTATGTGGAAGGAAAGAGTAAAGTTCTTCATGGAAGCAGTAGATCCCCGGATCTTCATGATTGTTGAAGAAGGTCCCCACATTCCTATGACTGCATCCACCATAGATCCCACCAAGCAAGTTCCCAAGAAGCTGATGGATCTAGATAAGGATGAGATTACACTTGTCTCTCTGGACAAGAAAGCCAAAAATATTATAGCAAGTGCAGTGGATGACTCAATGCTGCAAAATCTGATTCATTGCCAGTCTGCCAAGGAGATGTGGCAATCCCTAGTGACTCTAATGGAAGGTACAGAAGAAGTGAGGGATGATCGTAGATCCCTACTGAACCAGAAATATGAAGCCTTCAGGCAGGGTCATAAGGAAGCCATAGCTGACACCTTTGAGAACTTCTTCAAGATAGTAAATGGCCTAAGAGTGTATGGCCGTGTCTTCACCAACGGGGAACTCAATGACAAATTCTTAAGATCCCTAACCAAGGAATGGGATAATAAGGTATGTGCCATTCGGGAGTTTGGAAGGTTAGCTGAGACGGACCCGCAGAATCTGTTTGGAAAGCTTATGTCTTACGAGCTGCAAATCAACTCAAGAAAAGCTGAAGAAGAGACAAGCAGGTCTGCATCCAAGGAGAAATCTGTCGCTCTTAAGGCAGATAGCTCAAGGAAGATAAAGGCTAGCTCTCCTGCCCCAGTTCCTGAGGCTGATGAAGAAGAATCATCTGAGCCTAGCTCATCTGGCTCAGAACTATCTGATGGAGAGTTCTCCCTACTCTCAAGGCAGTTCAAGAAATTCTTGAACAAGAAGAAGCAATGGAGAGGCAAGGATGCCTCATATAGAAGATCACGACATGACAGTGATCATCGGAAGAAAGGCTCAAGTAACCATGACAGGTATAATCCTAAACCAAACAAACAGATTTCTACTGACATCATTTGTTATTGTTGCAATAAGCCAGGTCACGTCATCGCCGATTGCCCTCACAAAAAGAAAGAGGGTGGAAGAAGAGAGGAAAAGAAATCCTCACACCCCAAGAAGAGGACAGAGAGAAGCCTAGTAGCCAAGAAGAGCAAAACTCTCAGCGACTCTGACTCATCTGAGTCGAGTGAAGAAGAGGAAGCTTACTTTGGGCTCATGGCTCATTCGGATGATGAACAAGTCCCCCAGTTTACTGGGGAGGTAAAATCTCACACTCCTCTCTCTGATTCTGAAAATGACAATGAGCAAGAGGGATATTCCTCTGAAGATGAATCTGAACTCATGGGACAGTATAAGGAATTACTCACCGCTTACGAGAAATGTCGTAGAATGGTGAAAAGTCAAGCCAAAGAGATCAATTCTCTACAGGCTAGTGAGAGCAACTTGAGAGAAGAAGTCAATAGGACTAACTCTCTTCAAGAGAACCTAAATGAAGCTATGGAGGAATACAATAAAGCTCTCAAGCACCTCGACCTTAAAGAGGAAATCATCAAAGAACTGGAAAAACAACTCGAGGCTGAAAAGAAGCTTGTTGAGAGCTTCTCTAAGCCTAAGACAGTTCTTCCAATCGTTGCTGAATTCTCTGCTAAGGCCAAGGGTGCTGGTTTAGGCCACATTGGCTCTTCTAGTAAATCCTCTAGAAGAAACAAGGCCAAGAGAAAGAATAAGGCTGCCCGAAAGACTCTAGCTGAAGAAAAAGGGAAAGCTCCCTTGGAACCTGTTGTGTTCAAGAAAGTTATCTTTCCTACGAACGAACTCGATTATGAGTCCACCTACGGACACTTTTCTAGGCCAATCCCTGAGAAGCCTAAGTCAAGATACCAAGGTTGGACTCGTCCTCGTAACTTTGGCGAGAGTGTCTTCAAGGCACCTTATGAGGAGATTCAGCTTCAAAGCTATGGACCTTATGCTCATGGTCATAACTTTAAGAAGACACCAAAAGTAAAACCCATTGTAGAAAAGCCTATGAAGGAGAAGACTTCATGTAACTGCAATCATCATGAAGCCTCTTCCTCCAAAAGTAAGGCTCCTACTAGACCTTCATTCCAGAAAGTCAGGCAGGACTACCCAAGGCAAAGATACAACAGGTTCAACTGTTGGTGTTGTGGCAAAATTGGTCATTTTGCCAGTGATTGTTGGTTCAATCCTAATAATGCTGCTACCCCTAAAGTTAGCAACGTGAGAATGACCACTCATGAGGCTAATACTCGTAGGGGGAGTATTCTAACTCGAGACCAAGGACCCAAACTTGTTTGGGTTCCTAAGGCTAAATGATTGTAATTGCAGGTATGTCCAAAGGCCACCAAAATGCCAATCTGGTACTTGGACAGTGGATGTTCTCGGCATATGACCGGGACGAGGAGCCTACTACAAAATTACACCTCAGTCTGTAACGGACCAAAGGTCATCTTTGGAGGTTCAGATCGAGGAACAACCAAAGGCTATGGTATGATCTCTAACGGTAGCGTATCCTTTTCAAATGTAGCCTATGTTGAAGGATTGGAACACAATCTCATCAGCATAAGCCAACTATGCGACAAAGGATACGTAGTTGAATTTCATGCTGACAAGTGTTTGATAAAGTCGGTTAACAATATAGAAACTATTTTATCAGGCACTCGAAGCAGAAATATTTTCTGTTTGAATTTTATTTGTATAGACTCTTCGACACCAGTGTGTCTTTTGGCAAAAAGTAGTGCATCTCTTGCTGACCAATGGCACAAGAGACTAGCACATATTAATTTCAAAACTATTAATAAATTATTCTCTCAAAACTTAGTGCGTGATGCACCTAAGGTCAAGTGCGTTACGGACAGCCCTTGTCACGCTTGTATCAAAGGCAAGCAAACAAGAAGTTCGTTTAAAAGCATAATAGGCAAGGATTCCAATAGAAGTTTACAGCTTCTCCACATGGACTTGTTTGGTCCACTGCAGGTTAGAAGTTTGGGAGGTAAGGAGTATACGTTGGTTATTGTGGATGATTACTCGCGCTTTGCGTGGGTGTTCTTTCTGAAACACAAGTCAGATACCTTCGGTATTTTCACTAATTTTGTGAGGCAGATCCAGAATGAATACAACTGTTCCGTAGTCAAAATCAGAAGTGACAATGGAACGGAGTTCAAGTCTGGAGCCATGACAGAATTTTGTGAAAGTCAAGGTATCTTTCATGAGTTTTCCTCTCCCCGCACACCACAGCAAAATGGAGTGGCTGAGAGAAGGAACAGAACACTCATAGAGGCTTGTCGGACCATGTTGAGTGATGCCTCACTTCCGGAGTATTTCTGGGCTGAAGCCGTCAACACCGCTTGTCACGTGCAAAATCGAGCACTCATCAACAAAGACCATGATAAGACTCCTTACGAACTTCTAAAAGGCAGGCAACCAACCATTTCATACTTTAGAATCTTTGGTTGTAAGTGCTTCGTACTTAACAATGGCAAGTATCACACTACAAAGTTTAGCGAGAAAAGCTTTGAAGGTATTTTTGTAGGTTATAGTAGCCATAGTAAGGCCTATAGAGTTTTCAATAGAAAAACTCTGGTTGTGGAAGAGTCGATACATCTTGTATTTGATGAGACGAGTCTGTTGCAAAGCAACTCGTCTAGTGTGCCTATTGTAGATGCAGGTACAAAGTTGAAAGAACTCAGCTTGGATGAACCTATTAAAGATAAAGATGAGACGTTCATCAAGATCCCCTCTACAACCACCTTTGGAGAGGGAGATAATCAAGATGAAGAAGACATCCCAGCTGAAGATATAACTCCAGTGGCTGAAGAGATCCCAGATGCAAGGACTTTAGAGTTCAGACACTTGAAGGATCATCCTGTTGACCAAATCATAGGAGATCCTCGGGATGGTGTCAGAACTCGTCGAGGTACAACTAACGAGAATTTACACTTAAGCTTTCTCTCACAGGTTGAACCAAAGAAATTTGAGGAAGCCAACTCCGACGCATCCTGGATTCTAGCCATGGAAGAAGAATTAAATCAGTTCAAAAGATGCAAAGTCTGGACACTTGTTCCTAGACCCAAGCATAAGAACGTCATCGGGACAAAATGGGTCTACCGGAACAAGATGGATGAAGACGGAACAATTATAAAGAATAAAGCCAGACTTGTCGCCAAGGGATATCGTCAAGAGGAAGGGATCGACTTCGACCAAACTTATGCTCCAGTAGCAAGACTGGAGGCAATCAGGTTATTTCTTGCCTACGCTGCACTTAAGGGCTTTACCGTCTATCAAATGGACGTGAAGTCCGCCTTCCTAAATGGTAACATTAAGGAAGAAGTGTACGTAGAGCAACCCCCAGGTTTTGTTGATCCAACCCTTCCTAACTATGTGTATTTATTACAAAAAGCACTATATGGTCTCAAGCAAGCCCCTCGGGCTTGGTATGAGACGCTGTCTACCTTTCTTCTTGAGAACAAGTTCACAAGAGGAAAGATAGACAAGACATTATTTCTTAGGGAAATAAAAGGCAAGATTTTGCTAGTGCAAATCTATGTCGACGACATCATTTTTGGCTCTACAGATAACAACCTCTGCAAGAAGTTTTCTAAACTTATGCAAGGGAAGTTTGAAATGAGCAGTATGGGAGAGCTGAAGTATTTCTTAGGGCTACAAGTGAAACAATCTGTGGATGGAATTTTCATCTCTCAGACCAAGTTCACCAAAGAGCTGCTTAAGAAATTCGGAATGGAGAATGCAACCTCTATGAGGACTCCAATGGCCTCAGCTATGTCTCTGGACAAGGACGAGAAAGGGAAACCTTTTGATGAAACCAAGTACAGAAGCATAATTGGGTCCTTGCTCTACCTTACTGCAAGTAGGCCAGATATAATGTTCTTGACATGTGTATGTGCTAGATTTCAGGTGAACTCTAAGGAATCTCACTACATCGCTGCAAAGCGGATCTTGAGATACCTCAAAGGTACACCAAATCTTGGCTTATGGTACCCAAGAAGTAATGATAGTGAACTAATTGGATTTTCAGATGCAGATTTTGCAGGTAGCAAAGATGACAGGAAAAGTACCTCCGGGACTTGCCAATTTCTCGGAAGGAGACTCATTTCCTGGAGCAGTAAGAAGCAAAACTGTGTAGCCATCTCAACGGCTGAATCAGAGTACAGCTCTGCAGGGAGCTGTTGTGCACAGCTTTTGTGGATCAAGAATCAGTTTGAAGATTACAACATGAAGTTCCAGAACATTCCACTGTTCTGTGATTCTTCCAGCGCAATTGCAATAGCCAACAACCCAGTCTCCCACAGCAGGACCAAGCACATAGAGCTTCGCTACCATTTCATCTGGGAGCATGTGGAAAATGGAGATATAGATCTACAGTATGTCTCCACAGACAGGCAAGTTGCAGATATCTTCACCAAGCCGCTGGATGAGTCCAAGTTTTCATTCTTCAAAACTGAGCTTGGACTGCTTAACAAAGAAGACCAATGATGGACTCAGAAATTTAGAAGAGGTCAGAAATGTTGGATACTCTGAGGTACATTTTTTTTAGTGAAAATTCCTTCAAGAAATTTGAGACTCGAGAATAGTTACATTTACACGAGTGAAATAGTGAATACTCGAGTAACAAGTCAAATATACTCGAGTAATCAAATCAATACTCGTGTATGCACTCTTTATACTCGAGTATGAAAAGTCTTCAGAATTTAATACTCGTGTATTGAACTTCATATACTCGAGTAATCAGATTGATACTCGAGTATGAATTTCTTATACTCGAGTATGGAAAAATCCGTCTAGACTTAATACTCGTGTATACTCAGTACATACTCGAGTATATGTTAAGGATTACTCGTGTATGCCGTAAACTTCTCTCGTGTAATCGGATTTCTCTGGAATTTTTCAAACTCTCTATTCGCACAACGAATTTGCCGCCTCTTCAGGTATGTCTTTATACTTAATTCGTTTTAAACCTAATTAGGATTATTTATATATATATATTCAAAACGACAAAGTCCTTCCACTTCTCATTCACTCGAGTAGCCGCCGGCTGTTCGTATTCCTGAAACCCTGTTCTTCGTCTTCCGTCGCCGCAGATTTCCGTCTTCCTCATTGCAGAATCGCTGATGGCTCCTCCCTCCTCCAAGTTTGGAATCGGCTCGGAATTAGTGACTGATGGCATTGAAGATATCTCCGATGATTTCAAGAACCTTCTGATTCTCCTGGACACGGCCGGATTGACCTTCGTTCTTCAAGAACCATGCCGCCTTTTGCTTCCTGATGTTGAAGAGTTCTACAAAAACTTGAAGATTAGACACAATGGTACAGTTCTGAAATCAAAGGTAAGGGGAGTTGATGTTCGGTTAGATAAAACCTCTGTCGCCACTCTGCTTCGGATGCCCGTGGTCGACGAAGAAGATGATTTAGACAAGGCAGATGCCGACCGCACCTCCTTATTCTGTGGTCGAGATCCAGAAGGTGGAGGTGAAACCCTGAACCGCTCTCTGTTCAATTCAGAAGGGAAGTTTCTAGTTGACATCATTGCCAAAATCCTCTGGTGCAAGACTTACTCCATTCGAGATGTATCACAAAATCTTTTTGATGTTATGCAAGCTATTGTCTGCAGGAAGAAGTTTCAGTTTGGAATGATGATACTGGATAAGATCAAAGAAAGCGTCAAACATCCCAGCTTTGCCAGGATTATCTCCCTCCTCCTCCATGAGATAAATCCTACAGTGTTTGACTTCTCTAAAGGGACTCCTCTTCACCACATGAAGAAAGTCTCAATATCATCCATTCAGAGGTATGACCTCAAGATCATGAACCCTGCCCAAGCCTCCAAGGCTGATGCCACCTCAGAGCAACACCAAGACAGCAGTTTCCCTGAAGACAGGATTCCATCTCCTTCTCTACATCAAACTACTGCTACCACTAGTGCAATAGTTGAGGGGGAGCCTGCCTCTTCTCTTCCTCAGAATCAGGTTTCTTCAGAATCAGTAATTCCAGTACAAGAAGAAGTAAGAATTCCTACTCCTCCAATCTCTCCTCCTCCAGCAGATATTCAATCAGCAAACCCAGACTCAGAGATTCCAGACTCAGCAGACCTTCTGTCTACAGCTGAAGATATCAACAAATTCATTGATGAGCTCAGCTCAGATGCCCCACTCTTCCAGAATGGATCAGCTGCAAAGTCTCCAGTTCAGTCTGAAGTCCATACTCCAGTTCAGTCTCCTGCTAGAACCCCAGCTCCATCTCCTGCAAGAACCCCAGCTCCTTCTCCTGCTAAGTCTCCAGTCCAATCTCCTGCCAGATCTCCTGAGAGTGAGCCTAGTAAATCAGCTCATATTCTCCTGTCTGATGATGAGATGTCTCCAGATCCTGTGGAGGCACCTCTGAAGAATTTGGATTTCTCCATGCCCTCTCTCCTACCCTCAAAAGAAGATGTTGAAACAGTTCCATTCAAGAGAGCAGTCAGCTCAGTGGTGATCTCAGAAATCCCTCCTTGGACTGCTTCTGCTTCTACTTCTGCTCTTGCTCCTGCTGCTTCAGCTCCTGAACCAACCTCAGCTCCCTCCTCTTCAGATATAATAAGCAAGATTGAGCTTATGCTCAAGGAACAGAGAGATTACTTTGATGCCTCTCTGCAGTCAGTAACATCCAAGGTCTCTGCTCTTGAAACAGAGATGAGCAGAGGCTTTGCTGAGATTCAAGCAAATACTGATGAGTTAAAAAGGTTGTTCCAAATTGGAGGCAAAGCCATAGACCACACCATTACAAGCATAGGTGAGCTAAGAAACCAGGCCGAGACAGTAGCTCACAATCAGATCAAGCTAGATGAGAGAGCTGAAATGAATGTTGTGACAGTATGTAATGAAGTGGGCACCTTCAAAGATGAAGCCATTGCAAAGCTAAACATAGATATCAGCAAGGGGGAGAAAGTTGTAAAAGAACAAGTGGACAAACTACATGAGCAAGCTCAAATAGTTTTAAAAGAACAAGTTGAAACTCTCTCTAAACAGGCTCAAACTACAGTGGATGGAATTGTAAAGGAAATGAAAGCAGACATTCTCTCTCAACTTCAATCTGTGAAATTTTATACCTATGACACTGCTGTGTGGCTGCATAACATGAACTTCCCCAATGCTCAGCTCAACCCAGCCATCATTCCTCAGCACCTAAATCCTCTTGAAGAGCAACCCTCTGCAGATGCCCCTGTCCAAGCTACCATTCCAGAAAGTGGTGTGCCAGTCTTCTCTCCTAGACCTGAGGGTGATCTGACTGAGCCTCCTCTTAACTACTCTGACATGTGGCAAGATGATTTTGTTTCCAGTTCTCAAGGTCCATCTAAGAGGAAAAGAAAGTATGGTGAAGGTGCTTCTGCAAGTCGTTCTGAACCCAGAAGAGATCCAGCAATTGTTCACTCAGAGGTTTGGAGTCCAACCTCCAAATCCCTTATTCTTGATACCCTGAAATTAGTGACAGATCATGGGGAAAACAGAGACAATCATTACAGCTACTCAGAGTGGAAAGCCTATGAAGCTTCACAGATTAAAATCAGACTCCATGACAGAAACTGGGGACACAACAACCCTGCTGCTCCTCCCAGGCCCAGGACTTATTTCCCAAAGCCTTACAGCTACCTGGAGAGGCAACAGCTCAAAAGGGAAAGGATGCACAAGGATGCTACATCATGAGTGGATCTGAGAAAGTGGAATTGGACTATTTTGTTTATGTGCTTTAAAAACATTTCCTCATATATATATATTTAATTCTGATTATGGCCATACTTTGTCTATCCTGTTTTAATTAGGTTTATTCTCCTTGATATGCTTTTTGTTCTTTTACTCCTAAGTAATTCACCTTAGTATAGAGAGTGCTGACATCTACAAATAGGGGGAGATTGTTGGGGTTTGTCTCCACAATGCCTCAGATTTGTAGGAGGTCAGACCTTGAACTAAGATGAATTAAGTTGTATTTGATGTGGTATTTGAGTTGTATGTGTGCAGGTTCTAATTGACAAGTGTAGACCAATGTCAGTCTGTAATGGGTCACCAAACACAGGACCATGCAATGTAATCTCTCATTGTGTGATCCAAGGTGTTGGCCCATGTATAGCCTCTCAATTGGGATACACTTATCCTTCATGCACATTGGATGGATGGACAGAAGCTTTGGAGCTAAGCTTTCTCAGAGAAAATTTTCCTAAGTCCTTTATACTCGAGTATTTCCTTGTAATACTCGAGTAAGTGTTTTCTGATACTCGAGTATATCTTCTGATACTCGAGTAAGTATGTTCATACTCAAGTAAGTGTTTTCTGATACTCGAGTATAACTTCTGATACTCGAGTAAGTGTTTTCTGATACTCGAGTATAACTTCTGATACTCGAGTAAGTTTGCTCTATACTCGAGTATATCTTCTGATACTCGAGTAAGTATGTTCATACTCGAGTAAGTGTTTTCTGATACTCGAGTATATCTTCTGATACTCGAGTAAGTATGTTCATACTCGAGTAAGTGTTTTCTGATACTCGAGTATAACTTCTGATACTCGAGTAAGTGTTTTCTGATACTCGAGTATAACTTCTGATACTCGAGTAAGTTTGCTCTATACTCGAGTATATCTTCTGATACTCGAGTAAGTATGTTCATACTCGAGTAAGTGTTTTCTGATACTCGAGTATAACTTCTGATACTCGAGTAAGTGTTTTCTGATACTCGAGTATATCTTCTGATACTCGAGTAAGTATGTTCATACTCGAGTAATTGATTTTTGATACTCGAGTAAATTCTTCCATACTCGAGTATATCCTCTGATACTCGTGTATATAAACGTTTCTCAGGTATATTTTCTGATACTCGAGTTTAGCCTTTTGATACTCGAGTATATCGTCTTAATACTCGAGTATACTTTTCTATTACTCGAGTATACAATTCTGATACTCGAGTATACCACTTTTTGACACTCGAGTAATTCATTCTTCTCTCCTGTATTTCTCTCTTTCTATACTCGAGTATACTGCTTCTTGCTACTCGAGTAATCCATCTCTCCATACTCGTGTATATCCTCCATTACTCGAGTATCGCAGTCAACTTCTCCAGAATTATTCTAAGTCCATTTTCATCATAAGTATTTTGAATCTGTCAATTCTGATTGGTCCACGTGTCATCATTAATCAATGTTATGACCGTTGGAACCCACCTATAAATAGGTCTTTTCAGAAATGACTTTTAAGCGTTATTACAGAAATATTCTTTTTAAGAAAGAGAAATTCCGTGAACCCTAATTTCACGCCGCCGCCATTGCCGTTCACGGAAGAAGAAGAAAAGCTTGGATCGCGACCTTCGTTTTCATCGATCTTTTCTCCAGCGATCCAGAAGAAAGAGAATCACTCGATCTTGCCGAACCTTGAAGATTCCAGATCTACTTTCTCGATCGAGGTGGTTCTAGATCTCAGATTCGTGGATCTTTCTCTAGTCGTCTTCTACATTTTCTGATCAAGCCGAAGTTCCTAAAGAAGAAGACGGATACAGATCCAGATCTGATAGTGTGTTTGTTTGTAATCACAACCTATATTTTTGTAGGAGTTTTAATTCTCCGAGATTTGTAGGAAGTTTTGTCTTCCGAGTTTTTGTAGATCCAGTTTGGATCGAGATTTGTAGGAACGTGGTTCCGAGGTGTAGGATTGTTTTCAATCCGAGATAGTGGAGTAGCCGAGTCTAGTGATTTGCTAGATCGGTGAGGAAAGTGGACGTACCCAAAATTGGGGAACCACTATAAATCTTTTGTCGTCTGTGATTGCTTGATATTTGCTGTGTTAGTTTTTAATTCCGCATTTGACACGCATTTCACCTATTCACCCCCCTCTAGGTGATTTAGGCTAACAACTTAGACCTCTCAACATCCACACTAGTCGATTCTCGGATACGATCGGACAAGTCGCTCTGCAACTCTATCCAGTTCAAATGATCCATGCTAGACTCACCTCTTGCTACACACTCAATGCCAAGGAACACAAAATCTTGCACCAACCACTCATCATGAGCTTCAATCCAATTCCCTTGTCCTGAATACTTCCAACTCAAGGCATCAGCCACCACGTTGGCATTGCCCAAAGTATATTGAATTGCCACGTCGTAGTTCCAAAGGAACTCGACCCAACTACGCTGTTCAAGTCTTATTAATCTAGGAGATACTTAAGGCTTTTATGGTCCGTGAAGATCTCTACTTTTGCACCATCCACATAGTGTTGCCACAACATCAACGCAAAGATTACCGCCGCCAACTCCAAGTCAAGGATAGGGTAATTTCTCTTAAGAGGTTTCAACTGTCTAGATCCAAAGGATATCAGATTTCCATGTTTCAATAACACGCAACCCAAATCGCAACTTGACGCGTCACTGAAGATCATAAATCCTTCAGTTCCCTAAGGAAGACTTAGGATTGGAGCCAATATCAACCCTTACTTTAAGGTATCAAACGCTTGATTGCACTCCTGAGTCCACACAAACTTTTGGTGCTTACGAGTCAGAGTAGTGCGGGGCAGAGCTATCCATGAAAATTTTCCACAAATCTTCTATAGTACCCGACTAGACCAAGGAAACTCCTGAATTCCGCCACGGTGCTCAAAATTGGCCCATCCCTGATGGCCTCAACTTTTGTTGGATCCACCGTCACCCCATCACCACTAATCACATGGCCCAAAAATGCAACCTTCTTTAAGCAGAACTTGCATTTCAATAACTTTATATAAATTTGGTTCTCTCTCAAAGTCTGCAAGACTACTCTCAAATGAGCCTCATGCTCCGCCTCTAATTTGTAGTACACCAAGATATCATGGATTAAGACTACTATAAACGAGTCTATGTACTCCGGAAACACTCATTCATCAGATCCATGAATACTGATGGCGCGTTCGTCAACCCAAATTGCATCACAAAGAACTTAAAGTGACCAAACCTCGTACCGAACGCTGTCTTGGGTATGTCCTCGTCTCAAATCCACAATGGGTAGTACCCTCACTTCAGGTCCAATTTAGAGTACACCACTGACCCTACCAACTAGTCGAACAGGACATCTACCCATGGGATAGGATACCTATTCTTGATGGTTAGTTTATTCAACTCCCAGTAGTCTATGCACAATCGCATAATACCATCTTTCTTCTTCACGAACAGCACTTGTCACAACCCGCATTTTCTCCGAATTAAGAATTATCAGAGTAAGAGAAAACACGCGTCATGATGCCACGTCAAGCAGGGGATAACTGCTGACGCTCAGGCGAATCCAACTACAATCTTTATGCAAGAAAATCATGTGCTTAATGGATAGAAAATCAGTTATGTTTAGAGTCCGTATCCCTCGGCTCAGTGGATCATCTAGTCCACAAAAGAAAACTATATTTAAACGCTGCGGAAAAATACTTTAATTAGGTTTTACACCCTAAAGAGCGCATAAGGGTCCCAAGAGAACCACTCATGCTATGCAAGACACTACACTTAGTTTATATAATATATATAAGAAAACAGTTTTCGTACGTGATTTGGAAAATAGTGATTAAGTTTACAAAACATGCTGATCATGAGCTTCATTTATAATAATAATTATAGTTTAAAAATAACTAGCAACCTAGCATAAAATCTTCTCAAAGCAAATAGACTATCTCCAGAAAAATAAATGGTAGCAGCAATAGTATATATCTAGTACAAGGTAAAAAACTACTAGTGGACGCCAACAACCTGACACGAACCCACCAGCACATATATATGTCTGTAAGAAAGTACTGAAAACAACCTCACAAACAAGGTAAACAAAACTCCAAAGTCCGGGAGTCCACCAACAACAACACCTCCAACTAGCCACCAGACTGGCTACAGCTCAGAACCTGAGGCATTCCAAAAGAAAACAGAATACCTCAGCAAGCAAAAATCAAGGTAAAACTGCATGAAAGAGTCAACCAAAAGGACAAAATAACAGGAAACATGCAGTAGAAAGAGTCACAACTGTCCAAAACAGGACAACAAGAAATGCACAACGTGCAAAGAAACAGCAACGACCCAGCCCAGGAACAACATCCTGCAGGGCCTACTAGACTACCAAGAGCCAGAATGCTGCAAACTACCAAAGAAGAAACTTCTAACACCCTAAACTGCGGGAAGTGATAGTAGCAAAAACAACAACGAGGAACCGGATCGAAGGCAAACGCAGTCCCCCAATCCACCATGTCCAAGTCAAAAGCTCGAGGGTCAACACGTGAAAACACAAGGGACCTTCCACCCGACATGCCCAGCCCGTACCTGGAGCAAGAAATCCATGGGTGGCCTTGGCTATATCACACAACTCCACCCCCATAAAGAGCTACAACCACCACTACTAATCACGACCCACGATTCGGCCTTTAGGAAAATAAAGAAAACGGCCGACAAGGAAAACCCAGAAATACAACTGGAAATCCACTCGGAAATGAAACACAAGGTAAAGGAAGAGTGTTGAAGTAAACCAACACGACTAGGCGTTGAGTGAAACGCACTCAGTGCCTACCTAAACTTTGGCGTTGAGTGAGCTAGCCTCACTCGCCGCCAAAATAAAGTTACTACCCACAAACCCACTAAAGAAAACGGAGCTCGACGACAGTCGAACGACCAAGGCAGAAGATCCAGAACTCGATTAGTTGCCTGCCACTTGAGTATCTAAACTCCCGCACTCGAAACAATCTAAATTCGCCTAGCAACAGAAAATATACAAAGCGCACGATCAGTGACGCATGATCAGTGGTCGTGCGCACTCATCGGCTGATGATCGTGCGAAGCGAACCTTGAAAACCTGACAGAAAACCTAGCAACTGCGCACGATCAGTGTCGCACGATCAGTGGTCGTGCGCACTGTTGCCAGCGCTCGTGCGATTGCCCGAGACAGAACTTTGGAAACTGAAATTTATACGCGCACGAACAGAGGCACACGACCAGTGGTCGTGCGCCCTAAAGGTTGATGACCGTGCGCGGTCAACCTGCATCGTTTGGAATTTCCCGAACGACACCGGAAAGCGCACACGACTCACGCAACTGTAGTAGCAGTAGACAACTATCACGTCGCACGCTACTACCATTCAAACTATGCCTAACCATTCGAATAATACCTTAACGAAGATTGGCAACCACACCCCCCCCCTCCTAACTCTCCCTCTCGGCTATGCCCGAACCAGAGCAATAATCAGAGCAAGGGAAACAACGGCTTCACGCCGACAATTTGGATTCCAAACACCACAACATAGGGGGGTTTCAGTAGGAAGAACTAAGCCCTATAGTTAGCAAGAAAATGAGAACAACAAGGCCTCTAACCTGGGCTAACCGGGATTTCAATTTCAGCAAATAAAATCAAAGAAAACACTTGGCAAGGGCAAGAATACCACTTGCCTCAAATCTCAGCGAAGCTTTGGACTGCTTTCCTCCTCTTCGCACGGATCAAAACGGCCGCAACACCTAGAACAAAGACTCGGCCATTAATGGCAGAAAACTTCCAAAACCGAAAATTCCAATCCTTCCAAAACTCCATGAAAATCGAATTTCTTACCGCAGGAATGAAGGTCTCGACGAGAGCAATCCGAATCCACTCTCGGAATCGAATTCCGTCCACAAACGCTCCGGGAATCGGCGTCCGAAGGGAAGGTAGGCGGTTACTCCGTTTCTCTCGTACAAGGGGCCGGCGGTTTCTATCGGGGAAGATGAAGATGATCGATCCTTTCATTCTAATTCTATATATATATATATAATTATATAATTATATTATTAATTACAAAATTACATAAAGCACCAAATCGACGCGAAAACCGAACTACCTCGGAATTCGACGAAATTCGCACCGTAGCTAAATACCCACGCTACGAACACAACAGCGAAGTCGAAATTAATCGACGAACAGAACTCGAGTTACACCCAAACAAAGCCAAACACAAACATCCCCCCGAGAGGCCACACCGGGTCACCAAAACGACTCGGTTTGCTAGGGAGATCTTGCCAACAGGCTACCAAACAGGGCACTCAGTTCTCAGGAGCTAAACCGTACTCCACACATGGCACAAGCCACGGAAACGCGTCATCGTAACGCCAGACGAGAATAAAAAATAATCGCTGAAAAAACGGGGCGTTACAGTCACTCCCCCTAAAAGAAAGTTTCGTCCCGAACTTTACGCACAACCCTCCTACAAAAGAAGGAAAAGTAACAAACAGAAGTTACAAAGGGAAACATACCGATCAAATCAGCGAAACAGGTGAGGGTACACCCTCTTCATGGCCGACTCTAGCTCCCAAGTCGCGCTCTCCAAATCCTGATTTTTCCATAGAATTTTCACCATCGGTATGGACTTCTTTCGCAGCACACGCTCCTGAGTATCCAAAATACGAACTGGCACCTCAACGAAAGAGAGGTTGGGCTCTAACTGGGGCACAACATCCAAGAGTTGCCCACTACTGCGCACACACTTCCGCAATTGGCTAACATGAAAAACATTATGAACACCAGGGAAGTTCGCTGGCAAAACCAATCTATATGCAGACACACCAATCCGCTCCAAGACCTCAAACGGGCCCACATACCTTGGGTCCAATTTCCGATTTTTACCAAATCTCTTCACACCAACCATTGGAGAAACCTTGAGGTATACATGATCCCCTACTAAAAACTCCAAAGCAGACCTACGCCGATTGGCGTTCTTTTCATACCTCTCCTGGGCTAAACGAAGCTTCTCCCGAATAAGCTTCACGGCGACTTCCATCTCTTCCAGAGCATCAGGACCCAACAAAGGCTTCTCACCAGCCTCAGCCCAAAACAACGGAGTCCTACAGCGCCTCCCATACAAAGCTTCGAACGGAGCCATCTGCAAGCTTTCCTGATAACTGTTATTGTAAGCAAATTCCATGAGTCGCAGACGCTCATCCCACGCTCCACCGTGGTCTAAAATATAGCACCGGATCATATCCTCAACAATCTGATTGACCCGCTCCGTCTGCCCATTGGTCTGAGGGTGGTACGCAGTAGAATACCTCAAATCCGTACCCAAACCCTCCTGCAGACTCTGCCAGAAACGAGAAGTAAACCGGGAGTCTCGATCAGAAATGATGCTAACCGGCACACCGTGGAGTCGGATGACTTCATTCAAGTACAACTCCGCTATCTTCTTCATCGGGTAATCAATCTTATAAGGCACGAAGTGAGCACACTTCGTCAATCTATCCACTATAACCCAAACAGAATCAAATCCTCTCGGGGATTTTGGCAAACCCGTAATGAAGTCCATAGATATACTCTCCCACTTCCAAGTCGGGATCTCTAGCAGAGTCAACTTACCACCAGGCCTCCCATGATCGGCCTTCACACGCTTGCAAGTGTGACACTCAGCAACATATCGGGCTATATCTCCTTTCATACCATACCACCAAGCAATTTGCTTTAAGTCACGGTACATCTTCGTAGATCCTGGATGGTAGGCAACGATGGAACCATGAGCCTCACTGCAAATCATACTCCTAATGTCCCCAACAGCGGGAACGCAAAACCTGCCGCGGTACTTCAAAGTACCCGCATCATCAATAGAAAAATCTGGCAACTCTCCCTTCTCTGTCCTGGTAAAAAGGTGCAACAGATCCGGATCGTCCTTCTGATGCAGTCTAGTCAAAGAAATCCAGGACGGCTCTTCCACTGATAAGCTACTCTGCAAACTACAGCATCCCACCGAAATATCCATAAGGAGGAACTCCTCAACTAATCGATCGGCGGAGAGGTTAAAGATCTTTCCCGTCTTTCGGCTCAGGGCGTCGGCCACCACATTGGCCTTGCCCGGATGATACTGGATTTCTACATCATAATCCGCCACATACTCAAGCCACCGCCGCTGACGCAGATTCAACTCTTTCTGCGTGAACACGTACTTCAGGCTCTTATGGTCAGTAAAAATCTAGCACTGAGCCCCATAAAGTAAGTGCCTCCACAACTTCAACGCATAGATAACCGCTGCAAACTCAAGGTCATGCGTAGGATAATTCCGCTCATGAGTTTTCAACTGCCTTGACCCATAAGCAATTACTTTTCCATCCTGCATTAATACGCATCCCAGACCTATATGCGAAGCATCCACATACACATCATAATCCATGCCCTCAGTAGGAAGGGTCAGAACGGGAGCAGTACACAATCTCCTCTTTAACTCCTGAAAAGCTTCTTCGCACTTCTCGCTCCAAACAAAAGCCACATTCTTCTGAGTCAGCTTGGTCAACGGTGCGGCTAGAGAAGAGAAACCCTCCACGAATCTCCTGTAATAGCCAGCCAACCCTAAGAAACTTCTGATCTCCTTAGGAGTATTCGGCCTACTCCAATCCGTCACTGCTGCAATCTTTTCTGGGTCAACCGAGATCCCATCCTTGTTCACCACGTGGCCTAGAAAAGAAACCTGAGGCAACAAAAATTCGCACTTGCTCAACTTGGCGAATAACTTGTGGTTCCTCAACTCTGATAGGACCAAACGCAAATGCTGCTCGTGCTCCTCAGCACTGCGAGAATAAACCAACACGTCATCGATGAAGACCACAACGAACTTGTCTAGAAAATCCTTGAACACCCTGTTCATCATATCCATGAAGGCTGATGGTGCGTTGGTCAGACCAAATGACATCACCAAAAACTCAAAGTGCCCATGCCTCGACCTAAACGCAGTCCGTGGAATATCTGCCTCACGGATCCTGAGCTGATGATAGCCCGAATGAAGATCGATCTTGGAGAACACCGTGCTACCACGCAACTGGTCAAATAAATCATCGATCCTCGGCAGAGGGTACCTGTTCTTGATAGTGACCTTGTTCAACTCTCTATAGTCGATGCAAAGCCGCATCGACCCATCTTTCTTCTTTACGAACAAAACAGGAGCACCCCAAGGCGACGAACTCCGCCTGATAAAACCTTTAGCCAACAACTCATCTAACTGAATTCGCAACTCCTCTAACTCACGAGGGGCCATCCGGTACGGCGCCTTAGCAATAGGACGCGTACCCGGCTCCAAATCAATAACAAACTCCACATCCCGCTCAGGAGGGATACCAGGAAGATCATCAGGAAAAACATCGGCGAAACCACGAACAATAGGAATCTCCTCCAAACGTGGCACGCTAACAACGGTTCCAACCGCCGAGACTAAACAAACACAACAATCAGAAAGAAACAATCTCTGAACACATACCGCAGAGAGAACAGGAGAATCCTGACACGGATCAGCATACACGCTGCCGGGCTGTCCGTCGTCCCTGATGAAGTCCAAGCGCTTTCCCTTGCACTGAATGACCGCATCATACCGAGAGAGCCAGTCCATGCCCAAAATGACATCGAAGTCCTCTAGATCAATCATCTTCAGATCCGCCTTCGCAAGAAAATCCCCCAACAAAACTGGGCAATCCAAAATACCCAAATCTGACAACACAGATTCACCAGAGGGAAACTTGACACGGAAGGAATCCCGAACACGATCTAGAGACAACCGATGACGCTCCACAAAGGCTCTAGCCACGAACAAGTGGGTAGCGCCGGAGTCAAACAGAACACGCGCCCAGCGGTTCTTCACCTTAAATTTCCCTATAGGAACGCACAAAGCTAAGGAACTAGCACAACAGTACCGCAAACAATCTAGCGACTAAACTACCAGGCTAGAAAGAAAAACAACTAACTACTAACCTGAGATCACCTGGGTCGAAGTCTGAGCCTCCTCGGAAGAAATCACGTTCAGCTTCCCTTTTCCCTTGTCCACACGCTGAGGTGGAGGTAATGCCTGCAATGGAACTGCAGGAAGAGCTGACTGGACCTGAGGACACCTCGACTTAACGTGACCCTTCTGCCCACACTGATAGCAGACTCTATCCCTGGACCAACACTGGGCTGCATCATGCCCGGATCGCTTGCAAACTGAACAAGAGACATCTCTCCTAGGAGCACCCTGAATCGCATGAACCTGCTACTTCTTCTGAGCTGCCGCCTTCTTGAAACACCTCTCGACAGGATGGCCTGACCGGCCACAAAAACTGCACACCACCCTGCTCCTCTTTCCCGGAACAACATCGGGTACCAGGGGTTTCTTCTCCTCTACCAACTTCCTCTTATCCTTCCTCAACTGCTGGCCTCTGCTCTTTGCCGTCTCAATGGCCTCAACCTTAAGAGCAGCCTCTACAACTCCAGCATAAGTCACTGACACATAAGCACTGGCCAACTGCTGCACCTCACTCCTCAATCCACCGAGGAATCGCTTAACTCGATCAGCCTCAACGCTGACCAATCCAGGGGCAAAACGGCTCAACTTACTAAACTCTATCTCATACTCACCCACCGTGAGCTGCCTTTGCTTCAGATAGAGGAAATCATTCATGAGGCGGTCACGCTCGACCGAGGGTAAGAACTTCCTCAACAGCATCTCCTTGAACACTTCCCAAGAGCATCCGGCTACCAGGCTCTCCTTCTCTCTCAGCCACCAACTCTTAGCCAAACCATTAAGCTGATAGGCAGCTATCATCACCCTCTGATCATCTGAAATCCCTGAGTACGAGAACATCTCCTCCATGGAGATCAGCCAGTCGTCTATCACCATGAAATCCGCCTTCCCATCATAAGTGGGAGGGCTCAGCCTCTGAAACTGCTAGATGAAGGCCATCTCTGCTGGCACCACCACTGGAGGTCTCAAGGGTGCAGGAGGAGGAGGAACAGCTAACCCCCCTACAGGAACTTGCGCACCCTAAGCCTGCCCTGCCACAACTGCCACCAAAGACTGAATCTGGGCTTGCACCTCCTCCAACTGCCTACCCATAGCTTCGCTACTCTGACGCAGACCCTCGATCACCGCATCGTTCTGAGCTCCAGAAGATTCACCCTCAGACAGGGGAGTCGATCGAGTCGCAGGACGCCTAGCCATCCTAAAAATCATTACAACACAAATCAGATCCAAATCCCACGACTAGAACCGACTACCAGTACAGACAATACATATGTAGATATAGACTTAAAGCTGCTAAACTTGCTCTGAGAGTTTATCTTCTTCACAATAATTAGATGATATGCCCTATCCTAGGATGGTTAACCACCACCTCACTAACTCTTGTGCCTAGATCGGATGCATGAACTTATGTTAGTTTGAAAACTTATGTGTGTACATATGTCATCCTGCAAATCTTTAGCTCGGCGCGTTGTGCTTATGCAATGTTATGATATGCATGATTGTGCTATGCATTCTAAAAAAAAGGCCCTAATGCATGATATGAGCGGCGTACACATGAAAATGTTATGCATCTCATTCTACATAACATTTCCATGCAACAAAAAAGAAACGTGCTAGTCGCAGTCATGTGGTGAGGTTATGCATCCCATACTACATAACCCTCACATGTAGCCCCTATGGTGGATCCATATACGAACACATATTATGCATCCCATACTACATAATATGCCCCGTATACTTCATGTTATGCTATGAGTGTAGTGTTCGTGCTTTTGCCAAGACGTGCTGATGACATATCGGTGTGTGAATGACATGGTGCTGAACTACTAAAAGCATCCAAGGAAGGTTGCCCAACTAACTTGTCAAGCAACCTCCCTCTGATACCAACTGTCACAACCCGCATTTTCTCTGAATTAAGAATTATCAGAGTAAGAGAAAACACGCGTCATGATGCCACGTCAAGCAGGGGATAACTGCTGACGCTCAGGCGAATCCAACTACAATCTTTATGCAAGAAAATCATGTGCTTAATGGATAGAAAATCAGTTATGTTTAGAGTCCGTATCCCTCGGCTCAGTGGATCATCTAGTCCACAAAAGAAAACTATATTTAAACGCTGCGGAAAAATACTTTAATTAGGTTTTACACCCTAAAGAGCGCATAAGGGTCCCAAGAGAACCACTCATGATATGCAAGACACTACACTTAGTTTATATAATATATATATAAGAAAACGGTTTTCGTACGTGATTTGGAAAATAGTGATTAAGTTTACAAAACATGCTGATCATGAGCTTCATTTATAATAATAATTATAGTTTAAAAATAACTAGCAACCTAGCATAAAACTTTCTCAAAGCAAATAGACTATCTCCAAAAAAATAAATGGTAGCAGCAATAGTATATATCTAGTACAAGGTAAAAAACTACTAGTGGGCGCCAACAACCTGACACGAACCCACCAGCACATATATATGTCTGTAAGAAAGTACTGAAAACAACCTCACAAACAAGGTAAACAAAACTCCAAAGTCCGGGAGTCCACCAACAACAACACCTCCAACTAGCCACCAGACTGGCTACAGCTCAAAACCTGAGGCATTCCAAAAGAAAACAGAATACCTCAGCAATCAAAAATCAAGGTAAAACTGCATGAAAGAGTCAACCAAAAGGACAAAATAACAGGAAACATGCAGTAGAAAGAGTCACAACTGTCCAAAATAGGACAACAAGAAATGCACAACGTGCAAAGAAACAGCAACGACCCAGCCCAGGAACAACATCCTACAGGGCCTACTAGACTACCAAGAGCCAGAATGCTGCAAACTATCAAAGAAGAAACTTCTAACACCCTAAACTGCGGGAAGTGATAGTAGCAAAAACAACAATGAGGAACCGGATCGAAGGCAAACGCAGTCCCCCAATCCACCATGTCCAAGTCAAAAGCTCGAGGGTCAACACGTGAAAACACAAGGGACCTTCCACCCGACATGCCCAGCCCGTACCTGGAGCAAGAAATCCATGGGTGGCCTTGGCTATATCACACAACTCCACCCCCATAAAGAGCTACAACCACCACCACTAATCACGACCCACGATTCGGCCTTTAGGAAAATAAAGAAAACGGCCGACAAGGAAAACCCAGAAATACAACTGGAAATCCACTCGGAAATGAAACACAAGGTAAAGGAAGAGTGTTGAAGTAAACCAACACGACTAGGCGTTGAGTGAAACGCACTCAGTGCCTACCTAAACTTTGGCGTTGAGTGAGCTAGCCTCACTCGCCGCCAAAATAAAGTTACTACCCACAAACCCACTAAAGAAAATGGAGCTCGACGACAGTCGAACGACCAAGGCAGAAGATCCAGAACTCGAGTAGTTGCCTGCCACTTGAGTATCTAAACTCCCGCACTCGAAACCATCTAAATTCGCCTAGCAACAGAAAATATACAAAGCGCACGATCAGTGACGCACGATCAGTGGTCGTGCACACTCATCGGCTGATGATCGTGCGAAGCGAACCTGGAAAACCTGACAGAAAACCTAGCAACTGCGCACGATCAGTGTCGCACGATCAGTGGTCATGCGCACTGTTGTCAGCGCTCGTGCGATTGCCCGAGACAGAACTTTGGAAACTGAAATTTATACGCGCACGAACAGAGGCACACGACCAGTGGTCGTGCACCCTAAAGGTTGATGACCGTGCGCGGTCAACCTGCACCGTTTGGAATTTCCCGAACGACACCGGAACGCGCACACGACTCACGCCACTGCAGTAGCAGTAGACAACTATCACGTCGCACGCTACTACCATTCAAACTATGCCTAACCATTCGAATAATACCTTAACGAAGATTGGCAACCACACCCCCCCCCCCTCCTAACTCTCCCTCTCGGCTACGCCCGAACCAGAGCAACAATCAGAGCAAGGGAAACAACGGCTTCACGCCGACAATTTGGATTCCAAACACCACAACATAGGGGGGTTTCAGTAGGAAGAACTAAGCCCTATAGTTAGCAAGAAAATGAGAACAACAAGGCCTCTAACCTGGGCTAACCGGGATTTCAATTTCAGCAAATAAAATCAAAGAAAACACTTGGCAAGGGCAAGAATACCACTTGCCTCAAATCTCAGCGAAGCTTTGGACTGCTTTCCTCCTCTTCGCACGGATCAAACGGCCGCAACACCTAGAACAAAGACTCGGCCATTAATGGCGGAAAACTTCCAAAACCGAAAATTCCAATCCTTCCAAAACTCCACGAAAATCGAATTTCTTACCGCAGGAATGAAGGTCTCGACGAGAGCAATCCGAATCCACTCTCGGAATCGAATTCCGTCCACAAACGCTCCGGGAATCGGCGTCCGAAGGGAAGGTAGGCGGTTACTCCATTTCTCTCGTACAAGGGGCCGGCGGTTTCTATTGGGGAAGATGAAGATGATCGATCCTTTCATTCTAATTCTATATATATATATATATAATTATATAATTATATTATTAATTACAAAATTACATAAAGCACCAAATCGACGCGAAAACCGAACTACCTCGGAATTCGACGAAATTCGCACCGTAGCTAAATACCCACGCTACGAACACAACGGCGAAGTTGAAATTAACTTTCGACGAACAGAACTCGAGTTACACCCAAACAAAGCCAAACACAAACATCCCCCCGAGAGGCCACACCGGGTCACCAAAACGACTCGGTTTGCTAGGGAGATCTTGCCAACAGGCTACCAAACAGGGCACTCAGTTCTCAGGAGCTAAACCGTACTCCACACATGGCACAAGCCACGGAAACACGTCATCGTAACGCCAGACGAGAATAAAAAATAATCGCTGAAAAAACGGAACGTTACAGCACTAGCGCGCTCCTTGGCAAAGAGCTGGTTCTAATGTTCCCTTGCTCCAACAGTAATTATAATTGTACCTTGAGCTCGACAAACTCCTTTGGTGCCATCCTAAAAAGAGGACGTGACACTGTCCTATCTTCTGGCACTAACTCAATCGAGAAATCGATCTCTCGTCGAGGAGGTGCTCCAGCAATCTCCTAAGGAAACACATCCTCTAATTTTGTCACTACCGACACTTCTCCTTATGATAGCTTGGAAAGGTGAACTTCCAACAACGCCATAATAGCTACTCCTCCCAGGTTAACTTGTCACACCAACTGCATGGCCTAAATCAGAGAATAGGGCACTCCACTAGGGCCCTCAAATTTGAATTCTTCCTTTCTTTCACTTCTCATGGTCACCACCTTAGATAGTAAATCAATATTGGCACGCAGCTTTGCCGACCAATCCATCCTCAAGATTGCATTAAACTCGATTAACGGTAGAACCGCTGCTACCAACAAGAAATAAACTCCGTCTAAACTCCAACCAATGCGCCCTTTCGTCCTAGTGGTCATGAAAGACACATTAGGCATGCGCACTCTAAGATCTGTGTTTACCGAAAAATGCTCGACTCTAATTCTCTGGATAAAGATCTCCGCTAGAAAAAAATGTGATAATCCTAAATCAAACAGTACCCTAACAGGGTAATCGAAAACTAGCACGAAGCCTAAAACACAGGCAATACACATAAAATTCTCAATAGTCTAAATCCAATAAACAAACTTATACTTTCCCATACATGTCACAACATCAGGTTGTCGAATCGCTTCCTATTGCCCAAGGTTGTAAGTCCTTGGCTGCATGGGTTGGAACCGTGAAATGCTTAACTTTGCAATCTTCCCTCTCTCCGCGGCGCTGGGACCAAAACGCACTCACTGTTCCTTCCTTGGCACGTGCTCAGCATCACTCACAAAACAAAAATGAGCTATGTGGCCTAACTTGCCACACTTGTAGCACTTTGGTGGTCCCTTGAAGTGAGATCCCCCCGACGTTGTACTGTTCTTCTCCCATGACTTGAAGGGATAGGTCTTCTTCCTCCATTTACTCCCTTCAGACATCCATTGTGGTTGAGAAGGATTTCCTTCTCCCTGCTTGACTGCCAGTCCCTTTCGACGTTGGATTCGTTCCATATCACTTTCCAATGTCCTGGCTGCCTCTATCACCACGTTGAAACCCGCATACTTCATAGCTATAAGGGGTTGTCTCAAATTCTCCCTCAACCCATGGTAGAAGAGATTGTCCCTCTCCTCATCGTCAGCCATGGTCGTTCCAGCATAACGACCCAATCGAGTAAACTCCTGAACGTACTCATCTATAGTCTTATCCCGCTGCACCAAGTGCAGAAACTGCCTTTGAAGTGCTAACCATGTTGACGAAGGGATATACTTCTTTAAGAAGGCACTCCCAAACTCTCTTATAGACGGTGTGCATCCAGGAAACTGGCGGCCGGTATGGCTTACCCACCACACCTTTGGGTCACCTTCTAACATGAAGGTCGTAAAATGAGACGGCTTCTCCTTTAACATCTCTGCCGCCCTCAGAAGTTCCTGAATCCTCGCCCACCAGTCCTCCGCATCGGTCGGTGTGCCGACTTCCTTGATTATTAAATGATAAAAACTAAGAAAATACTTCATTTGTCGGTCTCCCTGCCCAACAACCACACTCTCAGCTAACTGCTCTTCCTGTATGGCTCCTTCACCCGGTATGACTGGTGCCGCATTCGGGGTGACAGGAGTCGTTACTTGTGCAACAAGGGTCACGACTTGGCTGCAGCTGCGGCTTGGTTCACTATCATTTCCTCTACTAGCATGCGAAAGAAATCGGATGGGGTCACTCCCATGCCTATAGGACCCAGAGCAGTAGCACTGCTCGCCAAATGCTCCTCTTACGGCCTTAAAATCCCTGCCTCGTTGCTTGTACACTTAGTAAAAGCAAGGTAAAATAAGAATAGGCCTCTATTCGTAAAACTTAGACACTAGGACACTCACGGTCTCGCAATAATCCTATGTGGATAACTTCTTTACGCGATCCAATTATGTCAAATTGAACACTAAACTATACCTTGGACACTAACATGCCTCTGATACCAAATTGTAACACCTCCCCTATAATTATTATATAATATGGGTCTGGTCGGGGCCCCACAACATACAGACTTTACTGCTTAAGCATTATAAGATGATATAAATCCAACCAACTCAAAACTAAGAAATAAACAGCGGAAACTAATAACCAACCAGAAGTTATCCACTACTAAAGGAGTTCAAACTGACCTTAAGGCCTTACAATATCCAATTGTCTAGAAACTGAAACAACCTCAAATAGAGCAATGTTCCTTGGCACTCCTAGGTTACCTCGACATGTAAGCCGGAAACAAAATGCACAAAGCATAACACTCAACAAAACAAAGCTGCTAAACAAAAATTCCACTTCATGAGGCTTAGGCATTTTTTGCCGGCGAACTTGATCCCCCATGCGACCCTTTCCCTGTAAAAATTTGATGTAATGTTGGTTAGCAAAGGCTAACCTCAACTGTGTAACCAACACATCTCTTCCCAGCTGTCCCTAGAGGACATCGGGGCACTCCATCACCCTGCAGGTTTGCACATTGTATGCAAATGTATATAAACATATAGAGTAAAGAAATAGGTTATGATGTCACATACATCGAACCAATTTCTTGGTTTAGCAGTTATAAAAAGGGGCCTACTAAGCAGCATGTATGCAAACATGGGTTTCACCCAAGGAACCCTATAGCGCACGAAACTAACATATCATCACAAATCAACACATCACATCACACGAGTACTTCTATTTAACCTAACAACATTCAAGCCTCCATACGAAAATCTTGCAAAGACCCCACCTGCTCGTGGGTCTCACAACCCGGGCTTGCCTGCAAGCTCTTACTTCTCACGTCAGGATTCCGTCTCACAAACAACAAACCGATGCTAAGAACCCTTTCTTGACCTGCTCATGAGATTCATCTCCCGAGCTTATCAAAAGCTTGACATTCTTGTTAGTTTAACAGAAGGTGAATTGTCTCATCGGGACACTCTCCACACACGACTTGCACATTACGAGCTAGCCAGCCAACCATAGAGACAAACCACGCCATCGCATATCAATCAACAAACGTAGCCTTTCCCATCCTAATCCACCATTCGTTCTCGCATGAAATAAAGGGGCAAACATCACAAATGGCTTCTTGCTGCAAAATGATTTCTAGCATAATCATTAAGGCACATTATGAAACATCACCGAGTCGGACTAACGGTCGCGACTATGGCTTCACCCACAATGCCTAATCCACTAACGGAGTGGATTTCTAGTGCCACATCATGTTAGGGATGGACATAATCGACCAGGTGGTTCCTCTTGAACCATGGCAACCCGATCGCCTCTCATTTGAGAGATCCAGTGCCTAAATGCTTGAAAGAAAAACAAGATAAAACGGATTCTATGCACGCATCCTAAAGACTGAGAGGAGAAGTGTCGTTACATTACCACTCCTCTTCCTAGCCATAGAAAACTTGATTTGCACGGATGAAAGTGTGCGCCTTCACGTCCTCTCCACGGATCTGGCCTTGGATCCACGATCTAAGCCGCGAAGCTTCGTCAATGGTGGAGAAAACCCTTCTTTTTCCTCTTCAAAAATCTTTCTCCCAAACCCTAAATCTCACTCAATGGAGAAGAAAATGAGAGGAAAGAACCTCTCATCCCTACTTATGCGTCTTGGACGAAGTGTCCTGGGCCATAGGATCAAAACCGATGAAAAATCAGACGGTCAGAACACAGATTTAAGGAACTGCTCCCATCTGCTACCGTCGGGCGGGAAATACCTACCGCGTCGCGGTAGCTTCCCGAGCCCTTAGTCAAAAAAAATAATGTCACGCTACCGTCGGCGGTAGATATACCGCTGCGCGGTGGCTCACTCAACGCTTCCATCTCAACACAAGAGGGATAACGCCAAGAGGTAAATAGCTAATGCCACGCGCTAGCACTTGACTCACTCAATGTTTACCACTCAATGCCTCCACTCAATGCCTGCTACTCAACGCACTTAACACCACGCTACCGCCGAGCGGTATCTATCTAACGTCGTGCGCTAGCACTCGACGCTCTCAGCGCTTTCTACTCAATGCCTGGTCTCGACGAAATAAGGCTATCGCTGGGTGATAATTACCTATCGCCGCGCGATAGCTTCTAGAGGCTCGCGTACTAGAAAACTGGGGTATTACATTTTCACTCCTAGTTCATGTCAAAATGACCACTTGGTCACTTGACATTGTAATCAGACACTCATCTTTGTGAAAAACAATGACATAGCCAATGTCATATAGTTGGCTTATATTAATCAGATTGTGTTGTAATCCTTTTACATAAGCTAACTTTATGATGGATACTATGTCATTGGTGATCAAACAATAATTCTTGGTTACTCCTCTGTCTGAACCTCCAAAGATCACCTTAGGTCCATTCTTCATAGGAGTATAATCCTTCAGGTGGCTCCTTGTTCTAGTCATATGTCTAGAACATCCACTATCCAAGTACCTTATTGGAATTGCAAGGGTACTTGAACTTACCTTAGGACCCTATAATGGATTAGGTCCTTGGTTCTTGTTAGCCTGAAAATTAACATGTCTACCTACAACACTTATGATAGGAAGACTCACCGTAGACCTTCGCACACAATGGTTGTGTCAACGATCTATGACAAAGTGACCCACATTACCAAAGCACCAATATTCATGAAAGTTGTATCTCCTCTTCTGAATAGACCTTGTGGAGTACAAGCTGTCAGCACCTGTCTGTTCAGAAGGGAGAGCAGTTGCTTTCTTTTTGATTCCTTTAGCAAGAATCGGACTGAAGTATACTATGTTGATGCGCGAAAACGACACCACCTAGTAAACGGGTGGTCGAATCTCACGCGGGGATAAGGAGAAAAGAAGAGCGACTACCGAGAAGCTGGATACTCTGAGTAATGCATGAAGATAGAGAGAAAAAAGAAGAGAGATCCGCTTGCAGCGACAACATCAGACTTCGCCCGCCGCGTCCTGAATGCCTCTCCTGTGGCGAGCTTTCCTTTGATTAATATTCAGTTCTACAGCTTGAGATTGCACCTTTACATAGAAAGAAAATAAAAGGTACATAGGGGGAAGCTGGCGGCTAAGGAAAAAAGGATGTTGTAGGCTGTGCGGTTTGACCAAAGAGGTCAATAGAGTGCGCAGTTAGCTAATCCCACAACTCACTTGAGCAAGCCGAGCGGACTGCGCGGTCAGGCTGAGAAGAGAACAAGAGTGGTCGAGCGGATTGAGATTTGGAGTCCGTAGGAATTGATGCCTTGACTATCCCACTCCACCGTGCACCCTAAATGAGAGGTGTGGGGGCCTATTCATAAGCTCGGGGAGGATCACCTAGAAGTTGGACTTAATGAAATCACCCAGATGGTTTGGGCGAGCTGGGAACGAGTCTGCTGCTTGTTGGCAGAATGAGGAGGCAGGTCGTCATCTTCTGGGAGATCTGGAGGCAGGTCGTCATCTTATGGGTGATCTGGAGGTAGGTCGTCATCCTCTGGGTGACCTGGAGGCAGGTCGTCATCCTCTAGGCTACCTGAAGGAAGGTCGTCATCTTCTGGGCGACTTGGATGCAGGTCGTCCTCTTCTGGGCGACCTGGTGGAAGGTCGTCGTCTTCTGGGCGACCTGGAGGCAGGTTGCCTACTTCTTGGCAGATTGGGATGTACTGGAGAGCTGTCCGCACTTATTGGAATAGGGAGTAGTGCGTGGTCAGCCTATGCTAACCTCACGGCCTATGGGGACGATCTGTGGAAAAAGCCCACCCTCGCAGAACGCAGCAGCTGTGCGACTTGGGCGGCTAGACAGGGCAGACTACCCTAGTTGCATGGCCTGAGAAGATAGAAAGGTGTATCTGTGTGGCCCAAAGAGGGGGCTGAGGCAGGCCGCGACCTCCAGGGGGAACCTGGAGCAGGCCGCGACTTGCGAGTTGGCTACCTTGGGAGGGATCGCCGATTTATGGGTCAAAATAATCCCCTCACTTTTTTAAGTCTCGAAGGGAACTTCGAAAAAGTAGGAGACCCACAAAAATCGTGATCCATCCCTCAGAAAAAAGAGGCAAGGAGAGATAGAACCTTATATCTCTCCTCAAAAAAAGGTTTGCCAGTGTCTATCTTTTTCCTGCAAAGGAAAAGTTAATGCAAGCGAAAAGAGGTACATCTTGTGCGTACCTGGGTTGGTTTTAAAAAATGAAGAAGACGTTAATGTCTTCCATTGAGCTCTTCAAAACAAAGGTGAGAGGAAGGCATAAAAGAATAATAACTCGCTAGTACCTGAACGAGGCTTGATAGCACCTGTTAACTTCTGCCAATGGAAGAGTAAGTGGCAGATATGAAAGAAAAGTAAGCTATAAGTACTTGAAGGGGACTTGCAAATATTTGATAATCTCTGCAAAAGAAGAGTTAGACGCAGATATGAAAGAAAGTTAAGTTGCAAATACCTGCTAATCTTTTGCAAAAGAGGAGTTATGAGCAGAAATGAAGGAAAAGTAAATTGCAAATACCTGAAGTGTACTTGCAAATATCTGTTAATCTCTGCTAAACGAAGAGTGAGTAGCAGATATAGAAGAAAACTAAGTTGCAAGTACTCTGATGGAACTTGAAAATGTTGATTGTTTATATGATAAGATATAATTTAATAGTAGAAGAGGCTGAGAGAGGGGGAGGCAAAGGAGGAGGGGGCCGGCGGTTTTGTTATGGAGGGGCTGGTTGTTGGCAGTGGCTTGGAGTGATGGAAGGTTGGAAGCCCAGAGGTTGAGGGGGAGAGGGTGGTGGTGTCGGCGGCTTTGAAGGAAGGAGGAGGGGGCTTGGCTTGGCCGAACTAAGAGAGAGGGGGAGGAGGAGATTTCAAGAGGGGAAGTATTTAGGATTTCAATTTCTCATTCCAATTGCCTTCATAATGAAATATCCTAGGCCTTAAATAGGCTTACAACAATGACTAGGCTACATCCAGCCCATTAAAATAAACATGCACTCTAAAGTTTAAATCATAAGGAAATAATTAAATAAGCTTAAGCAAATAATGAAATAAATTCAACCAAATAAAATTGATAGTAATCAACTAGATATTATGAAGCGGTCTTGCTCCGAGGGCGTAGGATGTAGCTTCGCTCCACACGATCACCATGACGACGAAGTCTTTTGAAGGCGACGAAGGAGGGTCTTCCGCGAGCATGTCGTCATCTTTAGCAAGTTGGGGGATGCCGTCTCCATCACTTTTCCCTTCTCTGCATGAGAAGCTCCCGTCTTATTTTCCACCTTTGGTGGACAAACTCGACAATTGTGGGCTATATGTCACACTTTGCCACATTTAAAGCAGGTACGAGACTCTTGTTTTGAGGTTGCTCCCGACTCAACTGAAGAAGGGGTCTGTCCAGAAGATTTGGCTCTCTTGCTCTACTTCTTTTGGTTGTTTGATTTTCCAGGACGGGGCACTTTGAAATCAGACTTCGTCATAGCCAAGTCCCTCTTTCCTTACACTCGTTTCATATCACTCTCCAACGCACAAGCAGTATCAACCAATGCCTGAAATCCTTGATTCACTGAACTCGAGAGCAGGAATCACAACTCATCCTGTAACCCTTTGTAGAACCTATTTGTTTTCCGTTGTTCATCACCGAAGATGGACCCCACATAACGGCCCAACATTGTAAACTCGTTCAAGTAAGTATCCAGACAGGGATAGGCAAACAAGTGTATTTTCATTCATTAGTGGACATTCTTGAGTTCATTTTATGTGTTATAACGACAGCATTTACACGGGCTAGCCACCCCTCAAAAGAATTCGACCACGAATTCGAAAGAGATAGACCAACATGCTGATACCAAATTATAACACCTCTACCCATCACGTGTAATATAATAGAGGGTCCGGCCGGGGCCCCACATCATATTCCACAAACAGGCGGAGAAGTAACTAAATAATATCAAAGACCATCGAACCCAAACATAGAGCATTCTAGCGGAAGCTTCATGGTTGAAAACTTGAACTCAAGAATCACAAAGATTGTCCACTAAAAAAAACAGGAATGTATACAAATTACCCAAAGTACTTAGCCTTATG
This sequence comes from Platanthera zijinensis, assembly GCA_039513925.1. Lineage (NCBI taxonomy): Eukaryota > Viridiplantae > Streptophyta > Magnoliopsida > Asparagales > Orchidaceae > Platanthera > Platanthera zijinensis. The sequence continues at coordinate 146,826,012 of CM077079.1, forward strand.
GCCTTACAAGTTTCTCTTAACAAAAGTGTGGTTTACAAACATCGGCGCACAGGCCGGCCACACATGAAAAAGAGTAAACAAGACATAGCCTTCGAGGGCCAGCAGCGCAACTAGGACTTCAGCCTGCTATTTCCCTCTTGATCCTCTATTACCTGCAAATAAATAATCCACCAAGCGGTGGAAAATAGGGCAACGGTCAGCATTCAGCTGACCAATTATAACGACCCTGCCACTGGAACGGGGTAGCGTAATTCCTTCCCTGCAAAGCATTTTATTCCCACAACATATATATATAACAATCCACCAAGGACGTGAAAAACAACACAGGCCAATACATATCACAAATGCCGGCATGACGGCCCGACGTTCCGTGCACTCAGGGCACATTATTGGTGTTCCAAAAAACCAGGTCCCACCATTATTCAGAGGTCCCAAACATGACGGTTTATTATGAGCATTCCTAGTCTTTACGGCGCATAGGCCAAAGACTCTCGCTATATGATCCTAACAGGACATTAAACACCCACGGTTAGACAACCATAATGCGGCTACAGATCCACCTTTCCCATTGCTCAAATTCGTCAGACTCAATCCTGGACTGACGCGGCTACGGCTTCACCTTTGTCATTCGCCACACATGCATTTCACAGTTACATCCCAACGGCTCAACTTAACACAGGATGGCAGTCACGGCCACAAGAGTTGAATACCAAGTACCAACTCTCAAATCTTTTTCCTGATTTCCTCTAGTACTTTCTATTGCACCATGCCACGGGTATCCACCAAGGAATCCATACAAACAATCAATTTACTCGGAATTTTCTCCGATTTGCAAACAAAGCATCACCAATCCAGACCAACTCGTCTGGATGGGCTTCACACAACATGCCTAACCGTACTACTCACTTCCGATTCTAATGCAACATAATGATGGATGAAACACAACATCCCAAGGGAATCACTTCGATTTCCACCTTTTGGTGGAGGATTCCATGCATATGCAGGAAAGAAGGACTTCACTTCTCCAAGAAGGAAATTGTTACCCTTGGAAGACGTTTCGATGCCATGGAGAAAAACTAGACGGATGAAAGTCGCTGCAACGGCCTCGCCTTCGCATATCTGGACTCGGCTCGCGATTTGGACCACCGTAGCACCACCGGCAGCCAAATTTCTCTTATTCTTCCTTCCCTTGCTCTCCTCTCTCTCTTCTTCTTAGAAAGAGAATGATAAGAATAGAATGAGAAATAACTCATCTATTCCCGCACTTATCCCTTCAAGAAATACCCAGGGCCATTAGATCTTCATCAAAGGAAACGAACGGCTTAGATTTGCTCTGAAAAATGACTTTCTTTGGCCGAATACGGCCTGTGACACTCTGGTATCACAGGTCGTGTAACTTAAGAGGCATACAACCGCCTCAATCCAGACAATAACACAGGCTTAGACATGCCAATGTCAAGCTCCTAACACACCCGTGTCACTCAGTACACGCCCGTGTTGAGGGGCGTGCCCCTCAATCAAAACAGGACCAACAAAACCCGTAAGGAACACTGGTCCCCAACACGCCCGTATCAATTTTGACATGCCCGTGTTGACCAGTATACGCCCATGCTCCCGACCATGTATTCAGTCGGCATTGCCCGGCATAACCAGAGCAAGACACGGGTGTTTGACACGCCCGTGTCATCAATCGACACGCCCGTGTCAACACTATTCATACCCGTATTTCAAGCCATGTACCACATTCAACACAGTCAGGATAACACAGAGAAGGACACGTCCCTGGACACGCCCGTGTCCTAGGTCGCGTGACCTTATTTGGGTTTTGTGGCATTACAAACTGCTTATGATATTTGGCGTTTAGTTGAACAGACTCATGAAGGTACCTCATAGATGATGGCGTCGAAACTATTCCAACTAGAATTAGGATACAAATAATTCTGGATAGAGATCGACGAGGCGGTTAATAGCATGTACACTCGCTTCACCAAGAGTTTCAGCGCCTCTAGATCTCTCTGGAAGACATACTCAAATGGAAACCTGGTGTGGAAGATACTGAGATCTTTGCCTTCATGATTCAACCCGAAGGTGACGGCAATTGCAGAATCACACGATATCAACACCGTAGAGATAGAGATGCTCATTAGAAACCTGAAGACCCGGAGCTCGAACTAAAGATAAAAGCTGAGGAGTATCCCAACGAACTGAATAAGAAAGGGATGGCATTGAAGTCCATAAAAGAGAGGAAGGTTGCTTAAGAGTCTGAGGACGAAGATGAAGAAAGCCTCTATGTTGAGAATTTAGAAGTTTCATGAAGAATCCCTAGAGGCAAAGAAAGTTCAATAAGTTTTAGAAGAGAAGTGATGAAGTGAATAAAGGGTGGAACAAACCATCAAAGAAGACAGAGAGTAATGATGAGAAGTCTCTACCAGAGTACCACCACTGCCACAAAGAAAAGGGAACGAAGAAACAAAGCTAGAATAAGGGAAAGAAGAAAGTGTTGAAGGCGTTAACATGGGACGAAGATAGATTTGACGAGTCAAGAACTTCCCGGTCAATTAATAAAGACGAGGCAAATCTGTTCCTTTTGGGGAAGAATCGGGATGAATCCGACAACGAATCCAGTGTCTAGATCGACACTAAGGTAACCCCACCTTCTTATAATGAAATCTTTGAAAACTATGAACTTCTTTGTGATAAACTCGGTAGCGTAATTCGTGAGAAAATGTCCTTTAAAACTTAAAGCAAGAAAATAAAAAGGACTTAGAAAATTTAAAAAATGAATTAATTAAATGCGACAAAGAGAAGATCGAGTGCCAAGAGTGTTCTTACTCGGTTGCAACAATCAAAGGGCTAAAATAAAGTATCTCCAAGACATCCTGGAAAATAACCAATCTACTTAATGAAAAAAATGTTTTGGAGAAAAAGCTTCAAAAATCTTTTGTAAAAATAGAAGAAGGTAAAAAGCAATTCGCAAATCTGTGTGTAATGTTAGTCAAGGAAAACACCGCCCTAAAGGCGAGGATCCATGATCTAAACTTTGTTGTCCAGAAATTTTGAATAGGGCAAAAATCTTTGAATATGCTGTTGGGAGCACAATTTCATCGATATGGAAAGTTTTGACTGGTGTACGTAATTCCAATGCTACCCCCGAGTTATAACCCTATCGTCGGAGGTAACTGATTTCCAGCTAAGTTTAATGATTTAAATAAAAGATCACAAAATGAAATCAATAATTCTAGAGGGATGTACCCATCCTCCAACATGAGCTTTAGAAACACGAAAAGGAAGCATCCAATGCTTATTCCCAATGTACAAACTGTCAAATGTTTGGTCACACAGTCAACTCGTATCTAAGGAAAGGTTCAAAGAAAACTATACAAATCTTGCTACCAAAGACTTCTACCTATTATATGGGTGGGACAACTTGGGTAACTAGATCTTTACCGTCATCTTAATTTTAGGTATGTTGGCAGGCTAAGGACAAGGAAAACATGGTGTACTTGGACTCTGGATATTCCAAACACATGTCTAGAGAAAAATAGATGTTCTTTAGCCTAGAGAAGAAGAAAGGGGGCATGGTGACATAACAACAAAGGACGTATTATTAGAATCAGCACTCTAGGTAACAAAGCATTTTTCAATTTCAAATGTACTATTCGTAAATAGCCTTAAGAATAATTTAATTTCAATTAGTCAACTCTGTGACAAAGGCTTGAACGTATTATTTGAATCCTCTACAAACATATGCAATATTATAAATGATAAAATGAAGAGTGTTTTGCTTACTATATATAGGACTCTTAATGTTTACACTGTTAGTTTTAAAGATAAATCAACTTCTTATTTGAAATTCTTAGTTACCAAAAAAGAGAAATTAAATCTTTTGAATAGGAGACTAGTTCATTCGGGAAGTAATCTAATAGTCAAACTATCAAAACATAAAATAATTCGTGGACTTCCAAAATTAAGCGATAGTTCGACCTTTGTATGTGATCCATGTCAAAAAGGAAAATTTATCAAAACCTCATCAAAATAAAAAATTATATCTCCACATCTAGACCACTAGAACTCATACGCATGAATCTATTTGGTCGTCTTAGTACATGTAAACTAGGGGAAAAATGATACACGTTTGTTATTGAAGATGACTACTCCTGTTTCTACTGGACAATTTATCTCGGTAATAAATATGACACATTCATTTTAGTCACAAATGTATGCACAAGACTACAGAATAAAAAAGAACTAAAGATAAAATCTATAAGCTCAGATCATGGGGGAGAGTTTGAAAATGAAAACTTCACAAACTTCTATAACAATCTAAGAATTAAGCATGAATTCTCTGCCTAACGCACTCCACAACAAAACGGGGTGGTATAAAGAAAGAATCATACACTCCAAGAACTAGCAAGCACAATGGTCTCCAAGTTTGGCTTACCTCAATATTTTTGGGCTGAAACGGTAAACACAATAAGTTATGTGATGAACTAGATCATACTTTGCCCTATTCTTATGCGAACCCCATATGAGCTGTACTTTGATAAGAAGCCCTCAGTATCATATTTTAGATTCTTTGGTTGCCCGTGTTTTATTCTAAGCACTAAGGATCTCATAGTAAAATTCGACAAAAAATTAGACCATGGTGTCTTCTTATAATACTATAGTACAAGTCGTGCCTATACGGTCTATAATAAAAGATCCTTTGTTGTAGAAGAATCGGCTACAATGCAGTTTAACGAAAATACACCAACTGAAGAATCTAGGTCGAATGAAGAGGATGTTGATGATGATGTGATGTTGGGAGACAAGGTTGAAGAGAGAGAAGAGTTAGTCGATGTTCCAACTCGTGTAGAAGGATATAGGTCTCCAAGCACACAAAACGTTTTAAAACAACATCCACAAGAACTAGTAATAGGAGAGCATTCTTATGGGGTTAGAAATCTCTTAGCCTTGCCTGAATCTTTCTCAAATTTGTGTATTATATCTGAAATAGAAACAACTAATATCTCTGAAGAATTTAATGATGAATCTTGGTTCTTAGCTATGATTGAGGAATTGAATCAATTCGAGCTAAGTAAAGTTTGGACACTAGTGGAGCATCCTGATAACTATCTAGTAATCTGTTTGAAATGGGTATATAAAAATAAGCTTGATGGTGAATTTAGGATAACTGGGAATAAGGCACGGTTTGTTGTATAAGGATATTCATAAATAGAAGGTGTAGACTTTGAAGATTAATTTGCACCGATTGTACGTCTTGAATCCCTCAATATGTTTTTGGCTTTTGTAAGTTATAAACAAATTAAGTTATATCAAATGGATGTTAAGAGTGCATTTTTAAATGGATATATTAAGTAAGATATGTATGTTGAGCAACCACTAGACTACAAGAATACTGACTACCCAAATCATGTATACCAAACTAGTGAAGGCCCTTTATGGACTAAAACAAGCACCTCGTGCTTGTTGTGACAAGCTCATGACTTTTTTCCTAGAGCATTGTTTTAGGATGGGTAGTGCAGACACTACACTGTTTGTCAAGCATGAAAATCATAATCTAATTTTTTTACAAATTTATGTTGATCTTATCGTCTTTGGTGCCACAAATGAAAATCAATGCAATGAAATTGTCACTTTAATGCAATCTAAATTTGAAATGAGCCTAGTTGCAGAGTTTACATATTTTTAGGATTTTAGATTTCTCAATGAAAGGATGTAATTTTTATAAGTCAATCAAAATACATAATTGATATGATTGTGCGATTTGGTTTTGAAAATCTGAAATAAGTAAAAACTCCAATGAGAGCATCTCTAAAGTTTATAAAGGATGAAACTGGTATTTCGGTGGACCAAACTTCATTTAGAGGAATAATTGGATCACTAGTTTATCTAAGTGCTTCTAGACCCGATGTTACATTTGAGTGGTGTCTTTGTGATAGATATCAAGCCAATCATAAAGAATATCATTTCAAAGTTATTAAACACATCTTTAGGTATCTTATAGGCACCCAAAGTCTTGTTCTTCAGAATCCACACACCACTGATTTTATGCTCCATGGATATTCCGACTCAGACGATGCTGGATGTTCACTCAATCACAAGAGAACAAGTGGTACCTATCACTCCAAGGTCTGGCACTAGTTTCATGGTCATGAAGGAAACATAACTCGGTTGCTCTCTCTAATGCTGAAACTGAGTATATAGCCCTATGAGTTGTTGCGCACAAGCACTTTGGATGTCACAGACGTTAGAAGACTTCAACCTAAAATTTAAGAATGTTGACCTTAGGTGCTACAACAAGAGTGACATAAACTTAACGAATAATCCATTGCACCACTCTCGCTACACATATATTGTCATTCATCACCATTTTATTCAAGACCACATTAAGAAAGAGAATGTGAAAGTAGCTTTATAGGCCTGATGATCAACTTGCTGATGTCTTAATCAAACACCTCCTTGATGCTCGTTTTTTGTAACTTCGACTAGAAGTGGCGTTTTGGATCTCACTCTTAATTATATTGCATTATCTACTAACATCGGGGCTTTTATCCTTTTTTGGGTTTGTTTTATGTTGGCTGCATTTTTTGTGTGTTTTTGCTTTTGTATTTTTGTTTCTTTTGTTTATCTTATAATTAAAAATCAATTTTTTTAAAAAAAATCACAAAACTCCAAGAAAAAGTTATTTAGTTTGCTTTATTTGAGTTATTTAATTCTTTTTTTATTTATATAAATAACCCCAAAATATAAAAAAAAAGTACGGGTCGTTCATTCTTAGGACACGCATGACAAGAACCTAACGCATAACGATTACGTGCAATGTTTGATTTAGAATTGTTAATCCCTATTCAATTTGTCTGATTATATCATGATGTGTTAAATCTATAGGTACTTTCTACTAAGTGCGACTAGAAAAGATAGAGTACGTTGAATATGCCTCTAGGTATGTGTGAGGATTTAGGTAGCGTAATGGCATTACATTGTTCACACATCCCTAGAAAATGCACTCGTGTAGAAATTCATGGGTGCATGCTATAACTCTAGATATTGTGTCTAACATGCTAGAAATAACTTGAACAATAAATATCATGGTCTTCATCTTTTATATAAAGCTTAGAACTTTGGGCCAAAATTCTAGGGCACAAGTCTTCTATATACAAGTTAAAGTGTATCTATCTATGTGGGTAGATTTCGATTGATTTGAGGGCATTGAACTCAAGAAGGTATAACAAATGATAGTTAAAGAATTGAAAAAAATGAGTACATCATATGCTATCAAATCATGTGTCAAGGTTACCCCCAAAGATCTACTCACTCCTCCTGATAAGTCTTCATAAGCATTATGAGGATGAGAACCTTAGTCAAAAAGAATCGATTTGATCTTTGGCAAATACTAAAATTATGTTGGTGCTCCTTATTCGAATCTTGATATGAAGTAGATAGCAATGTGACATGATTTTTCACTTTATTTCTCTTGTGCTAACATATTAAATTATTGACATAAAACATGTACCAAAGATTATTTCTACTTGATGTTTTTTTTGATGCTACACGTATACATGTAAGTTTTCTATCTAACGCTTCCATGCATAAGAATTGGACTTCCACTACATTATATGTCTATAACACATACGTACTATTACATGATTTCTATTCCCGATGCTTACAATGTTATACTGTATTAACGCTATAAATCTCATATCATTGTACTCCAAATCATTGTGTATTTATATCACTAGTGTTATCAAAATTTCTTTTACTTAGAAAAACTCATCCAATCAAATAATTTTTTATTGGGTAGCTCTATATTCATGGTGTTCTGCTCATATTTTTGGCCCTTACTGCTCTTGAATTGGTGTATGTGTGTACATTGTCTCATCTCTTTAGTATCTCATGCACAAGGGGGAGCATTGAGTATTCACGAGATACATTCGTTAGTCCCCGACCCTTTCAATAATAGCAAAAGGGGGAGAATTTAGTGTTCATGTGTATATCCTATGCTAGTGGTGAGTGTCGTGAAGGGAAAATCTCGTGTTGGGGGAGCACACACATAGGGGGTGCATATATGTATGGGGAGCTGTATTAATTAGTATTGATTATTTAAGTATTGATTATTTCTACCTACTATATTTCAAGCTTACTGATTGTATTACACTATGCCATTTTGTTACTATTTCTATTTCTCATGAATGGAATTTGATATTATCAAAAGGTGGGATTGTTAGAGCCAATGGTTCATATCTCTTTAGTTTGACAATATCAAATCCCTTGTTGTGTTTGATCATAAAAGGTTTGGGTATAGTGTGCAAGTTTACAGGTATAGAAGAACACGAAAATCAAGATCTGGAACCTACCGCCTAGTGCTAGAGCTATCGCCCACGCTAGCTTCAGAATTAATTCAGGAAAAGTGCTCTGTGGACTACCGTATGGAATTAGCCTTACCACGACGAACTAGATCTCTCATTGAGTGTCTAGTCATCATGTTACCGCCAGGCGATAGCCTTGTATCGCGTCGTGATAGCTTGAAAAAGTGGAAAAATATTTTATTCTTATTTTTTTCAAAATCTATTGGATAGGTGTCACTTCAACGCGCATCGACCTATCGTCGGGTGCTAGCTCTACAACCGATGGTAGCATATTTTCACAAAAGGTATAAAACCATATGTCTTTTCTCCGCATACAACAAGAGAGACATATTCATTGAAGGAAGAGAAAGCCGCCTCCCTCCTGTTCATACATGAAGATCTCTGACGAGCAAAGGACTACAATAACCAAGAGGAGTTGATCAGGTGTAATAGAACGAAGATCTTTATCACTGGTCATGCATCGCTCAATGGAGGAATCATCTTGAGGGAGAATCACTTTAAAACTTCTTTACTCTCTTTGTGTATTTTTCTCTCTTTTCTAATTATTTGTGGGTGGGGAAAATCGACCGGCGAAGGTTGTCATAATTTGGGAAGGGTTGTGTGAGAAATCATCCCGAAGAAGGGACGTCTAGATCGGGAGATCTAGTGGGGCTCTAAGACACTTCCGGGAAGGAAGGTGAAGATCTGGCTCGAAGACCATTCTGGTTAGGGAAAGGAAGAGAGCCCACCGGTCCGAGTAGTGGGCTGGTATAGAAAACAAAAAGTAGTTTGTATTTCAGGCTCTAAGACACTTCCGGGAAGGAAGGTGAAGATCTGGCTCGAAGACCATTCCGGTTAGGGAAAGGAAGAGAGCCCACCGGTCTGAGTAGTGGGCTGGTATAGAAAACAAAAAGTAGTTTGTATTTCAACGGAACTGATCACCTGCATCATGGAGATTTAGTTGTTCTTAAGTGTAAACTACTTTCATTACTTTTGAAGAAAATTATTGTTTGTTCTTTATTCTTTTTGTTTTTTTGTGGTTGTATGCTTGTAGATCTTCTAAGTGTATGTGAGCCTCGGAAAGGCATAGTTTTATAGAGAAAATGAGTTTTGTGACCTACCACCACGCGGTAGCAATCTAGAACCCCGCGGTAGTATCCATAACCAGTTTTCCCTTTGTGAAAATCATTTTTAATTCTTAAATTAATTTTAAAACTTTATTCACCCCCGCCCTTTAAGGTTGCCCACCAGATCCAATAGTGCAATCCATCAAAGTTATCTTCCTCTTCAACTCATAGAAGAGTTCGATTAAGGAGGTATTTTCCCCTCCTTCCTTGATGTTGTCCAGTTCGACGAAGCGATGATGTTAATCCCAGAATCCACAACACGATCAGCAAGGTGCCCTGGACACCCTTCTTCAGCCGCAGATTCGGTTTCTAGTCCACGCAGGTCGGCCAGCCTCCGGAGCAGCTTTCAGCCCACTCTAGGTCAGGGTCTCCGACAGCCCTCCCCCCGACTTCCTTTAGAGATGGACTCAAGCATCAGTCCGCGCAGGTCGCGGCCCTCCAGCCAGGATCACCCTGCCTACTTTAGCGGATAGAAGCTTCCAGTCTACCAAGCTCGGCAGATCGCCAGGCCGCGAGCCGAGTCTGCCCCTTTTGTGCGGACTAGCGTGTATTTTATTCTTTGTATCCTCTCACAGCTGCCCGGTTCTCCTGTACCCCGGGCAGACGGTAATTATAGCCCTGACCGTTTGGGAAGGCCCTCAAACCTATAAATATGGGGAAGTGGTGCACCCAAAGCACGCTAACTCGAATCCAGGAGCCTACTTGTTACAGGTGCGGACTCAAATCACAGGCTTTGCAGTCTCTAGCTTGCTCTTTTTCCTACCCATTTCTTCCTTGTAATCAACTCTTTGCAATCAAAAGAAAGCGTGTCGCAAGAGAGGCATTCAGGCCGCGACGGGCGAAGTCTTGTGTTGTCGTGGCATATGGCTCTGCTTCTTTCTTCTCCTGTCCGCTAGTAGATTATTGCTTGTAGCCTTGCCTTTTCCCTTCTTTTTCCCTCATGATCGAACCCTTAGTTGGTGGTGCCTTTTCCCTCATCAATAGTTAACATGCGACCTTCAGATTCAAGCAGCTTTTTGAAAGTCACTGACAGTGATGTCAGACCGTAGATCTCGCTGATCAACCCGCTCCAGCTCATTAGAGGATTATTTGTGGGATGTGCTTGAGTAGTCTCACTAGGAGGCTGAGCGATCCTGCAGAGAGCTTGACCAGTGCATAGATGCAATCAGTGAGGCGTTAAACTCACTTACCCAACAGATGGTGTCCCAGACCGCAGAAGGGCCTGTGGACACTCCAGCTCGCCAAACTCTAGCTCGCCAGTCTCTAGCGATTACGACCTCTCCACAAGCTCTCCCTCCTGCCCAGACCATAGCTCCCATGCATCCTTAAGAAGAGGAGTTTGCTTCTCTGATGAATTTATTTAGGGAGGCGGCCAGAGGATCTCCATCCCGCAACCTCGACTACAATGATGGTCGTCAGTCCGCGCATCCCGCGGATGGAGTTTGCCCTATTTATTTAGCTTAATATGAGTAGCCCTCTCCTTTCGTCGATATAATCCGGTGGAAGCCCACTCCAAGTTACTTCAGGGAGCCTTGTCTGCCTCTTTATATAGGGGAGATAGATCCCGTGGCGCATTTGCAAGCTTTTGGAGGGGAAGTTGCTTTGAGATGCCTCTCTGATGCTATCAAGTGCAAGTTTTTGGTAACCACCCTCGAAGGTCAAGCAAAAGAGTGGTTCCATGAGCTGCATCCCGAGTCGATTTCTTCCTTTGCTAAGCTCCGTAGCAAGCTCTTGTTGAGGTTTGCTACCTCGAAGATGAGGAAAGATTGTCCAACAGCCTTATTCGAGATCAAGCAGAAAAACAATGAATAAGCTGCTCGATTCATTGATCGCTTTCAGAAAGAAATTATGGTGGTTAAAAATGTGGACCCAGATTTCTACAAGGTTTCTCAAATTCACGGCGTCCGGGAGGGCCCTTTGAAGTTCAAAGCAACCACCAAGGCACCTGCCACCTACCAGTATTTGATTGCTTTAGTCAATTAATTCATTGAGGGTGAAAACGCCAATCAAACCTACATCTCATCCCTAACACCCAAGGCTGAAGGAAGGGATTCCTATGGTTCCACTGATGACCATTGCCATTTCAGGCCTCCTCTCCCAGAATATCCTCCTTCTCAGAGGGGGAGGAACTTCCTCCATAAGAATCCTTTCTTTGTCCATCAACAGTTTCTAGATCAGAAGCTGTTATTGTCCACCGCCCCTGCCTTTCCAGCGTAAGTTCTTCCAGTGCATCAGGATGCCTTGCCTGCACCCCGGTAGTAGCACAGTGACTCCGTGGAGGGGTTTTCAGATCTTGTCCTAAGTATTGGTGAGGTCATACAGATACTGCAAAAGAGGTCCGACGATAATAAGCGAGGACCTCAGGGAGATTGGAGGAAAGAAACTCAAATCTTTACTCCGAGTTCTAAAGGAAGAAGGGACACTTGATAGAGAATTGTATAGCTCTTCGCCTGCTCATTGAGAGGTTGTTTGCCGAGGGAAAGATTAAAGACCTGGGCAAAAAAGATATTCCATCCAAGCTGTCTACCTCCAAGGGCAAGGATGTAGCTGAGACTCGTTGGGAGTGTAATGAGGTCGAAGATGTTGGCCATCTGGTCCACATCGACATTGAGAACGTGTGCATCGATGCCCATGATGAAGGAACCCTGGGGAGGCTCTTCTGCATTAAAGGTGGAGCAGGGACCGAGTTTACCCGCAAATCATCAATAACAAGGGTATCTAGCTAGGCTAGAGATCGCATCAACTTCGTCTTCTTCTCCATCTAGGGGAAAAGTCATTTTCAACCAAGACTATCTTACCCCAACTACCAATCCGTTTGATGATGTTGTGGTGATACAAGCAGCCATCGAGAACTATATAGTAGGCAAGATTCTGATTGATACTGGTAGTTATGTCAACCTCCTCTTCAAACCAACTTTCGAGGCCCTGAAGACTGAAAAACCTCTACTTTCCACCGAGGGTCCGCTCTATGGCTTCTCAGGAGAAAGGAAGGAGGTTGAGGGAAGTGGCATGTTCTCTGTGACACTTGGAGGAAGTACCAAGCTGATTCCGTTCGTTGTAGTTAATGCTCCAAGCCGCTACTACGCCATCTTTGGAAGGCCCCTCCTCAATAAGTATCGGGTGGTAGTGTCAACCTACCACCTTGCAGTGAAGTTCAACAATGACATCAAGCAATAAAGGGTCAGGAGCGACACAAGGCAAGCTCAGGAATGTTATGTCCGGGAAGTCAACATTGCTGATATCAATCCTCCCATTATTCCAACTGCAGTGCATGAAGATTCTTCCAGCAAGGAAGTGCATGAAGATAGAGAAGGTGCTCACCTGTAACCTACCCAGGTGACTCAAGGAATCCCCATTGCAAAGGGGGAGGAGAGGAAGCTCTCCATCAACTCGGAGCTTCCTAAAGATGAGAAGGTTGAGTTGATCTCCTTCTTGCTGAAGAACCTGGATTTCTTCGCTTGGTCAGCGGAGGACATGCCAGGAGTAGATCAAGACGTTGCCTGCCACCAACACAACATTGATCCCAACTTCAAGCCTGTTCAACAGAAGAAAAGAGAAGTGGCGTCCAAGCTGGCTGGTCCAATCAGAGAGGAAGTCGCAAAGCTCCTCATACCAAAGTTCATCCGTGAAATACATTATCCTGCATGGGTTCCTAATGTTATAATGGTTAAGAAATCGGGTGGGAAATGGCGAATGTGTGTAGATTTCAAGAGATTGAATTAATCATGTCCCAAAGATTACTACCCCTTGCCTTGGATAGATTCTTTAGTTGATTCCGCGGTTGGGTATTCTTACATGATCTTTTTATATGCACTTTCTGGTTATCACCAAATTAGGATGCATAAGCCCGATATTCCTCATACTTCTTTCATCACGAACGACGATTATTACTTTCACCTCGTGATGCCTTTTGGGCTTAAGAATGCTGGTGCGACGTATCAACTCATGATGGATTGTGTGTTCAAAGAACATAAAGGGAGAAACCTTGATGTCTATGTTGATGATCTCCTCATCGAAAGCAAATCATTCTCTTCACATCGGTATGACCTCACAAAGACTTTCTCTACTCTATGAAGGTATAAGATGAAGCTTAACCCTTTGAAATGTACCTTTGGGGCAAGTAAGGGGAATTTTCTTAGCCATCTCCATACTCCCAAAGGTCTTACCCCTAATCCATATAAAGTAAAAACAATTCTTGACATGGCGCCTCCTCGGTCTCCCCAGGAAGTTAAGAAGTTAGGAGGAAGATTAGCAGGCCTTGAGAGATTCATCTCTCGGGTTAGAGATAAGAGTGCTTCTTTCTTTAAGACTCTTCGAGGGGCGTCCATGCTTGAGTGGACGGAAGAATGTTCAGAACCTTTCAAGCAGATGAAGAAGCAATTGACATCAACTCCATTATTGGAGATCCCTCGGGCAAGGGAAGTGTTGTTTCTATATCTAGGAGTTGGCCTGGAGGCGGTCAACTTGATTCTTGTTCGAGAAGAGGGCAAGAGGAAATTTCAAGTTTACTATGTCAACCACATTCTCAAAAGTACCGAAACGAGATATCCAATCCTTGAGAGGTTGTCTTTAGCACTGGTAATGATAGCCCGAAGACTCTGTCCTTATTTCCAGGCACATGCGATCCAAATTATAATAGATAAGACTTTGAGAAGTGTGCTGGAAAAACCAGAGCATTCAAGAAGTTTGGCGAAGTAGGTAATAGAGCTGAGTGAGTTTGAAATCTCTTACGTGCCCAGAACATCCATCAAGGCACAAGTGCTTGAAGATTTTCTAATTGATACAACTGAGTGTAGCTCGGGTCAGGCAGAAAGATCCCCTTTGGATTGGACCATCTCGTTGATGGGGACTCAGGCAGGAACTCTTCAGGGGCGAGAGTTGTTTTAATCAATCCCAATGACATCAAGTTAGAACAAGAAATAAAGTTCTTCTTCCCTACTACAAACAATCAGGCAGAGTATGAAGAACTGCTAGCCAGTCGGTGGTTTTCAAGAGAGCTTGGGATTGAGAATGCCATATCAATACCGGTTCTCTGGTGATGGCATCACAAGTTCTGGGCAACTTTGAGACCAGGGAACCCATCTTGAAGAAATATCTTGCCCTGGTCAAAGTTGAAATTGGCAAATTCGAGGGTTTCACTATTGAGCAAATCCCGAGAACCAAGAATGAAGAAGTTGATGTTCTGTCCAAGCATGGACTTCCATCGGGAGGAACTACTTTTGATCTCTTCTACCTGATAATTGATGTGGAGGAAATGTTGCAGATTGATCAACACTCCTCTTGGATGGATCCATTCATGCTTTACCTGTCTTCGGGAGAATTTCATCCATCAATCAAGGATAAGAAAAAGTTCAAAATCAAAGCAGCCAATTATTATCTGATATTCAGTGTTCTGTACCGAAAAACCTTCCTATCACTGATGGAAAGGTGCGTTTCTGAAGAAGAGGCTTCTATCGTACTTCAAGAGGTTTATTCTGGGGAATGTCGGAGCCACTCGGGAGCAAGAACTATAAAAAGGATAATTCTATGACAGGGATATTTTTGGCCCACCTTGATGAAGGATTCAGAAGCTTTTGCAAAGTAGTGTGTTCAATGTCAGATGTTATCTCCGCTTCAACATCAGTCAGCTCAGCTGCTTAAATCAATTACAACACCATGGCCCTTTGTAGTGTGGGGAATGGATCTCCTTGGTCCTTTTCCCATGGCAAGCGGGCAGCGACATTTCATCTGGGTGATGATTGACTATTTTAGCAAGTTAATCGATGCCAAGGCATTGGCAAAGATAAAAAATCAAGTGGTAAAGAACTTCATCTGGGTGGAGATAGTGTGCCGGCATGGAATTCCTATGGCAATTAACATAGATAACGGGCCACAATTCAACAACAGTGAGATGATTGATTTTTGCAAGAAAATTGGGTCAGAGCTGTGTTTTGCATCAGTCCATCATCCCAGAGCAATGGCCAGGTGGAGGCAGCAAACAAGCAGATTCTTAACTTGCTCAAGAAAAAGGTGCAGAACCTCAAGGGTAGTTGGGCTGATCAGCTTCCTTCAGTCCTCTGGACCTTGAGGACAATGCCTTCATCAGCTACTGGAGAAACCCCCTTCAAACTCTCTCATGGTTCAGAGACTCTCATTCCTGTTGAGTTTGAATTTCCAACTCCAAGAGTTCTGCTTGCCAGGCAAGGCTGAGAAGATTGGCTTGAGCTAAACAACGAAGAAATAAAATACAACTTGGATCATATTGAAGAGATCAAGGATGCAGCAACCATAAGACATGAGGAGGTAAAAAGAAGAATGGTCAGATACTATGATAAGAATGTAAGGATCAAACACTTTCAAGAGTGAGATCTTGTTCTTAAAAAGGTTGATGCTGTTGTAAGGGCCGGTTCAGTGTGAAATCTTAATCCATGTTGGGCTGGTCCGTTCATCATCAAGGAGGTGTTGAAGAACGGGGATTATCATCTGCAAACTTATGAGGGAAATGATGTATCACATACATGGAGTGGAGATGAATTGAAATAGTTTTATTCTTGAGAACCAACTCCTTTCTCCTTCATTCTTTTGTAACTTTTCAAAAATTGTTATTAATGAAAGGCCTCATACTGCCACTTTTCCAAGTGGTTTCCTATTGTCTCTTGATAACTTCAAAGGAAAACTGAAACCAGGAGACATCACCAGGTCCAATTTAAACCCCCACTAAAATCATTGTCATTAGCGTAAAACCACCATGACCAAGTGTGGCGGGGAGATTTCGCACCGTGTAGTGGGACCTTGCAGATTTTGGTGCGGTGGACTTCTTGGATTACGGATCTCGGCAGGTATCTGACTCTAACTTTGCATTTCGGAGGGTCAAGGTTGTTGTCAACTCTACTATCCATCATAAGGGATACTGTTACAGCTTTGGTGATCTTTCTTGAGCGGGCAATGTAGCCCTCGGGGAACACCTAATGTGTGCAAAGCCTTATTGATCTACTTCAGTTGTTATAGTCGAATACTCTATGGAACCCTCAAGAAGTGCATGCAGGACTTACTTTAGTCAATATGGCAGTAAACCTTTTCTCTCCTCTCATTAAGTGTGGACTGATTGCATAGCTTTTGTGACCATGTGAGGAAAGCAATCCTTCATGTGCGCACCTGCCTGCTTCATCACCTAAGTCTGTGAATCATTTCTTTCAGCTCAAGCAGATCATACTTATCATTTCGCCCAGTCCGCAAGTTTAGGTAGTGGATTGATTGCACAGCTTTTGTGACCCTTTGAGGAACGCAATTCGCCATGTGTGCACCTGCCCGCTTGGTCACATAAGTCTGTGAATCATTTCTTTCAGCTCAAGCAGATCATACTTATCAGTCCGCAAGTTTTGGCAGTGGATTGATTGCACAGCTTTTGTGACCATGTGAGGAAAGCAATCCTCCATGTGCGCACCTGCCCTCTTAGTCACCTAAGTCTGTGAATAATTTCTTTCAGCTTAAGCGGATCATATTTATAAGTCCCTTCAGTCCGCATGTTTGGGCAACGGATTGATTGCATAGCTTTTGTGACCCTGTGAGGAAAACAATTCGTCGTGTGCGCACTTGATTGCTTAGTCACCTAAGTCTGTGAATCATTTCTTTCAGCTCAAGCAAATCATAATTATCAGTCTGCTATGTCAGAAAGGTTTGGCAGTGGATTGATTGCACAACTTTTGTGACCCTGTGAGGAAAGCAATCCGCCGTGTGCGCACCTGCCATCTTGGTCACATAAGTCAGTGCGTTGATGTAGAAAATTGCACCACCAGGTAACGGGTGTTCGAATCTAATGGGGGGTATGAGGAGAATGGAAGAGAGACTACTGAGAAGCTGGTTACTCTGAGTCACACATGCAGATATAGAAAAAAAAAAGAGTGGGTCGCTAGCATGCGGCAAGACCAGACTTCGCCCTCAACGGTAAATTCAACTCTTGCGGTGGGCTTTCCCTTTATATAAAAACATGTATTACAGATTAGGTTAAGTTCATTTATATACAAAGGAAAATAGAGAATACAATAGGAGGGAGAGAAGGTCGGCGGATAGGAGAATGGAGGCCGCTCTGGTCACTTATGACTGTACAAGTCGCCAGGCCACGCGGCTTACTGCCTCGGGCCGCATAGGTCGTGTAACATCCCGATTTTTGCTAGGCCCCTCGCGCGTGCTTTTGAGTAGGGAGAACTGATTTAGGCTCAGAGAGTGCAGGCGATCATGCGCGCACTCGTGGGGAAAAGAGAAAGTGTGTCCTGTGTAGGACACGGGGGGGGACACGGGCGTGTCCCTACCCGTGTGCGTCGAGTTCTCGTGAGGAGTCAAGTTCTCGAGAGGTTTCGAGTGGTTCTCTAGAAAGTGTGTCCTGTGTAGGACACGGGTGGGGACCGTCCCTACCCATGTGCGTCGAAAACTCGAGAGGTGTCGAGTTGTTCTCGAGAAAGTGTGTCCTGTGTAGGACATTGGTGGGGACACGGGCGTGTCCCTACCCGTGTGCGTCGAGTTTTTGAGATGTGTCGAGTTCTCGAGAGTTGTCAAGTGATTCTTGAGAAAGTGTGGCCCGAGCCGGACACGGGTAGAGACACTGGCGTGTCTCTACCCGTGTGCCCATCTTCAAAAGCCGGTCGTGTCATCTGGGGCAGGACATGGGTGAGAACACGTGCATGAAAACGGCCGTGTCATGTGACACAAGTAGTGGACATGGGCGTGTCCCTACCCGTGTTGGTGTCCAAGCGACACTCGAACCGTCGATGCCGTTTCACCCGAGCAGGACACGGGTAAGGACACGGCCATGTCCCTACCCGTGTCACTTTTGTATAAAAGAGAAAAAGTGAACCCTCACCGTCTCATTCTCTTACAAACCCTATTTTCTAAAGAGGAACTTCTGGAGGAGGTAGATTTGATGGAGCCAACCAACACCGTGAGGAAACGCCACAGTCATCAAGGGAAAAACAATGCCAATGAGAAGGATGACAAGATCCATGGCCGGAAATTGCGGAACCGCTAGAAATGAGGTGAGCTTTCTCCCTTCTCCCTTGGTGCTAGATCTATAGTTATTCTTAGGCGAGACATCGACTCAAATGAGTCTTGATGTGTGAGACGAAGATTTCTAGGAGGGCCTTTCTAGAACTTGTGTTCTAATGTTTAGTCATCTTCAACCTCCCCTTCTTCAAAGTGATGATTAGGGTGTATTCGTGAAGTGGAATGGCCTTAAGAGGGTGTATAAGGGTGGAGGAAATTCTGGCTGCGATTTGGGAAGACCAACTTGAGGAGGAAGATGAACCGATGCCGTTCAATCCGCTTCAAGATACGTGCAGAAATCTGTGTTCTGCACGCAGCGAACTTCTTGGCTATTTTCAGGCAAGAAAAAGTCAGATCTGGGCTTTTGACTAAACACGAAAGTTGTAGCCCTTGAAATTACCTTTCTAACGAGTGGTTACACGCCTTCCGGTGAAGTCTGTAGCCACAGGAATTCCTGATCGAAGTACGGGCTGTAAGCTAAGCGCACAGAAATTATATTCTGTACGCTGCAGGCTTTGGAGCCGATTTTATTTGGGATACGGTCTGATCTGTATTGCAGGCTGAACATGAAATTTGTAGCCCATGGAATGATATTTCCATTGAGGGGTTACCCGCCTTTACCGGATTCCTATAGTCTCGGGAATCCCCAACCGAAGTTGTTGTATAGTAGTCTTTCCTGCACATATAGTTCTCTTGTTTGTGTTGAATTGGCTTTGGATTTGGTAGGGAGATTGTAGTACAATAACGTTAATGTTTTGGTGAATTTAGTTTATAAGTAATTGTGATAAAATATGATTAGTGACATTTGTTGGATAGATCCTTAATGAACAAATGGTGTAGTGAAGTGTACATGAACGAGATGATGTGGTGGAGGTTAGTGAACAAAAGGGTTTACGAGTTGGGATGGTAGGAATGATTTAAATATGTGAAACGATAAGGATGCACTTGATAATGGTAATACGATGAATAATGATGATGTTGGCTTAAAGTTTGGTGTACATAATTTGAAGTGATTGCAATGAACAAATCGTATCAGCTTGCTACAATCCTGAACTTAAGAAGTCATTTAACAATGGTGCCACCCCTGTTCGGTTGGTCAGTTTTTGGACAAACTGACTTAGCGGAAGCAGTGGTGTGCCCATATGTAATTCACACAAAGTTTGTCCATCTTTGACCTTAGATTATCCGACCTAACCTTAAGTTTGTACCTTACGTGTAGATCCCAGTACATGTTGAGCCGGTGAGGGGCACCCCCGCCCCGTCTGTACCTACACAATTCCAACAATCTGAGCTGGGGCAGACGCTCACAGCTATCCTAGACACCTTCAGGTTCCAAACTCAGCAAGCCCCCGTACAATAGCAGGGTCCGGGATCCACTTGGTTAAGTACTTTCCGAACACTCTCCCCTCCTGTTTACCTTGGGATGGAGTCGGCAGTGTGTACAGAAGAATAGCTCGACACTGTACAAGAACTGTTAGCAGGAATAAGGTTCCCAAACAACATGGCGGTGACCATTGTAGTGACACTCTTAGAGCTGCACGCCAAACGGTGGTGGAAGTCCCTCATGGGCTCCACTTTTCAAGGACGGATGTACACGGATATCGGTTGGAGAGAATTCTCTGAAGCCGTTTTAGAGCATTTCATCCCCTCGGCAGCTCGGGATAATCTTGAAGAGAGATTTTTGCAACTGAAGCAAGGGTCCAAGTCGGTGACAGAATACCAACGGGAGTTTCAGCACTTGGCTAGATTTGCTGACTCTTATGAGTTGGATGATAGAGGATATGCAAAATGATTCTACAAAGGCTTGCGTGACCCCCCTGAGGCAAGCCATTTTGTTTATAGCGGACTCTAGTCTAGCCAAGATTATTGATATGGCAAAGAGGTTTGAAACCAACCATTTGGAAAGTGGGAAGAGTCCAGCTGAAGGGGTGATGGAAGCCGGCCCTAGCAATAGAAGGAGATTTGATAATAGAGGAGGAAGAGGATATCGAAGAGGTGGCGGATGATTCCCCCAGAATTACATGATTTAGCGCCCGGCTCCGCAACCACAAGCATTTCCTCCACCTCAACAATTTCCGCAACCCGGTGGGTGGCAGGACCGAGTGTGCTTCGAATGTAACCAACCGGGCCACATTCGACGCTACTGCCCGCAACTATTTGGAAATGCGCCTCTCGCTTTCCCTCCGGCAGCTTCTCGAGGGCGGGGGCACATGCGTGGTTAAGGATGAGGACCATGAAGAGGAAACCCCAGGCCCACTCGGGATCAGATGTATGCGTTGGACATGACTCAAGAGAGGAACCCTCAGGAGTTGATTGCAGGTAAGATTACAGTTAGTCATTTTATTTTCATTAATATCCTCAAGTTGCTTAAAATATATTAGACACCTAGCTTGAGAATTATTCTTGACACAGGCACCGTAATGGTCGGCGGGAAACCGACCTATACGTTATTCGACACCGGTGCCTTGCAGTCTTTTTTGTCTTAAGACTTCATCAAAGATATAGATGGAGTGCAGTACTTCACTGGTATTGCTCGAAGGGTGCGCCTTCCAGACGGAACGGAGATGACAGTAAGCGCGAAGTGCGAGTTTGAGGTTCTCCTTGAAGGTAAGCTCTTCGACACCCCTACCACAGTCTTGGGGATGCCTGAGTTCGACCTCATTTTTGGCATGGTATGTCTAGATCAGCACTATACGAAGATTGACTGCGCGCAGATAAGGATCTCGTTGAGACATGGGGACTCGGAGGTCATCTTTCAAGGTATTAACTTCGCACCTCGTATGATATTATCTTTAGTCAAGGCTTTAAAAGCCCACATGAAGGGGGATTAATTTTTCATGATCTATTTCGAGCTGAAGGAGTTGGCCTTGGATATCAAGGATGTGCGGGTGGTGCGTGATTTCCCCGAAGTGTTTTCGGAGAAATTGCCAGTATTACCCCCACACAGAGAAGTAGATTTTCAAATCAAGTTAGTACCAGGTGCAAAGCCTATCTCCAGGACTCCTTATCAGATGGCCCTAAAGGAACTCGCGGAGTTTAGGATTCAATTGTAAGAGTTGGTAGAATCAGGATTTGTTCGCCCCAGCTCTTCACCTTGGGGAGACCCTGTCTTATTCGTTTAAAAGAAGGATGGAACCCTGCGATTATGCATAGACTATCGGGAGCTCAACCGACTAATGGTACGGAACACCTATCCGTTACCTCAGATCGATGAGTTGTTCGTTCAATTGGTGGGAGCGCATTGGTTTTCAAAGCTAGATTTGCGCTCGGGGCATTATTAATTGAGAATACAAGAGGATGACATTCAGAAAACGGCCTTCAGCTCAAGGTACGGCTTGTATGAGTTTACGGTGATGCTGTTTGGGCTCACTAATGCCCCATCAGCCTTCATGAGCTTAATGAACAAAGTGTTCGAGCCCTACCTAGATATTTTGATCATTGTTTTCATCGACGATATCTTGGTCTACTCCAAGACGGAGGAAGAACTCGCCGGGCATTTTGCCTTAGTACTGAAGAAGTTAAAAGAGCACGTCCTGTCCGCCAAGTTTAGCAAGTGTGAGTTCTGGCTTAAGGAGTTGCCTTCTTGGGTCATGTGATCAGTGGGGCTGGGCTTGCTGTGGATTCGGCCAAAGTGCGTGCCGTGAAGGAGTGGTCTCCTTTGAAGTCAGCGGCCGACGTGCGTATTTTCCTTGGACTTGTCGGGTACTACCACAAGTTTGTTAAGGGATTCTCAATGGTTGCTCTTCCTCTTACTTCCCTAACAAAGAAAGGTGTGCCGTATGAGTGGACACCCCAATGTGAAGCTGCGTTCCAGGAACTAAAGAACAGACTTACTTTCGCACCCATCCTATCCCTTCCCTCCGGGAAGGAAGGATTTCAAGTTTACACGGATGCATCATATCAAAGAATGGGAGCGGTATTGATACAACACGGGCATGTGATTGCCTACGCTTCAAGACAATTACAGAAGCATGAAATCAACTACCTAGTACATGACTCGGAATTTGGGGCAGTAGTGTTCGCCTTGAAGATTTGGAGGCACTATCTATACGGCGTTCACTGCAAAATATTCTAGGATCATAACAACTTAAAGTACCTCCATACCCAGAAGGAATTAAATCTGAGACAGCGACGGTGGTTGGAGTTTTTTTGCGATTATGAATATACCCTGAACTACCACCCCGGAAAAGTAAATTATGTAGCTGATGCTTTGAGCAGGAAGTTACCGGAAGCAAGTTCTGAGTCCCGGTTGGTGCGTATGGAGTTAGCTCGGATGCTTGAGGAGATGGAGATCACCTTGGTGTATAAGGACCAACCGGATGGGTATACAGAGTACTTGACTACAATGACTATAGTTTGAGACGTGCGAGACTAGATCCGGGCAGAGCATGGAAGGGATGAGGCTCTGGCCCCGGCAATAAAGTCAATTGAAGGTGGAACAACTAGCGAGTACTCTCTAAAGGACGGCCTCGTTCATTTCCGTGACCGGCTTTACATTCCCAAGGGCGGTAATATTCAGGAGGATATCTTGAGAGAAGCACACTGCTCTAAGTATTCTGTGCACCCTGGGATTGCTAAGATGTATGCCGACTTGCGGAAGACCATGTGTTGGCCGGGGATGAAGAAAGAAGTCAGGTATTTTGTTACGCATTGCGAGGCCTGTCAAAGAGTGAAGGCAGAATGTAGGAGCCCTGGTGGATTATTGTAGTCATTACCCATCCCCGAGTGGAAGTTAGAGGATGTTTCCATGGACTTTGTCTACGGCTTGCCTCGCTCCTGCTCAGGAAATGATTCTATATGGGTAATTGTTGATCGCTTGATGAAGGTAGACTGTTTCATACCTATGAAGAAAAAAGCACACGTGGATGTTTTGGTACTCTTTTTCGTGGAACAATTCGTACGGTATCATGGTATGCCAAAGACAATTGTTTCTTACCGATATGGTTGGTTTACCTCTAGGGAATGAAAGGCGGTGCAGGCATATTGTAGTTCGCGTCTTACATTCAGCACAACGTTTCACCCTCAAACCGACGGGCAATCTGAAAGGACTATCAGGACATTGGAAGACTTATTGAGGCTGTGTGTGTTGGATAGAGGAGAGCCGTGGGATAGGATCCTACCCTTGGTAGTATTCTCTTACAACAACAGCCATCAAGCTAGCATCGGGATGGCGCCCCATGAAGCCCGTTATGGAAGAAGGTGTAGAACACCCTTGTCTTGGGTGCAGGATGAAGATCCGAAGGCTTTGGGAATTGAATACATAGATAATACTAATGCAGTTATGAGGCTAATACGGGACCGCATGCTCGAGGCTCAAAGTCGTCAAGCGAAATATTATAATGCAAAGCACCGGATGGTGGAATTTAAAGTGGGAGACAAGGTATTTTTGAAGATCACGCCGATGCATGGAGTATCTCGGGTACATGGTGTGAAGAAGCTCAACCTAAGTTACGTTGGGCCCTACATCATCTTGGAAAGGATTGGCCCGTTGGCATATCGATTGGAGTTATCGCCAGAGCTAGAGAATCTTCATGATGTATTCCATGTGTCGTCACTCCGAAAGGCATTGTTGCAGCCTGAACAATATGTTCCAACCACTGACGGAGCAGTTGTGACTGATAGGTCGGTGCGACTAGAGCCTGTGTATAGTAGACAGCGAAACAAGGACCTTGTGTCGCAAAAGTGTTCCGCTAGTGAAAGTGTTGTGGTCCAATCATGGGAAAGAGGAGTATACGTGGGAGCCGGTGGACTTGATGCAAAAGCGCTACCCGGAGATATTTCATCAAGGTAATCTTTAAAAGCATATTTCATTTTATGTTTTTGTATGCTTTTCTCTCCTCGTAGCCTTAACCTGATTTCGGGGAGGAAATCTTTTATTTTGTTTATTGGATTTGTAACGTCCCGATTTGCGCTAGGCCCCTCGTACGCCCTTTTGAGTCAGGAGAACTGATTTAGGCTCAGAGAGTGCAGGCAATCAGGCACGCACTCGTGTGGAAAAGAGAAAGTGTGTCCTGTGTAGGACACGGGTGGGGACACGGGCGTGTCCCTACCCATGTGCATCGAGTTCTCAAGAGGAGGCAAGTTCTCGAGAGGTGTCGAGTGGTTTTCGAGAAAGTTTGTCCTGTGTAGGACACGGGTGGGGACACGGGCGTGTCCATACCCGTGTGCGTCGAGTTCTCGAGAGGATTAAATTTCTCGAGAGGTGTCGAGTGGTTCTCGAGAAAGTGTGTCCTGTGTAGGACACGGGTGGGGACATGGGCATGCCCCTACCCATGTGCGTCGAGTTTTCGAGAGGTGTCGAGTTCTCGAGAGGTGTCGATTGATTCTCGAGAAAGTGTGGCCCGAGCAGGACACGGGTAGAGACACATGCATGTCTCTACCCGTGTGCCGATCTTCAAAAGCCGGCCGTGTCATCCGGGACAGGACACGGGTGAGAACACGTGCATGAACACGACCATGTCATGTGACTTGGGTAGTGGACACGGGTGTGTCCCTACCCGTGTTGGTGTCCAAGCGACATTCGAACCGTCGACGCCGTTTCACCCGAGCAGGACACGGGTAAGGACACGGTCGTGTCCCTACCCGTGTCACTTTTGTATAAAAGAGAAAAAGTGAACCCTAGCCGTCTCATTCTCTTACAAACCCTATTTTCTGAAGAGGAACTTCTTGAGGATGTAGATTTTTCTTGAGCCAACCAAACCCGTGAGGAAACGCCACCACCGTCAAGGGAAAAACAATGCCAATGAGAAGGATGATAAGATTCATGGCTGGAAATGGCGGAACCACTAGAAATGAGGTGAGCTTTCTCCCCTCTCCCTTCTTGCTAGATCTATAGTTATTCTTAAGCGAGACATCGACTCAAATGAGTCTTGATGTGTGATACGAAGATTTCAAGGAGGGACTTTCTAGAACTTGTGTTCTAAAGTTTAGTCATCTTCAACCTCCCCTTCTTCAAAGTGATGATGGGGGTGGATTCGTGAAGAGGAATGGCCTTAAGAGGGTGAATAAGGGTGGAGGAAATTCTGGTTGCGATTTGGGAAGACCGGTTTGAGGAGGAAGATGAACCGATGCCGTTCATTCCGCTTCAAGATACGTGCAGAAATTTGTGTTCTGCACGCAGTGACTTTATTGGCTATTTTCAGGCAAGAAAAGGTCCGATCTGGGATTTTGACTAAACACGAAAGTTGTAGCCCTTGAAATTACCTTTCCAATGAGTGGTTACAGGCCTTTGGGTGAAGTGTGTAGCCATAGGAATGCCTGATCGAAGTACGGGCTGTAAGCTAAGCGCATAGAAATTATATTCTGTACGCAGCAGGCTTTGGAGCCGATTTCATGTGGGATACGTTCTGATCTGGGTTGCAGGCTAAACATAAAATTTGTAGCCCATGGAAAGATCTTTCCATCGAGGGGTTACACGCACTCACCAGATTTCCTGTAGCCACAGGAATCTTCGGTTGAAGTTGTTGTCCTGCAGGTGTTCTGCACCTGAAATTCCTGGATTAGTTTTATAATTGAGTTGATCGGAGGAAGAGGCTTGGTAACAATCCGACCTTAAGTCGTAGGTAAATCATAATATGCATGGTTGTGATAATTCAATGCATGTTGAAACTATTGGATAGACCCCACTTAAGCTAATGGTGAAATGGCATGAGATTTAATGAAGTGACTTTGTGGGGGATAGCGAGCAAATGATAATTAGTTGTCTAATCACGAGAATCCTAGAAATTGTGTATTCAGTCAGTGTTGATTGATATGATTATGTGTTGTGATAATCGGATGAGTAACTAATGTGCTCACGAGTGATTGGCTTGGTAAACTAAATGTTGTTGGTGCCGTGAGAAGAGTCATGAATGGATGGTTGGGCTTGGCCCTCGTGTTATCTCTGAGGCTCCTTATATGCCACAGTGTGGTGGAATTGCAAGCGGTGTGAGTCGACACACGGTGTCGTAATCCTGGGTTAAGGATTGTGTGGCAGGTCTACGAGCTCGTCAATCGTCACACCGATGGGATTTGACAGCTAGACCTTGGGCGGTTGGGCTTGGTCCTTGGGGTTCACGTCCCGAGGCTCCTTCCGTGCCAAGTGAACGGTTGGGCTTGGTCCTCGTGCTCTTTTCCGAGGCTCCTTCCGTGTCACGCATAGGCCAGTTTGGGGCTAGAATCTCAATGCATATCTACCCGAGACACCCGCTGAGCTGTAGTACGCATGTGAGCTCCGTTGTTGTGTTCCTACCATTGAGGCGTACGAAGGCCTAGGCTAGGTAGTGTGGAGACCATGCTAGTAGTCGAGATGCCCACTCCACTGTCACCGTACGACCATGACAGTTGATGCCTGAGAGGTTAGCTACCTGCTCGAAAAGTGGGAACTTCAAGTCTGTGTCGACATAGTGAGTGCATGTGCGTGTTCATGGGTGAGCCATTGCATTGCATACATGTCATTACACTCTATTGCATACACAAGATCCTCATCGTATTAGTTTGTATGGGTACTCATATACGATGAGTTACTTACTGCTAAACGATCCTCAACTTATTTTTTTGTATGGGCATTCATATAAGTGTAGTTATATTCTGTTATATTGTTATACTCTCATGCTGCTATATAAGATAGAATTGCTAGAATAAGTTGTTGCTTATTTATTACGCTGCTTAATTCACATTGAGATATATATCACCTACTTGTACCTAAGTTTCATTTATATTATACCCATTTCCTTTCTCCGCCCGGTGCCGAGGAGTCGCTGGGGGAGCGGATGTGAAGCCACTTAGTCTTTATGACTAATGTTTGCTACGTCTTCCTTTTTAGGAGGAAACCCCACAGGTGGAGCAGCAGGGTATACAGCCGGACATCCAGGCTAGGACGACAGGGCCTGAGGGGTCGGTGTCGTCGCTATCATCGGTTACTGATGTGAGTGAGAGAGGCTTTTGTTGTACCCATTTTTGGAAAACTATTTACATACTCTGATGTTAGAAGCTTGTTGAAGCTTCTCTACTGTTGATTATTTTATGGACTAACTGCTTGAGGGTGGATTTGGCTTCTATGTTATAGTTGGTTGGGTTGGCAATGTATGATATTGGTCATGGCCTGCAGGATAGGTGTCCTGTGATACAGGCTAGCCCGAGTGTTAGTGCTACCGCAAGGCGGCTGTTTTGGGCATAAGACCCCTCTCGTGTCGTGTGTTGTGTTCCGGGAGGGGGGTCTTATAGGTCGCAACGCCGCGCAGCTTTCTGCCTCAGGCAGCACAGGTCGACATGCCGGTCAGCAGTCAGGCTGCCAGGCAGGATGTGCGAACTGATTATCTATAACCGCAACCTTGGTCCCCTCTCGCTTTCGTCCCACTCTGAAGAGGTTTGGGGCCTATTTATACGCTCGGGGAGGAATTTAATAGAACTGGGCCTAGTGATGTCTCCCTTACGGTTTGGGCGGACTCATAAGATAGGCCGCCCCTACTGGGCGGACTCGAAGAGTAGGCCACTCTAGCTGGGCAGACTTAGAAGGCAGGCCGCCCCTGCTGGGCGGACTCGAAGAGCAGGCCGCCCCTACTGGGCGGAATCAGAAGGCTGGTTGCCCCTGCTGGGCAGACTTGAAGAGCAAGCCGCCCATGCTAGGCGGACTCAAAAGGCATGCTTCCCCTGCTGGGCAGAGTCGAAGAGCGGGCCACCCATGTTGGGCAGACTCAAAAGGCATACTGCCCCTGCTAGGAAGACTCGATGAGTAGGCCGCCCCTACTAGGCGTACTTAGAAGGCAGGCAGCCCCTATTGAGTGGACTCGAAGAGTAGGCAGGCAGGCCTCCGCTGCTGGGTGGACTCAAAAGATTGGATGTCCTTGCTGGGCGGACATGAAGAGCAGGTCACCGCTATTGGCCGGACTAAGAATGCAGGCCTCCCCTGCCAGACGGACTCAGAAAAGCAAGTCGCCCCGCTGGGAGGATTCATAAGGCAGGCCGCCCATGCTGGGCTGAATCGAAGAGGAGGCTGCCCCTGCTCGGCGGACTCAAAAGGCAGGCCACCACTGCTCGACGGACTCCAAAAGCAGGCCTCCCATACTGGGCGGACTCAGAAGGTAGGGCACCCCTGCTGGGCGGACTCAGAAGACAGGCCGCCCCTGCTGGGCGGACACAAAGAGCAGGCCGCCCTTATTGGGCAGACTCAAAAGGGAATGCCGCCGCTGCTGGGCGGACTCAGAAGGAAGGCTATCCCTGTTGGGCGGACACGAAGATCTGACAGCCCCTACTGTGCGGACTCAGAAGACAGGCCGCCCCTACTGGCCGGACTCGAATAGCAGGCCGCCCCTGCTAGGCCGACTCACAAGGTAGGCCGCCCCTGCTTGGCAGCCTCAAAGAGCAGGCCATCCCTTTGTGGGAGGACTATATCTTCTGAGCCGAGCGACCTGTAGAAGAAAAGTGGAAAATTGCCGCCTTGGAGAGGATCGCCGATTTCTGGGTTAACATAATCCCCGCAGATTTTTAAGTTTTGAAGGGAACTTCGAAAAAGAAGGTCTTACCCACGAAATTAATGATCCTCCCCCAAAGATTGTCAGAAAAGAAGGTGTACAAAAAAGAGAGCAAGTACCTTATGTATCCTATAAAGAGTCTAGGAACACTTACTTTATTCTTCTGCAAAGGAGGAGAATCAAAGTAAGTATAAAGGAGATGTATCTCGTGAGTACCTGAAATAAACCAGCAAAGTGAAGAATACATTTGAATGCCTTCTTGTTGAGATCTGCAAAATAGAAATTAGTGCAAGTACTAGAAACAGAATGAAGCGTGAGTACCAAAGGAGAACTCGCGAGCACCTGGTAGTCCTTACAAAAGAGAAGTCAAAGCAGGAAAAAAGAAAATAAAAATGCAAGTACCTGAAGAGAACTTGCGAGAACCTACTTATCTCTAAAAAAGAGATGTTAAAGCAGGTAAAATAAAATGAAAATGCTAGTACCTGAAGAGAACTCGCGAGCACCTGCTAATCTCTACAAAAGAGAAGTTAAAGAAGGTAAAAAAAAATGAACAACGCAAGTAACTAAAGAGAACTCACGAGCACCTTCTAGCCTAGGCAAAGGACAAGTCAAAGCAGGTAAAAAGAAATGAAAATGCGAGTACCTGAAGAGAACTCGCGAGCACCTGCTAATCTCTGCAAAAGAGAAGTTAAAGCAGGTAAAATGAAAAAGAAAAAACGTAAGTACTTGAAGAGAACTCGCGAGCACTTACTAATCTCTACAAAGGAGAAGTCAAAGCAGGTAAAAAGAAATGAAAAATGCGAGTACCTGAAGAGAACACTTGAGCATCTGCTAATCTCTACAAAGGAGAAGTCAAAGCAGGTAAAAAGAAATGAAAAATGTGAGTACCTGAAGAGAACTCGCGAGCACCTACTAATATATGCAAATCCCTTCAATAAAGAAGGACCGTAGCAAGCGTTTAGAATAAAACCAGAAAAGGAAAAACAACTACTTGAAGATTATAGACATAGGTGACCAAGTGGGTAGGGCTGCATTGCCTTCCTCAGCGAGGTCACAAAAGCTGTAAACTCAAGGAGGAGAAGGAAACATCTCAATTAGAATAGAGAGGTTATTTAATAATGGACTTAAAGATAAAACTGAGAAGGAATTTGAGCAACTACCATGTAGGCTCAACAATAAAAATAACAAGCAGCCACGCGAAGTGGATATTATTTCCTAGAGAAGCTTTTGGGTACCCACCCGAAGTGGATTTAACTGCTCTAAAAAAGGCCACCATGAGGAGTGGATCTGATGCCAAACTGGAAATAGGGCTACCACGCAGAGTGGGTTTAATTGCCACACGTTTCCTTAAGCAACTACAGAAAGAAGGCTTGGTTGCTTCTTTGGAAATATGGCTACCACGTGAAGTGGGTTTAATTGCCGAAAGTTTCCAAAATAGGTTCTATCATGCGAGCTATTGAAGCAATAAATGCTTTGGTAACACAAATTTTACCTCTAATTAATTTGAGATTAAGTACTCGACGTTGCAAGAGAGGATTTTACAATGATGTTTTCAAGCAATATATTCCTGCAACTTGCCTTCTTTCAGCAATTTCTCTATGAGATTATGAAGAGCTCTGCATTACTCTGTATCATGACCCACACACATGTGGTATTAAAAGAATAAATCCTTGTGGCATCTTCGACCAGGCCGCATGAGGGAAGGCTTTGCAAATTCTGGCTCCTGCTTGATGATTTGAAGAACTTCCTTCATAGAGATAGTTAAACTTGTATACTTTCTTTTTGATCCAGCTTGCTTGTATTGGCGAGAAGCATGAGGCTCATTGTTAGAAGTTCGAATTGATATATCTGAGTCATCAAGACTCGACTATGAATCCTTTGATTGAGATGTAGATGAATTCCCATGATTAAAATATGCTTCTGATGGAGACGACAGCCCCCACCTTTTGGATGACGGCACGCTAACGGAAGATGTCCCCTCGTCTCCAACAAAGGATTTGCGGCGCCGCAATGATCGTACGGAACATCGCTACAACCTCCGCCCGCGGCGCAAGACAACCAAATAAATTATCATCTTTTATTTTTGAGAACTATTAATTTTGATGCTTTTATTTCTTTGGAGTGTTTTATTTTATTTGGGCTACACATAGCCAAAACCTTTATGTTAAGCCTATATATAGGCATGTCTTATTTAGGTTTCATCAAGTTGAATGAAAAGAAATTCCAAACCCTAATCTTGCTCCCCTCTATTACTCTCTCTCCCTCTCCCTCTTCCCCCTAGCCGCCAATCTCTCTCTCTCTTCCCCTCCACATTTCAGCCACCCTCTCCCCAACTCCCTCTTCATCTCCAAGCCGCTGCCTCCCCTCTCTACCATCTCCTCTCGGCTGCTACCCATCCCTCCTCAAAACCGCCAGCCCTCCAACTCCTATAGCTCCGGCCGCCCTCTTCCCAAAGCTTGGCCGCCCCCTCCACCAAACCCGATCTCCCCCTTAAAGGAGTCGGCCAACTCCTTGGCTAGGAGTGAGGCCGTGGCGACGTCTTGCATCCACAGAAACGGAACTTCGGCATGACGCGGCGAAGGCGGATAGTCTTCATCCATTCGGCTCTACTCCGGCGAAACCGTGGGAAGTGTTCCTACGACAATAGTTGGAATCATCTATTCCGACGGGGGTAACGAACTTCTCCACCGTATTGTGTTTCCCTCTTGATTTTTCCTATGGCCGGACGATTTTTGCATTGATTTTGAAGCATAGAATAGCCTTGGTGTTTAATCCCGGTTGGGTTGCATTTGTTTTCCTTAGTTAAATATTTTCCGAACAAGGTTTGGCAAACCTCGCATCTTTTTGTTGGGAGAGATCCACCACTTTCGAATCGTGGTTTTCCGGTGGATCACTTTTGGTACAACATCGCTCGGCCGGGCCCAAGATTGACCCATTTAGCCGGAGAGAATATTGGTTTATCACCCCTATTCGCTCACCTTGCGGGTTGGCTATCCGTTCGTTGGCTTAACAAAATAATTCTGCGTATTTAGCATGCGGTGCGGTTGTGTGCGAGTGCGGAATCGGGATAGTCGAGCGTGGTAATAATCCGTTAGCCTGTCGCCTCTAGTGAGTCCCCCCCAAGCCTACATCAAATTGGTATCAGAGGGAGGTTCACGTCAATTTCCAAATTGACCCCCTCCACCATTTTGTGTCGCGTTCCCCGCACTTTTGTTTGCGCGTTAGTTGTCAAAATCACAAAAAAAAAATCTGTTTTGGTCTGCCAATAGCGGTGCAGATTTCTTAATTTTCAGCAAAAAAAAATCAGAATTTTTTTTTTAATCATTCTCATTTTTTTTCTTAGTAAGAAAATCAAAAAAAGTATTATTTTCGGTAAAGTGTCTAGCAGGATTAATTCCACCAGTGGTCTGTCTAAAACTGTTTCTTCACTTGTGCATGCACACTAGGCTCGGTACGGAATATCCTCCGTCATCTTCCAATATGGACGATGACCGGCCGGAGGGTCGTCCCCTCACGGAGATTGAGGAGCTCCGTCAGGATTTCACGGAGCAGATGACGGCTATTCGGGAGGCTGTTCATGCCATGAGGTTGCAACAAGGAGCACCTTGTAATCCACCTCCGCACCAACGGGCGGGAGAAAATCACAATCCCTACCCCCACCCTCCTAACGAGCACGCCCCTCGAGCACCCTACGAGTTTGATCTTACTCAGGCTGTCCGAGTTAAGCCGCCTTCCTATGATGGATTGGGAGACCCCCAAGTCTTCCAGGACTGGGTCATGGAAATTGAGTGCTACTTCGAATGGTATGCTCTCAACGATGCGGACAAGGTGCGAGTGGCGAGGATGAAACTATTAGGGCGAGCCAAGATCTTTTGGCTGAACGAAGAGAGGCGCTTGCGTGTAGAGGACGACGTTAGGCCCATCGGTTGGAACAATATGAAGGCTAGGTTGACCGAGCAATACGTTCCCACGTACCACCGAACACAGATGTTTGACGAGCTGGCTACCCTTAAGCAAGGGGCGAGGTCGGTTTCTGAATACATGAGCTTGCTTAAGGATATGATGGTCCGTTGTGATGTGAACGAGATGCCCGAGGTCACCCTCTCCAGGTTCCGTAAGGGCCTCAACCCCGACATCCAAGGGAAGTTATTGCGATACGGCCACACGGACTTACACGTGACCTTCAACGCTGTGTTAGACATCGAGAAGCACAACGCGCTGAAGGGAAAATCACGCCCTTTCAAGAAGGGAAAATCCATCTTAGGACCCCCCCTGCACCCGGCTATAAGGATAAGGGGAAGTACCGGTCCTCCGATTCTTCCTCCATAGTGGTGACGGCTAAAAACAATAGGAGTCCAACGGGAGAAAGAGTGCCGATAGGGAGAGTCAGCAGGACGAACGTCACCTATTTTGCTTGCAGGGTTCAAGGACACTACGCTAATGATTGTCCTACTAAACCCAAGCCTCTAGAACTGTTAGATGCCGCTGGCGGATCTGACGACCTCACTTATGAAGCGGAAGATTTTAGTGAGTCGGATGGCGTGCCGAGTGATATGGATGACGACTCCCACTTGATGGTGATGAGATGTATTTTGGCCACCCCTCAGCCGTTAGACGAATGGAATAGGACAAATATCTTCTCGTTAAACTTCAAGAGTGGTGAAAAGTGGTGTAGGTTGATCATAGATAGCGGTAGTTGCATGAATGTCGTTTCTGAGGCCGCCGTGAAGCGCATGTCCCTAGTTACGGAGCCCCACCCCCACCCGTATAAGGTGGCGTGGGTGAAAAAATCATCCCTCCCCGTAGCGAAGCGTTGTCTAGTTCCCCTCACCATCAAGGCATACACCGAATCGATTTGGTGTGATGTCATCCCCATGGATGTGTGTCACGTCTTACTTGGCCGCCCTTGGTTATTTGACTATGACGTCACCCACTATGGTCGGGCTAACACTTATGAATTCAAGTTCAATGGCCGCGTCATTGTCTTGAAGCCCTCTCCTCCGAAGGATCCTTCGACCCCGTCTAAGGACACCGTCATCCCAGTCGAGAAGAGAGCGTTGGGTCTTATTGGTAGGAAGGAACTCACCCGGGCCACCTTCATGGACGGAGTTCTCTATGCTTTAGTTTGCCTCCAAGTTAAGGACGATGCGGCGATAAGTGAGCGCTTACCCCCGGCATTGAAGTCACTCCTAGAAGAGTTTGTGGATGTGTATCCGGATGAGCTCCCGTCCGGGTTACTCCCCATGCGGGACATCCAACACCCCATTGACTTCATCCCCGGTTCCTCCCTGCCCAACCTTCCCCAATATCGCCTCAATCCATCAGCGCATTTAGAACCACAAAACCAGATTTCGGACTTATTGCGCAAGGGATTTATCCGCCATAGCATGAGTCCATGCGCGGTGCCCGCCTTACTTGCCCCCAAGAAAGACGGCTCGTGGCGGATGTGTGTGGATAGTCGGGCCATAAACAAAATCTCTGTCAAGTATCGATTCCCTATCCCCCGCCTCGAGGATTTGTTAGATATGTTGGCCGGCGCCTCGATCTTCTCCAAGTTGGATCTTCGGAGTGGTTATCACCAGATCCGAATTAGAGAAGGGGATGAGTGGAAGACCGCCTTTAAATCTAAGGAGGGCCTTAGTGGTTAGTGATGCCGTTTGGGCTATCCAACGCGCCCAGCACGTTTTCTAGGATGATGACCCATGTTTTTCAACCTTACATGGGGAAATTCATTGTGCTGTATTTTGACGACATCTTGATTTTTAGCACCTCCACGAGTGATCATGAGGCGCATCTAAGAGTCATCCTAACCACGTTAAGATCCGAAAAGTTATTCGTAAACATAAAAAATGTACCTTCCACGTAACCTCTGTCGAGTTCCTCGGTTACATCGTTAGCTCCCAAGGAATCCATGTAGACCCCAAGAAGGTGGAGGCCATAAGGGATTGGCCCGAGCCCGCCAACATTCGGGACGTGCGGAGTTTTCACGGAGTCGCCACTTTCTACCGGCGGTTTATTAAGGATTTTAGTAGCATAATGGCGCCCATAACCGAGTGCATGAAAAAAGGTGAGTTCTCTTGGACAAAGTCGGCCGCCAAGGCTTTTCAGCTAATCAAGGCACGCATGTCCGAAGCCCCCCTCTTGCGACTCCCAGATTTCTCCAAGATTTTTGAATTATCATATGACGCTTCGGGGGTGGGGATTGGGGGCGTATTGAGTCAAGAAGGTCACCCGGTGGGGTACTTCAGCGAGAAGCTTGCCGGTCCGAAATTGAACTATTCTAACTATGATCGGGAATTCTACGCAGTCATCCGATGCCTCCAACATTGGCGGCACTATTTGCTTCTGAAGGAGTTCGTCCTCCTATCCGATCACGAGGCGCTACGCTTCATCAATTCGCAGTCTAAGGTGAGCCCACGACATGCTAAATGGGTCTCCTATCTTTAGGAATACACATTCATCATCAAGCATTTGAAGGGTACCCTCAACCGCGTAGCGGACGCCCTTAGTCTTATCACCTTATTACTATCCACCTTAGAAGTTAAGGTGGTGGGCTTTGATAGGATCAAGGACGAATATGCCCACTGCCCAGATTTCAAAGACATATATTTCACTACTCAGGAAAATCAACCCACGACCATTTCTTTGTTTTACATTCGTGACGGGTATCTTTTCAATCATTCGAGGTTATGTATTCCCCGCTCATCCCTTCGTCATTTCATTGTGTGGGAACTGCATGGTGGCGGGTTAGGAGGTCATTTCGGCCGTGATAAGACTATCGCGTTAGTTGAGGACAAATTTTATTGGCCCGGCCTTAAGACTATGGTTAGTAAAATCGTGGGTAATTGTCGGGCATGCCAGTTGGCCAAGAGAAATAAGACGAACACGGGGCTTTACACCCCCCTCCCGATCCCTTCGACGCCTTGGGAAGACGTTAGCATGGATTTCATTCTAGGCCTTCCGATCACGTTTAGGCGTCACGATTCGATCTTAGTTGTCGTTGACCGTTTTTCCAAGATGGCTTACTTTATCGCTTGCAATAAAACTAATGACGCGTCACATGTCGCTCAACTTTATTTTAAAGAGGTCGTAGGTCACCGCGGCGTCCCAAAATCGATAGTCACTGATAGAGACGTAAAGTTCACGAGCTATTTTTGGAAAACTTTGTGGAGGATAATGGGCACCAAACTCCTATTTTCTTCGGCCTACCATCC
This sequence comes from Platanthera zijinensis, assembly GCA_039513925.1. Taxonomy (NCBI): domain Eukaryota; kingdom Viridiplantae; phylum Streptophyta; class Magnoliopsida; order Asparagales; family Orchidaceae; genus Platanthera; species Platanthera zijinensis. The sequence goes on from CM077079.1 coordinate 146,862,167, forward strand.
GCAGACGGATGGGCAAACGGAGGTTGTAAATAGAAGTTTAGGTAGTCTGCTACGTAGCCTTGTGGGAGACCACAAGGGTACATGGGACCTTATCCTTCCGCATGCTCAGTTGGCATACAATAATTCCAAAAATATGTCCACGGGTCTATCCCCGAATGAAATTGTGCATGGCTATAAGGCCCCGGTGCCCCTTGACTTGATTCTGTTACCCCCATCTTATAAATCAAGCCAATTCGCACAAGATTTTGCCTCTCACATTCATGATCTGCATAAGCACATCAATGAGACACTTAGCACAACATATGCGTCTTATCAAGCTAATGCCAACGCACACAAAAGAGTGTCCCACTTGAAGGTTGGCGATTTGGTCATGGTGCGTCTCATTCCTGAACGGTTGCCTACGGGCACCTTAAAAAAGTTAGCGGATCGGCGAGCGGGACCTTTTCGGCTTATAAAGAAACTAGGAGACAATGCTTTTCTGTTGAAATTACCACCTGACTGGGGGATTTCCCCCGTATTTAATGTTTCGGATTTAACGCCATATATTGCTCCGCCACTTGAATTATCTTCTTGTCCGTTTAATTCCACTTCACAGTCTCCTGGGTATGGGGTTGAGGGGGGTTATGGAACACTCTCTCCACCGGTCTCCAACGGAGGTAGGCTTAATGTTGATGCTTTAGATTTTCCTCCTTTGCCGCCTAATGCTTTCCCCAGGTTTGCCAGGACAGATTTTTTGCCGGACAGGATTCTCCAGGATGACGTGTTCCCCTCTGCTGATGGCGATGTGCGCCGCTACTTGATTCGTTGGCATGATCGCCCCGCTTCGGAGGACTCTTGGCTCCCGGAAGCGGAGGTTGGTTTTTTGGATGAGGGTCTTCTTCGCCGGTATCTTCAAGCTCACTCATCGGTGATGAGTCCTTTCACGTAGGGGAGGATTGATGGAGACGACAGCCCCCACCTTTTGGATGACGGCACGCTAACGGAAGATGTCCCCTCGTCTCCAACAAAGGATTTGCGGCGCCGCGATGATTGTACGGAACATCGCTACAACCTCCGCCCGCAGCGCAAGACAACCAAATAAATTATCATCTTTTATTTTTGAGAACTATTAATTTTGATGCTTTTATTTCTTTGGAGTGTTTTATTTTATTTGGGCTACACATAGCCAAAACCTTTATGCTAAGCCTATATATAGGCATGTCTTATTTAGGTTTCATCAAGTTGAATGAAAAGAAATTCCAAACCCTAATCTTTCTCCCCTCTATTACTCTCTCTCCCTCTCCCTCTTCCCCCTAGCCGCCAATCTCTCTCTCTCTTCCCCTCCACATTTCGGCCACCCTCTCCCCAACTCCCTCTTCATATCCAAGCTGCCGCCTCCCCTCTCTACCATCTCCTCTCGTCTGCTACCCATCCCTCCTCAAAAACGCCGGCCCTCCAACTCCTATAGCTCCGGCCGCCCTCTTCCCAAAGCTTGGCCGCCCCCTCCACCAAACCCGATCTCCCCCTTGAAGGAGTCGGCCAACTCCTTGGCTAGGAGTGAGGCCGTGGCGACGTCTCGCATCCACGGAAACGGAACTTCGGCGTGACGTGGCGAAGGCGGATAGTCTTCATCCATTCGGCTCTACTCCGGCGGAACCGTGGGGAAGTGTTCCTACGACAATAGTTGGAATCATCTATTCCGACGGGGGTAACAAACTTCTCCACCGTATTGTGTTTCCCTCTTGATTTTTCCTGTGGCCGGACGATTTTTGCATTGATTTTGAAGCATAGAATAGCCTTGGTGTTTAATCCTGGTTGGGTTGCATTTGTTTTCCTTAGTTAAATATTTTCCGAACAAGGTTTGGCGAACCTCGCATCTTTTTGTGGGGAGAGATCCACCACTTTCGAATCATGGTTTTTCGGTGGATCGCTTTTGGTACAACATCGCTCGGCCGGGCCCAAGATTGGCCCATTTAGCCGGAGAGAATATTGGCTTATCGCCCCTATTCGCTCCCCTTGCGGGTTGGCTATCCGTGCGTTGGCTTAACAAAATAATTTTGCGTATTTAGCGTGCGGTGCGGTTGTGTGCGAGTGCGGAATCGGGATAGTCGAGCGTGGTAATAAACCGTTAGCCTGTCGCCTCTAGTGAGTCCCCCCAAGCCTGCATCAGCTTCATGCTGAAATATTGGGAGATTTGGATCCTGATCGCATTGCAAAAAGTTGTGATTATGATCAAGAGGTGGATAGTTATGAAGAGATCTATTATCTAGCCGGTGACATGAAGTCTTTTTTGGTGATTGAGCCATCTAATCTAAACGAGAAATATAGTTATGATTCACTGCTTCACCTCCAATGAACATATTTTCATAATCAATAAGATCTCTATAGGTTTTGAGCTCCTTTACAATGGGTTCAAATTTTATAGGGCCTTCTCGAACTCCTCTTATGAAATCAACTTTATAGAAATCTTGATCAACATTTACAATGTCTAGAGTTACCTTTTGGAATCGGTCAACGAAGTGAGCATAAGACTCGTAATATCCTTGCTTGATCTAAAAAAGAGCTCCTAAGTCTTTCTTTCTCTTCCTAAAGGTTCCAAACCTCAAGAGGAATTCTCTTTGAAGATCGTTGAAGCAAGTTATTGATAGAGGCAGTAAGTGGCAGAACCAGTCCAATGCTTGAGAACCAAAAGATATAATAAAAAGCTTGCATTTGATACCATCTGATAGAGATTTTAACGAAACGATTGATTCAAAAATTTGTAAGTGAGAAACTGGATCACTCGTCCCCGAGTAGACTAACAGACGAGGTTCTTTGAAATCATATGGAATGACTTCCGTTCGAATATGAGGTGTGAAGGGAGAAGAAACTTTCTCTTCTCCTGCAAAAGATGTTAGTCAATCAGGTATATGAGGATAAGCATTCGTGTTTACCTTATGAAGCTTGTGATGAGAGATGTAAACTCCTCCATAGATTGTAGGAGATCGTAGTCGCTACTTTAGACGGACACTTCTGAATGATTAGAGGGGCACTCGAGATCTTTTGACCGAAAATCCTTGAAGACATAAATTACTGAAATAGAAAAACTTCAATAACTTCCAAACAGAGTGGAATTTTGGCAATCCAAGGCCGAAAAAGCATCCAATTAAGCCGGTTCAGACAAGCTTTGAATTTCTGAAATCGGACACCCAGATCAAAAGTTATGACTATTTGAAGTTATGGTGTATTGTGAGCTCAATCTCATGTCTTCATTGCAACTGCTGTTCAGCAACAGCTCAGAATCTGAAGGTCGCGTGATAATTGTTGATGCAGAAAATTGCACCATCAAGTAACGGGTGTTCAAATCTCATAGGGGGATGAGGAGAAGGGAAGAGAGACTGCCGAGCAGCTGGTTACTCTGAGTAGTGCATGAAGTTAGAGAGAAAAAAGAAGAGAGGGCCGCTAGCATGTAGCGAGACCAGACTTTGCTCACCGCGGCAAATGCAACAGGAGGGAGAATATAATAAGAAGGAGAGAAGGCTGGCGGATCGGATAATGGGCATCCCTTAGGTCGCATAGGTCTCCAGTCCGCGCGGATTGCTACCTAAGGCCATGCGGGTTGCTGCCTCAGGCTGTGTGGGTTGCTGCCTCAGGCCATGCGTGTTGCTGCCTTAGGCCGCGCGGGTTGCTGCCTCAGGCCGCTCTGGTTGCTGCTTCAGGCTGCACAGGTTACAAAGTAGGATGTGCCAAATGACTTTTTGTCGTCGCGACCTTGGTCCCCTCTCGCTGTCATCCTCCTCTGAAGAGGTATAGGGCCTATTTATAGGACCTAAGAGGAATCTTCTAGAACTAGGCCCAACGATGTCACCCAAATGGTTTGAGCGGATAGAAATGGAGTCCGCCTATGCTGGGCGAATTGGAGAAGAGAGCATCCACCTGTAAGCAGACTGAAGAAGTGGACCCCCACTACTGGGCGGACTCGAAACAGAGGTCGCCCCTACTGGGTGGACTGAGAAGAGGTCGCCTCTAATGGGCAAACTCGAAGAGCAGGCCTCACCTGCTGGGCGGACTCAAAGAGAAAGCCACCCCTTTTTGGCAGACTCGAAGAGTAGGCCACACATATTGGGCGGACTCAGGAGGTGGGTTGCCCATGCTGGGAGGACTCGAAGAGAAGGCCTCCCTTGCTTGGCGGACTGGATGAGGAGGCCGCCCCTGTTGGGGGACTCAAAGAGCAGGCCGCCACTTTTGGGCGGACACGAAGAGCAGCCCGCCCCTACTGGGCAGACTCCAAAGGTATGGCGCCCCTGCTTGGTGGACTCTAAAGGGAGGTCGCCCCTTTGCGGGCAGACTAGACCTTCTAAGTTGTGTGACCTATAGAAGAAAAGTAGAAAATGACCGCCTTGGAAAGGATTGCCGATTTCTTGGTTAACACTGTGAATCATTTCTTTCAGCTCGGACAGATCATACATTATAGTCTGCTCAGTCCGCAAGTGTTATTACTCTCTTCAGTCCGCAAGGTTTGATCTGTCAGGTCGCTAAGATATATTTCTTTCTTGGGTGATGGGGTTTACAATTTTTGTGACCCTGTGAGGAAAGAAATCCGCCTTGTGCGCACCTGCCCGCTTGGTCACCTAAATCTGTAACCCATCTTTCTTAGCTCGCAGAGTGATTCATCTATTTCTATATTATTCTCTTCAGTCCACATCGTCTTAATATTATCAATTATGCGATCTGGATGGCTTTTTAAAGATGCATTTAAATCATATTCCAGCCAAATCTCTCGGCGAGCTAAAATATTAACTGTTACGACCTAAGTTTCTTATTTCAGCTATCTTTTAAGCAGCAAATACTTCACCAATCTCTAAGTTTTCGAGCAAGATTCTATAGTTATGCGGACTAGTTTTCATTAAACTATTGTTATGCTTACTTGTTTTCATTAAACTATGGTTATGCAGACTTGTTTTCACATAACTATGGTCTTCACTAATCATATTCCTTTCACATTCCCTTGGCGAGCAAGTTTAATAGAAACATTCAAGAACAAGATGAACAAAATAAAGGAAATAACAGAAGACGCGAGCTGAGCAAAAAATATCCTTTGTATTGATTAATATCAGATTTTTAGCCTTTAAAGAATTGGCGATTTCCGAACGGAATCCGCCACACTCTTTACAAAAAAAACAAAATACATTTTCTATGTCAAGCTCTTGTGTTTCTTAGTCGCAAGAGATGCATCTGAGCTTGAAGATCCATCAACATTTTCCAGAGGCGAATATCCCTCCGACTCGCTATCGCTACCATCAACACTAACTATCCAGGAACTCGTTATGCGAGCTCCCGTCGTCAGAGCTGGTAGCAGAAGCGGACTCGGCGGGCTTGTCTACATCTCACGACAATGATCCATCATCCTCAGCAACTTCTACAGCCGCGACCTCCTCCTTTGCTTCTTCTTCTTCTTCTTCATCAACCACAGCTTTGGCCTTCGCAGCTCGCTCCATTTCCGTGACCAGGTTCTCCATCTCTGGGAATAGCTCGAGGAAAGGCACGCTATACACCCCTTCCTTTACAAGGCCTTTTGTAATGAATTGCCAGACTGCGACCTTCAAACTTTCCTTTATAAAGGGAAACATAGCATCTTGGAAGCTTGGATTTTCGATGTTATAGGTGGTCTTCAGAGAAATAAATCAAGTCAGGTCGCGGCAGACATAAAATAGAGATCACTGTGAATATTGATCTTACTGACTTTCTTTCTTTTAGAAGAGCGGCATGAGCTCCTAACCCCTTATTTCTTTCTTGTAGCCACTTCCCCTCTTCCTGAAGTCAATCGTTTTCCTTGAGTAGGTCTCTAGTCAAGCAGCACATGTAATGGCTTGTCACCAAGCTATTCGCGTGAGCCTGGGATGCCAGAAGCGGGAGCTCGCTAGGCGGAACAAGCTGGAGGTCGAGCAGGTTGCGCTTCCCATACATTGCCGAGCTTGCGACGTGGGCGTGGCGGGATACGGTGGAACTCATCCAGGAAGGAAGCATTGTGGAGAGGTGGACATGTTCGCTTTTATGATGCCATTGAATCATCGGGTTTCCCCGAAGATCCTTCTGCTTCTTTCTGAAGCCGCGGAGTTCGAAGATTTCATAAGATGATTAGTCCGTAGCAGTATATCCCTCTTCATTCCTTTTCCTTGCAACCTCTTTCTTCCTCTCCCTTTGAGTGGGAGTAAGGCCACAGGGAGTTTGGGGGAGGTTTACAAGAATCGTCAAGACCGCTGCAAAGAGAAGGAGAAGTTAGATTCTTTTTCAGACTGCGGCGAGCACGATTCCAGGTTGAAAAAATCAACACTTACTCTCTTGATGGGCCAGTCCGTCTACACCCGGCAACTGTGGGATGTAATGGTCAATGTCAAGCCTTGCTCCATCCAAGAGCTCAACGATTGCAGCCTCCACTGCGTCAAGCTTAAAGCTCTTGAAAATTCAGTCTGCTTGCTCTTGCGGATGGGTGTGCTCAAACCCAAGGTCGCCCTTGAAGATCAAAAACTTGGAGGTCCAATTATGAACCTTGTTGGATAGATTCATAACCTTCATCCCCCTATTGTAGAAGTAGATGAATCCCTTGTACGGGCACCCTCCATATTGAGTAATGGAGCGGGAAGAGAAAATTTTCTTGAAAACATTCAAGGAAAGGCAATCTTCTCATATCACAAGAGATAAAGCGATATATAGCGGCCAGCGACTTTGGTGTGAGCTGCCCCAGAACCATCCCATAGTGTTTGAAGATCTTTGCGATATCCCACAACAACAAAAATTTGAACCCGCAATCAAAGTTATCAACAGGGATCGCGATCTGGGTGGCGGTCGAGAAATTTATTCTTTCTTGGTCTTGTGGAAGGCGGACATGGACTGGAGAGCCCGACATATACTACTCAATGAATGCTTGTAGAACGACATCATTCTGCTTGCATTTTTTGTGATCGGCAGCATGGATGGCACCTGCAGCATCAGTTCTCGCGAACACCGTCTTTCGAGATCGCAGGGACTTCAACTTCGGTCGTATTTCCTGCAATGAAGAAACAATAAAGCCCTATTTATAGAATTTAGGTCTAACAACTTTTCAGCCAGACCACGTAGCTTTCTTGTTCAGTCCGCCCAGCCCGTAGTAGATACAGCTGCTGATCCTAGAAACAAGTTTCAAGAGCTAAATATAAATAAAAGTACGCAGAACCAGATTTAATTCGCTCTGTTCGCATGAAATTCAGCATTACCAAGCAAATATACAATTTTATTTTGCAGATCGCAATAATTGTTTAGATCGCACAGGCCGCAAATATCGCAGTTCACAGTAATAAAACACCATACAAATTGTTCACATAATTATACAACATTCAAATGTCAAATGTTCAAAGTATTCATGCTCCAGGCAGCCTCGGTGATCTCGTCGATCTGGTTTCCCAGGTCGCTCCTGTAAGTCTCTACACAAGTGAGCCGTTTGATTGCTTCATTGTAGCACCACTCCATACAGCTATTGGATAAAGTAGTGCATCGAGTTGAAAGTCTGGTTCAGCTGAGAAGCTTCCCGATCAACCCAGCTCAAAGGGACCAAAGGATCAATTATTAGCCTCGGCACCTCGTCCGGTGCAGCCTGCCCTCCTTCAGCCGGATTCGAAGACTCTATTGGAGCATTGCGATCTGTCATTCGCGGCCTCTCAGGGAGGACTCCGTCACTTTGCTTACTAATTCCTTCCCGCACCATGTCCAGGTATTTACCCTTGAAGTAGCGGGCATCACCGTTAGACCGCCGCTTCTCCCTCATAATTTTCATAATCGACATAGCAATGCTGGCGACCTGGTCCCTTAAAGCTTTCTCCCTATCTTTTCCTTTTGTTAATTCAACTTGAAGATTTTCAACTTTATCTTCAAACTTCTTCTTTTCTAACATAGCCTTGTTCAGGCCGTACTGCTAATCTTGGGGTGAGGACTCGCCAAGGACGATCACTCTTGGTTGCTATGAAGTGACATCAAGAGATGGAATGTACTCGCTAGTTTCGATTGAGCCACCCGGAGACTTCCGTCCTGCAATAAAGTTCAAAAATTTAGCCAAGTCACGACGTACTCAAAGTGCAAAGAATAAAGACGCTGCTATCCAGACTTTGGGTAATTACTGCAACGAGTTTGCGGCTATCAAAGACAAGTCACCTTATGCACTCTGGATCAAAAGCACTTATGCGTCTTTTCCATTCTTGATGGACTTTGGCTCTCTTCTCGGCCGCCACACTTGTGGAAACAATAATGTCATCGTTCTCAGTTATGATCTTTATCGTCTTCGAATTTGCGATAGGGGACTTATAAAGCCAAGGGTGCTTAATGTGCCTAGGCACCATTTTAAGTTTACCTGACGGGAAGAGCTCGACAGTAGTCCACAGATCTTCAGCCTGCTTGTCCGCCATGCTCTTTCCCGAGACCGCATCCGCATTAGCCTTTTCGGCGACGATCTGTTCCTTGAGTTTCATCTTCTCATCTCCCTCAGTAGCAGAGTTGAGAGTGGGATCGCTCATCTTGACTCCTAGTTTCTGAACTACTGGCTACAACGCCTCCAACAAGGATTAATAAATATCATTTAGCTGATTTTTGTCTATGTTGTTGGGTATCTAATCAGTAGATAAACTGACCGTAGACAAGGAAGCATCATTTCCAAGGATTGCGGCCTCTGGAGTAACGAAGCCGGTCTCCGAAACCTCATTTTGCGGCATGGATTGTAAGCTTGCAGCCCCAGTCCGCACTGAGACATTTGACTCTTTCATCACGCACATTTTTTTGCTACCCGATCAAACACGGTGGACTTGTCCCTTTTCCTTTTCTTCTTCTGAGAAGGTCCCTGAGCATCTCCAACCGGAGATCTCTATATTTAGAGATTCATCTCTATATTTAGAGATTCCTGTTCTCCAAATATGGAGAACATGGAGAACCAATTCCAACCATGTTCTCCATATTTGAAGAACATGATTTTTTTAATATTATATGTATAAATAAATATACATTTATTAATAATATATTTATATAATTTACATATTTATATGTAGAGGTGAGCAAAAAGACTGGGCCCAAAAAGCCCGCCTGGGCCCGGCCTGGAAAAAATCTTGTTAGGTCTGGGCCCGGGCAGGACTGGTCCAGGCCCAGGCCGGTCCTGAGGGGCCTAACAAGACCTTAAAATATAGATTTTGCCTGGCCCGGCCCGGGCTAGGCCCAGTCTTGGCCCGGTCTCAGGCCTTGCCTGGGCCCCCAAATTGCCAAGACACATGCTGCCGGCAACGTCTCTATGAACGCATAGGTGAACGGCGTTCAACTATTTCATGAAATAGTTGAACGGCGAAATAGTTGAACGCCGTTCAACTATCTCATGAAATAGTTGAACGGCGAAATAGTTGAACGCCGTTCAACTATCTCATGAGATAGTCGAACGGCGTTCGACTATCTCATGAGATAGTCGAACGGCGTTCGACTATCTCATGAGATAGTCGAACGGCGTTCGACTATCTCAGAGATAGTCGAACGGCGTCCGACTATCTCAGAGATAGTCGAACGGCGTCCGACTATCTCAGAGATAGTCGAACGGCGTCCGACTATCTCAGAGATAGTCGAACGGCGTCCGACTATCTCAGAGATAGTCGAACGGCGTTCGACTATCTCAGAGATAGTCGAACGGCGTTCGACTATCTCAGAGATAGTCGAACGCCGTTCGACTATCTCTGAGATAGTCGAACGCCGTTCGACTATCTCAGAGATAGTCGAACGCCGTTCGACTATCTCAGAGATAGTCGAACGCCGTTCGACTATCTCTGCCGTTCGACTATCTCTGAGATAGTCGAACGCCGTTCGACTATCTCTGAGATAGTCGAACGCCGTTCGACTATCTCAGAGATAGTTGAACACGGCGTTCAACTATCTCATGAGATAGTTGAACGCGGTTCAACTATCTCATGAGATAGTCGAACGGCGTTCGACTATCTCTGAGATAGTTGAACGGCGTTCGACTATCTCATGAAATAGTTGAACGGCGTTCGACTATCTCATGAAATAGTTGAACGGCGTTCGACTATCTAATGAAATAGTTGAACGGCGTTCAACTATCTCATGAAATAGTTGAACGGCGTTCAACTATCTCATGAAATAGTTGAACGCAGTTCAACTATTTTATGAAAGAGCCGTTCGGGTGAACGGCTCTTTTATGAAAATAGCCGAACGTTGTTCGGTTTTTTTTTAATTAAAAAAAATTATTTTTTAATTAATAAAAATAATGACGTTCAACTATAAAAGAGCCGTTAATAGTTGAACGGCGTTCAACTATTTTTATAAAAGAGCCGTTGGGCTCTTTTTTAATTAAAAAATTATTTTTTAATTAATAAAAATTATGCAGGCCTAATATAAATCTTAACATAATATTAAATATTAAATAATTTTTATTAAAGGTTTTTTTTAAATTTGATTAAATATTAAAATTATTTTTTAAATTTTTATTAAAGCCGAACGACGAATTTTAAAGCTTTTTTTTTTAAATTTCAAATTTGATTACATAACTAAAATACAACACACATAGCATAATTCAAAATAAAAAATTATATTTGGAAATAATTCTAAAATTCAGGGAGGTCATCATCGGGTTCGCTACGACTTACGCGTGCGCTTCCCCCTGGTTGTTCTCCTCTATACCCGGGTACTCCATAGTCGCTTCCTCCATACTGGCTTTCTCGATACTGGCTTCCTCCATACTGAGGTCCTCCAAATTGAGGTCCACCAAATTGAGACCCTCCAAATTGAGGTCCACCAAATTGAGACCCTCCAAATTGAGGTCCACCAAATTGAGACCCTCCAAATTGAGGTCCTTCGTGTGTGTCTCCTCCATAATGACTTCCTCCATATTGGCTTCCTACATGCCAACCTCCTCCAAATTGATGTCCTCCATGTTGATCTCCTCCATAATGGTTTCCTCCATCACCACTACCTCCATACATGCCTCCTCCATACCCGGTAGCTTCGAGTGATGATGATCCTCTAAATAGGGATTGTTTCACATTTTTATTCATAATTTCTTGTTTTTTTTGCCGAAAATATTGCCGCTCTGGAGTTCCTTTTATGCTTTCTAAATCAATCATCATAATATCATGATCTTGTTTAGCAGTCTGAAGTTCTAGTTTTTTCTTTTCATTTTCGACCTTTAACTTCAAGAGTTGAGTCATAGAAGACCTATCTTTTGCTCGTTCTTCTTGTCCTCTCTTCAAAATTTCTAAGAATTCTTCATTTGTTTTAAAATGAGTTTCAATATCCGCCGACTTTTTACAACTAACTTGTCTTCTTCTCTCTTTTTCTTTCTTTCTTCCAGTAGGTCTAGTATTTGAAATTGAGGCCGGAGATTCTTCATCACCAGTACTATTACGATTCATTTCATTGCTGTCTGTGTTTAGGTCTATTCGTCTCCGTTGGGTGGGAGAGTTAGAATCAAAAGGTTGTGACATGTCAAAATGTTGAGAGTTGTTACCTTCTGTAGTCCCGGACAACTCTATCCACTTCTCTGTATTTTTCAAAATTGACCAAACATGATCAAACAAAAAGCCTCTTTTCTCGTTCGGATCTTCTCCATATAAAATTTTGGCCTGATTAATCTACAAACAAACAATAATTAAAATATAATGATTCTTTAATATATTATGTAAAATATAAATTAGTACTTACAATATCGAGTTCAGATGCACCACTCGTATTTCGTTGCTCAATTTGTCGAATACATCCTCGAAATTTGCTAGCCTTACTTGCTAACAATGACCAACGACAGGAGAGAGATTTAGGGGTTCTCTGTCCTAAACAAGTTGCGGGTCTTGTTTTGTGAAAAATCACTGAAACTCTTTCCCACATCCTATGCTCCTTCTGATTACTACCCATAACTTGGTCTTCAGATACCTCAAGCCATGCATAGCATAGTGCTTGATCTTCTTTCACTGAGAATGCTGTTCCCCGACTGGAAGTCATGGTTAAGGAGAGAAGGAGTGCTCTTCTTAACTAAGGAGAGAAAGAGTGATTGATCTTCTTTTGCTTGCACTTCATGTTGGTGAGATACTTATAGAACTAATGCTGGTGATGAGAATTCAATGGTGGTGATAAGAATCCAATGTTGGTGATAAGAATCCAATGGTGGTGATAAGAATTCAATGCTGGTGATAAGAATCCAATGCTGGTGATAAGAATCCAATGCTGGTGATAAGAATCCAATGCTGGTGATAAGAATCCAATGCTTGTGATAAGAATCCAATGCTGGTGGAGAATCCAATGCTGGTGGAGAATCCAATGCTTGTGGAGAATCCAATGCTGGTGGAGAATCCAATGCTGGTGGAGAATCCAATGGTGGTAGAGAATCCAATGTTGGTGTGCTGGGGTTGTGGAACACTTCCGGTCCTCTTGTTTCTCCGGTCGTCGAACTGGGTTCGGCGTCGAACGTCGAACCCAGCTCGACGTTTGGCGCGTCAAACCTAGGTAGACTTGCACATAAAGACCCCGGTCGGCTCTTTTTATAAAAAAGCTGTTCGACTCTTTTATAAATAGCGGTAAAATATGGTGTCATTTATCCTTAGATTGAACATAATTAAAAATAATTAAAAAAAATCTGCATATAAAACATGATCCTAAACTAAGTGAATTGGTGTTCATACACTAAAAAATATTATTTGTGAGTGAACATTTTATTAATGCGTTTAAAAACTTTAGCATTGAACAATATCGAGAATATATAGCTTCATTGCTCGACGCTCCTATTTATAAAAAATATTATATTAAAGAGTCGAACGGACAAAGCCGCCGTTGGACTCTTTTATAAAAGAGCCGTTCGGCTCTTTTCATAAAAGAGTCGAACGGCCAAAATATGGCCGTTCGACTATTTTATAAAAAGAGCCGTTCGGCTCTTTTTATAAAAGAGTCGAACGGAACTGCCGCCGTTCGACTCTTTTATAAAAAGAGCCGAACGGGTCTTTTTATAGAAGAGTCGACCGGTCTTAATGTGCACGGCTAAACCTAGGTCGACGTTCGGCCGAACTCGACGATCGTCGAACGACGTTCGACGATCGGACGACCTCGACGGTCATTTATGCTGATGCCTATTTAATTCGATCAGTTATGCTGATGCCTATTTTAGGGATGCGACCAATACTGGTAGAGAATCCAATGCTGGTAGAGAAACTAATGCTGGTAGAGAATCCAATGTTGGTGGAGAATCCAATGCTGGTGGAGAATTAAATGCTTGTGATAAGAATCCAATACTGATGGAGAATCCAATGTTCGTGATAAGAATCCAATGCTGGTGAGAGGATCCAAAAATCCTATATAATCATCACTTCCCTTCTCATTTTCCGGCTAACTAACTAACTTTCTCTCATCCAAAAAATGAACTACGGTGCAGGGTCATCTCATTTACGATCTTCATCGTCTTCGGATGATGAATTATTTTATCAACAAATTCATCAGTGGGAAGAAGACACAGCTGAATGGGAGCAAGAAGATGAAATTTTGGCTTGTGCTTATGCGTCAAACACAGCCAAAATTGCAGCTCAACTTCACGGAGATGAACTTCCGAGATACAGAGGTTCAACACCTGGTCATGCGGTAATCAATAGGGGCAGGATTGAAGGTGATACTAGATTGTGGAATGACTACTTCTCAGATCATCCCACATACGGGGAAACATATTTTCGAAGAAGATTTCGAATGCGAAAGAATTTATTCCTTCGTATTGTCGCCGCGGTGCGGGAGCACGATAATTACTTCATTCAAAAGAAGGATGGTCTTGGAACGCTTGGATTGTCAACTTTACAAAAAATTACGGCAGCATTCCGTATGTTGGCATATGGAACAGCAGCTGATAACTGCGATGAATACATTCGAATCGGTGAGTCAACCGTGATCCAATGTTTGAAGAGATTTTGCAGGGCCATTGTACAAGTGTACAAAGACGAATATTTGAGATATCCCAACGCCAATGATGTTGCTAGATTATTACGGAAAGGTGAAGAACGAGGATTTCCAGGGATGTTGGGAAGTCTAGATTGCATGCATTGGCAGTGGAAAAATTGCCCGACAGCATGGGCAGGACAATATTCAGGACGGCACGGTGGGCCAACAATTATTCTCGAGGCAGTAGCATCTTATGACTTATGGATATGGCACGCATATTTTGGTTTACCAGGCTCGAACAATGATATCAATGTCCTGCAAGCGTCTCCTTTGTTTGCCAACTTAGCACAAGGTATCACGCCTCCTACTAATTATGAAATTTTGGGGAAAAAATATGACGTTGGTTACTACTTAGCCGACGGAATATATCCGAAGTGGTCAACACTAGTTCAGACTATTTCACATTCACATGACAAAAAAAACAACACTTTGCAATGATGCAAGAAGCATGTCGAAAAGATGTAGAGCGGGCATTTGGAGTTCTTCAATCAAGATTTGCGATAATTAAGGGGCCTGCCCGATTTTGGGATAAACATGTTTTACACGATATCATGACTGCTTGTGTTATAATGCACAACATGATTGTCGAAGACGAGCGGGATGAAAATGACTATGCCACTATTTCTACTCCATCACCAACTCAAAATGTTGAAGAGTTGAACACTAGTGAAGTCGAACGATTTCGTCAGTTCCTAAATCGGCATAAAAAGATCAAAGACAGAGATGCACATTTTGCACTTCGAGATGCACTAGTTGAACACTTGTGGGAACGACATGGAAATGAAGCAATGTAATTTTGAATATTTTATGCATTTTAATTTGAAATTTTTTTTTATGCAAGTTTAATCAGTAAAAAAGTCTTCTCCTTCTTTTTGAATGCCAAATAATAATTAGAATGTATTCAATATTAGTCTCGTTTTGTAGGTCTCGAAAAAATAATTTTATTGATATATTATATATCACAATTGAAAAAATATTATAGCGGGTACGAGAATTTATAGAGTATACGAAAAATTCATAAAATAAAGAATTAAGTAATTAAAAAATTAAAATAATAATAAAAAACTAAATGCCGGCCACGGCATTTCCTCTCCCCCAACTCTATATTTAGAGGAGGAGAGAGAAGATCTCCATAAATGGAGAGGGAATTGCCGAACGGTTGGAGGCGAAAAATCCGGCAAAAATGCAGATTCTGCATTTATAGAGACCGGTTGGAGATGCTCTTATCTTCACTTATATTGGCGGAGACCTAGCCTATGCTCCACCGCTTTTCACGGACAGTCTCCAGGTTGGCAACGGTTAGGACCTGGGATGGAGCTTGATTCTCAGCTAGCTCTTCTTCAGAAAACTTCTTGTCTTGGTCAAGATCAATGTTGGTTTACTGTACCTCTACAAATGAAACCTCATTTTCCAGATTTATGCTTAACATGAGCGTTCCCGAAGAGGATTGGTACACTTCCATGTCAGGTATAGAGTCCGCAGTTTTCTAGTGTTCAATTATCGCCAGTGGATTCGATGCTTTGTCCGCGCTTTTTGCGGGATTTCCAGAATTAGAAGAAATCGCGTGCTTTTCATTGGCAGGCTCGTCAAGTGTGCGTACTGGGTAATCTATCGATGGACCCCTCGCCGAAGTTTCCCCTGTGGGGGTGGACTGGCGTCTTCTCCCTATTTACAACCTTCTTGGTCTTAGTTTGGGGATTGGGCCTCTCGCCTCTTGAAGAGAATTTGCCGAAGAACATTACCAGCTAAGGCATTGCGGACTGGAAAGTGCAAACTGCAAGGAGCGAAAAGCGACCCGTGAAGATGGGAATTTTTTGCAAATGATGACCTTCCGAGGATATTTATAGCGCTGGCAGTATTAATGATAGTTGTGGACTTGACGGTTAAGCTAACATTTTCGAAGTTTTCAGAAACTTAAAAATGTGCGGGGATAATGTTAACCCCAAGAATTTGCAACACGATCCGCAAGGTGCTCTAGTCACCCTTCTTCAGCCGCGGATTCGATTTCCAGTCAGCCCAGGTCGGCCAGCCTCCGGAGCAGCTTCCAGCCCACTACAGGTCAGAATATCTGACATGCCCCCAGCTTCATTTATATATGGACTCAAGCCTCAGTCCGCATAGGTTGTTGCCCTCTAGCTAAGATCATGCCACCTGCTTTAGGGGACAAAAGAATCCATTCCGCCCAGCTCGAAAGATCGTCAGGCCGCAAGCCCAAACTGCCCCTTTTGTGCGGACTGGCATGTCTTTTCTTCTTTATACCCCATCACCGCTGCCTGGTTCTCCTGTAACCCGGGCAGCCAGTAATTTTTGCCCTGCCCGTTTGGGCAGGCCCCCGAACTTATAAATAGGGGGAATTGGTGCACCCAATGCACGCCGACTCGAATACATGATCCTACTTATTACAGGCTACGGACTCGAATCTCAGGCTTTGTGGTCTCAAGCTTGCTCTCTTTCCTGCTCTTTTCTTCCTTGTAATCAACTCTTTGAATTCAAAGGAAATCCCATCACAAGAGAAGCATTCAGGCCGTGACAGGCGAAGTCTGGTGTTGCCGTGGCTCATGGCTGTACTTCTTTCTTCTCATGTCCGCTAATAGATTACTGCTTGCAGCCTCTCCTTTTCCCTTCTTTTTCCCCCGCGATCGAACCGTTAGCTATTGGTGCCTTTTCCCGAATCAACAGGCGAACAGTGGCTTCATTGGTTTCTTGAATAAGAGGCAGAATATCATCTTGGAATGAATAGTTGTCTATATCATAAGCCACCTTGGAAAGTCAAGCAGAAAATTAGATTATGCGATCTCAAAAGTAAGGTCGCGGAGGACAATGTTGATGCACGAAATGCACCCTCTATTCCGGCAAAGGGAAAAGGAAGTAGGGGAAACTACAAGTAACCGTTTACTAGCGGATGAGAAAAGAGAAACAGTAAGGACTGATGATCGCGGTGACACCAGACTTCACCCGTCGTGGCCTTAATGCCTTTCTTGCGATGGGCTTTCATTGATTGCAAAAAGATGGTTACAAGTTAAGGAAGAAAAGGGAAGAGAGCACGCTGGGGGCCGCAAAGTCCGAGATTCGAGTCCACAGCCTTTAACAAGTAGGCTCTTGGATCTGAGTCAGTATGTTTTAGGGGCACAACTTACCCCTATTTATAGGCTCGGGAGCCAGTACAAATGGGCAGTGCTAAAATAACTGGCTACCTGGGGTACAGGAGAACCGGGCAGCGGTGATGGGAAACAAAAAAAGAAAAGATAAGCCAATCCATGCAAGAGGGGCGGACTGGGCTCATGGTCTTGAACTTCCGTCTGTTGCAGCAAGTCGCGATCCTAGATGGAGGGCCGCGGCCTGTGCAGGCTGACGCTTGTGTTCACTTGAAGTGGAAGCTGGCGGACGGGGCTGCTCCAGAGAATTGGAGACCTGGACGGACTGGATAATTGAGTCTGCCGCTGAAGGAGGCTGGTCGTGCTATAAAACATCCCGTCTGGACGACCTGGGTGGACTGGAAATAGAGCCTGCTGCTGAAGTTGGATGACCTAGGTCCCTTGAACATGTTGCAGATTTTTGGGTTAACATAATCCCCGCACATTTTAAGTTTCAGAAAACTTAAAAAATATTTGCTTAATTGCCGAGTCTGCAACCCTCATTAATGTTGTCAGCGCTATAAATACCACGGGTGATTTTCCATTTACCAAAAGCTGTCACCGCAACAGGTCATTTCTCACCACTTGCGATCTACACATTACAGTCCGCCATGTCCGGGCTAGGAACATTCTTCGGCAAATTTTCTTAAAGGGAAGAGAACCCCATGACACCAATGAAAACCAAGAAAGTTGTCAAAAGAGGAGGAGCGACTATCCACCTTGTAGGAGAAACTTCCCAAAGGGATAAGCCAGTTGCTTAGCTAGTCCGCAACATTTATGAACCCGATCGTGAGAAGTCTGCGGATGACTCCGCTTCGCATAACGTGATTCCACCAAAACGTGCGGACGAAGCATTGAATCCACTTGCAATCACTGATAAGAACCCCGCAGACTCAGCGGACATGGGCGTGAAACCGTCTGCTTTTGGGAATGCTCATGTAGTGCATAGATCTAGACAAGGAGGTTTCGTCACTTAATGCCCAGCAGCCTGTCGTCGATCTTGAACAAGAGAAGCGATCTGCTGAAGATCAAGTTAAGAATGAAATCCCTTCTCAGTCCTTGGTCGTCGTGGACCAAGAATATGTCCACGAGAATATATTAAGCTTGGAGCAGGTCGTTGTGGACTAAACTGAGAATGAGGGCCCTTATGAGAAGAAGAAATAGGAGAGAGATAAATCTTTCTTTGCTGACCGGGTAGAGAAGAGGCTGTGATTGAGGAACGAAAAGAACGTCTCTGTGCAGTCTGGGGGTACGAGCTTGCAGCACAGGGCACGAGAAAAGGACGTTCCAGAGACTTGCTTCGTTACTCCAGATACTCAAATCTCAGGAAGTGATTCCCTGTCCACAGTCAGCTTATCTACTGTTGAGATACTCAACTCTTTAGATAACGACCAACTTGATGCCATTAATCAATTTTTTTTGGATGTATTGCAACCAGAGGTATAGATATTGGGGGTGAAGATTGACGATCACCCTTCAACACCTGCGATTGAGGGAGATGAAAAGAAGAAGCTGTGGGAGAAGATTATTGCTCAGGCCAAGGTAGACGAGGTTTAAGAGAAGATCGCGGCGGACAAGCGAGCTGAGGATCTGCAGGCTGCTGTTGAGCGGATGTGGTCAGGTAAACTCCAACCGGCGCCTTAGAACTTTAAGCGTTAGTGGCTTTATAAATTTCCCCTGCGGAAGACAAGACCGATAAAGATCATCACCGAGACTGATGACATAGTTATTTCAAGAAGAAAGGTGGCCGAGTTGAGAGCAAGAGTCCATCGAGAATCGAGAAAGCGTCTAGGTTCTTTTGTCCCGGAGTTCGTGAGGCGGCCTGTAATTGTAAGTCGCTATCTCGCCGCGATGATTTCCAAAAGAAGAAGCTGATGGATAAGATTGTTTCTCTGGGAGATGAAAAGAATGGATAAAGATCATCACTGAGGGAGATGAAAAGAAGAAGATGAGGGAGAAGATTGTTGCTGAGGCCAAGGTGGATACGGTTTTATAGAAGATCGTTGCGGAGAAGCGAGCTGAGGATCTGCGGGCTGCTGCCGAGCGAATGTGGTCAGTTAAACTCCAACCGACGCCTAAGCACTTTAAGCATTAGTGGATTTATAAATTTCCCCTGTGGAAGACAAGGCCGATATAGATAATCATCGATACTGATGACATAGTTATTTCAAGAAGAAAGGCGGCCGAGTTGAGAGAAAGAGTCTATCGAGAATGGATAAAGCGTCTAAGTACTTTTAACCCAGAGCGCTTGAGGCGGCCTATATTCGATAGTCGCTATCTCGCCGCGATGATTGCAAAAAGTCTGATTTTGATCTTTGCATTTTGAGTCCACTGCGACCTGGATTTAAATTTGAACTTTGCTTCCTTTGTTTCAGGACATAATTCGCCACCTATCTCTACTGAACCTAGCTAGATCATGCCATCTCCAGAAGCAAACATTTCAGAGAGACCTGACGCGATCTCTCTTAGTGAGCCCGCACAAGGCGAGCACTCCGGCCTAGATAATTTGGTAATGTTAGAAAGGAAAAAGTTTGAAGACAAAATTGAAGATATTCAAGCTGAGAAGAAAAGAGGAAAGAGCGAGAAAAGGCTCTGGAGGACCAGATCGCCAGCATTTTAATGGTGCCTGAGAAGAGCGACAAAGAAAAGCGGCGGCTTGGTGAGACATCCTCCACTACAAGGAAAAGTATTTGATCTGATGTGAGAAGGAAAAATCCAACGAGGTGCCGAAGTCCCTGTTGGGAGGACGCAATTGCCAGATCATACTGCTTTAGTAAAGGCATCGGCTTCAATAGAAGGTGGGCAGCCCGCGGAGGATGAGGTGTCGAGGCCGGCAACCGAGCCCATGGTTCCTCTGAGCCGGATAGATCAGGAGGCCGCATATATGCACAACAATTTCAAATCCATGCATCATTTTATCTATCAACTATATTGTGAAGTGCTGCAAGAAGGTGACCAGGCGGCACATCTTGGTAGGGATAGATAGGAGCGACCCACGCGACCTAACCGTAGAGGTCGCTGATTCCGCGTTTAGCGTGAACATTTGATATTGGTTCTATCCTATCTGGGTTTTGAACACTTATTGAACTGTTAAGCGATCTGTTCGATCTGTATAATATGGCAATCTGTGCGATTTGAATAATATTGCATTCTTCGTGATGCGAAAATCTTTCTACAGGATGATGTTGAATGCGAACTATGCAAACTGCTTATGTGTCCGCATCTTTTGATTTAAAATGTTGCTTTTAGGATCAGCGGATGGATATGCGGCGAGCTTGATAGACTGGAATAATAAGCTACGCGGTCTGGCTTAGAGCTGTTAGACCCAAATTTCTATAAATAGAGCTTCATTGTTTCTTTAATGTAGGAAATGCGATCGAAGCAGAAATCCCTGTGGTCTTAGAAGACGGTGTCGGCACGTATGATGCAGCAGTCACCTTTCATGTTGTTGACCACAAAAATACAAACTGACAGAGGCCGGCTTAGAGGTTTTTGTTGAGAAGTACATGACGGTCTCGCCTGTTCTTGTCCGCCTTCTAGAAGAACACGAAAGAATAAACTTTTCCACCGCAACCCAGATCGTGGTGTCGATTGATCATTTTCAGTGCGGGTTAAAATTCCCTCTGCTGTGGGAGATCGCAGAGATTTTTGAACAATATGGCATGGTGCCGGTGCAGCTCGCACCGAATATGCTGGCTGCTATTTATAATTATATTTCATAAGTGTGGTCTAAGAAGATCGTGTTTACTTTAAATATTTTCAGGAAGATTTTTTCTGTCCGCTCGATAACAACGATTGTAGGTCGCCCATATAAAGGCTTGATTTACTTCTACTGCAGAGGCATGAAGTTTATGGGATTGTCGAATAAGATCCATAACTGGACCTCTAGGTATCTGATTTTTGAAGGTGACCTTTGCTTCGTGCACACTTATCCACAGGAACGCGCAGACTCTGTCTTCAAAAGTGTCAAGCTTGATTAGGTGGAGACCAAGATCGTTTAGTTCCTGGCGGGCTCCGGGCTTGATATTGAGCATTACATCCCGCTGCTGGCGAGATTGGACATCCTAGCTCGCTAAGAGAGTAAGTTCTGCGACCTGCTTCTGTAGTCACTGCGACCTGAAGTGTTTTGACAATTTCTTTCTTGAAGCGGTCTTGGCATTACATGCAAATCCACCGCAAACTCTGAGCCACCTAACCCCTACAGAAAGGGAAAGGAAAAAGGGAAAAAGCTAGGAAAAGGAAAGAGGAGGGCGATCCCGCCACGGGCTACTCCTCTTTATAAATTTTTGGTCTGGAGGGATTTGGAAAGAATCATAAGGATCTTCGTTGAAACCCGATGATTCACTGGCACAGTAAGGGCAAGCATGTTCGCCTCTCCACAGCTCTTCCCTCCTGGAAGAGTCCAAAGATATCTCGCCACGCCCATGTCGAGATCTCGACGCTCTATGGGAAGCGCAACATGCGCAACCTCCGACGTGTCCCCCCTGCTGAGCTCTATCTTGTGGCTGCCCAGGCCAATGCGAACAGCATGGTAACCAACCACTTCATGGGTTGCCTGACGAAAGACATGCTCAGTGAGAATGAGCGACTTGAGTAGGAGGTAAAATCACTAAAGGAAAGAAATAAACAAATATGAAAAAGGGTTAATCTTTAGAAGGAAAAAGAAGCGGTAAGTTTGTATTAACAGCGATCTCCATTATATGTCTGCGGCGACCTGACATGATTTGCTTTTCTGTAGACCACATATGATATCGGGGATCACAGATTCCCAGACGCCAGGTTTCCTTATGTGAAGGAAAGCATCGATGTTGTTATTCGTCGATTCATAGAAGGCGGCTTTGCTATGGATGAGGTGGAAGGAGTGTCGTTTCTCAAGCTCTTCCCCGAGATGGAAGACCAGGTCGTATCGCTGGAGCAAGCTGCAAAAGCTAAAGCAGTGATTGAAGATGAAGAGGAAGAAGAAAGAGAAGAAAGTGAAGAGGATGCTACACTCGACGACGAAGCTGTAGAAGATGCTGGTTCGTGCTAGAGTAGAAAAAGCCAGTCCTCCGGTTCCGCCTCTTCTACATCTAGTTCTGATGACGGGAGCCCGCATGGCGATTTTGCCGATAGCAAGAGCACGGATTGTAGTGGAAGCGACTCAGAGTGCTACTCTCCTGATGTTAACATCGATGGGTCATCAAGTCCCAATGCCCCTGTGGCGAAGAAGCAGAAGAGATCGACTAAGTGAAAATAATGTATTTTGTTTTCATTTTTTGAAAAAGAAGCGGCGGACTTGTTTTAGAGGTCGCCAGCTCTTTAAAAGATATAAATTTAACATGATTGAATACAAAGGATATTTTGCTAAGTTCGCGTTCTTCTGTTCTATTGTTCATTTCTTGTCCTTTAATGGTTTTAATATTTGGTGTCTGAAATTATGTGTTTGATAAAGCAACTCTTGTTTAGTGAGAGAACCATTCCGCACTACTTAGAATCCAGGACGCTTGTTTAGAGTGCAAATAGCTTGAAAACAAAAATAAATGATAGTCTAGGCCGTAGACATTTATTTTTCAGCTCGCCAAGGTAGTATAACAAGGAAAATGATTTAGTTGCAGCTCGCCAAAATGTATTGAACACGATATGAATATGATTTTCCTGCTCGCCATAAAGATATAACAAATAGTCAAGTTGACGCGGGCTTTGAGAATACCAATTCCAGTCCACTCTTTCAGTAACATTGTGAAGATAAACATTTGTGAGCTAAGAATAGATGAAGCAAAACTTTGCAAGCTAAGATAAATGAAGATAAACTTTGCGAGCTAAGATAAATTAAGATAAACTCTGCGACCTAAGAAAGATGGGCTACAGACTTGGGTGACCAAGCGGGCAGGTGCATATAGCATTGCTTTCCTCGTAGGGTCACAAAAACTGTATGCCACAACACCCAAGGAAAATATTTTGGCGGTCTGATAGATCAAGTCTTGCGGACTATGACGAATACCAGAATTTTGTTCGAACTGAGAAATTATTCACAGCTTAGGTGACCATGCGCGCAGGTGCATATAGCATTGCTTTCCTCACATGGTCATAGAAGTTATGCGAACAGTCCACTGTGAAAACCGGGGAACTTAGCGGATACCAATATGCATTCCATGCTTTGTTATAGAAAATTTCTTTTTTGATTGCTGGCTGAATACTTGCAGGATAAATTACTAACTAAAGTGACAAGTGGGCAGGTGCGCAAGGTGCATTGCTTGCCTCATAATGTCACATAAGTTGTAAGCTTCATGTTAAATTTCCAATAAGATCTGCATGCTCACTATCTTTTGGCTACTACATCCTTAAAGAAGAATCATTCTGGATCGTAGGATAAATTACAAGCTAAAGTGACAAGTGGGCAGGTGTGCAAGGCGCATTACTTTCCTCATGTGGCCACAGAAGTTGTAAACTTCAAGTTAAATTAAAGAAAAAGAATACACTGCTCTCTCGCCTGGGATATAGGCCGGGTTAATCAGTAGGGCAGCTGCGCAAGGCGCATTACTTTTCTCGAAAGATCATCCAGGCTGTGGGTTCCCTGCAGGCACCGCTTGAGAGTATCAAGGAGTGTTCGAGGGTACAGACTTGGGTGATCTATGGGCAGGTGCACTTGGGGTGCATTGCTTTCAACAAATAGATCACCAAGGTCGTACGCTATCCCATACAAATTATAATAGAGCTAACAAACACCCTGTCCCTCCAAAAAATGTAGAGGTGGAGTCAGGTACTAGCTGGGATTTGAAATCTAGTAGCCCACCGTACGAGAATCAGTAAGCTCCCACTATGCGGTGTAAAATCTCCCCGCAACATGTTGTCCTCGTGGTGTTATGATAATGACATCGATTCTCGGGGGGGGGGGGGTCCGAGCTGGACTTGGCGTTATCTTTTGATCCATCGATCTTGTATTTTGAGTTGTAGATAGGGAGAAGTGATTGTTTTACACAAGAAAAAGTGTTAGTAAGAGATTCTCACAAATGTAATCATTGAATTGAATACAAATAATGGGAAGATATTCGTTCAAGAATAAAACCACTTCAAATCATCACCATTCCAAGTATGGGACATGTCTTCCTTGTCGTAGGTTTATTGTTGGTATGCCCCATTTTTTAGAACTTTTTTAACGATGAATGGTCCGACCCAGTTTGAGTTTAGCTTTCCCACCGAACCAGCTCTTGCGGCAGCATCTACCTTATTTTGAACGAGGTCTCCCACCAGAAAATGCTTGAACCTAATATTCTTTTCAAAATATCTTGCCACCCTTCGCTTGACTTCCTCCTGTCTTATGGTAGCTCCGTCACACATTTCTTCAATCTGATCCAAGCTATGTTTCATGTTCTTATTATTGATCTTAAGCCAGTCCTCCAAACTTTGCCTGGCCAGCAGGACCCTGTGGGTTGGAAGTTTAAATTCTATAGGGATGAGAGCCTCTTAGACATGAGCAAGTTTGAAAGGGGTTTCCACGATAGCTGATGAGGGTATCATGCTGAGGGTCCATAGAACTGAAGGGAGTTCATCTGCCCAGCTTGCTTTCAGATTCTGCACCTTCTTTTTCAGTAAATTGTGTATCTGCTTATTTGCGGCTTCTACCTGGCCGTTGCATCTGTGATGATGAACTGACGAGAATCATAGTTCTATACCGACTTGTTTGCAAAAGTTTATCATCTCTTTATTATTGAACTGTTGCCCATTGTCTGTAATTATTGCCATCGGGATCACATGCCTACAAATTATCTCCCCCCACACAAAGTTTTTTACTACTTGGGTTATTGTCTTTGTAAGTGCCATGGCTTCAATCCATTTGCTGAAATAATAAATCATCACCAAGATAAAACGTCGCAACCCGCTTGCCATAGGAAATGGTCCGAGGAGATCCATTCCCCAAAATGCAAAAGGCCAGGGTGATGTAATTGATAAAAGTTATTGAAACGACTGGAGTTGAAGTGGAGCAAATTTCTGGCATTGGGAACACTTCTTTGCATAGGATTCTGAGTCTTTTCTCATCGTGGGCCAGAAATACCTTATCGTAATATTCTTCTTTCCATGGTTCTTGCTCTTAAATGGCTAGCATATTCTCTAGAGTGAACTTCTCGGAGTACAACGGGAATTTCGTCCTCAGATACGCGCCTTGCCATTGGGGAGAGGAAAGTTCTTCTGTAAAGACTTCCGTAGATAAGACTATAATTTGCCGCTTTCATTATGAATCTCCTCTTATCTTTCAATGTCCGAGGTAATTCTCCTATTGAGAGATATGATATGAATGGGTCCATCCAAGAGGGTCATGATGATGCATATTTTAGCTTAATTTATAAGGGCAGAAATATATTTATTTTCGTTTTATATCTCTTTATTTTTGTATTTTTAGGTTCCTTTTAGTTTATTTTTATGTAAATAATATAACTAATTTTTTCTTCTCTTTTTATAGGTTTCCACAGCTTTCAGTAAAAAATGACCTGACATGTCCCCCTAACACGCCCTCCCAGGGCGTGTCATTGGGCTTGTAACCCGATCCCGAGGAAATTTGATGCCAGAAGCCTGATCCCGAGAAAAAACACCTGACACACCCCCTTACACGCCCTCGCTGGGCGTGTCTCTCGGCGTGTCACCAACATGCCGAAGCCTACTGTAGCATTTAAAGATTCTCTATCACTACACGTCAACCTGTACATGACACGCCCCTGACACGGGCGTGTAGCACTTTTTCTGACGACTGACAGATTTTTGACCAATGATTTTGATTTGACATGCCTTATACGCCCCCCCCCCCCCCAACACGGATGTGTCCCAGGGGGTGTCTACCATTGTATAGAAGCAATCATCATTCCTGCCAGAATCTAGAGCCTGAGGTCGACTCCATACATGAAAAGCCCTCCCTGGGCGTGACAGGGGGCGTGACCAACCCGAGAGAAAAGTTTATAAATACTAGGCCATTCCAAGCATTCCATACCAAGTTTTGGGGAGAGGGGAGGTGCTGCTGGTTTCATTTTCAGCTTTTTTGTGTTTTTTCTTATGTTTTTGCTCTCTCTCTCCCTCCATTTCTAGCTTTACTTTAATGCATTGTAGTTTACTTACCTGTAATCACTTTTTATTAGTGTTATAACCGTAGTTAGTTATCTTTTCATGCACTTGTAATCTTATTTGTAGTCGTAATCAACTTTTGTGTTTAATAAATTTTAGTTAAGCTCTCTTTAAGTCGCTTTCTCTTTACCTTTTTAGTTTAAGTATTTATGCACCTTTATTATTTACCCCTCTCTTTCCCTTTTACCATGATTAATTAATCCTCATTTGTACTCGATCGCGATGATCTCAGAATGAGTCGATCAAGTTATGATGTTTTAGCTTTCTCTTTCTTCTTAAAGTAATTACCTTTGATTTACTCTTCGTTTTTACTTAGTGGGACTATATTGCCGGTATATAGTTTCCATTTGGGTTTTCATTCTTAATTAGCTGAGAGGCTCGTAGATTGAATCGATCACCCAAGAGTAAAGAGAGTTGCACGCACCCCACGAGAGAGGCAGACGTTAAATCTCCCGTATTGGAGTGAAATCCATTAGCGGGGTTCACCACTTAAGGCGAGCTTTAGGTATTCGATTTGGACAAGAGTTTGGTCGGACCTTCCTAAACTCAGTTGGGTACGACTTCGAGAGAAGCGTGTTCATACTTCGGGAACCTCCACGGTCAAGGTGTTTTACTTTATTTAGAATTAGTTGTTATTTCATTTTGATTTTCTTATTTCAAAGTGATAATAGATTGAGTGCTAACCCTTTTTCATTAGCTCTAACACTTTTTATTCTGCAAGTAATTTAGTTTCTTTTTAGCTTTGTAATTTAGTTCCTATTTTTTAGTTAAGTAAATTAATCGAAAAATTAATTGATAAAATAATAGATATCTCCTTGAAGTAGAAGTAATCATTACGCCCCATGGAAATACGACCTTGATATTAATCTTTAGTATCCTATACTATAAATGATAATGTACTCTTGCCTTTATCGGATATAGAATCGGAGAATATTATCAACTTTCACCACATCCACCTTCTCTTCTTTTAACCCCTTTTCTCCACCTTTGCGATTCTTAGTATCAATTTTTTGGCGCCGTTGTCGGGGAATAGTTTTGATATTTTGAAAAAAAGATACCTATTAATTTTATCATTTTTTATCTCTCTCTCTTACCACTCTTTGGCGGTTGATTTATTTTTGTATGGATAATCTTTGTTTTTCTTGTGGAGAGTTCGGTTATTCTCGCGAGGAATGTTGGGTAGGATACCATTCACCCACCCATGATTTTATCCCTTCCAGATCGAATCAATTTGGCCAAATTGATCCTTCTGCGAATTTTTTTCATGGGGTTAGGATGATTTTCAAACGCCTTCTTACCCTTCTCCTTCGATTTTTTTTTATTTTAATTTTTCCGGAGATTTCTTGAAAGGACATTTTGATCCTAGCCTTACTTTGAAATACTCAGGGTGGCAACACCCTGATCATTCTTGGGGCCAAGGTGATCATCAACCAATTCCATCTCTAGATTTCTCCGCTTTTTCTCCGCAAGCTTGCATGCCTCCTATTTTTGATTTTAGCGAAAATGAAATCATTTTTGTTTCTGTAGTATTTGATGCAAGAACCAAAGCTCATTTCAAAGTGATTTTTGATGCTTTAACTTCTGAGGCCCCAACTTTTTCTTCTCCTCCTCCTCCTATTTATCTTTCTAATGATGAATCTTCAGATTTTCCGCAGTATCTTTAATCACTCACGGAAGATGATTATTCAGAAATTCCTTTGTGCTTTCAACCTCTCGAGGAGGAAAATTCCCCCCGAAATCCAGATTTTTTTCAAGTTTTCGAGGAAGACGAACTTTCTTGTGTTTGATCTTCCGAGGAGATTGATTTTTCAGATATCCTGATTTTCTCCCAATCTATGGAAATGATTGATATTCAAGTGGAGCAACTAGATATTTTTATCAGAAAATTTTCTTGTGATCAACCGCCGCCTTTTCTTCTTTTTCTTCTCTTCCCCCTCCTTGAGAAAAATTCCTCTTTCTTTTCTGCTTTAATTTTTCCTTCTAAATTAGTTTTTAGTTCTTCTTCTTTTTCCCCTTCTAATAGTTTATTTGCTTTTACCTATAATTTTTCTTTTTCTAAATCTTTTTCTTTTTGGTTTTATTTAAAAAATAAAAAATTACAAAAAAATATTTTTATTTTCTTAAAAAATATTTTGGCACTCGCGCCGCAATGCATATTACGAGAGCTGCCATTACATTTCTCTTTTTATTTTCCATTTAGCTAACCATTAACGTCGAGCTCAACGACGTTTTAAACAAAGAGTGCTATTCGGAGGCACCCCTTGCTTATCTGTTTTTTTTATTTTGTTTTGTGCAGGAATAAGCTCTCGCGGGTTTGTGCCGCTTCTCGCCTCTCAAGCTTGGACTCAAGCAAGTATTTAGCTCAAGTTTGGGGTCACGCATTTTTCAACCTCTGGGCATCAAGCGCTAGAGTTGCATTTTTTGCTTTTCTTTGCATTTCTTTTTTTTTCTTTTGTCTCTTTTCCCAACTCTCTTTTTACTTAACTTTAAACATTGGGGACAATATTTAACTTTAAGTATGGGGGAGTGTTCGCTTAGTTAGTTTACTTTAGAAAAATATAAAAAAATAATATTTTTTTTGAAAAATCCTAAAAAAATATAAAAATTTTTGAAAAAAAAATCACAAATTAAATTGAGTTAATTTTTGCAAATCAATTAGTACCCCGTCACTTTGCATTTTATTATTTTTTTAAGTTCATGTCTAACTTAGTTAGAATAAATTAGATTAATTTTATATTTAAATAAGTTCAGCGAGTGGTATATTGACTCATGCAATGTTCCTTTATAGGGTAGTATGCTGTTTTTGAAAAATTTCTTTAATCTTTTTCACTTTTCTTTAGCCTTTCTTTTATTTCTTTTACTTTTATAAAACCTATCATCCTCTATTTTTCCTTATTAAAATCTTTTTAAACGTTAATTAGTATAAAGTGTAGTAGACACAAACCAGCGTAGACGCTTATTACCATTGTTTTCATGTATGCAAATTCTCTATTTTCTATTTTTGTGCTTATCTTTTTTTGAAATTTCAAAGCTTTACTTTGAGTAGATTTAGGAAGCATGAAAATGATTTAGGTATTTCTTTTAAAACATTTGAGCCTTTTCACCCCGCCTAACAATAATCGTTGCTAGCCATTTTTGTGCCTTTTTCTTTCCTTTTTGTAGCTCCACTTTTTATTTCATCGCAGCCAAATAGCTTACCTATATGCACACTTTAAATTTGTTTTTGATCTTTAATTGCTAATGTGCATCCTTTTGAAAAATATTGTGGAAAATCCTTGTATTATCTTTTGCTACAAAAATGGAAATATTTAAGTATGAAAAATGAAAAAAATTGGAAAATAAAAAAAATATATGATGAAAAAATTAAAAGAAAAGAAAAAAAATGTGAAAAGTATTTATTTTGGCTTGCATTATTTTGGCAATGCTCACCTTTTTTATTTAAGTGTGCAAATAACCCTCATGTTTATCTTTTGAATATCACACCCTTAAAAATCTAAGCCTAACTGTACGCCTAATTAAATCCCTAATGATTCATGTTTCCTACGTTTACTTTTTAGTATAGTAGCGAGAAACTAGATTTAGTAACTGTTTTTTTGATAAAAAATATTGAACTTTGTCTTGATTTACTATGATTTTAATTTGTCTCTTAGACTTTACTAGTGACTCAATGCGTTTTTTACTCGTTACTTTATTAAGTTTTAATTCTATAAAAAAATTTGGGATAATTTGTTTTTATATTTAGTAAAATTTATAAAAATTTGTGCTAAGTTAAAGTAGGAACTTTCAGTTTTTTTAAAAATTTCTCTACCACAAAATTCCCGTCTTACTCGTTTATAGTATTTTTAAACTTTTCAATTAATCCTCTTTATTTTCTCTAACTCGTAGTCTTTGCTTGAGGACAAGCAAAATAATAAGTATGGGGGAATTTGATGATGCATATTTTAGCTTAATTTATAAGGGTAAAAATATATATTTTTTCGTTTTAAAGATCTTTCTTTATGTGTTTTAGGTTCCTTTTAGTGTCTTTTTATGTAAATAATATAACTATTGTTTTCTTCTCTTTTTGCTGGTTTCCACAGCTTTCATAAAAAAATAACCTGACACGCCCCCTTGATAGGCCCTCCCTGGGCGTGTCACAGGGCGTGTTACCCAATACCGAGGAAATTTGATGCCAGAAGACTGATCCCGAGAAAAAACACCTGATACGCCATCCTGACACGCCCTCCCTGGGCATGTCTATGGGCGTGTCACCCACATCCCGAAGCTTGCTGCCGCATTTAAAGATTTTCCATCACTGTACGTCAACCCGTACGTGATACGCCCCCGACACGGGCGTGTCCCATGGGCTTGTAGAACTTTTTCTGACGACTGGCGGATTTCCGACCAATGATTTTGACATGATGTACCTTATGCGCCCCCCTACACGGGCGTGTCCCAGGGCGTATCCACCATTGTACAGAAGCAATCATCATTCTTGCCAGAATCCAGAGCCCGAGGTCAACTCCGTAGAAGACACGGCCCCCTAACATGCCCTACCTGGGCGTGACAGGGGGCGTGACCAACCCGAGAGAAAATTCTATAAATACCAGGTCATTCCAAGCATTCCAGACCAAGTTTTGGGGAGAAGGGAGGTGTTGCTGGTTTCATTTTCAGCTTTTTGAGTTTTTTCTTATGTTTTTGCTCTCTCTCTCTCCTTCCATTTTTAGCTTTACTTTCATGCATTGTAGTTTACTTACATGTAATAACTTTTTATTTGTGTTGTAGCAGTATTTAGTTACCTTTTCGTGCACTTGTAATCCTATTTGTAGTCGTAATCAACTTTTGTTTTTAATAAAATTTAGTTAAGCTCTCTTTAAGTCGCTTTCTCTTTTTATTTTTTGTTTTAGTTTTTATGCACCTTTATTATTTACCTCTCTCTTTCCCTTTTACCATGATTAACTAATCCTCATTTGTACTCGATCGCGATGATTTGAGAATGAGTCGATCAAGTTATGATGTTTTATCTTTCTCTTTCTTTTTAAAGTAATTACCTTTGATTTACTCTTGGTTTTA
The DNA here is from genome assembly GCA_039513925.1 of Platanthera zijinensis. Lineage (NCBI taxonomy): Eukaryota > Viridiplantae > Streptophyta > Magnoliopsida > Asparagales > Orchidaceae > Platanthera > Platanthera zijinensis. Next base: position 146,893,381 of record CM077079.1, read on the forward strand.
TTTAGTGGGACTATATTGTCGGTATATAGTTTCCATTTGGGTTTTCATTCTTAGTTAGCCGAGAGACTCGTAGATTGAATTGATCACCCAACAGTAAAGAGAGTTGCACATACCCCTCGAGAGTGGCATACGTCAAATCTCCCAGATTGGAGTGAAATCTAATAGCGGGGTTTACCACTTAAGGTGAGCTTTAGGTATTCGATTTGGACGAGAGTTCGGTCGGACCTTCCTAAACTAATTTGGGCATAACTTTGAGAGAAGTGTGTTCATGCTTCAGGAACCTCCACGGTCAAGGTGTTTTAATTTATTTAGAATTAGTTGTTATTTCATTTTGATTATCTTTTTTCAAAGTTATTCTAGATTGAGTGCTAACCCTTTATCATTAGCTCTAACCTTTTTTATTCTGCAAGTAATTTAGTTTCTTTTTAGCTTAGTAATTTAGTTCCTGTTTTTTAGTTAAGTAAATTAATCGAAAAATCAATTAATAAAATAATAGCGATCTCCTCAGAGTAGAAGTAATCATTACGCCCCAGGGAAATATGACCTTTATATTAATCTTTAGTATCCTATACTATAAACAATAAGGTATGCTTTCCTTTATCGGATATAGAATCAGAGAATATTATCAACTTCCAACACATCCACCTTCTCTGCTCTTTAACCCCTTTTCTCCACCTTTGCGATTCTTTGTATCAGGTCATTGGTCAAATTGCATCAACTTCCCTTCCTCTATAGCCAGATGAAAAAGCTCTGATGTCGTCCCTCCTGAGGGGAGACCAAACTTTGCCATCTCGTCCGCCACTGTATTGTGCATTCTTGAGACGTACTCAATAGTAAAAATTTTAAATCTCCATATCTCTGTCTTCACCAGTATTTAATACTTCTTCAAGGTGGGCTCTTTAGTTTCAAAATTTCCCAGTACTTGTGATGCCATTACTAAAGAATCGGTTTGAACATGCGCATGATCTATCCCCAACTCCTTTGTAAATCTAAGACCTGCCAAGAGTGCCTCATATTCTGCTTGGTTATTTGTGGTTGGAAAAGAGAACTTCACGGCCTGCTCTAGCTTTACACCATTGGGGTTAATGAGAACTACCCCTGCTCCTGAGGAATTTCTGCATGAAGCCCCCTTTACATAGATTGTCCATGCCAATTAAGAATGATCGATCTGTCTAGTATTGGGCTCAGTCGTGACTATTAAGAAATCTGCCAATACCTGTGCTTTGATAGCCGTCCTTGACACGTATGAGATTTCAAACTCACAAAGTTCAATTGCCCACATGGTCAGTATTCCCGAGTGCTCTGGTTTCTCTAGGATGCTCTTTAATGGCTGATCAGTAACCACCTGGATTGAGTGTGCTTGGAAGTATAGTATGTAACACCCCTATCCGTCGTATAGCATATAGCAGTAGGTTCGGGCGGGGCCCGACGCTATATACCATGGACAGAGTGGTTGGTTACTTATTGAAACCAATAAAAAAATCACAACGTCCTATACAGAGCACCTAGCAGAAGCAAATTATTAAGTTGCACTAATAAAAGAACCCAGCCAAGCATGAATGTCCACTAAAATAAAGCCATAAGAATGTATACTACACAAATATTGGCCTTATGGCCTTACAAAAGTTTGCTCAATAAAAGTGTCTTCCAAACCTCGGCAAGCAGGTCAGTCAAACATGAGTACATAAGAAAAACACTCAAAATAAGGCCTTCGAGGGTCGGCACCGCAACTTGGGCGTTAGCTCGCTATTTACCGCTCGGCTCCGCAGCACCTGCAAACAACAATCCACCGCACGGTTGTAAACAAAAGCAACGGTCATCTATGCTGACTAAATTATAACGACCCTGCCCCAAACTCGGGGCGGCGATGCTCTTTCCCTGCATATTATTAGCATAACAAAGTAGTATAGTGTAAACATACTTCATCACAGGCGTAGGCATGCACGGCCACAAACCCCATGAACTCAGGGCAATTCACGACGAACCGGCCAACGTCACGTCAATTTAAGCCATAGACGTTCCCGTCTCACCACCGTCCCTTGGACGGCCAACCTTATAAGCATTTTGTCTTCCTGGCATTGGTCAAGTCAATTTAAGCCATAGACGCCAAAGACCCTCATCTATGCCAACGGTTCCACCGAACGATATTGATCTGTTACGGTTCCGCCTGACCAGTGCTCATACAATAACGTTAATTTAAGCCATATGCGCCGGTCAAGACTCCCCGAGTCCCTTTTCCATCACACAATTCACATAACTCGGTTATGTTCAAGTTGGCTCCCTGGCCACCATGTTGGCAACATCCCGCATTTGCCCAATTTTTCGGGTGCAGCTTGGAGTTAATCCCCAAGGCTCTCTATTGCAATCTACCTCATAGAAAACCCAAAAAACAATCATTCATACGGAGTCTTCTCCGGTTATTATGCAATGCAACATCACCGATCCAGACCAACTTGTCCGGATAGGCTTCACACATCATGCTTATGTCCGTTCTCGAATACGGACTCTACACAAAGGGGAACTTTACATATCTACCCCAAGGAATTCCTCAACTCATCGCACACTCGCGTGAGAGGGCTTCCTATGCAAAGGAAAAGAGGATATCACATGTCCTAGGATGAGAGTCATTACCCTAGCATTTTTACTTGGCGCCATGGAAATCTATGCAGATGGAAAGCACCGTAATCTCCTTGCCTCCGCGGATCCAAAGTCGGCTCGCGATTTGGAGCTCCGAAGCTCCGCCGGTGACTGGATCTAGCTCTCCTTCTTCCTCCTTGCTCTCCCTTCTCTCCAGCTTTTACAAAGAGAGAACCCTAATGGAAATGAGGGTTTCCAAGCCCTATTCCAGGGTATATCTCAACAAGAACAGCCCCCATCCATTGGATCCCAAAATGAGGAAATGGACGGCCACGATTCAGCCCAAAATTAGAATTCCTGGGCCTACACGGGTTGCAACACGGCCGTGTTCATGGCCGTGTCACCCATTCGCAGTCGAAACTGACGCGTCACGAAAAGAACACAGGCACCCGACACGCAAGTGTTAGGCTTGACATGCCCATGTCAGCCATCACACGCCCATGTCGCTTGGCGTGTTCCCCCAACGACACAGGTCCAAAACAACGCGAGCACAACATGTCCATGTGACACGCCCGTGTCACATACCGTGTGCTAAACACGCCCTGGGACACGCCTGTGTCCCAGGCCGTATAACTTCCATAGCACAAAATGCCACATGACCCGAGGAGGACACGGGCATTAGACACGCCCGTGTCGAATTGCACACGCCCGTGTAGGACCCGAACACACCTAGGCTCAGGTCGTGCGCCCCTCACTCAACGATCGTTGAGTGTAAGGCTCTGAGTGACAGACACGCCCGTGTCCCAGGCCGTGTAACCTCTTGCAAAACCCAGATTTGGCTCAAAATGCCACCCTAACCCTTTCGAGTTTCGGGGCGTTACAACTCTCTCCCTCTTAAAAGAATTTTGTCCACGAAATTACCAAAGGATAGATAAGAAAAAAACCAAAAGCATTACCTGAGAGAAATAACTCTGGGTACTCCTCCAGCATGGTCTACTCCAGTTCCCAAGAGAGCTCCTCCCGACCGCAATTGTCCCACCAGACCTTGACCATCCGGATCTCCTTGTTACCAAGTTGCTTAACCTCAAAGTCTTCAATACGAATGGGCTCGACCCTAGTCGTCAATCCTTCGTCCACCAGCACTTGATCAACTACGATCACCTGCGAAGGCTCTTGCACCGCCTTCTGCAAAACTGAAATGTGGAATACATCGTGTATACCACTTAACTCTACTGATAGCTTTAGACGATAAGCCGCTTCGCCGACCCGCTCCAGAATCTCAAGGGGTCCAAGGTATCTTGGGCTCAGCTTCTTCAAGCGTCTCACCCGCGAAACACCCTTGAACGGCTTTACATTCAAGTACACCCAATCACCGACCGCGAACTCCACGTTCCGGTGCTTGGCATTGTAGTACTTAGCTTGCCTGTCCTAAGCGATCAACAAATGCTCTCAAATGATCCTCACCAAAGAAGTAGCACTCTCCACCTCCTATTTCTTGTACAACCTTGCCTCACTCGTTTCTAGCCACGATAACGACGTGCGACACTTCCTACCATAGAGGGCTTCGAAGGGCGCCATATGAATACTCGCCTGGTAGCTTTTGTTGTACGCAAACTCCACCAAATACAGGTTGTAAGGCCCCCTTTTTTTTTCTTTTCTCGACACCGGGGTCTTAGCCCAGAACTGCCGCTTTGCGGTGGCACCGACTCACGGGAAGGCCGCCACTATAAAACGCTAATTCTGCCGGCCCTTTTCGATCACAAGAAAGAGAAGCAATTATACATAAATGTAAACTAGTCCACAAAAACATGTAAATAAAAAATAACATCCAGTCTATCAGTAGATAATAATAGGAAATAGATAACAGAAGTACTGCAAAGATACAGTTCAGATGGAATATAGATAAACGGGATCGAGCCCGGTACATCAGAGTCCTCACTACAATTCACTCATCGTAGAAACTATAAAAGTACTAATCACTCACGGAGCTAGTCGCAGGTGCACTGGTACTAGACTGACCCACCTCCATGCGCACCGTACTCCGCTGGTGTTGGTCCCTGGACTGCTTGTCCCTGTCTCCATTCCGGAGCTCCTGTAATGTTGTGGTTTGAAAACCATTAGTCATAAAGACTAAGCCCTATCATCCCCTACCCCCCCCCCCCCTTACGGCTCCTAAGCACCGAGCGGAGAGGAGGAAAGGGAAGCTACAAGGTGGAGAATAATCAAGCAGGTGACAGGGGAGTTATTCTAACCACTATCTAGAACAAAGTACAACTAGCAATCCTATGGTAGTAAATGGTAAAGAAGAGAAGTAGTAAGTATTAAATATATAAAATGGCAGCTAGAGAACAGTAAGTAAACAAGCAAGTAAATAAGTATGTAACCTTAACTTATATGAATGCCCATACAAACTTATAAGTTAAGGTGTCTTCTACAAGGCTCCCATCGTATAAAAAGTCCCATACCGATTTATATGTTAGGGTGTCGGTTGTATGCAAATATGAGTGTAGTGATATGCTATATCATGTTTCATGCAAGTCAACTCACCCACGCAACTCTATGCGCACAGACCTTTAGTTCCCCCTGTTCGGGCAGCTAGCTTCACTCCCAGGAACCTCCGTAGTGGCAAACGGAGACAGTGGGTCAGGCCCCCCACTCCTAGGCGGGTATCCACACTACCGGGCCTAGCCCTTCCGTACGCCCCTAGAAGAACACAACCTAGAGTATCCGCATACTACTGCTGGCTATACCCACCAGACTTTCTTTGGCTAAGTGTCCCACACCGCCGAGTCAACATACTGATGTCGGTATGAATGACAATCAGATATCGAAGACCCACCACCTTTATTCTGTACTCCAACCCTCGAGCCCTCGGCTCCCCGGACTGTCCCGTCCGTGCATCTACCTTCAGAGCTACCGGGGTGAATGTGTGTGCAACCCTAATTATACTAGTTGCTCTTTAGATTATTATTTCTACAGTTTACATTAGCCCAGGACTGCCCCCGGTATTCCCCGTGAAGGGCTCTCAAAGGGCACTAGGAACTATGATGGTAGCTGAAACCCACCGCTCCTTTTCGCAAGGCACTTATTATTATTGGTTGATACCCATTACCCGATCCCTTTTTTTTAAAGTTACTTTAGATCTAGCCCTAGCGTATTAAGACTCTTCCACTACTACTCGGGGTGGACGATCTTTCGTCGTTCCCGTACGCCCTTATCCTTAACCAGTCTTGCACTCTACCTATCCTGACCCCAATAATGGACTTAAACCTATCTTACCCTAACCAACCAGAAACTACCAAAATTCCATCTCCCAAAGTTCATTATCCGCTCTAGCTCAGTTTCCATGGTTTTACCATAGGCAGACCATCTTAAGATACGTGAGGAGTATGAGGGGAGGTACTCCAATTTGTCTTCCGAATCTCCTATAATATTTATTGGAGGTCTATTGTGACATAATATAGCTAAGACCAAGATTCCCAATTTTTCCTGTTTATCGGGCATTTAATTTATTTATTCTGAGATTCCAAATGCTCTAGTATGAACATGAAGTGCACTAATGAGCCAACAATAAATCATCATAAAATCAGTAAAAATCCTATGTGACATTTAAACAGCAATTCCAAGTTTTGAGAAATTCTAGAGGTGTTTAGGCCTATATTTTCTAATTTACCATTGTAGGCCATTTCTACTATATTATGAAGGAAGTACTGTAAATATGTATCCAAAAATCCCAATAAAATTATATAAGCTTCATGGTGACCTAAAACCATCAGAATCCAAGTACCATAATTTTTATCAAATATTTGGGCTCTGAAACTATTTTAATGTAAAATACCGACTTTCTTAGCTTAAAGAAGGAGATGCTATTTTTAATCATCTAAAATTCCATAGAAAATTATAGGGTGACTAGCATAACTTTAAACACCCACTGAACAAATTTCATAATTTTTCCGACAATAATTGGACTTTATTTGTATTTTTGACTCCATGTCACAACTATTACGTTAAAGAAATATGTACTAGAAATAATTAGTTAAAATTTCCAAGAAAAATAAAGAAGGTATAACATGCTATAAGATGCCCTAATCCAAGATTTCATAATATGCCAGTGAATAGAAATTCCATAATCATCAAAATAAATATCTAGGGCACAATTAGAGTTGTAAATGAAGTACTGTATAAATTAACCAAAAAATCTCAACAAAATTATATCATGGCTATTTTGACCAGAAAATCCCTTTGCCCAAATTTTACTTGATTTAAGGTTCATTAGATTGCTTAATAATTCAAATTAAGGTTGGTGACCTAAAGTAGGGTTAGGATTTTAGGTGGCCTGGCTGTCTCCAAATACCCTAAAATTTTGTCCAGAGAGCTATATTGGCCATATGGTTTTCTCCACCAAATTTTAAGTCATTCCAAGGTCATTTGACCCCATGACCTTCACAACCCAAAGACCACCATTAAGGGATTTTCCCTAGGGTTCTAGGGCTACCCTACACATAACCACCCCAAACTCTCTTGGATGGTGTGTCATGCTCTAAACAGCCTTTGGACAAAATTTCAGCCTCTGTTGAGGTGATATGACCACCCAAATACTAAGGGGGTGTTTGATCCTAAATTATCCTATAAGGACCAACCTAGGGTTGGATAAAAACTTAATCAAAACATCTCCAAATAAGATGAAATTTTTACCAGAACCTTATGATAAACCCAGGGACCACTCACCAAAATTTAGGAGGGTTTGGAAGTCATTTAGCCATCTAATTAAATTATGCTAGGATTATTAAATTTTTCTAAAAACTATAGGAAAATATTTTCCAAAAATCCTAAGTTTTGGATCGTACCTAGATATAGGTAAGAGTAGGCCTCACCCAAAATTTCAAGTCATTTTAATGACTGGATTGGAGTGGGGAATTTTTGTAAGGACAAGATAGCCCTATGGATAGACCTCACCAAAAAGTGTGCTGTGGTCTAACCAGGACTCCAAATCAAGTGAAACAAATTTTAAATTAAACTAGACTTCAAGGGCTACATTTTCTATTTTAACCACCTTTTATGTTTCAGCCCCTACGAGCAATAATTTTCAGTTTAAACCTAGTGCAGAGTAAAGGGAATTAATTCCTAATTATACAATATATAATATAATAAAATGGTACTGTTCATCTTCTTCTTTAGCCCGAACTAGCAACCAAAGAAAAACAACTTGAAACCTGTAGCTTTTCTAAAGCCATTTATTGGCCACCCAGCCATCTCCCTGGCCGGCCACCACCACCACCTCTGTTGAGGTGAGGGCTACCGTTAGGCGGCGGCATGGCCGCCGGAGAGGCGGTTTCCGGCGAACCCGCCACCATGAAATTTTGGAAAACCATGGAAACGCTCACCCGATCTGGCTCTTTTGAGCTCGATATATCTCCTAATGATTTCTAAGACCTATCCGTAAAAGAAGAGGGAGGGGAGGACCTTGTTCGCGGGATGGAGGTGTGCAGATCGTCGGGAAGCCATTTGCGCGGTGGTGGCGTCGCCGGAAATTCTTAAACAGCAAGGGGAGGAATCTGAATCCGTTTGATGAAGCGTGTAACCTTCTCCTCTTGCTCTAAGGAGGCTATTATAGATCTCCAAGTGGGGAGGGGAAAGGATGAAACATTCATGGCCATGAATGTTTCTCATCATAACGTTTCGGTTATGATGTAGGGAAGAGGAAAAGGTGGAAGATGAAATGGCTGATCCAGGTGGCAATTTTCTATTGGACCTCACTCTCTCTTTCTATTAAATAATTAGAGACGGAAATGGCCCATAAATATTCCTGCTGTACATTCCCATAATCAGAATTGATTATGACGTCGGTTACCAAAATTTCAAGTCTGGCTGACGTTTCGGCCTTGGTCACGGGCGTGACACATAGGTAACGGGCGTGACAGGCCTGGGGGGCCAATTCTGAGTTCGACGATCGTCGACCTGAGATCGACGATCGTCGAAGGGTGGTCACGGCCTAGGTCACGGGTGTGACACATGGGTCACGGGCGTGACAGGCCCGGGTGGCCAATTCTGGGTTCGACGATCGTCGAACTGAGGTCGACGATCGTCGAAGGGTGATCACGCCCTAGGTCACCAGCGTGACACATGGGTCACGGGCGTGACAGGGTCATGAGGCAAATTCCGAGCTCGGCGATCGTCTCGCTGAGGTAGACGATCGCCGAAGGGGGTCACTCTCTTGGTCACAGGCGTGACACCTGGGTCAGGGGCGTGACAGGGCCATGACGCAAATTCTGCGATTCGACGATCGTCCCGCTGAGATTGACGATCGCCGAAGGGGTCACGCCCCAGGTCACGGGAGTGACATAGAAATCACGGGCGTGACAGGCCCGGGTTGAAAATTCTGCACCCGACGATCGTCTCCCTGAGATCGACGATCGTCGAAGGAGTCACTCCCTAGGTCACGGGCGTGACCAACCCATGACCCGAAATCTCGGTTGATGTATTTCAATTTTTGGGCTTCCTAACGTTCTGTCACGACCAACCGACTCCTAGGGGTCTAGCCGGAAATGGGATGTTACAAATCCCAATAAACAAAACAAAGATTTCGTCCCCGAAATCAAGGTTAAGCCTACGGGACTCCAGTCGGGAAAAAGATGCTTGTAACATCCCATGAGAATTGAAAGATTACATCTCTACGTTATGCTTGCTTTGTGCGGTTTCAAATCTAAGATTAATTCGCCCAATTAACTAGATAATAACACCCCAATAAACAAAAGATTAGCCCCTATTCTTGAAATTTCAATCTTATTGGTTTAAAACCGGAAAACAAATTGATTGTCCAGAGGGGTTGTGAGGTATACCTGACGAAAAAGTTCCGGGTATTTTTGCCACATCAAGTCCTGTGGCTCCCATGTATGCTCCTCCTGCCCATGATTGTTCCACAGCACCTTGACTAATGGAACCTTCTTCCGTCGCAAGACCCGCACTGCTGTATCGTCAATCCTGATAGGCTCCAAGTTGACTGACCGATCCGAGGCCACCGGGCCATCTACCGAGGAAATCAGCTGCTCAGGGCATAGTAGAGCTCTCCGAAGTGAGGAGACGTGGAAGACATCATGCAATCCCGCTAACTCCGGTGGTAGCTCTAGTCTATAGGCTAAGAGGCTGATCCGTTCCAGGATCCTATAAGTCCCCATATATCTCGGGCTGAGCTTCTTCCGCCCGCGAACCCGCGAGACTCCGTGCAACGGCCGTATCTTCAAGAAAACCTGATCTCCCACCTGGAACTCCACTTGACGATGCCTTGCATCGTAGTATTTGGCCTGTCTGCTCTGGGCTTCCAACATCCTGTCCCGGATCAATCTAATCGGAGCATCTGTATCTCCCACAAACTCCGATCCTAGTGTCTGTGGATCCTCATCCTGAACCCATGATAGTGGGGTCCTGCACCTCCTTCCGTACAACGCCTCGTATGGAGCCATGCCTATGCTGGACTGATGGGCGTTGTTGTACGAAAACTCGACCAGTGGAAGCAATCTCTCCCAAGGCTCGCCACGATCCAAAATACACAGTCGCAACAGATCTTCCAGTGTATGGTTGGTGCGCTCTGTCTGCCCGTCAGTCTGAGGGTGAAAAGCTGTGCTGAATGTCAACCGAGAACCCAGATGGGCCTGGACTGACCTCCATTCCCTGGATGTAAACTGCCCATCCCGATCCGAAACGATAGTGTTGGGACCCATGATAACGCACAAACTGCTCAATGAACCTCCGTACTAATACACTGACTGGTGCGTCCTTCGCCACTGGAATGAATCTGGCCACCTTCGTTAGTCTGTCCACTATCACCCAGATCGATTCATTCCTCGCACGGGATCGAGGTAGCCTATGCATGAAGTCCATGGCTATATCCTCAAATTTCCACTCCGGCACCGGAAGCGGCTGCAGCAAGCCTGCCGGGTTCCTACACTCTGCCTTCATGAGCTGGCAGGCCTCGCAATGTGTCACAAAGTACGCAATATCTTTCTTCATACCCGGCCAGTACATCGTCCACTTCAAATCCTTTACCATCTTGGTGATCCCCGGGTGTACCGAATACCGGCTGCAGTGAGCTTCCGTCAAAATGTCCTCCCGGATCCGTCCTCCTGCTGGTATGTAGACTCTGCCTCGGAAACACAGGAGACCATCCCTCAAGGAGTAATCTCCTGTCGTGCCTTCCTCCAAGGCTCAGAATATCGGATCAGCTCTCTCATCCAGCATCTGACAGTCTCTGATGCGGTCTCGAATATCATCAGTAGTGACCATCGACCCCAGATACTCTATGTATAGCTCCGGGTCATCCTCAGACACTAGTGAAATCTGCATCTCCTCGAATGATCTAACCAACTCCAAGGCCATCAGCTGTGGGCCTACTCCTGTCGTACTCGCTCTCCGGCTCAGAGCATCCACGACCACGTTCGCCTTCCCCGGATGGTAGTGCATGGTATACTAGTAGTCCGACAGAAATTCCACCCAGCGTCTCTGCCTGATGTTTAACTCCTTCTGGGTGTCAACGTACTTTAGATTCTTGTGGTCGGAGAAGATATCGCAATGTACTCCGTAGAGATAGTGTCGCCAGATCTTAAGTGCAAAAATAACTGCCCCCATCTCTAAATCGTGCACGGGGTAGTTCTGCTCGTGCTGCTTCAACTGACGGGAGGCATAGGCTATTACGTGCCCGTTCTGTATCAGGACGGCACCCATCCCCTGATAGGAAGCATCTGTATACACCTGGAATCCCTCCTTCCCTGATGGAAGAGAGGGTATGGGAGCCAAGGTGCGACGATCCTTCAGCTCCTGAAAGGCAGATTCGCATCGAGGCATCCAGATAAAAGGGGACTCCTTCTTCGTCATAGACGTAAGAGGGAGGGCAATCTAAGAGAACCCCTTTACGAACTTCCGGTAGTAACCGACAAGTCCCAAGAAACTTCGAACATCCGAGGCCGACTTTAGTGGTGGCCATTCCCGTACTGCCTGGACCTTCGCCGGATCCACTGCCAGACCTGCTCCACTGATGACATGGCCTAGAAAGGCCACCTCCTTTAGCCAGAACTGGCACTTGCTGTACTTGGCATACATCTCATGCTCCCGCAACTTCCCCAAGGTCAAGGCCAAATGTCTCGCGTGATCCTCCTCCGTCCTTGAATAGATAAGGATGTTGTCGATGAATACGATGACGAAGACGTCCAGATACTCCTCAAACACCCGATTCATCATGGCCATGAATGCGGAGGGTGCATTCGTGAGCCCGAACGGCATCACGGTAAACTCATACAACCCATATCTGCTACTGAAGGCCGTCTTCGGGATGTCCTCCTCCCGAATGCGAAGCTGGTATTATCCTGACCTCAGATCCAGCTTTGAGAACCAATGGGCTCCCTCCAGCTGGTCAAAAAGCTCGTCTATCCTTGGTAAAGGATAAGTATTCCGGACCGTCAACCGGTTCAGGGCCCGGTAATCTATGCACAGTCGAAGGGTCCCGTCCTTCTTCTTAACGAACAGCACCGGAGCTCCCCATGGTGAAGAGCTAGGCCGAACGAACCCGGCCTCCACTAACTCCTGAAGCTGGCTTCGAAATTCCACCAACTCCTTTGGGGCCATTCGATAGGGAGCTCTGGATACCGGCTTAGCTCCCGGTATGAGCTGAATCTGAAAGTCCTTCTCTCGGTGCGGGGGTAGCCCTGGTAGCTTCTCCGGAAACACGTCGGTGAAGTCCCGCACTACTGGAATATCTGAAATGGAGTCATTAGCCACAACCGCCTCAAAAAGGACCTGATAAACTTCTCCCCCTGTAGGTGGGCCTTAACGGCCTGCACAGACGATAATAAGGTACGGGGTGCTGGTATAATACCTTCTATGACAATGAAGGAGTCGTCGTGCCTCATAGTGATCATCTTTGCCACGCAGTCGATCTGGGCATGGTTCCAGCACAGCCAAGTCATGCCTAGGATCAGATCGTAATCTGGCATCTTCAGAATCGTCGCTGGTGCCTCAAATGCCTTCCCTCCGATCCTCGCTTCCATATTGTAATGAGCACAGTCATTATCTCTGATCCATCGGGTAGGCGCACCCTCATCATCTTCCCGGTGAATGGCTCCACACCTTCCAGTCCTTTCACGAAATCCTCCGACACGAACGAGTGCGAAGCACCAGTGTCGAAGAGAATGTGAGCGGGCTTGCCGCTAACGAAGACTATGCCTGGGGTAATTAAGTGTCTTAGTATTTTGTTTGTAGTTGTCTTCTCTTAATTTCTAACAAGGTTATGTCTAGAATACTAGTTTATATGAAGAAAATTAAAAGTACTGCCATACCTGCGATAACCTGCTCCGGGTTTCGGGGCTGTGTAAGGTCTAGAGCATACACCTGCTCCCTCTCTGGCCTGCGGCCTCGATTATGAAATCCTCGTCCGCAAAACTGTCGGGGAGGTGGAGCGCCCTGATGTGCTGGTGGGGGTGCTCGCCTCATAGGGCAGTTCCTCTTGATATGCCCCGGCTGGTTACACTAATAGCATACCGATGGCTGCTCAACTGTCCTTGGCATCTCCAGCATCTATATAGGCTGGGGAGCCAGTACCCCCTAACTCCTCTGCTCCTGCCCAAACTCCTGACAAAGCAGATCCACGTTCCTTCTCTCCCCAAAAACCTTGCCCCGAGGACGGTCTCTACGACCTCCAATCACTGAATCATCTGTCGGTCTCTTCCGGCTCTTCACTGTAAGTTGATCCGCCTCTCTCTTCTTAGCCATCTCCAGAATCCTGACCAGACTCCCCTCTGATACGAAAAGGAGGGCCTGTCTCATGTCGTCTTGCAGCCCCTTAAAAAACCTCCGGGCATAGCCAACATCGTTTAACTGATAAGCATCCACATAACGGGCCAGGTGAGTGAACTCCTGATAGTACTCCACCACAGTCCTATTCCCCTGCCTTAATCGCAGGAACCTATCCTCCAGGTCCTCCCTCGCTGACTAAGGTACAAAATGTCCCAAGAGCGCTGCTCTGAACACCTCCCAAGTAATATAAGCGCAATCCATCCCCGCAAAGGTGGTGTCCAGCTGAGATTTCCACCACCTTTTTCCGTGTGACTCTAGGCAGGATACCGCCAAAGCAACTGCTTCCTCAGTGGGGCATCGAATCCCAGCCAGCATCTCGTAAATGGTATCTAACCATTCCTCCGTACGTACTGCAGACTCCGTCCCCTTGTAGGATGGAGGGCAAAGTCCACGGAAGACAGTCATCCAATTGGCCCCGGGGTTTGGCTGTGGTGTCGGGGCTTGCTGAGCTCTGAAGGCCTCCAGAATGACCTTCAGTGTTTGCCCCATCTCCGTCTGCTGGAACGGAGCTAGAGCCGGCGGAGACGGGACCACATTCGTAGCCTGGGGTGTCCCCTGCTGGGATGTAGGGTTCATCGCAGGCTACAAGTAAAAATTCCATTTGTTAGAGAGCGAATGAGTGGAATTTTAAGAAGGGTTAGGATGGACTTTCACACGTGATTTCCCTTATGGGCACACCACTGCTTCCGTTTCTAGTTTGTCCGCAAACTAAGCTAGCACGGGGGTGGCCCAAGATTTTGTGGACTACTTCTCTTTCGATCGATCGAGGTCTCCTCTGATACCACTTGTAAGACCCCCTTTTTTTTTCTCGACACCGGGGTCTTAGCCCAGAACTGCCTCTTTGCGGTGGCACCGACTCACGGGAAGGCCGCCACTATAAAACGCCAATTCTGCCGGCCCTTTTCGATCACAAGAGAGAGAAGCAATTATACATAAATGTAAACTAGTCTACAGAAACATGTAAATAAAAGTGAAATCACATACAGTCCATCAGTATATAATAACAGGAAATAGATAACAGAAGTACTGCAAAGATACAGTTCAGATGGAATATAGATAAACGGGCTCGAGCCCGGTACATCAGAGTCCTCACTACAATTCACTCATCGTAGAAACTATAAAAGTACTAATCACTCACGGAGCTGGTCGTAGGTGCACCATCGCTAGACTGACCCACCTCCATGCGCACCGTACTCCGCTGGTGTTGGTCCCTGGACTGCTTGTCCCTGTCTCCATTCCGGAGCTCCTGTAATGTTGTGGTTTGAAAACCATTAGTCATAAAGAGTAAGCCCTATCATCCCCTACCCCCCCCCCCCACGGCTCCTAAGCACCGAGCGGAGAGGAGGAAAGGGAAGCTAAAAGGTGGAGAATAATCAAGCAGGTGACAGGGGAGTTATTCTAACCACTATCTAGAACAAAGTACAACTAGCAATCCTATGGTAGTAAATGGTAAAGAAGAGAAGTAGTAAGTATCAAATGTATAAAAAGGCAGATAGAGAACATTAAGTAAACAAGCAAGTAAATAAGTAAGTAACCTTATCTTATATGAATGCCCATACAAACTTATAAGTTAAGGGATCTTCTGCAAGGCTCCCATCGTATAAAAAGTCTCATACCGATTTATATGTTGGGGTGTCGGTTGTATGCAAATATGAGTGTAGTGATATGCTATGCCATGATTCATGCAAGTGCAACTCACGCACACGACCCTATGCACACAGACCTTTAGTTCCCCCTGTTCGGGCAGCTAGCTTCACTCCCAGGAACCTCCATAGTGGCAAACGGAGACAGTGGATCGGGCCCCCCACTCCTAGGTGGGTATCCACACTACCGGGCCTATCCCTTCCGTACGCCCCTAGAAGAACACAAACTAGAGTATCTGCGTACTACTGCTGGCTATACCCACCAGACTTTTTTTGGCTAAGTGTCCCACACCGCCGAGTCAACATACTGATGCCGGTGTGAACGACAATAAGATATCGAAGACCCACCACCTTTATTCTATACTCCAGCCCTCGAGCCCTCGGCTCCCCGGACTGTCCCGTCCGTGCATCTACCTTCAGAGCTACCGGGGTGAATGTGTGTGCAACCCTAATTATACTAGTTGCTCTTTAGATTATTATTTCTATAGTTTACATTAGCCCAGGACTGCCCCCGGTATTCCCCGTGAAGGGCTCACAAAGGGCACTAGGAACTATGATGGTAGCTGAAGCCCACCGTTCCCTTTCGCAAGGCACTTATTATTATTGGTTGATACCCATTACCCGATCCCTTTTTTTAAAGTTACTTTAGATCTAGCCCTAGCGTATTAAGACTCTTCCACTACTACTCGGGGTGGACGATCTTTAGTCGTTCCCGTACACCGTTATCCTTAACCAGTCTCGCACTCTACCTATCCTGACCCCAATAATGGACTTAAACCTAGCTTGCCCTAACCAACCAGAAACTACCAAAATTCCATCTCCCAAAGTTCATTATCCGCTCTAGCTCAGTTTCCATGGTTTTACTATAAGTAGACCATCTTAAGATACGTGAGGAGTATGAGGGGAGGTAATCCAATTTTCTTCCGAATCTCCTATAATATTTACTGGAGGTCTATCGTGACATAATATAGCTAAGACCAAGATTCCCAATTTTTCCTGTTTATCGGGCATTTAATTTATTTATTCTGAGATTCCAAATGCTCTAGTATGAAAATGAAGTGCACTAATGAGCCAACAATAAATCATCATAAAATCAGTAAAAATCCTACGAGACATTTAAACAGCAATTCCAAGTTTGGAGAAATTCCAGAGGTGTTTAGGCCTATATTTTCTAATTTACCATTGTAGGCCATTTCTACTATATTATGAAGGAAGTACTGTAAATATGTATCCAAAAATCCCAATAAAATTTTATAAGCTTTATGGTGACCTAAAACCATTATAATCCAAGTACCATAATTTTTATCAAACATTTGGGCTCTGAAACTATTTTAATGTAAAATACCGACTTTCTTAGCTTAGAGAAGGAGATGCTATTTTTAATCATCTAAAATTCCATAGAAAATTACAGGGTGACTAACATAACTTTAAACACCCACTGACCAAATTTCATAATTTTTCCGATAGTAATTGGACATTATTTGTATTTTTGACTCCATGTCACAACTAGTACGTAAAAAAATATGTACCAGAAATAATCAGTTAAAATTTCCAAGAAAAATACAGAAGGTAAAACATGCTATAAGATGCCCTAATCCAAGATTTCATAATATTCTAGTGAACAGAAATTCCATAATCATCAAAATAAATATCTAGGGCACAATTAAAGTTGTAAATGAAGTACTGTATAAATTAATTCAAAAATCTCAACAAAATTATATCATGGCTATTTTGACAAGAATGTCCCTTTGCCCAAATTTTACTTGATTTAAGGTTCATTAGATAGCTTAATAATTGAAATTAAGGTTGGTGACCTAAAGTAGGGTTAGGATTTTAGGTGGCCTGGCTGTCTCCAAATACCCTAAAATTTTGTCCAGAGAGCTATACTGGCCATATGGTTTTCTCCACCAAATTTTAAGTCAGTCCAAGGTCATTTGACCCCATGACCTTCACAACCCCAAAGACCACCATTAAGGGATTTTCCCTAGGGTTCTAGGGCTACCCTACACCAAACCACCCCAAACTCCCTTGGAGGGTGTTTCATGCCCTAAATAGCCTTTGGACAAAATATCAGCCTCTGTTGAGGTGATATGACCACCCAAATACCAAGGGGGTGTTTGATCCTAAATTATCCTATAAGGACCAACCTATGGTTGGATAAAAACTTAATCAAAACATCTCCAAATGAGATGAAATTTTTACCAGAACCTTATGATAAACCCAGGGACCACTCACCAAAATTTGGGAGGGTTTGGAAGTCATTTAGCCATCTAATTAAATTATGCTAGGATTATTAAATTTTTCTAAAAACTATGGGAAAATATTTTCCAAAAATCCTAATTTTTGGATAGCACCTAGATATAGGTAAGATTAGGCCTCACCCAAAATTTCAAGTCATTTTAATGACTGGATTGGAGTGGGGAATTTTTTAAGGACAAGAAAGCCCTATGGATAGACCTCACAAAAAAGTGTGATGTGGTCTAACCAGGACTCCAAATCGAGTGAAACAATTTTTAAATTAATCTAGACTTCAAGGGCTAAATTTTATATGTTAACCACTTTTTATGTTTCAGCCCCTACGGCAATAATTTTCAGTTTAAACCTAGTGCACAGTAAAGGGAATTAATTCCTAATTATACAATATATAATATAATAAAATGCTACTGTTCATCTTCTTCTTTAGCCCGAACCAGCAACCAAAGAAAAACAACTTAAAACCTGTAGCTTTTCTAAAGCCATTTCCTGGCCACCCAGCCATCTCCCTGGCCGGCCACCACCACCACCACCTTTGTTGAGGTGAGGGCTACCGTCGGGAGGCGGCACAGCCGCCGGAGAGGCGTTTTCCGGCGAACCCGCCACCATGAAATTTTGGAAAACCATGGATACGCTCACCCGATCTGGCTCTTTTGAGCCCGATATCTCTCATAATTATTTCTAAGATCTATCCGTAAAAGAAGAGGGACGGGAGGACCTTGTTCGCGGGATGGAGGCGTGCAGATCGTCAGGAAGCCATTTGCGCGGTGGTGGCGTCGCCGAAAATTCATAAACAGTAAGGGGAGGAATCTGAATCCATTTGATGGAGCGTGTAACGTTCTCCTCTTGCTCTAAGGAGGCTATTATAGATCTCCAAGTGGGGAGGAGAAAGGATGAAACATTCATGGCTATGAATGTTTCTCATCATAACGTTTCGGTTATGATGTAGGGAAGAGGAAAAGGTGGAAGTTGAAATGGCTGATCCAGGAGGCGATTTTCTATTGGACCTCACTCTCTCTTTCTATTAAATAATTAGAGACGGAAACGGCCCATAAATATTCCTGCTGTACATTCCCATAATCAGAATTGATTATGACTTCGGTTACCGAAATTTCCAGTCTGGCTGACGTTTCGGCCTTGGTCACGGGCGTGACACATAGGTCACGGGCGTGACAGGCCCTGGTGGCCAATTCTGAGTTCGACGATCGTCGACCTGAGATCGACGATCGTCGAAGGGTGGTCACGCCCTAGGTCACGGGCGTGACACATGGGTCACGGGCGTGACAGGCTCGGGTGGCCAATTCTGGGTTCGACGATCGTCGAACTGAGGTCGACGATCATCGAAGGGTGATCACGCCCTAAGTCACGGGCGTGACACATGGGTCACGGGGGTGACAGGGTCATGAGGCAAATTCCGAGCTCGGCGATTGTCTCGCTGAGGTCGACGATCGCCGAAGGGGGTCACGCCCTTGGTCACGGGCGTGACACCTGGGTCACGGGCGTGACAGGGCCATGACTCAAATTCTGTGCTTCGACGATCATCCCGCTGAGATCGACGATCGTCAAAGAGGTCACGCCCCAGGTCACGGGAGTGACATATAAATCACGGGCGTGACAGGCCCGTGTTGAAAATTCTGCGCCCGACGATCGTCTCCCTGAGATCGACGATCGTCAAAGGAGTCACGCCCTAGGTCACGGGCGTGACGGATCGGTCACGGGCAAGACCAACCCGTGACCCGAAATCTCGATTGATGTATTTCAATTTTTGGGCTTCCTAACGTTCTGTCACGACCAACCGACTGATGCGTGAAATTACGGCAAGCGCACCGGTCGCACATGTAATAAAGTTTTAGGGAGTAAATCCCCAAGTGTTGGTCTCTTGAGGAATGCAATTGGCGTGGAATGACGGACAATCCGAAGTTATTGCTAATGGAGTTCGTAAAATGAAAGAAGAAACAAAAGGGGCTTTGAGATTTGTGTTCTTACAAACAAAGAACTTAAAGCTAACTATGTGGGTCGTATTCACCGCTTTGCAAGGCGAGATGGGTGTATCGGCCGCTATGTCGTACTTCGGTAGGGCGAGTGGACGGTGAGCCAGTGGGTGAGGTGTTTAGTGTGGAGTGCAATCACATAAAACGGCGGAAGTGTGATGGGGCAAGGCGCATCACAACACAAATCCCACAAACAAGTTTAAACAACAAAAATCCAATTACAAATAACTAGGAATTCGAAGTTTATAATAAGCTTGAGTCATTCATACACTACAAGAAGGGTAGAGGAAGAGTAAACCAAAAGAGTGAAGATCCACCGCGGTTGTTGGCCGGAGGTGAGGGTTGTCAATCCGCTTCCACGCGCAGTCCGAGGAGGCTTCCGGTACCGTCGAGCTATCACTTCGAGGGCCTTTGAGTCCGTTCTCTAGGTCGTCTTCATCATCTTCTTCTTCGGTAGAAAGCTCGTAGAAGAGGTCATTAATAGTCGGAGGGGTCACCGGAGGATGCGGAATGCTTTAGATGTGCCGGAAATCACCTCCCGATGGTAGGGATGAAGGTGGAGGTGGATGGAGCGTCTGGAATGCAGAAGGGCGAAGTGGCGGCTGAGTTCAATCCCAGTCTCTTCCCCTAATTCGCGGAACAGGCGTATATATAGAAACAGGAATAAATAGTGCGCACGACCACCGGCGCACGACCAGTGGTTGTGCGCGAACAATGTCAGCGCCCGTGCGGCAACAACCTGTAGAACCTGCATCAGGAAATTTAAGTATGCGCACAATCAGCAGCGCACGATCAGTGATCGTGCGAGGTATAGCTGATGATTGTGCGATATGGCGGGACAGGACAATAAAACGAGAGCTCAGACTGCGTACGGCCAGTGGTCGTGCGCCAAAGAGGTCGATGGTTGTGCGTGGGTAAAAACGCACGACCATTGACTCCTTTGATACAAAAAGTGAAAGCCCTATCCCGGACGCCCACACGATCCCAGAACCTGCAGGAAAACTGGACGGGATGTCGATATGGCAGTCACAGATAGAAATAAAAATGCATCACACTATGAGATTAAATACACGCACAGAAATAGGCTAAAAGAGTGCACACGACGTGGAATGTCGTAGCGAACCAAAAGGAGTGCTAATGACGCTAAATGGTAGTGCCAATACATGCAAATGAGTCTAGATGAGTCCGGAATTCAGTATGAAATAGGGACTCATCACACCCCCAGACTTAACTGTTTGCGCGTCTCGAGCAAACACAATCTAAGTATGCTGGGAAAATAATCTAGCTGACATAGAGATTGAAATACGGGGTACCATGCGAAGTCGCATGCTCGCGTGCATAAAAAATACAATAGAATAAATTCCTAATTATGCAAAATAGTTTATATTTTTCACAATGCGTAAAAACATTTTATTACTACTCAAAAATAGAATCACGGTGAATCAACTGGTCACGCACAGGAAGAAAGTAGGCTGGCCACTAACGTGAGATTTGCCAAAGATCGGGGCTCAGGATCACCTCCAAAGGAATCCACCAATGTCGGGGACCATACGCTTGCCCGTTCACACTCTCTCCACGGCACTAGTTAAACTCAAGCGCAAATCCGTTGGACTTAAGGTAATTACAGGGCTTGGGTTACGGTGAGGTAAACAATGATAAAAAGAATGGCTTTGCACCTAACCCAAGTGAGCTAGCCAAAAAGAATCCCTCAAAACCCCACAATATAAACGAGTACACCACACCCCCAGACTTAATTTTTACAACATGGGTGTGTGCACCGCCTACTCCAAATCCAAGTCATCTCAAATAAATATTTCAATTAGACTTTTACTTTTCTTTTTCACATATATAGTTTTTTGTTCTTTTCAAAACATTTTCTTTATTTTCACTATCTCAGCAGAAATAGGTCTTGGAGCACATCCACATATTCACAAATAATAACACCACTTCACATCCCAACATGAAGAGAGAAACTCTAAGCTCGACTTGGGTGTGCAGCTAGGATAGGCTATAACGCATTGGTGAAGTAATGGTGGAGCTGAATCTAAAGTAGGGTAGGCACAACGGGGCTAGCGAGGGTATGACGTTCGGAACGGTACAAAGCTCAACCGGGCCAAAATGATGGCCTACATCACGCTTACGCTAGACTAACCATGCACCAATGCTTCGAGAGTAGCTTGGGGCAAGTTCTTAGACACCGAGAAAGATAATCCTTCTTCCCGACTCGAGCAAAACGAGTCTAGTGGCGGCTACACACATTCCTAAACTACCGTTTGATTCACACCGAATTCACAATTTTTGAGTAGAATAAAAAGAATTTACGCAAATAGAAAATTACAAAACTAAAAGCATAAAGAAAAATTAAATCTACACAAATTTCTACACAAGACGAGAGCAGTTGACTAGAAACACAGCAAGGTCAACATTTTACTCTGTCTCCCAATCCTAAACCAGCACCAAAATTTTCCCAAATCTAACAATGACATGAGTTTGACTCGCAACACGCAAAAGCTAAGCGCGCGCTCAAGTGGGTGCAGTGGTGCATGACAGGATTCTATAATAATGAACATAAAATAAACTATTGGCATGCTAATAGTGTGCTCGTGGTGTGCATAAGCGGCTCTCCCCCAGACTTGAATGAAAACACAAGCATAAATGCTAATGGACATCTAAAATAAAAAGTAAGCTGAGGAGAGAGGGCACCCATGCTCCAAAGAATGAGCATACCAGAAGGCGGAGGTTGCTGCATCGCACAAAAGAATGTTGAACCTGCAAATTAGGTAGAGCCGCAGAAAAGACAAATAACCGAGAATATAATATAAAAGCAAAAATAAAAAGCGCAAAAAGAAGGGGCCAAAAAGAGGTCCAAGCTTGGGTTATCTCCCGAATAGCCCTTTTGTTTACCTTCCTTAAGGTGGACCAAATACCTGTATTAGCAGTTTATAAAATGTTCTTGCAGTAAAAGAAGAGTTGTAGGAAAATAAGTAAGCACAAGCATAAGTGATAATCAAGAAAAGTGGCGGAGCAATCAGCTAAACGCGGACTTGTGATAATTCTCTCCGGTGGGGCGCGAGGGAATAGCAGAGTGCCTTTTTGCATTAGGAGAAAGGACTTTCCCTTTACTCCGAATGTGCACCTCCTCACGCCATAGGGCGGCATAACGCTCATCGCGTATACGCTGAGCCTTTTTCAGCTTCTCCACCGTAGGAGATTTCCAAATGTTGCGGTCCATGGGGGGTTCCAATTTTTCGGTTGGCGGCTTCATTTCCGGTACCAAAACGGCAACCAGATCAGCCCAAGCTACTGATCGCTTAGCAGAGTTTGAAACAATATTACAAAATTCACTGTCCAGGGATTTCTCCCGAATAAAACTAGTTTTGTTATGTTCAAAAATCGACGCAATAGGAGACGGGAAGGTGGCCCTTGCATCAGTGCACTTTGTCTCTTCCTTGAACTCCTTCTCATCATTCTTGATCACCTCCTCGAAAGGTACTTCCCTAATCATCTCCTTCATCTGAGCATCACTCACCAAGGCAAATTCCAATCCAATCTGAATATCTGCAGCACTATGAAAATTGTCGTTATGGAGAAGAGGGTCATGTGCAGAAGCGACATCCAAGGTTGAAGCAACAACCGGCCAAGTTACGCATCCTTTGGAGAAATCAAGAGATGCGCCGCTAGCCTTCAGGAATGGAACCCCCAATATAGGAATTGAATTATTTTCCTTGGGTCCCAATACCTGGAAATCAGTGATTATGCACTTCCCATTAACCTCGATTTCAACTTCTTGCACACCTCCTTCGGTGTCAACCAAAATACCATTAGCTAAAACTAGCGACTTCCGGATTGCTGGATCAATATGCAGGTTCATCCTCGCAACATCCTGCATGGCGAGGATATTGCTAGATGCTCCGGAATCGCACAAAGCAGTAGTTTCAACATTATTAATTCTACACTCCACAACGAGCTCATGAGTCTTATTTTTATTTTCTTCCCCAAGGCTTTTTCCTTGCTCGTAGGGGTTTTTTTTGGTGTTGCTCGGTAGCGTGCCTTGGATCCGCTCAGAGACCATTTGGGCCAGTTGGCCCAATTGCGCCTCTAGCTTACGCATTGAGGCAGCTTGATTCGTCATGTTGGTCTGGGAGACCACAACGAATTTTTCGAACATTTTCGCTAAAGAGTTTGTTTTTGTCGCAGGGGGCCCTTGGGGGTAATTCGGTAGAGGCGGACGCGGTTGGCTTCCAGAGGCGTACGCATCATTTTGATGCTGCCCCGACTGCCATCATTGGCCTGGCACATTTTGGTTCCAAGAGAAATTTGGGTGATTTCTCACCCCCAGATTGTACGTGTTCGCATATGGCGCTCCCCTATTTTGATTTGCAATATAGTTAATTGACTCATTAAGAAAGGAGGTTTCACCATGTACCTCGCCTGCTTGGCATTCGAAGCTGTGGTGGTCGGAACCTCCACAACCCTGACCTGACATCGCCAAAACTGGAGCAACAGCGGTGGTGGGCTCGGATGCTTCCATAGCAAAAAATCCACTCGTACCTCGTGGAAAATTCCTTCCTACAGTCCAATATGCGCTGTGGGTGGAAGTATCCTGCAAAATTCTTAATGCATCATCAGACGCAAGATTCATTATAGTCCATCCAGAGGCGGCGTCAATCATAGCCCTGTACTGTGGTTCAATAGAAAAATAAAAGCTTTCGACAAGATTCCAAGTTTGGAATCCGTGGTTTGGACACTTCCTCAGCAACTCGTTGAAGCGTTCCCAAACCTCAGCCAGGCTTTCTTGATCATTTTGCCGAAAGTTGGCAATTGCACGTCGCATGCTCATTATCCGGTCCACCGGATGGAACTTAGCTAAAAATTTTGTTGTCAACGCCTCCCAGGTGGTGGCTGCTCCAGGCGAAAGAGAGTGGAGCCAAGTCTTGGCTTTGTCCCTGAGGGAAAAGGGGAAAAGGCGAAGCTTGACTGTATCGTCGGGGATTCCAGCGTAGAGGAACGTGGCACAGATTTTGGAAAATTCAGCCAAGTGAAGATGGGCATCTTCAGAGGCCATTCCGGAGAACTGTGCGTTGTTCCGGATTATGTTCAGGATAGCAGGTTTGATCTCAAACTGCTGGTTGGTGATCGCCGGTCCGAAGCCGGGGTAAATGCTTCCAACAGTCGGTGTGGTGTAGTCCCTCATGGTGCGGACCTGGGGCGGGTTTACTTCATTCTTATCGCCGTTTCGGTCACCATGAAGGATTCCTCCGACCCGATTCCCGGCATCAATGTTCAGATGGTCCCCCATTGGGACTAGATTGATGGCAGCAACACGCCTTTGTGCACGAAGAGTTCGTTCGATCTCGGGGTCGTAAGCTGTGAGATCTCTAACAGCGCGTCCTTTCATTCACTGCGGCAACTACACAAAGAAACAGCGGTAAAAAAAACAACTAACTCTATAACAACACTTTCGTACGTCGTGGTCGTTTTACAATTGCATTCCCCAGCAACGGCGCCAAAAACTTGATGCGTGAAAATACAGCAAGCGCACCGATCTCACAAGTAATAAAGTTTTAGGGAGTAAATCCCCAAGTGTCAGTCTCTTGAGGAATGCAATTGGCGTGGAACGACGGACAATCCGAAGTTATTGCTAATGGAGTTTGTAAAATGAAAAAAGAAACAAAAGGGGCTTTGAGATTTGTGTTCTTACAAACAAAGAACTTAAAGCTAACTATGCGGGTCGTATTCACCGCTTCGCAAGGCGAGATGGGTGTATCGGCCGCTATGCCGTACTTCGGTAGGGCGAGTGGATGGTGAGCCAGTGGGTGAGTTGTTTAGTGTGGAGTGCAATCACATGAAACGACGGAAGTGAGATGGGGCAAGGCGCATCACAACACAAATCCCACAAACAAGTTTAAACAACAAAAATCCAATTACAAATAACTAGTAATTCGAAGTTTATAACAAGCTTGAGTCCTTCATACACTACAAGAAGGGTAGAGGAAGAGTAAACCAAAAGAGTGAAGATCCACCGCGGTTTTTGGCCGGAGGTGTGGGTTGTCAATCCGCTTCCACGCGCAGTCCGAGGAGGCTTCCGGTACCATCGAGTTGTCACCTCGAGGGCCTTTGAGTCCATTCCCTAGGTCGTCTTCATCATCTTCTTCTTCGGTAGAAAGCTCGGAGAAGAGGTCATTAATGGCCGGAGGGGTCACCGGAGGATGCGGAATGCTTTAGATGTGCCGGAAATCACCTCCCGATGGTAGGGATAAAGGTGGAGGTGGATGGAGCGTCTAGAATGCGGAAGGGCGAAGTGGCGGATGAGTTTGATCCCGGTCTCTTCCCCTAATTCGCAGAACATGGCGTATATATAGAAACAGGAATAAATAGCGTGCACGACCCCCGGCGCACGACCAGTTGTCGTGCGCGAACAATGTCAGCGCCCGTGCGGCAACAACTGTAGAACCTGCATCAGGAAATTTAAGTATGCGCACAATCAGTAGCGCACGATCAGTGATCGTGCATGGTATAGCTGATGATCGTGCGATATGGCAGGACAGGACAATAAAACGAGAGCTCGGACTGCGCACGACCAGTGGTCGTGCGCCAAAGAGGTCGATGGTCTTGCGTGGGTAAAAACGCACGACCATTGACTCCTTTGCTACAAAACGTGAAAGCCCTATCCCGGACGCCC
Source organism: Platanthera zijinensis (assembly GCA_039513925.1). Taxonomy (NCBI): domain Eukaryota; kingdom Viridiplantae; phylum Streptophyta; class Magnoliopsida; order Asparagales; family Orchidaceae; genus Platanthera; species Platanthera zijinensis. The sequence goes on from CM077079.1 coordinate 146,919,369, forward strand.
ACACAATCCCAGAACCTGCAGGAAAACTGGACGGGATGTCGACATGGCAGTCATAGATAGAAATAAAAATGCATCACACGATGAGAATAAATACACGCATAGAAATAGGCTAAAAGAGTGCGCACGACGTGGAATGTCATAGCGAACCAAAAGGAGTGCTAATGGCGCTAAATGGTAGTGCCAATACAAGCAAATGAGCCTAGATGAGTCCGGAATTCGGTATGAAATAGGGACTCATCACCGACTCCTAGGGGTCTAGCCGGAAATGGGATGTTACAAAGGTGGTCTTCCCAATGCTTCCCGAAGTCTAGAATACACATGCGGAGCATGTCTTCCATAGTTCTGTTGACCCTCTCAGTCTTCCCATCTGTCTGTGGATGGAAGGCTGTGCTGAACTTCAATTTAGTCCAAAACATCTGTTGCACCAAAATCCAATCATTGGACTTAAAACGCCCATCGCAATCACTCACGATGCTGCGGGGCACACCATGCAGTCATACTATATTATCCACATATAGTTTCGCAAGTCTCTCCACTAAATCATCCTTCCTATGCAGAATAAATTGCGACACCTTTGTCAACCGCTCTACGATCACCAAGATGGCTTCGTTCCCCTTCTGCGACCTTGGCAAGCCATGAACAAAGTCCATCGATATGTCGCCGAACTTCCATTCCGGAATAGGCAAGGATGTCAAGAATCCTCCAGGCTTTTGGCACGCCGCCTTTACCAAGGCGCACGTTTGACACTTAGCCACAAACAGTGCCACGTCCTTCTTGAGCCCTGGCCACCAAAACAGCTTCTTTAGGTCCCGGTACATCTTCATTCTCCCTGGGTGGATTGAGTACTTAGTATTATGAGCCTCGTACATCAACTCTGGCCGTAGATTTCCACTGCTTGGGATGCACAAATGATGGTCCTTCCTTAACATCCCATCCAAACCTAAAAACTGGGAATTTGACCCATCCAACGCTTCATCCATAATCTCCTTCATGCTACCATCCAACTCCAATGCCTGCCGAACGCGATCAGCCAAGGTCATACTGAACTTCCGTCAAGTTCAACATTGCTTTGGCGCTAGTCTGCTTGTCCACACAACAGACCTCTAACGCCTCCAACTCCTGAATTAACCTCTCATTATGAACCGACAACCAGTTGGCTTGGGCGGGAGCCCTGCGACTAAACACATCCGCAACTGCATTGCCTTTGTCGGGTACATAATGAATCTTGAACGTATAGTTCCCCAAGAACTCCATCCATCTCCGTTTCCTCATGTTCAGATCCTTCTGATCCAACAGGTACTTCAAGCTTTTATTGTCGGTATAAATATCGAACTTTATGTCGTACAAATAGTGTCTCCACAACTTAAGCACAAATATCACGGCCGCCAATTTTAAGTCGTGGACCGGATAATTCCTTTCGTGCATCTTAAGCTGACGCGATCAATACATAATAACACTTCCATGCTGCAACAGCATGCAACCCTAACCACTACCTGAAGCATCACTATAATTCTCAAAGCCCTCAGTCCCACTTAGCGAACTTAGCACTGGCGCCGTGGTCAACCGACTCTTCAGCTCCTCAAACGCTTGCACGTACTCCTGCATCCACAAGAAATTCTGATCCTTCCTTTTTCAACTTTGTGAGAGGTAACGCTATCCGCGAGAAGTTCTCTACGAATGCCTGTAATTGCCGGCAAGCCCAAGGAAACTACGGACTTCCGCTACCGAAGACAATACAGGCCACTCCCGTATCACAACAATCTTTGCCGGATCCACCGCTATACCTTATCCACTGATAATATGACCAAGGAATGTTACTGAGGGTATCCAGAACTCGCATTTGGAGAATTTTGAATAGAGTTCAATCCTCCTCAGCGTCTCCAACACAAGATGCAGATGCTTGAATTGATCTTCCTCGCACTGCGAGTACACCAGTATGTCGTCAATGAAGACGATCATAAAACGGTCTAGGTACTCTCTGAACGTCCTGTTCATCAAATCCATAAACACCGATGGCGCATTCGTCAATCCAAACAGCATGACCGTGAACTCGAAATGCCCATACCTTGTGCTGAATGCCGTCTTCGGGATATCACACTCCCTTATCCTCAGCTGATAATACCCAGACATCAGATCCAACTTCGAATATACCGACGATCTGACTAACTGATCGAAAAGATCATCAATACTTGGGATCGGGTACTTATACTTCTCCGTTAGCTTGTTCAACTCCCTATAGTCGATACACAGCCGCAAACTCCCGTCCTTCTTCTTAACAAAGAGGACCGGTGCGCTCCATGGAGACGAGCTTGGACGCACATATCCTTGCTCCATCAACTCCTCTAGTTGAACCTTCAACTCTGCCATCTCCTTAGGCGACAACCTATAAGGAGAACGTGACAAAGGTTTGGCACCTGACACTAGATCGATTTTGAAATCAATCTCTCGTTGCGGTGGGGCTCCGAGAAGATTGCCCGAGAACACGTCGGGGTACTCACATACCACTGGGATACTATCCAAAGTGGCCTTAGGCTTTACAGCCTCCACTAACGTGAAGAACAACTCTGCTCTAGCACGAACCGCCTTCACCACATGAAGAGCAGACATCAGCGTCTTGCTCGACCCCTTAAATCCCGTAAACGTCGTCTCCTGCCCAACACCCAACTTGACCTCATTACGGTTGCAATCGATACAAGCCTTCTTCTCCGAAAGCCAATCCATCCTGAAGATAACGTCAAACTCTACTAGCGGCAGCTACAATGCTAGCAAGTCGAACTCTTGGATTCCAATATGAACCTTTACGGCGCATACTCTGTCCGCACGCATCGAACACCCATTCGGTAGAAACACATCCAATTTTTCCTTCGCCATCGAAGAAGGGGCTCCGATGCGTGATATAAAACTTTCGGACGAAAAAGATTGTGAATATCCCGTATCGAATAGTGCTAGTGCCGGACTAACGCCAATTAGAACAAAGCCTATACAAACAGTATTAAGCTAATAAGCACTAGGTAACAGTATTTAAAGCTAACTTGCTATAAATTTAACCGTACCTTTCACCACATCGGCTTGTTTGATGGCCTCCTACTGGCCCAAGTTATAGACTCTCAATTGAGTCGGAGCATAGTGGGATGCGGTTGACTCCACCTCCTTGCCCTTGTCTTCATAAGTGGCTCCTTGCTTTCTCTCGGACTTCGAACGTCCGCTCCATTAATCGCGGGCAAAATGCCCCGTCATTCTACAAGTATAACAAGCGCTCGGGGTTCGGTTGATAGTTGCCTCCGAGGCACCTGAAGAAGGGGCTGAACCCGACGTCTTAGCCTTCTTGTAGAACATGCGATATCCAGACTTTGAAGTAGTCGGCACTTTAAACTCCGATTTCTTGCCATCGGATTCCTTCTTTGCTTTAACATTCTTCATGTCCTTTTCCAAGGACCGGGCCGAGTTGACCAAGGTCATGAAACCCTGCGCCATAGGACCCGAAAGTAACAACCTCAAATCATCTCTTAACCCTTCATATAAACGGTTCGTCTTGCACTCCTCATCGGGAAAGGTAGCGCTTGCGTATCATCCCAAACGAGTGAACTCATGGAGATACTCGTCCACGGTGCTTTCTCCTTGCACCAACTTTTGAAACTCATTTTCCAACGCGATCCTCTGAGCTGAGGGGAGGTATCGAGCCATAAACAACCTCAAAAAATCCTCCATAGAGACATCAACCAACTGCCTTCCCCTCAGATGGTGTAGCTCCAGCCCTTCCCACCATAACCTCGTGTCCCCGTCCAGCAAGAATGTCTCAATCGTGGTCTTCTGCAACTCTTCAGTCTCCGTTGCTGTCAGCACTCTATTGACTCTCGATAGCTAATCCTCTGCCTGAGTCGAGGATGCCGTTCCCGAGAATACTGGCGGATGGAAACCCATCACATGCTTAAGTTGTTTCTCATTTGCTCTCCGAGGAAACTCTGCCTCCACCCTCACCTGTTCCACCCTCCTAGGCTCTGCCGCTTGGAGCGGTACTTTCTCCAAAGCAGGAGCAGGCTGCTAAACCTGCCTCGCAGGCTGCACATTGATCATTGCAAATACAGCTTCCGCCACCAATCTAATGGTCTCGGTTGAAGGAGGTGTTGTAGGCGCATCATTTGGTGCTCTGCTTGCCTCAGAACCTGGCCGATTTGACGGTCCAGCACCACTCCTAGTCACCTATCATTGTGCAAAACACTGATAAGCGACCAAACAATATTACAAACAGCAATTATAAGAACACGCAGATTCCTCAAACATGTGTATTTTCATTCCTAAGTGGACATTCATGGGTTCTTTTCATGTTATAACGATGACGCACACACATGTGCTCACCACCCCTTAAAGTGAATTCGCCCACGAATTCATTTAAGCTTGACCAAAATCGGTAGTCTGATACCAAATTGTAACACCCATATCCGTCGTATAGCATATAGCAGTAGGTCCAGCCGGGGCCCGACGCCATATACCACGGACAGACTAGTTGTTTACTTATTGAAACCAATCAACCAAATACAACGTCCTACACAGAGCACCTAGCGGAAGTAAATTATTAAGTTGCACTGATAAAAGAACCCAGCCAAGCATGAATGTCCACTACAATAAACCCATAAGAATGTATACTAGACAAATATTGGCCTTATGGCCTTACAAAAGTTTGCTCAATAAAAGTGTCTTCCAAACCTCGACACGCAGGCTGGTCACACATGAGTACATAAGAAAAAACACTCAAAATTAGGCCTTCAAGGGCCGGAACCGCAACTTGGGCTTTAGTCCGCTATTTATCGCTCGGCTCCGCAGCACCTGCAAACAACAATCCACCACACGGTGGTAAACAAAAGCAATAGTCAGCTATGGTGACCAAATTATAACGACCCTGCCCCCAACTCGGGGCGGCAATGCTCTTTCCCTGCACATTATTAGCATAACAAAGCAATATAGTGTAAACATACTTCATCACAGGCGTAGGCATGCATGACCACACACCCCGTGCACTCAAGAACCATTCACTAGGAACCGACCAACGTCACATCAATTTAAGCCATAGACATTCCCGTCTCACCACCGTCCTTTGGACGGACAACCTTATGAGCATTTTGTCTTCCTACCATTGGACACGTCAATTTAAGCCATAGACGCTGAACACCCTCATCTATGCCAACGGTTCCACCGAACTACATAGATCGGGTACGGTTCCGCCTGACCCGTGCTCATACCGCAACATCAATTTAAGCCATATGCGCAGGTCAAGACTCCCCGAGTCCCGTTTCCATCACACAATTCACATAACTCGGTTATGTTCAAGTTGGCTCCCCGGCCACCATGTTGGTAACATCCCGCATTTGCCCAGTTTTCCGGGTGCACCTTGAAGTTTATCCCCAAGGCTCCCTGTTGCAATCTACCTCGTAGAAAACCTGAAAACAACAATTCACACAGAGTCTTCTCTGGTTATTATGCAATACAACATCACCGATCAAGACCAACTTGTCTGGATAGGCTTCACACATCATGCTTGTGTCCATTCTCGCATACAGACTCTACACAAGGAGGACTTTACATATCTACCCCAAGGAACCCCTCAACTCATCGCACACTCGCGTGAGAGGGCTTCATATGCAAAGGAAAAGAGGACTTCACATGTCCTAGGATGAGATTCGTTACCCTAGCATTTTTCCTTTGTGCCATGGAAATCTATGCGGATGGAGAGCACTGCAATGTCCTTGCCTCCGCGGATCCGAAGTCAGCTCGCGATTTGGAGCTTTTAAGCTCCGTCGATGACCGGATCTTGCTCTCCTTCTTCCTCCTTGCTCTCCCTTCTCTCTAGTTTTTAGAAAGAGAGAACCCTAATGGAAATGAGGGTTTTCAAGACCTATTCCTGGGTATATCTCAATAAGAACAGCCCCCAGTCGTTGGATCCCAAAATGAGGAAACAGACGACCACGATTCAACCCAAAATTAGAATTCCTGGGCCGAACACGGGTTGCAACACGACCGTGTTCATGGCCATGTCACCCATTCGCCGTCGAAACCGATGGGTCTGTAAAAGAACACGGGCACCCAACACGCCCGTGTCAGGCTTGACACGCTTGTGTCAGCCAGCACATGCCCGTTTCGCTGGGCGTGTTCCCCCAACAACATAGGTCCAAAATAACCCGAGCACAACACGGCCATGTGACACGCCCGTGTCACATGCTGTGTGCTAGACACGCCCTGGGACACTCCCGTGTCCCAGGACGTGTAACTGCCTTAGCACAAAATGTCGCACGACCCAAGGAGGATACGGACATTCGACACGCCCGTGTCGAATTGCACACACTCGTGTCAGACCTGAACACGCACGGGCTCAGGACATACGCCCCTTACTCAACGATAGTTGAGTGTTAGGCTCTGAGTGACTGACATGCCCGTGTCCAAGGCCATGTCACCTCTTGCGAAACCTAGATTTGTCTATAAATGCTACCCGTCACCCTTTCGAGTTTCGGGGCGTTACATGGTTGAAGCCTCCGAGTAGACATTACTATCGCCAATGCGAGCTTTTCGAGAATCAGATATCTAGTTTCCGCACTCTTCAGTATGTGGCTTACATAGTATACTGGGTACTTCCTTCTCCCTTCCTCTCTAACAAGAACTTAGCTTATTGCCTCCGAGCTGACTCCTACGTCGATGTACAACATTTATCTAGCCCGAGGATTTTGAAGCAAAAGGGTTGAGGTGAGTTGTTGTTTTAGTTGCTTAAAAGCCCTCTCACACTCTTCAGTCCATTTGAATTTAGATCCCCCCCGAAGAGTTTTGAAAAACGAAGAGCTTTTATCCACCACTCTGAAAATAATCCTTCCAAGGCCTGCTAGCCTTCCTCCCATTGCTGAACCTCCTTAGGGGAGCGAGGTGATGGCATATTGAGTATTGCTTTTACTTTATACGGGTTAGGGGAAAGCCCTTTTGGTGTAAGGAGATGGCTAAGAAATTTTCCTTTACTTTGCTCCAAAGATGCATTTTAACGGGTTTTACTTCGTGTTATACCTTCGTATAGTACTGAACGTCTCCGCGAGGTCTTGCAGGTGCAATGCAAAGGTTTTACTTTTAATGAGGAGGTCATCGACATATACTTCAAGATTTCTTCCTTTTTTTATTTAAAAACAAAATCCATCATGCGTTGTTATGTGGCGCCTGCATTTTTTAGCCCGAAGGGAATCACAAGATAGGAGTAACAACCATCGTTTGTGATGAATGACGTATGAGTAAAGTCAGGCTTATGCATCCTAATCTGGTGATAACTAGAGAACACATCTAAGAAACTCATAAGTTGATATCCAACCACTGAATCTACTAAAGCATCTATCCGAGGCAAGGGATAGCAATCTTTAGGACATGCTTTATTCAACTTAGTAAAGTCAACACACATTCGCCATTTCCCCTCTGGTTTTTTCACCATTACAATGTTCGATACACAGACTAGGTATTGAATTTCGCGAATGAATTTAGCCTTGAGGAGATTGGCAACCTGCTCCTTGATAGGCTTGACCAGCTTTGTCACCACCTCCCTCTTCCTTTGTTGAATTGGCTTGAAGTTAGGAGCAATATTGAGGTGGTGAAAAGCGACATCAGGATCTACTCCTGGCATGTACTTCGCTGCCCAGACGAAGACATTCAGGTTCTTCAGTAAGTGTTGGGTATTGCATCGATAATAACCCAGATTTGCATGAATTCACCCTTGAACTAAGATGAATTAAGTTGTATTTGATACCCTTGTTCTAGTTGAATGTTTGCAGGTTCTTAGTGCTAAGTGTAGACCAATGTCAGTCCACAGTGGGTCAGGAATACAGGACCATACAGTGTAATCCCTCACTGTGTGATCCAAAGTGTCGACTCATGTGCAGCCTCTCAATTGGGATACACTTTATGTTCAAACATTGGGAGCAAAGGATGGAGATAAGGCCAGAAGGAAATTTTCTCTAAAGTTCTTGAAAAACTTTATAAGTCACGTTCTCGAGAAGTAATCTCAGAGTTCTCGAGAAGTATGGTATAGTTCTCGATAAGCTCAGACTCTACTTCTCGAGAAGTCAGGACAGTTCAAGAATTTCTCTAAGTGAAGTTCTCGAGAAGTCAGTAAAGTTCTCGAGAACTATTCTATAAGTTCTCGAGAAGTCAGTAAAGCTCTCGAAAACTATTCTCTAAGTTCTCGAGAAGTCAATTTAGTTCTCGAGAAGGATTCCTTTGATTCTCAAGTTAAGAAATTCTATCAAAAGTTGTTTCTAAGTAAAGTTCTTGAGAATTCTTCTATAAGTTCTCGAGAAGTCAATTTAGTTCTCGAGAAGTATTCCCTTGGTTCTCGAGAAGTTCAGAAGAAAATTTCTCTAAGCTCAAGTTCTCGAGAAGTCCTCTATTATTTCTCGAGAAGTAAATTAGTTCTCGAGAACTATACTCTGGTGTTCTCGAGAAGTCCAACCCTTTCTAAAAGAGATTAGTTTTCGAGAAGTCTCTACAGTTGTCGAAATCTCAGTTCATAGTTCTCGAGAACTATAATTACTTCTCGAGAACTAAGTAGGATTTTTCCAGAAAATTTCTTCTAAGTCCAGAACGGCCGGAATTTCAAATACCCCAACAGGATTGGTCCACGTGTCATCATTAATGATATTTCCAACCGTTAAGAGATATCCTATATAAGGTCTTGTCACGAAGAAATAACCCTAAGAAGGATTAAGAGAAATTATAGAGCGGATTCCGTACTTTCCTAGGTTACTGGTTCGGCGGACTTTCTTCTCAAAAGCTCGACGTCTTGAAGCCGCCGCCACCGCTCTAGTCAAGATCGATCCTCATCCTTTCGATCTAGAAGATCTACTAATTAAAGATATGTTCTTTCTTCCTTGATCGAGTAGATTCAAGAATTTATCAGGTCAGATCTACTAGTCTTCTTCAACAATTCTGAAAGTGCCGCAACTTCAAGAAGAAGACCTAAAGACGTATTTATTTTAGATCTCAGAAAGTATTTGCTTGTATTCTCATATCTATTTGTAAATCTTGTAGGAGATTATTCTCCGAGTGTAGGAGCGTTGTGCTCCGAGTTGTAGGAAGTTTGTATCTTCCGAGTATAGATCCGTTTGGATAGAGTTTTGTAGGAACGTGGTTCCGTGGTGTAGGATTGGTTTGCAATCCGAGATAGTGGAGTAGCCGGATCTAGTGATTTGCTAGATCGGTGAGGAAAGTGGGCGTACCCAAGATCGGGGAACCACTATAAATCTCTTATCGTCTGTATGATTGCTTTCTTACTTATTTGTGCTAGTTGCTAAATTTTTATTTCGCATTAGACGCACATCTCACCTATTCACCCCCCTATAGGTGATTTAGGTAGACAACTTACAACTTTTAATTGGTATCAGAGGGAGGTTGATCGTTAAAAGGTTAACACCTTGATCTAATCCTTCCCAAGTTATCTTTAAGGAAGTATCAAGCATGAGTAAGAACAAGGATTTTGCTAAGCTCCCTATATGAAAAAAGAACAATTTTCTTATGTGGAAAGAAAGAGTTAAACTCTTCATGGAAGCAGTGGACCCTCGTATCTTTATCATTGTACAAGAAGGTCCGCATGTTCCTATGATTGCATCTACAATAGATCCATCCAGACAAGTCCCAAAGAAGTTGATGGACTTGGATAAGGATGAGATTGCACTTGTCTCCATGGACAAGAAAGCTAAAAATATTATAGCAAGTGCAGTCGATGACTCGATGTTGCAAAATCTGATTCATTGCCAGTCTGCCAAGGAGATGTGGCAATCCCTGGTGACTCTGATGGAAGGCACTGAAGAAGTTAGGGATGATCAGAGATCCCTTCTAAATCAAAAGTATGAAGCCTTCAGGCAAGGTCACAAGGAAGCCATAGCTGATACCTTTGAGAACTTCTTCAAGATAATCAATGGCCTAAGAGTTTATGGATGATTCTTCACAAATGGGGAACTGAAGGACAAATTCTTAAGATCCCTGACCAAGGAATGGGATAATAAGGTATGTGCCATTCGGGAGTTCGGAAGGTTATCCGAGATGGACCCGTAGAATCTATTAAGAAAGCTTATGTCTTACGAGCTCCAAATCAACTCAAGAAAAGCTGAAGAAGAGATGAGCAGGTCGGCATCCAAGGAGAAGTCTGTCGCTCTGAAGGCAAGTAGCTCAAGGAAGACAAAGGCTAGCTCTCCTGCCCCAGCCCCTGAAGCTGATGAAGAAGATTCATCTGAGCCAAGATATCTCTGGCTCAGAGATATCTGATGGAGAGTTCTCTCTACTCTCAAGGCAGTTCAAGAAATTCTTGAGCAAGAAGAAGCAATGGAGAGGCAAGGATGCCTCCTATAGAAGATCACGCAATGATGGTGATCGCCACAGAAAAGGCTCAAGCAGCCACGACAGGTATGGTTCTAAACCGAATAAACATTATTCGACTGACATTGTTTGTTATTACTGTAATAAGCTAGGTCACGTCATTGCGGATTGCCCCCACAAGAAGAAAGAGGGTGGCAAAAGAGAAGAAAAGAAGTCCTACAGTAAAAGGAGGACAAAGAAGAGCCTGTTGGCCAAGAAGGGCAAAACCCTCAGTGACTCCAACTCATCTGAGTCGAGTGCAGAAGAGGAAGAGCCTACTTTGGGCTAATGGCTCTAACTAATGATGAACAAGTCCCTCATTTCACTGGGGAGATAAAATCTCACACCCCTCTTTCAGAATCTTATGATGATAGTGAGCAAGAGGGCTATCCCACTGAGGATGAATCTGAACTCATGGGATAATATAAAGAGTTACTCGAGGCTTACAACAAATGTCGCCGAGTCGTGAAAACTCAAGCTAAAGAGATAAAGTCCCTAAAGGCCACAGAGAGCGCCTTAAGAGACGAAGTCTCAAAGACTTACTCTCTCAAGGAAGACTTCAATAATTCTATTGAAGAATATAACAAGGCTCTTGAGCACCTTGAACTTAAGGAGAAAATCATCAAGGAGTTGGAAGAACAACTCTGGGCCTAAAATAAACTTGTAGAAGGTTTCTCTAAGCCTAAGACTGTACTTCCTCTGATTGCTGAATTCTCAACTAAGGGCAAGGGTGCTGGTCTAGGACACAAAGGTGCTCCTAGTAAATCCTCTAGGAGAAGGAAGGCAAAGAGAAAGAATAAGGATGCCAAGAAGGCCTTGGCCGAGGGAAAAGGGAAAACTCCTTTGGAGCCAGTCCCGTTTAAGAAAGTTATCTTTCCTGGGAACGAATTCGACTTTGAGTCCACCTATGGACACTTCACTAGGTCGATCCCAGAGAAGCCTAAGTCAAGGTACCAAGGTTGGACTCGCCCTTGTGACTTTGGCGAGAGTGTCTTCAAGGCACCTTATGAAGAGATTCAACTTCAGAGCTATGGACCTTATGCTCATGGTCATAACTTCGAGAAGGCACCAAAGGTAAAATCTGTTGTGGAAAAGCCTATGAAGGAGAAGACTTCATGAAGTTGCCACCATCATGATGCTTCTATCTCCAAGCATTCTACCCCTGCTAGACCTCCTGTCAAGAAGGTCAAGCATGAGTTCATAAGGCAAAGATACAACAGATTCAATTGTTGGTGCTGTGGTAGAGTTGGTCACTTTGCAATAGATTGTTGGTTCAATCCTAAAAATGCTGCAACTCCTCAAGTTAGAAACGTGAGAATGACCACTCATGAGACAAATACTCGTAGGGGGAGTACTCTAACTCGATACCAAGGACCGAAATGTGTTTTGGTTCCTAAGGCTAGGTGATTATAATTGCAAGTACGTCCAAAGGCCATTAAAACGCCAATCTGGTATTTGGACAGTGGATATTCTCGGCATATGACCGGGACATGGAGCCTACTCCAGAACTTTTCACCAGTGTTGAACGGACCAAAGATCATCTTTGGAGGTTCAGACCAAGGAATTACCAAAGGCTACGGTATGATTACTAACGGTAACGTATCCTTTTCGGATGTAGCCTATGTTGAAGGATTGGAACACAATCTCATCACCATAAGCAAACAATGCGACAAAGGATACGTGGTTGAATTCCATGCTGACAAGTGTTTGATAAAATCGGTTGAGAACATGGAAACTATTTTATCAGGCACTCGAAGCAGAAATATCTTCTGTTTAAACTTTATCTGTATTGACTCCTCTACACATGTATGTCTTTTAGCAAAAAATAGTGCATCTCTTGCTGACCAATGACACAAGAGACTAGCACATATTAATTTTAAAACTATAAATAAAATATTCTCTCAAAACTTAGTACGTGATGCCCTTAATGTCAAGTGCGTTAAGGACAGCCCTTGTAATGCCTGTATAAAAGGCAAGCAAATAAGGAGTTCATTTAAAAGCATTATAGGCAAGGATTCTGATAGAAGCTTACAACTTCTTCATATGGACTTGTTCGGTCCACTGCAAGTTAGAAGTTTGGGAGGTAAGGAATATACGTTGGTTATTGTGGATGATTACTCTCACTTTGCGTGGGTGTTCTTTCTGAAACACAAGTCAGATACCTTTAATATTTTCACTAATTTTGTTAGGCAAGTCCTGAATGAATACAACTGCTCCGTAGTCAAAATCAGAAGTGACAATGGAACAGAATTCAAGTCTGGGGCCATGACAGAATACTGTGAAAGTCAAGGTATCTTTCATGAATTTTTCTCTCCTCGCACTCCACATCAAAATGGAGTAGCGGAGAGATGGAACAGAACACTCATAGAGGCTTGTCAGACTATGTTGAGTGATGCCTCACTTCCAGAGTACTTCTGGGCTGAAGCCGTCAACACCACTTGTCACGTGCAAAATCGAGCACTCATCAACAAGAACCATGATAAGACTCCTTAAGAACTTCTAAAAGGCAGGAAACCGACCATTTCATATTTTAGAATCTTTGGTTGTAAGTGCTTCGTACTTAACAATGTCAAGTATCACACTACCAAGTTTAGCGAGAAAAGCTTTCAAGGTATTTTTATAGGTTATAGTAGCCATAGTAAGGCCTATAGAGTATCTAATAGAAAAAATCTGGTGGTAGAAGAATCGATACAAATTTTATTTGATGAGACGAGTTTGCTGCAAAGCAACTCTTCTAGTGTGCTCATTGAAGATGCAAGTACAAAGATAAAGGAACTCAGCTTGGATGAACCTACTGAAGACAAAGATGAAAAGTTCATAAAGATCACTTCTACAACCCCGATTGGAGAGGTAGATGATCAAGATGAAGAATTCATCCCAGCTGAAGATGTAACTCAAGTGGCTGAGGAGATCCCAAATGCAAGGGCTCTAGAGCTCAGACACCTGAAAGATCATCCCTTGGACCAGATCATAGGAGATCCCCGGGATGGTGTCAGAACTCGTCGATGTACAACTAACGAGAATTTATTCTTAAGTTTTCTATCACAGGTTGAACCTAAGAAGTTCGAGGAAGCAAACTCAGATGCATCTTGGATCCTAGCCATGGAAGAAGAGTTAAATCAGTTCAAACGTTGCATAGTTTGGACACTTGTTCCTAGACCCAAGAGTAAGAACATCATCGGGACAAAATGGGTCTATTAGAACAAGATGGACGAAGAAGGAACTATTATAAAGAACAAAGCCAGAGACGTTGCCAAGGGCTATCGTCAAGAAGAAGGAATCAACTTCTATCAAACGTATGATCCAGTGGCAAGACTGGAGGCGATCAGGTTATTCCTTGCTTTTGTTGCACTTAAGGGCTTTACCGTCTACCAGATGGATGTAAAATCCGCCTTCCTGAATGGTGACATAAAGGAAGAAGTGTATGTAGAGCAACCGCCAGGTTTAGTTGACTCAACTTTTCCTAATCATGTTTATTTACTACAAAAAGCTTTATATGGTCTTAAACAAGCTCCTCGAGATTGGTATGACACGCTGTCTAGCTTTCTTCTTGAGAATAAGTTCACAAGAGGAAAGATAGACAAGACATTATTTCTTAGGGAAATAAATGGCAAGATTTTACTAGTGCAAATCTATGTCGATGACATTATTTTTGGCTCTACGGATAACAACATCTGCAAGAAGTTTTCTAAACTTATGCAAGGGAAGTTTGAAATGAGCAGTATGGGAGAGCTGAAGTATTTCTTAGGGCTTCAGGTGAAACAATCTGAGGATGGAATCTTCATCTCACAGACCAAGTTCACAAAAGAGCAACTTAAGAAATTTGGAATGGAGAATGCAACCTCTATGAGGACTCCAATGGCCTCAGCTATGTCTCTGGACAAGGATGAGAAAGGGAAACCTTTTGATGAAACCAAGTACAGAAGCATAATTGGGTCCTTGCTCTACCTTACCGCAAGTAGACCAGACATAATGTTCTCAACATGTGTATGCTCTAGATTCCATGTTAACTCTAAGGAATCTAACTATATTGCAGCGAAGCGAATTTTGAGATACCTTAAAGGTACACCAAATCTTGGCTTATTGTACCCAAGAAGTAATGATAGTGAACTGATTGGATTTTCAGATGCAGATTTGGCAGGAAGAAAAGGCGACAGGAAGAGCACTTCTGGGACTTGCCAATTCCTATGAAGAAGGCTTATCTCTTGGAGCAGCAAATAGCAAAACTGTGTCGCAATCTCAACGATCGAGTCAGAATAAATTTCTGGAGGTAGTTGTTGTGCACAACTGCTTTTGCTAAAGAACCAGCTAGAGGATTACAATATAAAGGTCAAGGACATTCCTTTGTTCTGTGACTCCTCCAGCGCCATTACAATCGCAAACAACCCAGTCTCTCACAGTCGGACAAAGCACATCGAGCTGTGATACCACTTCATCCGGGAGCATGTGGAGTAAGGGGATGTGGATCTGCAGTGCATGCTAACAGATCAGCAGGTTGTAGATATATTCACTAAGCCGCTGGACGAGACCAAGTTCAATTTCTTAAAAACTGAACTTGGGTTGCTGAACAAGGAGGATTAGACCAAAGTGATCAGTTCTAAGGCTCAAGAATCGAGGATACTCCAAAAAGGTTAGAATTTACCTAGTGGAAGGCAGTTCTCGAAAACCTACTTCACTTCTCGAAAAGTAAAAGTCATTTCTCGAAAAACCTAAGTACACCTCGAGAGGCAGAAACTAGCTCTCAAAAATTATCTTAAGTTCTCGAGAAATACTTAAACTTCTCAAAAAGTCCATCGTAAGTTCTCGAGAACTAGTTCTGGAGAAGTCAGCCTATCCCTCGAGAACAATGAAATCAAGTTCTCGAGAACTTTCTTACTTCTCGAAAACTGTTGGCCACTTCTCGAAAAGTATAACCTTCCTCTCGATAGCTGGCCCGTCCTTCTGCCGGTTCTTCTTAACTCTATTATTTCGCAAAATTCTTTATTTCTGCCCTAACCTAAGACTAATTAGGCATATAATTAACGTTACTAGGAAAATATATATATCTATAATATTTTAGAAATCCTAAATCAACGACCATTTCAAACATTCCTCTTGCAACTCTTCATCTTCCGTCGAATGAAAGCTCCGTCTCCGCTGCTGTTCCCCGCTCCGTTCGTTGCCACCGTCGGCGTCAATGGCCACAGTTCCAAGATTGGTATAAGCAGCGAACTCGTCGTCGAAGGTCTGGCCGATATTTCTGACGATTTCCAGAACTTGCTAATTCTTCTGGAAACGGCCGGGTTGATGTTCATTGTCTCTGAGCCCGTCAAGATAGTACTTCCAGATGTCGAGGAATTTTTTCAAGAATGCTAAAGTAAGGAGGAATGGAACAATTTTGAAGACAAAAGTTAAAGGGATCAAAATCAAGCTTGACAAGCACAAGATTTCTAAGCTTCTGAAAATGCCTATTGTTGATGTGGAAGATGACATAACTTCAGAAGATTATGCCAGAACCAAATCTTTCTGTGGAATTACTGAGGAATATATCTCCCTAAGGAGAAATCTTCTAAATGATGTAGGTAAACTTCTTGCTGATATTATTGGAAAAGTATTGTGGTGCATAACAGGGTCAGTCAGTTTTATTCCTAATGACTTGTTTGGAGTGATGACAACTATAGTCTGTAGAAAGACATTTCAGTTTGGAATGATGGTGTTTGAGATGATCAGAGACAGTATCCAACAACCCAAATTTGCAAGGATAATCTCATTACTACTGAGTGAGATTGATCTAATCACCTTCAAACTCTCCAAAGGTTCTCCAGTTCATCACCTTAAAAGATCTCCTTCACCTCCATCCAGAGATGGGAACTAAAACTGAAGAACCCAAGATAGTTAGTTAAGGAAGTTAGAGCTTCTGTCTCAGAGGTCAGGACCCCATCTCCTCCTTCATATCATGTTGTTGAACTATCTGGTGCAGCAGCAGAGGGGGAGCTGCACGCTCTGCCCTAGTTATCAGAATTTCTTCTCCTTCTCCAGCACATTCTCCAGTCAGAAGCCCCATGACAAACTCTCAAGTTTCAACCCAGTCAGATTTTCCAGCACAAGAAGTTCTCAAAGACACCAATGAGGAAATAGATAAGATGATAGAGCAACTCTCTTCAAAGGACCCTCTTCCTCCTCTCCCAAAAGATCTCCCAGAAGACCCATACAAAGAACCTTCACCCAAGGTACTCCAGCTGCTTCTCCCTCTCCAAGAAAAGATTCAACTCAACTAGACACCATCCTTTTGTCAGACAAGGATGAGCAAGCTCCTAAGGAGGTGGAAGCCCCTCTTCAGAATCTTAACTTCTCTCTTCCCAAGTTTGTTGATGAAGAGGAAGATATATCATTCAAAACTATAAGAGCCAAGAGCTCTGTTGTCATAGAAAAACTTCCTCCATGGCAAGCTTCCTCTGTATCTGCCACCCTTGTTACTACTGCTTTATCAGGTGCCCTCTAGTTCCTATTGTTTCCATCACTCCTGCTCCTGCTCCTGCTCCTGCTGTTGCTGCTGTTATGGTAAACTCAGATATTCTATCAAGGATTGAAGAAATGCTAGCTGAATAGAGGAAACATTTTGATGAATCACTTCAGACCGTTCAGAAACAGGTAACTGATAATACGTTTTGTAGCCTAAACTATTATCGTATTTTCTATTTTATATTGTACAAAGTATGTCTATTATTAGTTTATTTGTATCATTTTAATGTAAATATTATTGCCACTAACTTTTTCTTGTCTTTTTGCAGGTTTCAAGAAAATTGGCCAAAATGACCTATCACGCCCCCCTGTCACGCCCTCCCTGAGCGTGACCTAGGGCGTGTCACCCGATCCCGAGGACTCCTGCTGGAAGGGACAGAAAACGGTCAAAACCGCTGTCACGACCCCTGACATGCCCTCCCTGGGCGTGTCACCAGGCGTGACTATGGGCGTGTCGCCCTCTGCCGCAAAGCCTGCCGCCGCATTAAATGCCGTTTCTCCACAGCACGCAAACAGTACTGTCACGCCCCAGGTCATGCCCGTGACATGGGCGTGACACCCTCCTTTTTCGGCGACTGACGGATTTCCGAGCAATGATTTGGACATGACGTGCCTGTCACGCCCCCTGTCACGGGCGTGACCTAGGGCGTGACCACCGACGTACCAAAGCAATCATCCCTCCCGCCAGAATCCAGAGCTCGAGGTCAACATAGTACTGTCACGCCCCCTGACACGCCCCCCTAGGGCATGTCGGAGGGCGTGACCAACCCGAGAAAAAATTCTATAAATTGAAACCCCCCCTCTCCATTTCAGCAAGCTTTGGTTGAGAGGGGGAGGTGCTGCCCCTTTGGTTCTTGAGTTTTTCATGCTTTCTCTCTCTCTCTCTCCCTCTCTTTGTAATTTTTGTTTAACCCTAGTTTAATCTTAGCTTGTTTATGCTTTCTTTGTAATTTTGTTCTTGCTTAGTGCTACTTGTAGGGCTAGAATAGGATTTCAATTTCATGCACTTGTAATTTTATTTTCATTAGTGTAAATTGCCCCTTTTCATTAATAGAATTGTTCTTCCTTTAGCTTGTGTTCCTTTATATGCTTTTCTACTCATCTCCCCTCCTCCACTCCATTATGATTAACTAATCCTCCTTGTACTCGATCTTGATGATCCGAGGTTAGAGCGATTATGTTATGATGTTTTAATTAATCTTTTCTTTTTAGGTTAGGGCCATGAATTACTCTTGATTAATCACGGGTTGGAGGTATATTTTCGATATATACTCTCCGCCTTTGCTTTCATTCTAGGCTAGTCGAGAGGTCGAAAGAATGAAGTGAGCATTCAAGAGTAAAGGGAGTTGTACGCACCCCTCGAGAGAGGCAGACGTCCAAATCTCCCGGATTGGAGTAAAATCCAATAGTGGGGTTCACCGCGTAAAGCGAGTTTTAGGCCTCCGATTTAGACGAGAGTCGGTCGTACCTTCCTAAACTCAGTTGGGCACGACTTCGAGAGAAGCGTGTTCAAGCTTTAGGAACCTCCACGGTCAAGGACCTTTATCCTATTAAGTTTAGATTTTTATCGCATTTTCTTAATCGTCTTTAGCCGAGGTGAATCTTGATCGAGTGCATTTCCATTCATATTTTCTACCCTTCGTAGTAATCGTTTTACTTAATAGCTTTACTTAATTGCGGTGTTTCTCTTTCTAGTATAGCTTAATTTCTCCAATGCGCTTAGATTTTCTAAAACCCTAGTTATTTCCGTCGATAAGATAATAGCGTTCGTGTGAGTAAGCATAGCCAACAGTTCCCGGATTTCAATACGACACTTGTGTCCCCTTGCTACAATTCGATATGTATACTTGCCTCATCGGGTTGCAAGTTCGGTTGCGTTTATTTTCTTTGAACCCTAGCGCACAACAAGTTTTTGGCGCCGTTGCCGGGGAACCAACTTCCGTTGATATTTTGAAAACACGAACCTATTAATTTTATCTCTTCTCTTTCTCATCCTCTTTTTTTAAAATTTTTTTAAAAAAAAAAAATTTTTTTTATCACCGCTCTTAATAGAAACCAACCTCACAATTTTTCTACGCCACCTAATTCTCTCGAAAAGGGCAAAGGGCTTTAAGCACCACTGTCTTGTCTAGTACCTTGCGAACCCTTCACGGGGTAGTCATTGGGAAGTTCGGGAGTTAATCTATAAAAAAAATCTATTTCAAAAAGAAAAAATTCTAATCTTTTTTCTAGTTTATCCTTTTCCTCTTCCTCTTCTTCTTTTCTGTTCTTTTAGTGCATGACCCGCGGGAGTCCGTCGGTTATTTTGGACTTGGACCACGAAATTGAGCATACTCTTCGGAGAAGATCGCGATTTCAAGGTCCTACTATCCAAGTGCCGGTTGAGGACTCTGAGTCATTTGCTACTTTAAGAATGGAAGAACCCAACGTAGATGAGGCCGTGCAAAGGACTATGTCCTATTATGCACGACCGAACCTCGAGGGAACAGAATCAAGTATAGTCCGCCCTGCTATAGCAAATAGTAACTTCGAACTAAAGCCTAGCATAATTCAAATGGTGCAGCAATATGTGCAATTTGACGGACTTCAAGATGAAGATCCGAAGCACATATAGCTAGCTTTCTTGAAATTTGTGACACCTTCAAGATAAATGGTGTCACAAATGATGCGATCAGGCTGAGACTTTTCCCCTTCTCTCTAAGAACTAAAGCTAAGTAGTGGCTGAACACACTCTCGAAAAATAGCATAACCACTTGGAATGAATTAACTGAAAATTTTTTGGCGAAGTATTTTCCGCCAGCTAAAACTACAAAACTTAGGAACGACATCTCTACCTTCGGACAAATAGACTCTGAAACCCTATACGAAACCTGAGAGAGATTTAAAGAATTATTAAGACGATGCCCACATCACGCACTGCCTGTATGGTTACAAGTGCAGACGTTTTATAACGGGCTAAATCAAAGCACGAAGCAAATGATAGACGCAGCTTCTGGCGGTACTTTAAATCATAAGACCCCGGAAGCCGCTCTTGAGCTTTTTGAGGACATGGCCATGAACACTTATCAGTGGAATGTGCCTAGGTCCCGCCCGAACAAGCCTGCAGGTATCTATGAAGTGGACAACGTCTCCCAGCTCGCTCTGCAAGTAGAAATCCTAAGCAAAAAGATAACGGAGATGACTGCTGCCTCCGCCCCTCAGGTATGGGAATCTGCAACCCCTACTCCAGAACATTTAGATTATGTTAATAATATGCCTAGAACTGCTTTTAATAATTTTTCTGCTGCGAATTTTCATCCTCCTGGTTTTAATTTTCCGAATAATTATAACCCCACTTTAAGAAATCACCCGAACTTTTCATGGAGTAATCCATCAAATGCGATGTGCCCACCCCCGCAAAATGATTTTTCTGCACCACCACCACCACCTCTTCAAAATTACCCAAAACCTCCAAGCTTGGAGGAATTACTTTCCAAATATATCACCACAAATGACGCCACTATAAGAACTTTAACAAGAAGCGTAAAAAGTCTAGAAAATCAGGTAGGACAGCTCGCGAAAATAATTTCTGAGCGACCCGCAGGGTCTCTTCCTTCCAATACCGAACCCAACCCGAGAGAGCAAGCGAAAGCTATAACTCTTCGGAGTGGGAAGCAAGTCTCCGGTATGGTAAGTGAAGAGCCCGAGGCAAGCTCCGCTCTCGCCTCTAAAAATCAAAGCTCCGCTCCCGTTTTAAAAATTCCACCCTCTGCTGAAGAAGTAATCACCCACGCTTTAGAAAATAATCTCACTCCACCACCCATCATCAAAAATAATTCAACTCCTCCATACCCCTCTGAACTTAATAGACAACGTCAAGATGATCAGTACTCCCGCTTCTTAGAAATCTTCAAACAAATCCACATTAATCTTCCCTTCCACGAGGCTATTTCGCAGATGCCGAAATACGCCAAATATCTTAAAGACCTCCTCACAAACAAGAAGAAGTTAGAGAATCTTTCGCACGTCACGCTAAACGCCGAGTGCTCCACCGTTTTAACAAATGGTTTGCCGAAGAAAATCAGTGACCCGGGTAGTTTCTCTATCCAGTGTGTCTTCGGTGATCTTTTTGTTAAACACGCGTTAGCCGACTTAGGCGCGAGTATAAACCTGATGCCCTTTTCGTTGTTCAAAAAGTTAGGGATTGGTAACCATAACCCCACGCGTATGAGTATCCAGCTAGCCGATAGATCCGTCAAGTACCCGTTAGGAATAGTGGAGGACGTTCTAGTGAAAGTCGACAAGTTCATCTTCCCGGTGGACTTTGTCATTTTGGACATCGAAGAAGACGTCGAGGATCCCCTGATCCTTGGCCGACCCTTCCTTGCCACCTCCCGAGCCATCATTGACGTAAGCAATGGTAAGCTCTTTCTTCGAGTAGGCGACGACGAAGTCACATTTTCTATCACCCCTTAGATGAAGAACACCTTGGCAAACGATGACTCATGCTTTTTCATAGACGCCGTGAGTGATGATTCTTCCTACTGCCTCTCCGACTTTGAAAAAGAATTTTCTACTTTTTGCTCCTCTTCTCTTACAACTGAATCACTGCAAGGAAGTGATGAATCTTCTTATTGTCTTTCTGAGTTTGAAAAAGAATTTTCTGATTTTTGTTCTTCTTCTTTTCTTCCCACTGAATCTCTACAAGAAGCCGTCTTGGCTGCTAGCCCCACCCCTTATTATGTTCCTTATAAAAAAGTTTATGAAGATATTATTTTTGAAAAAGAAAGAATCTCAAAATCCTCTTATGAAGAACCCCCTACCCTAGAACTTAAAGAACTCCCCGAACACCTTAGGTATGCTTTCTTAGAAAAGGATTCCAAGTTACCAGTTATCGTTTCGGCCTACCTCACGGATACGCAAAACGATAAACTTCTTCTAGTTCTACGTAAGCATCGCCGGGCTATTGCTTGGCAAATTTCTGATATCAAGGGCATAAGCCCATCTTTCTGTACCCATAAAATTTTAATGGAAGATAATTCGCGTAACTCTATCCAACCTCAGCGCCATATAAACCCGAACATGAAAGAAGTAGTTAAGGGCGAGGTTATGAAACTATTAGACGCGGGAATTATCTACCCTATTTCGGACAGTAAGTGGGTTAGCCCCGTTCAGGTAGTTCCAAAGAAGGGAGGGATAACCGTAGTTAGTAATGAGAATAATGAATTAATCCCGACGCGGACGGTGACGGGTTGGCGTATGTGCATAGATTACCGTAAGTTAAATGACGCCACCCGTAAGGACCACTTTCCTTTACCGTTTATCGACCAGATTTTAGAACGTCTCTCCGGCCATAGCTTTTATTGTTTTCTCGATGGCCTCTCGGGGTACTTTCAAATACCCATCTCTCCCGAGGACCAAGAGAAAACTACGTTTACTTGTCCCTTCGGCACCTTCGTGTACCGAAGAATGCCGTTTGGATTATGCAATGTGCCAGCTACATTCCAGCGATGTATGCTCGCAATATTTGACAAGTACGTAGAAAGCATTATGGAGGTATTCATGGACGATTTCTCCATGTTCGGCGATTCCTTCGATAGATGTTTAGAAAACCTCGAAAAAGTCTTAGAATGAGTCGAAGAAACTAACCTTGCCCTAAATTGGGAAAAATGCCATTTTATGGTGAGGGAAGGGTTAGTTTTGGGTCATAAAATTTCTGCTAAAGGTATTGAGGTAGACGTTGCCAAGATAGAAGTTATTGAGAAGTTGCCGCCGCCAACAAACATAAAAGCTATAAGAAGTTTCCTAGGCCACGCTGGTTTTTATCATCGTTTTATAAAGGACTTCTCCAAGATCACAAAGCCCCTCACCCATCTCTTAGAAAAAGACGCTCCATTCATTTTTGATGACTCTTATATTTCTGCCTTTGAATCAATTAAAGAAAAGTTAATTAACGCACCGATTATGATAGCTCCGGTGTGGGACCTTCCTTTCGAGATTATGTGCGATGCGAGTAGTTTTGCGGTGGGGGCCTTATTAGGTCAACGCATATCTAAGAACTTCCACCCCATCTATTACGCTAGTAAAACCCTCACATCTGCACAAGAAAATTACACCACAACCGAGAAGGAGCTCTTGGCTGTAGTATTTGCGTTTGATAAACTCCGCCCTTACATTACACTTTCAAAAATCATTGTTTTTACGGACCACTCGGCCCTCAAGTACCTTCTTGCCAAAACGGATGCCAAGCCTTGCTTGATTCGCTGGGTCTTACTCCTCCAGGAGTTTGACTTAGAGATCCGTGATAAGCGAGTAGCCGAGAACTTGGCCGCCGACCATCTATCCAGATTAGATAACCCCTTTATAGAAAAATTAAATGAAAAATCTTTTAATGACTATTTTCCTGATGAGAAGCTGCTTTTAGTTAATACATCTACTTCTCCTTGGTTCGCGCACATCGCCAACTATCTAGTGGCCCGGGTGCTCCCAAGAGAGTTCTCCTCTCAGCAAAAGAAGAAATTCTTTTCTGAGCTGAAGAACTACTTTTGGGAAGACCCGCATCTTTTCAAAATTTGTGCGGATCAGGTGATAAGGAGATGTGTTTCTTTTGATGAAGGAATTGATATTCTAAAACATTTGCATGAAGGTCCGACAGGTGGGCACTATCAAGCTGCTCGCACAGCTCACAAGGTGCTTTGCGCGGGTTTTTACTGGCCTAGCCTGTATAAAGACGCGCAAGCCTTTGTGAGCAGGTGTGATAGTTGCCAACAGTCGGGCAATATTTCTAATAAAAATGAAATGCCGCAAAATTATTTCTTAGAGTGCGAAATTTTCGACCTCTGGGGAATTGATTTTGTTGGCCCCCTTCCTTCTAGCTTCGGAAACAAATATATTTTAGTTACTGTTGATTATGTTTCACGATGGGCTGAGGCCCAAGCTCTTCCTACGAACGACTCCCGAGTTGTAGTCACGTTTTTAAAAAAATTATTTTATAGATTCGGTACGCCTCGCGCAATCGTTAGCGATAGGGGTTCCCATTTCTGTAACGCGCAATTTTCAAAAATCCTTACAAAATACGGCGTTACGCATAAGCTGTCCACTGCCTACCACCCCCAAACAAACGGACAAGTCGAAGTAGTTAATAGAGAAATAAAAAGAATATTAGAAAAGACTGTTTCAACTTCTAGAAAAGACTGGTCAGCCAAACTTGACGACGCTCTATGGGCCTACCGAACAACGTACAAAACCGCCCTCGGATGTACGCCGTATCGGCTGGTCTATGGAAAATCGTGCCATCTGCCCGTAGAGTTAGAACACCGCGCATTTTGGGCCTTAAAATTTTTAAACTTCGATCCCCACTCAGTCGGTGACCTTCGAAAATTTCAACTAAATGAACTCGACGAGTGGCACTCTTATGCTTATGAAAATAATAAACTTTATAAAGAGCGAACGAAGCGTTTACACGATAAACACTTAAGGCACCCTAAAAACTTTAAGCCGGGCGACCAAGTCCTTTTATATAATTCTCGTTTACATTTATTTCCGGGCAAATTAAAATCTCGCTGGTCTGGCCCGTTTTCTGTTTTAGAAGTATTTTCTTATGGAACTGTTTTAATTTCTCACCCTGATAAGTGTAATTTCAAAGTGAATGGTCAGCTTCTTAAACTCTACTTTTCTGGTGATGATGATGTCAGTCCAAACATTATTAAGTTTCTGCTTCACGAACTCTAACTTTGAATTATTAATTTTCGCTAAAAACAATTTTATATCTGGACAACAATATTTTTGGACAATATTATTTTTTGATGCGTCGAGCTCAACGATGCTTTAACCAAAGGGCGCTCTTGGGAGGCAACCCAAGTTATCTTTTTCTGTTTTCTTTATTTTACCATTTTTGCCTCGGACGGCTCCAACAAGCTGAAGCTTCTGCGATCGCCTGCTCCAACATTGCTGAATCCATCACAAAGTCCAAAGAAGACATTCGGAGGAGCGGCATCACTCAGCTTTCGCAGCAAATAAATCCGGGGAAGTACCTGTATTTCAATTCTGTCTTTCAATTCTGTACTTTATTTTTCTCTCCTTCTCCAATCCCCTTCTTTAGCCATTGAGGACAATGTTTGTTTTAAGCTTGGGGGAGGACTTCCTCCTTCATTTTTGCTTAGTGTAAATATTTTTCTTTTTGTATATATTTTAAATATTTCCAAAATAAAAAAATGAATATCTTAAAATTCAAAAAAAAAAAAGAAAAAATTTCTAAAAATCCAAAAAAAAAAGAGAGAATATTTCTCAAAATTAAAAAAATATGTATATGTGTTTTTGAATAGTTTAGACATTTTGGTATTTCAATAGTACGCCTAGTTTTTGTTTTTGTTTTACTCAAAATCTCCTATAAACAACTTAGTTAATTATAATATTTCTAATCGTCCTTTTTAATTATGTTTCACAAGTAAAATGTTGGCCATGCTGTGTTTCTAATTCACGGTAGCATGTTAAGGTGAAATATTTTTCTAAAACTCGCATTTCTATTATGGTTTTTTGTTGTTTATTTCCTTTACTTTCTCAAAAATTCATCATCCATCATTTTCTTTTTCGTTTTTGAATAATTTTTGTAAAGTCAACTTTTGAATAACGTAGTAGATGTGAATGATCCAAGTCACCTATTATTTCTATTCTCAAGTTAATTTCATCAATCTTCTTTTATTATCTAGGACTCGCTTTTTGAAAATTTTCAAACCTTTGTTTTAAATAAATTCAAAAGCGTGAAAATGATTTAGGCCGTTTTTGTTTTCGTTTGAGCTTTCCTGCCAACCTAAAAAAAAACTTTTACCGCTAGTTAGCCATTTTTGAGCCTTTTTCCGATTTCATTTGATAGCTCCTCCCTTCATTTCAGTTTCACCAAAGCCAAAAATTCCAACCTATCGAATCGCACTAAGCCTTTTTGAGTTTCATAAATTATTTTGACGATTTTGATAGGGTATTTTGTGATTTTTGTGGGAGAAAGGTTTTCGAAAAAAAATGAAGTATGTTCAAAAGTGTGTTTATTTTTGTTTGGCCAACTCAAAAAGGAAAATAAAAATATTTATGGCCTTTGTTTTGAAAAAAGAAAAAAAAAGTGTGTATATATTTTTATGAATGTTTTTGAAACTCTTTGCTTTGGTTTTGTGTGATTTTAAAACCTTCATGTTTATCTTTGAATTCCACTCCTAATCATATTCCTAAACCAAATGTTTCTGTCCTATTTAAGTCCTTTTGATTCACGCTTTTTGATTTTTATTTAACAACTAAGAAAAAAACAGTAAATCAGTTTTTGTTTTAGATTTAAACCTAGATTTTTGTTAATTAAATTGATATAATTATAATGCATTGCTTTCATCTAGTAACAACTCAATGTGTGTTTTTCATTTTCGTTGCTTTGCTTAAGTCTATTTAAAAAAATCTTGTTAAAATTTTGGATGATTTGTTTTTATTAAGTAAAGTTTATAAAAGTTTTACCATACCTAAATAATTATTTTAGATTTACATTTCACCTTTTCCCTACTTAGAATTTCGCATAGTACTTGTGTAGGCATAATTAGAACTTTTTGATTAGTCCTTTTTATAAATTTCTAGTTTTTATATTTTTGCTTGGGGACAAGCAAAGCTATAGCTAGGGGGAATTTGATAATACGTTTTGTAGCCTAAACTATTATCGTATTTTCTATTTTATATTGTAGAAAGTATGTCTATTATTAGTTTATTTGTATCATTTTAATGTAAATATTATTGCCACTGACTTTTTCTTGTCTTTTTGCAGGTTTCCAGAAAATTGGCCAAAATGACCTGTCACGCCCCCCTGTCACGCCCTCCCTGGGCGTGACCTAGGGCATGTCACCCGATCCCGAGGACTCCTGCTGGAAGGGACAGAAAACAGTCAAAACCACTGTCACGCCCCCTTACACGCCCTCCCTGGGCGTGTCACCAGGCGTGACTATGGGCGT
Organism: Platanthera zijinensis; assembly: GCA_039513925.1. Taxonomy (NCBI): domain Eukaryota; kingdom Viridiplantae; phylum Streptophyta; class Magnoliopsida; order Asparagales; family Orchidaceae; genus Platanthera; species Platanthera zijinensis. The sequence continues at coordinate 146,946,194 of CM077079.1, forward strand.
GTCGCCCTCTGCCGCAAAGCCTGCCGCCGCATTAAATGTCGTTTCTCCATAGCACGCAAACAGTACTGTCATGCCCCAGGTCACGCCCGTGACATGGGCGTGACACCCTCCTTTTTCGGTGACTGACGGATTTCCGACCAATGATTTGGACATGACGTGCCTGTCACGCCCCCCTGTCACGGGCGAGACCTAGGGCGTGACCACCGACGTACCGAAGCAATCATCCCTCCCGCCAGAATCCAGAGCCCGAGGTCAACATAGTACTGTCACGCCCCCTGACACGCCCCCCCTAGGGCGTGTCGGAGGGCGTGACCAACCCGAGAAAAAATTCTATAAATTGAGACCCCCCTCTCCATTTCAGCAAGCTTTGGCTGAGAGGGGGAGGTGCTGCCCCTTTGGTTTATGAGTTTTTCATGCTCTCTCTCTCTCTCTCTCTCTCTCTCCCTCTCTTTGTAATTTTTGTTTAACCCTAGTTTAATCTTAGCTTGTTTAAGCTTTCTTTGTAATTTTGTTCTTGCTTAGTGCTACTTGTAGGGCTAGAATAGGATTTCAATTTCATGCACTTGTAATTTTATTTTCATTAGTGTAAATTGCCCCTTTTCATTAATAGAATTGTTCTTCCTTTAGCTTGTGTTCCTTTATATGCTTTTCTAATCATCTCCCCTCCTCCACTCCATTATGATTAACTAATCCTCCTTGTACTCGATCTTGATGATCCGAGGTTAGAGCGATTATGTTATGATGTTTTAATTAATCTTTTCTTTTTAGGTTAGGGCCTTGAATTACTCTTGATTAATCACGGGTTGGAGGTATATTTTCGATATATACTCTCCTCCTTTGCTTTCATTCTGGGCTAGCCGAGAGGCCGAAAGAATGAAGTGAGCATTCAAGAGTAAAGGGAGTTGTACGCACCCCTTGAGAGAGGCAGACGTCCAAATCTCCCGGATTGGAGTAAAATCCAATAGTGGGGTTCACCGCGTAAAGCGAGTTTTAGGCCTCCGATTTAGACGAGAGTCGGTCGGACCTTCCTAAACTCAGTTGGGCACGAATTCGAGAGAAGCGTGTTCAAGCTTTAGGAACCTCCATGGTCAAGGACCTTTATCCTATTAAGTTTAAATTTTTATCGCATTTTCTTAATCATCTTTAGTCGAGGTGATTCTTGATCGAGTGCATTTCCATTTCATATTTTCTACCCTTCGTAGTAATCGTTTTACTTAATAGCTTTACTTAATTGCGGTGTTTCTCTTTCTAGTATAGCTTTACTTTCTCCCCTGCGCTTAGATTTTATAAAACCCTAGTTTTTTCCGTCGATAAGATAATAGCGTTCGTGTGAGTAAGCATAGCCAACAGTTCCCGGATTTCAATACGACACTTGTGTCCCCTTGCTACAATTCGATATGTATACTTGCCTCATCGGGTTGCTAGTTCGGTTGCGTTTATTTTCTTTGAACCCTAGCGCGCAACAGTAACTGCCCTGGAAAAAGAAATGAGTAGAGGTTTTGTTGAAATCCAAGTCAATACTAACCTGCTAAAAGAGTTATTCAGAATTGGAGGCAAAGCAATAGATCACACCATAACAAGCATTGGTCAAGTAATGGACCAAAGTGTCACTCTAGCAAACAATCAGATCCAATTAGACAAAAGAGCTGAAGAAAATGTAATGAAGGTATGCGCTGAAGTTGGCACATTCAAGGAAGATGCAATAGAAAACCTATCTGTAGAAATCAGAAAGGGGGAGAGCATAGTAAAAGAACAAGTTGAAAAGCTTTCTACTGCTGCCAAAACTCTTTGGACTGAAAAAGTAACTGAGATCAATAAAAGTGTTTTGGAACTAATTCAATCAGTCAAATTCCATACTTATGATACAGCTGTATGGATGCATAATCAAATTTTTCCAGACTTTCGGGCAGACCACAATGTGATTCCTCATCATTTAAATCCTCTTACTAAAGGTGAGTCTAGCCAAGTGCCTCAACCTAAATTTCCTACATTCTCTCCAAGGCCAGAAGATCAGGAACCTCCTCCAGCTTCCTATTCTCATGTTTGGGATGATGTGATTCCTCAAGATCTACAATAGGTTCATATTCCCAAAAAAAGGAAGTATGGGGAAGGTCCCTCTGCCAGCAGATCAGTTCCCTAGCTAGAGGCAGAGAAGAGAAAGGCTTAAGAATTTGCTGAACTTTGGAGACCAACCTCCAAAGCTCTAATTCTGGACACTCTTAAACATGTCATGGACTATAATGAGAACATACATCTGCACTATAGTTCAGTTGAGTGGGAGTTATATGAAAAATCAATGACCAAAAGGAGAATTTATGACAAAGAATATGGAAAGAATAATCCCAAAGCTCCTCCAAAGCCTCCTAGATATTATCCTAAACCTTTCATCTATCAGAGAAGACAACAGGAAAAGCAAGACAGGAAACAGCATAGCAAAGGATAATTCATGATGTTGTGTTGTTGAGAAATGTTGAGGAAATGGATGTTGACTAATTTTTAAAACATTATTGATATATATAACATTTCCAAGTTTTGCTTAATTGTGCTTTCTAATAATTTATCTGTGCATTTATTCTTACTTTTCTTCCTTCATGTTCTTTCTTTATTATGAAAATTCACCTTAGTGTAGAGGGTTCTGACTTATACAAATAGGGGGAGATTGTTGGGTATTGCATCCACAATAACCCAGATTTTCATGAAGTCACCCTTGAACAAAGATGAATTAAGTTGTATTTGATACCCTTATTCTAGTTGAACGTTTACAGGTTCTCAGTGCTAAGTTTAGACTAATGTCAGTCTATAGTGGGTCAGGAACACAGGACCATACAGTGTAATCCCTCACTATTTTATCCAAAGTGTTGACTCATGTGTAGCATCTCAATTGGGATACACTTTTTGTTCAAACATTGGGTACAGAGGATAGAGATAAGGCCAGAAGGAAATTTTCTCTAAAGTTCTTGAAAAACTTTCTAAGTCTAGTTCTCGAGAAGTAATCTCAGAGTTCTCGAGAAGTATGGTATAGTTCTCGAGAAGCTCAGACTCTACTTCTCGAGAATTCAGGACAGTTCAAGAATTTATCTAAGTGAAGTTCTCGAGAAGTCAGTAAAGTTATCAAGAACTATTCTATAAGTTCTCGAGAAGTAAGTAAAGCTCTCGAGAACTATTCTCTAAGTTCTCGAGAAGTCAATTTAGTTCCCGAGAAGGATTCCTTTGATTCTCAAGTTTAGAAACTCTATCAGAAGTTGTTTCTAAGTAAAGTTCACGAGAAGTCTTCTATTAATTCTCGAGAAGTCAATTTAGTTCTCGAGAAGTATTCCCTTGGTTCTCGAGAAGTTCAGAAGAAAATTTCTCTAAGATCAAGTTCTAGAGAAGTCCTCTATTATTTCTCGAGAAGTAAATTAGTTCTCGAGAACTATATTTTGGTGTTCTCGAGAAGTCCAACCCTTTCTAAAAGAGATTAGTTTTCGAGAAGTCTCTACAGTTGTCGAAAGCTCAGTTCATAGTTCTCGAGAACTATAATTACTTCTCGAGATCTAAGTCAGAATTTTCAAGAAAATTTTTTCTAAGTCCAGAATGGCCGGAATTTCAAATACCCCAACAGGATTGGTACACGTATCATCATTATTTCCAACCATTAAGAGATATCCTATATAATGTCTTGTCACAAAGACATAACCCTAAGAAGGATTAAGAGAAATTATAGAGCGAATTCTGTACTTTCCTAATTTACTGGTTCGACCGACTTTCTTCTCAAAAGCTCGACGTCTTGAAGCCGCCGCCACCGCTATAGTCAAGATCGATCCTCTTCCTTTCGATCTAGAAGATCTACTGATTCAGGAAACGTTCATTCTTCCTTGATCGAGTAGATTAAAGAATTTCTCAGGTCAGATCTACTAGTCTTCTTCAACAATTCTGAAAGGGCCGCAACTTCAAGAAGAAGACCTAAAGACTTATTTCTTCTAGATTTGAGAAAGTTTTTGCTTGTATTCTCATATCTATTTGTAAATCTTGTAGGAGATTATTCTCCGAGTGTAGGAGCGTTGTGCTCCGAGTGGTAGGAAGTTTGTATTTTCGGAGTGTGATCCGTTTGGATCGAGTTTTGTAAGAACGTGGTTCCGAGGTGTAAGATTGGTTTTCAATCCGAGATAGTGGAGTAGCCGAATCTAGTGATTTGCTAGATCGGTGAGGAAAGTGGGCATACCCAAGATCGGGGAACCACTATAAATCTCTTATCGTCTATGTGATTGCTTGATTACTTATTTATGCTAGTTGAAAATTTTTTTATTCCGCATTAGACGCACATCTCACCTATTCACCCCCCTCTAGGTGATTTAGGTAGACAACTTACAACATTGAGTAAGCAAGCGATCAACTCTGCCTTTTATTCCTCAGGAAGCTCCGAGTTGATAGAAAGTCTCTTTTCTTCATCTCCAGCAATTAGAACTCCTTGGGTTTCCTGGGCAGGCTCCAAGTTAATTCCTTCCTAGACTTCCTCCCGATCTTCGATCACTTCTGGGGGGCCATTTCTTCTAATACGAAAACTACAGCTGTTGGAGGAGAGACCTGCTCGATCATGTTGACTGTTTTGACATTGCATTCCCCGGCTTCCCTTGGGTCACTCCTGACCCGATACTACTGATGCGGTCAACGACAAGTATACCACTCGCACAAATAATATAAAATGGGCGAATTTTCCAAAGTATTGATTTCTCAAGGAACACAGTAAGCTGGAGTTAATTTTGAGGAGGACTTGAGATTGAAGTACTTAGATCAGTGTTTACGAAGGGGCTTTTTATTATTGCGAAAAAAGAAAGTAAAACACTAATAAACTACTCCTATGCAATGTGGTTAAGCAATGCTTCATCGGGCGGATGGAAAACTACACTGGCCGCTATGCACTGAATCACTAGGCGGATGGATGAGTAGGCTTGCAGATGAGGTGGTGAGAATGGCAGAATGAGGGTCGTTATAACCTCTTCGCTATGAATGCCACTAGCAATTGCTAGTGCGACACTATGTGGTGGAGGATGGATAATGGCGCACCTCAAGCAAATAAGGAAAATATATAATCACATAAGCATGATTGTACACAAACGTATATCAAATTAAACACATTTCATCAAATACATGAGATCAAACTACACTATCAACTACAAGAGAAGAAGAAAGTGTGAAATCGACCGGATCAAAAGTCTTGTTGAGGATTCATGGAAGGAATCACCTGGTTATCAGTCCTCATCCAAGCTCGGTCCTCAACTACGTCCAGGGTAGAGGAAGCTGTCACTAACTCCCAGTGGAACTGTCTTCTTCGTGTCACGATCCGTTGGAGGATGACAAAAACTCCTCAAAGCTTGATGGTGAAAGCTAAGTCAAACCCTTCTTGAAGCTCAAGGATGAAGGAGGAGGCCGAGAGGAAGATCCTGCTTGAATTTGGCATTGAAAGCTTTCCCCGAAGACCTCCCTACGATGGAAGATGAAGTAAATCGACGGAGCCCTCCTTGGAGACGAAAACGGCAGAGAAAAAGTACATGATGCAGAATTAGGGCGGAACTTACGAATTTATAGATTGCAGAAATAACAATGCACACGATTAGTGATGTACAAACAATGGTCGTGCGCACTGTATCAAGTGATCATGCGTATTGGCATTGCAGAACTTACAAAAAACCTAGGATAATGTGCACGAGAAGTGGCGCACGACCGGTGGTCGTGCGCACTATATGCAATGGTCCTGCGATTGCCCCAGACAGAACTCCAGAAAAAAAAAAGAATAAACGTGCACGAGCAGTGGCGCACGACTGGTGGTCGTGCGGACTATGTCCAATGCTTGTGCGAATTCCTCAGACAGAACTAGGAAAACGGAGAATAGTGCGCAGGATCTATGGCTCACAACCAGTGGTCATGCGGTATAGATCAAATGATCGTGCGCAGCGTTCCTGTACTATTTGGGGTTCGACGAACAGGACGCACACGACTAGCGGTCGTGTATCAAGGTGTCCACTGACCGTGCACGTATAAAATTGCACGATCAGTGGCCCATATACAGAAAACATTCCTAAACAATCCCGAGACACGCACACGACCTTTGTACCTACAGCGAAAAAAGAAGAGCCACCGAAATGGGCATACCACATTCTCCATACACAGAAAAACACCAAGTAGGGCAAAAGAGTAATAACTAAGAAATCACAAATAAAACGGGCCAAAAGTGCACCGTAACATGGAATGGGCATAATTACAAATATGAACAATTATGGCTCTAAAGTGTAGTGCATCAATGAGAAAAATAGCCCAGATGAGCCCAAAAATAAGTATATAAATAGGACTCATCACACCCCCAGACTTACCTGTTTGCGCGTCCCAAGCAAATAAAATCTATGAAGATAGAGAAAATAAACTAGCTAACATATAAATTAAGATACGGAGTACCATGCGAAGTTGCATGCTCGCGCGCATTAAAATATTATAGAGGAAATTCTAAGTATACAAAATAGTTTATACTTTTAATAATGCGTATCAATAATTTATTACTACTCAAAAATAAAATCACAGTGAATCTTCCAGTCACGCATAGGGAAAAAGTAGGCAGGCCACTAAGGTGAGCATTGCAAAAGACCGGGGCTCAGTATCACCTCCAAAGAAATCCATCAATATCGGGGACCATACGCTTGCCCGTTCACACTCTCTCCATGCTACTAGTTCGACTCAAGCGTGAATCTGTAGGACTTTAGGTAAAGAGATGGGGCTTGGGTTTCAGTGAGGTAAACAAAGATAAATAAAAAGGCTACGCACCTAAACAAAATGAGCTAGCATAAAAAAGAATCTATCTGCTAACCAAAATACATGCGGGTACACCACACCCCAAGACTTAATTTTTTAAAAATATGGTTGTGTGCACCACCTACTCCAAATACAATCTCATCTCAAATAGAATTTTCAATTATAGTTTTTCTTTTCACTTTTCTTTTTCACAATTCATTTTTTTATATTTTTTTTAAATCATCTTTTTATTTTAACAATTTCAAAAATTAAAACTTTGGAGCACATCCACATATTCACAAGGAATATCACCACATCAACACCCCAAAATGAAAATGTAAAACACTAAAGCTCGACTTGGGTGTGCGACTAGGATCAACTATGAGGCTTTGGTGAAATAATGGTGGAGCTGAATCAAAATAAGGGGTAGGCACTACGGGGCTAGCGAGGATAAGACTTTGGAACGGTACAAAGCTCAACCGGGCCAAAATGCTGGCCTACATCACGCTCACACTTAACTAACCATGCACCAATGCTTCGAGAGTAGCTTGGGGCAAGTTCATTGTAACTGAGAAAGATGATCCTTCCTCCCGACTAGAGCAAAATGAGTCTTGTGACGGCTATACACATCCCTAAACTACCGTTCGATTCACACCAGATTCACCATTTTTTTAGTAGAATAAAAAGTCTTTACGCAATTAGAAATTATAAAACTATAAGCATACAGAAAAATTAAATCTACTCCAATTTCTACACAAGACGAGAGTACTCGACTAGGAGCACTGCAGGAGTCAACATTCTACTCCGTCTCACAATCCTATGCCAGCACAATAATTTTCCAATATCATATAAAAGAAACGAGTTTAACTCGCAGTACTCTAATAACTAAGCATGCGCTCATGTGGGTGTAGTGGTGTGTGATACAATGAACTAATAAAAAAAACTTCTAGTATGCACATGAAATGTGCCCGTGCAAAAGGTAACAAATTCTAGCTCTCCCACAGACTTAAACAAAGCTACACATCATATGATATAGAAATTAAAATCAGATAAAGATAAGGGGAGAGGTTACCCAATGCTCAGCAAGTGAGCATACCAGAAGACGCTTGAAAAACAAAAGCAGGTCCGCCAAACAAAGAATCATAACCCCGCCAATACAAATTTGGCATGAATTCCTGCAGGGGTAAGCTCCGCAAAAACAAAAGAAAAATAGACAAAATTCAAAGAAATACTAAAACTAAGATAGACATGAAAAATAAAAATGCAGGAAATATAAGATAACTACAGGGGTTATTGTCCTCCCAGCACGACTTATTAAATTCTATATATATCTAGCTAATAGGCCTATGAAAAGAAAAGTGCACAGGTAACTGTTCCAATATCCGTTTCGGTAACGAGTACTGATACGGAGATAGAGAATTTACCCCTCTACCTAAATAATAATACCTGCCCAACACAAGTAGAGGAAATAGGAAGTAAGAAGAGAAGGAGCGTTGGTCCTCACTCATCTCAACATAAAATAAATACTTGCCCAACATGGTATCGTCTATATGTAGACGACAGGAGACAAATCAATTAATGGAGCCTCCTCAACTGAGGAGGAATCAACCTCCTTGCGAAAGAGGATGTTATCATTCATCACTCGAGCCGAAAGCTCCAATTCCTCTTAAAGCACCTGCGAAGATTCAACCCGCACAGGATCGGATACACAAAGAGGTCAAGAAATAAAGGAGATGAAGAACTAAAATAATCAAAAATAGGGGGAGTGGTTCTGATCTCACTCCCAGCAGGATCTGAGCACAGATCATCGTCGGTATCATATGAGTTATAGCGAGGGGAATCCGAGAGCTCGAGGTCCTCGGTGGTAAGAGGAACCACCTCATCCAATAAGGAGGTGCAAATCTCCGCAATAGAAAGGATCTCCGCATCATCCCACCTCACTGCATCATCGTGTTCCAAGGCATCACACTCTCAATTGGAGAGAATAACGTCCTCCGCCCACATTGGCGAAACATCAGGCTCTGAATCACAATCCGGCATAACAAAATCAACCAACTCACAAAAAAATGAAGTAGATAATTCTTGCAAAGAAAGTGGATGAAAAACAACATCAGAGACAATATGTGTGGGTTCCTCTGGTGGTGAATCCAAAACAGGGGAAGAATGCATAGGGAGAGACGACAACACAATGTCGTCACACCGATCAGTAGAAAGTCTGATGGGTATATCTGCAGCAGTCCCTCATAGACAAGGTGGTACTGCGAATATATCATCAGAATCAGAAGGGGCAGCAAATTGAGAGGTGGATGGAATGAATCGGATACCCGGTTTATCATACTACTCCAACTGGCACTAAAATTCTGTGCAATCTTTCAACACGTGCTCGGTGCTACGACAACAAAAACACGGTTTTCCATTACTCCTCCGTCCTGGTAGGACCAGAGAGGAATAAGAAAAAGGTGAAGGCGTAGAAGAGAAGACCATAAGACTTGGGTATGGTGTATGAAGTACCATAAGAGGACGGTGCTCAATACACTAAACCACGAGAATTATGCTCACTATCTTCAGTGGGGAACTCATGACTACAATGCCTATAATCCCCGCACCATCTGCAACAGATATTCATATAAGAAAACATGGTGCAATAAGAAAGATTTCACCAACAGAAATATTCTAAGCAAAAATTAACTACACACTAGTAGATAAAAGAAAAGGAATGCCTGTTGTTGAAAAATTAAAACAAGAAAAGGAATAAAGAAAAATAAGCAACAAAGTTTAAAAACTAAAGCAAAGAAGAAACATGATATGAATAAATGGAAAAGGGCTTCTATCTCCTATCTCCCTCTCCAAAAACTCACATGACTGTGTTCCCTGGCAACGACGCCAAAAACTTGATGCGGTCAACAACAAGTACACCGGTCGCACAAGTAATATAAAATTGGCAAATTTTCCCAAGTATCGATCTCTCAAGGAACACAGTAAGATGGAGTTAATTTTGAAGAGGACTTGAGACTGAAGTACTTAGGTCGGTGTTTACGAAAAGGATTAAGATTGTTGTGGAAAAAGAAAGTACAACACTAATAAAGTACTCCTATGCAATGTCGCTATGCAATGCTTCGCCAGGCGGATGGAAAATTATACGGGCCGCTATGCACCGAATCGCTATGCGGATGGATGAGTAGGCTTGCGAATAAGGTGGTGAGAACGGCAGAATAAGGGTCATGAGCACCTCTTTGCTACGCACGCCGCTAGCAATTGCTAGTGCGGCATTATGTGGTGGAGGATGGATAATGGGGCACCTCAAGCAAATAATGAAAATATAAAATCACATAGACATGATTGTACTCAAACGTATATCAATTTAAATACACTTCATCAAATACAAAGAGATCAAACTACACTATCAACAACAAGAGAAGAAGAATGTGTGAAATCGACCGGATCTGATGTCTTGCTAAGGATTCACGGAAGGAATAACTGGGTTGTTAGTACGCATCCAAGCTCGGTCTTCAATTGCATCTGGGGTAGAGTAGGCTGTCACAAACTCCCAATGGACCAATCTTCTTCGTGTCACGATCAGATGGAGGATGACACAAACTCCTCAAAGCTTGATGGTGAAAGCTAGGTCAAACCCTTCTTGAAGCTCAAGGATGAAGGAGGAGGCCGAGAGGAAGCTCCATCTTGAATTTGGCGTTGAAAGCTTGCCTGGAACCCCTCCCTACGGTGGAGGATGAAAGAATCGGTGGAACCCTCCTCGGAGATGAAAACGGCGGAGAAAAAGTCCAGGATGCAGAATTAGGGCAGAACCTGTGAATTTATAGATTGCAGAAATAACAATTCACATAATCAGTGTCGCACGAACAGTGGTCGTGCGCACTGTGTCCAGTGATCATGCGTATTGGCATGGAAAAACTCAAAGAAAAATTAGGATAACGCGCACGAGCAATGGCACATGACCGGTTGTCGTGCGCACTATGTCCAATGGTCGTGCGATGCCCCAGACAGAACTCTAGGAAAAAAACAGAAATAAACGCACACGAGCAGTGGCGCATGACCGGTGGTCGTGCTCACTATGCCAAATGCACATTCGAATTCCTCAAACAGAACTTGGAAAAATGGAGAATAGTGCGCACGATCAGTGGCTCATGAGCAGTGGTCGTCCGAAAGATCCTGTCCAAGGAATACTTCCTACTTGATTCTGCTCCTGCTCCTCGATGAATACAAAAGAGGTCGCCAAGGACACCAACGTCGTCTATGTCGACGCTTTCTCTGATACTTATGTTTCCAAGGTATCCTGCCTCCTCAATGTCTTCATTCTCCCAAGAAACCTCGGACACCTCCTTGCCCTTAGTGGTGGATGGTTTTGTTGGAGCTTATTTTAGACTAAGGCCCTTCAATTTACCCGCAGCAAGTATCCTCTCCATGAGCTGACGAAGGGCTCTACAATCCTCTGTTGGATGTCCCTTCTTCTTGTGGAATGCGCAGAAAAGGCCTGAGTATCGTGTTTTCCCCTCTATTTTCTGAAATTCTTTCTTGAACTCGGTCTTTTTCTGTAGGATCTAGAGAACCTCATCTACCGTCAGGCACATAGCGGCAAGATCTTCCATGGGACTGTGACTTTATTGATCTTCTAAAGAGGAGTTACCTCAAATCTGGATGACAGGTAAGATCTGAGGAGCGACTGGAGTGGGGTCGGTGGCCAACAACAGTTTCTGATCATGAAATTGTTGATGGCCGTGATAGTGTCGCTTGTGCTGAAAATTTCTCCCCCCATGCGCCAGGGACTGATATTATGGCAGAGGGGGTCTTCATTCTCAACGGGATGCAGAGGAGTCTATCGTATCCCTTCTTTCAGCCTTTGCCGTCAAGTTAGACACATATGTGGGTTTGCCATTCTCTCCTTCAATGAAGGTATTGGCCAAGGCGATTTGGTCCTAGATTTTGGCCGGATCTTTTGTTGTTGCTTAAAATTTCAACGGCCCCTCCTTGAGCTCGTTGACTAAGGAGATCTTATAGAATTCAGGATCTATATTCTTGACCCCTAGCTTTTCATTCTAGAAGTGATCCACAAACTGTGATACCGACTAGCTGTCTCCTTGGTTGATTTTAAAGAGGGTAGGTGGCCTGCTCTTTCTTTTCCTGGAAGTGGCAAATCTTAGCAGGAGTTCCTGGCAAAGCTCGGCAAAGCTGGCGATAGACTGGGGGTACAGTTCATGGAACCATTCTCAGGCCTTGCCATCGAAGGTGGCTACAGGAACATGCACTTCAAGCCATCTGACAAGCACCTCATGGCCACGACATCCTCAAATGCCTCAAGGTGAGCGACTAGGTATGACTCACCAGTGTATAAGGGCATGAGAGGCTCTCTAAAATTATTGGGAACCTACTCCTGATGGATCCTATCCATAAAATGAGACTCTTCAGTTTAAGCTAGAGCGGAGGCCGCAGAAGGCCATGCGAACTGACTGTTCTCAACGAAGTCGAGTCTGTGGGCTGGACTTCCTCTGGATGCCACACGAAAAAAGTCCATAAGAGGAGCGAACTCATCTGCTTGAGTTTGTAGGGGGGATGCGAGCTGGACAGATGAGTTGGCTGGCGGTGGAGCTGCTACTGGTGCCAGGCGTGCTAGCATTTGGTGTACTGGCACGTCCGCGGAGGCCACTCTAGGCTATTCAAGACATAGAGTAAGCACAGTTAGAGCCCGGCTGATCGCGTCAAGGCGCTGGTTAGTATCCCTTCGATACTGTTCTGCCTCTCTGCGTCATCGGTCGAGCGCATCCCACAATTCATCTAATGTTGTTGAGCGATTGGAGCGAACATGACGATGAGATGATCGGCGGTCTAACATTTCAGTCCGTGGAGTTTGATAGTTACTTGGATATGAAGGTCACGTGTTAATGTTGATGCACGAAATGCGCCCTGTAATTCAGGCAAAGGGAAAAGGAGGTATGGGAAACTGCAAGTAACCGTTTACTAGAGGATGAGTAAAGAGAAACAGTCAGGACCGCTGATCGCGGTGAAACCAGACTTCTCCCGTCGCGTCCTGAATGCCTTTTTTGTGACTGGCTTTCCTTGATTGCAAAAAGTTTGTTACAAGGCAATGAAGAAAAGGGAAGAGAGCAAGCTGGAGGCCGTAAAGTTCGAGATTCGAGTCCGGAGGCTTTAATAACTAGGCTCCTAGATTTGAGTCAGGGTGCTTTGGGTGCACCACTTCCCCCTATTTATAGGCTCGGGGGCTTGCTCAAACGGGCAGGGCTAAAATAACCAATTTACCGGTGTACAGGAGCACCGGGCAGTGGTGATGGGAAACAAAAAAAGAGAAACGCTAGTTCGCGCAAGAGGGGCGGACTAGGCTCGCGGCTAGAGCTTCTGTCTGTTGAAGTAAGGCACGATCCTGGCGTTAGGGCTGCGGCCTGTATGGGCTGATGCTTGAGTACGCCTGTAGAGGAAGCTCGCATACGGGGGGCTACTATAGAGAATTGGCGACCAGGCCGGATTGGATAATTGAGTCTGCCGCTAACGGAGGCTGGTCTTCCTAGAAAACATCCCGTTTGGACGAGTTGGGCGGACAGGAAACTGAGTTCTTCATTGAAGTTGGATGACCTGGCTACCTGGAACTGTTGTAGATTTTTGGGTTAACAGAAAAGATTTCTTACTGTCGCTTTCTCCTTCAACAAGGAGACTTCTGCCCCAATTCGCTTGTTCCTTTCTCACACTTTCATAGTTTCCTTCATGGATTCTTTCAGCACGATTCCAATAAAGTGTCTCGCGACTAGTTAACTAGCTTGAGCTTGAGCAGTAATGTAAGACAGCTATTTTCCATGTATTTGTTGGAGCTCTTTAAGCTTGTGCTTCCCATACAAAGCAGTGCTCGTAGCATAAGTATGGAGGATAAATTTTCCACACATTCTGGAAGAAAAAGTGGTTGATACTCTAACATGCTTGCTCTGTCTATGCCACTAAATGGTAGAATTTCCTCGAAGGTCTTTCAACTTTGATCCAATCCCGTGAAGATCAAAGGACCCATTAGAGGAGCAGTTTTCCATTGAATATGCTTCTTCTTGCATCTTCTTATCTAGCTCCTTACTCTTTTCCCCTTGATTTAGCGTTAGAATGCCTGGAGTTTATGGCAGATTCCCAGGGACAGCCAAGATTGCTGAAAAAATCAATGGTTAGCATATCAAGAAGGCGGATACAAGTTGTACACCACGAAGAATACCTACTTAATTCGCGGAATACTCCCTCCAAGAATGGAAGGATGGAAAGTTAATAATTAATGTCAAGTCTCAATTCCCGTAGAAACTCGACAATCCTCTTCTCAGTGTCAAACATCCTAACAGTCCAAAATTTATTGTCCACCCATTCCTGCAAATAAGTGTGCTCGATACCCAGGTCGCCCTGAAACATCAAGTAGCGGGATGACCAGTTGTGGATCTTTTTCGGGAGATTAATGACCTTCATCCCCTTACAATAGAAGTACAAAATACCTTTGTATGGCTTGCCTTTGGAGGGATTAATGGAGCGCATAGAGAATATCTTCCTAAATATGCTGATAAAAAATGCTATACGCTCAGATCGCATATAAGACAAATAATTATAGAATTCATCAACTATATTTGGTGCGAGCTAGCACGATACCACCTTATAGTGTATGAAGATCTCTACAATTTCCCACATCAATGGAAACCTGAAGCTACAGGTAAAGTGGTCTATTTGGGATTGCGATCTGATTCCCTAAAGAAGAGTTTATTCTTTCTTATTCTTGAGGAAGGTGGACATGAAATGGTGAATCTGAGAGCTCGAGGTCCTCGGTGTTAAGAGGGACCACCTAATCCAATTAGGAGGTGCAAATATCCGCAACAGAAAGGAACTCCACATCATCCCACCTCAGTGCGTCATCGTGTTCCAAGGTGTCACACTCTCTATTGGAGAGAAAAACATCCTCCTCCCACATTGGCGCAACCTCAAGCTCTGAATCACAATTCGGCATAACAAAACTAACCGACTTAGTAAAAAATGGAGTAGATAATTCTTGCAAAGAAAGCAGAGGAACAACAACATATGAGAAAATATGTGTGGGTTCCTCCGGGGGTGAATCCATAAGAGGGGAAGAATGCATAAGGAGAGACGGCACCACAATGTCGTCACACCGATCAATAGAAAGTCTGATGGGTATATCCACAGCAGTCCCCCATAGACAAGGTCGTACTGCGAATATATCATCAGAATCAGAAGGGGCAGCCAATTGAGAGGTGGATGGAATGAATCGGATACCCGGTTCATCATACTCCTCCAACTGGCGCTAAAATTCTGTGCAATCTTTCAACACGTGCTCGGTGCTACGACAACAAAAACACCATTTTCCATTACTCCTCAGTCCCAGTGGGACCGGAGAGGAATAAGAAAAAGGTGATGGCGTAGAAGAGAAGTGACCATAAGACTTGGGTATGGTGTATGAAGTACCATAAGAGGACGGTGCTCCATACACTAAACCACGAGAATTATGCTCACTATCTTCAGTGGGGAACTCATGACTACAATTCCTATAATCCCCACACAATCTGCAACGGATATTCATATAAGAAAACATGGTGCAACAAGAAAGATTTCACAAACAGAAAAATTCTAAGCAAAAATTAACTACACACTAGTAGATAAAAGAAAATGAATGTCTGTTGCTGAAAAATTAAAACTAGAAAAGGAATAAAGAAAAATAAGCAACAAAATTTAAATACTAAAGCAAAAAAGAAACATGATATTAACAAATGGAAAAGGGCTTCTATCTCCTATCTCCCTCTCCAAAAACTCACATGACTGTATTCCCTGACAACGACGCCAAAAACTTGATGCGGTCAACAACAAGTACACCGGTCGCACAAGTAATATAAAATGGGCGAATTTTCCCAAGTATCGATCTCTCAAGAAACACAGTAAGGTGGAGTTAATTTTGAGGAGGACTTGAGAATGAAGTACTTAGGTCGGTGTTTATGAAAAGGATTATGATTATTGCTGAAAAAGAAAGTACAAAACTAATAAAGTACTCCTATGCAATGCTGTTATGCAATGCTTCGCAAGGCGGATGGAAAATTATACGGTCCGCTATGCACCGAATCGCTATGCGGATGGATTAGTAGGCTTGCGGATAAGGTGGTGATAACGGCAGAAAGAGGGTCATGAGCACCTCTTTGCTACGCACGCCGCTAGCAATTGCTAGTGCGACACTATGTGGTGGAGGATGGATAATGGCGCACCTCAAGCAAATAATGAAAATATAAAATCACATAGACATGATTGTACTCAAATGTATATCAAATTAAACACACTTCATCAAATACAAAGAGATCAAACTACACTATCAACGACAAGAGAAGAAGAATGTGCGAAATCGACCTGATCCGATATCTTGCTGAGGATTCACGGAAGGAATCACCGGGTTGTTAGTCTGCATCCAAGCTCGGTCCTCAATTGCATCTAGGGTAGAGGAGGCTGTCACTAACTCCCAATGGATCCATATTCTTCGTGTCACGATCAGATGGAGGATGACACAAACTCCTCAAATCTTGATGGTGGAAGCTAGGTCAAACCCTTCTTGAAGCTCAAGTATGAAGGAGGAGTCTTAGAGGAAGCTCCAGCTTGAATTTTGCATTGAAACCTTGCCTGGAACCCCTCCCTACGGTGGAGGATGAAGGAATTGGTGGAACCCTACTCGGAGATGAAAACGGTGGAGAAAAAGTCCAGGATGCAGAATTAGGGCAGAACCTGTGAATTTATAGATTGCAGAAATAACAATTCACATGATCGGTGTCGCACGACCAGTGGTCGTGCGCACTGTGTCCAGTGATCATGCGTATTAGCATGGCAAAACTCAAAGAAAAATTGGGCTAACGCGCACGAGCAGTGGCACATGACCGGTGGTCGTGCGCACTATGTCCAATGGTCATGCAATGCCCCAGACAGAACTCTAGGAAAAAACAGAAATAAACGCACACGAGCAGTGGCGCATGACCGGTGGTCGTGCGCACTATGTCAAATGCACATTCTAATTCCTCAAACAGAACTTGGAAAAATGGAGAATAGTGCGCACGATCAGTGGCTCATGAGCAGTGGTCGTGCGCTATAGATCCAATGATCATGCACAGTGTTCCTATACTGTTTGCGGTTTGACGAATGGGCCGCGCACGACCAGCGGTCATGTGCAAAGGAGTCCACTGACCGTGCACGTGTAAAAATGCACGATCAGTGGCCCATAGGCATAAAACATTCCCAAATATTCCCAGGACACGCACATGACCTTTGTACCTATAGCGAAAACAGACGAGCCACTGAAATGGGCATACCACATTCTCCATACATAGAAAAACACCAAGTAGGGCAAAAGAGTAATAACTAAGAAATCACACAGAAAACGGGCAAAAAGTGCACCTTAACATGGAATGGGCATAATAACAAATATGAACAATTATTGCTCTAAAGTGTAGTGCATCAACGAGAAAACTAGCCCAGATGAGTCCAAAAATTAGTATATAAATATGACTCATCAACTACTTACCTCCTCCTGCTAATTTGATTGCCAAAAGATAGGTGGAAACCACTACCCGATATTCGTTAAGAAGAGGTATTCTGATGATGGCGCAGTAGCTGATTGGCGCATCAAATACTAGGAATGAAGTCTGCTTGGTTATCCCCCGACAATTACTGAGAGCGTAACATTCCCTTCAACCTATTTTCTTTTGCTAGAGAAGCCGTAAAGAGGCCCTTCGGTGGAGAGCAAAGGCTTTCCAGATCTCAGGGCCTCATAGGCAATCTTGAATATAAGTTTAACCGAGCTACCAGTATCAACCAAAATTCTCTTGACCGTGTAGCTCTCAATAATCGCTCTGATCACGACAGCATCGTTGAAGGTGTTGGCCATCTTCGGGCGATCCCCTGGGCCAAAAGTAACGATTTCCCTTGGCGGGGATGTAAAATTCATGTCCACCTCATGCCGAAAGATCCTGTCCAAGGAAGTATTCCTGCTTGACTTTGCTCCTGCTCCTCCATGAATGCAAAAGAGGTCGCCAAGGACACCCACGTCGTCTACGTCGACGCTTTCTCTGATACTTATTGTTCCAAGGTATCCTGCCTCCTTAATGTCTTCATTCTCCCAGGAAACCTCGGACACCTCCTTTCCCTTAGAGGTGGATGGTTTTGTTGGAGCTTCTTTTAGACCAAGGCCCTTCAATTTGCCTGCAGCAAGTATCCTCTCCTTAAGCTGACGAAGGGCTCTACAATCCTCTGTTTGATTTCACTTCTTCTTGTGGAATGTGCAGAAAAGGTCTGAGTATCGAGTCTTCCCCTCTGTTTTCTGAAATTCTTTCTTGAACTCTGTCTTTTTCTATAGGATCTAGAGAACCTCATCTACCGTCAGGCCAATAGCGGAGAGATCTTCCATGGGACTGTGACTTTACTGATCTTCTAAAGAGGAATTACCTCGAATCTGGATTACAGGTAAGATCTGAGGAGCGACTGGAGTGGGGGCGGTGGCCAACGATAGTTTCTGATCATGAAACTGTTGATTTCCTTGATAGTGTCGCTTGTGTTGAAAATTTCTCCCCCCATGCGCCAGGGGATTATATTCTGGCAGAGGGGGTCTGGATTCTCAACGGGATGCAGAGGAGTCTATCGTATCCCTTCTTTCAGCCTTTGCCATCAAGTTGGACACATATGTGGGGTGTGCATTCTCTACTTCAATGAAGGTATTGGCCAAGGCGATTTGGTCCTAGATTGTGGCCGGATCTTTTGTTGTTGCTTCAAATTTCAACGACCCCTCCTTGAGCCCATTCACTAAGGTGATCTTATAGAATTCAGGATCTACATTCTTAACACCTAGCTTTTCCTTCTAGAAGCGATCCACAAACTGTGCTACCGACTAGCTGTCTCATTGGTTGATTTTAAAGAGGGTAGCTGGCATACTCTTTCTTTTCCTGGAAGTGGCAAATCTAAATAGGAGTTCCTTGTGAAGCTCGGTAAAGCTGGCGATAGACTGGGGGTACAGTTCATGGAACCATTCTCAGGACTGGCCGTCGAAGGTGGTCACAGGAACAAGCACTTCAAGCCATCTGACAAGCACCTCATGGAAACGACATCCTCAAATGCCTGAAGGTGAGCGACTGGGTCTGACTCACCAGTGTATAAGGGCATGTGAGGCTCTCTGAAATTATTGGGAACCTACTCCTAACGGATCCTATCCATAAAAGGAGACTCTTCAATTTTAGCTAGAGCGGAGGCCGCAGAAGGCCGTGCAAACTGACTGTTCTCAGCGAAGTCGAGTATGTGGGCTGGAATTCCTCTAGCCGCCTCACGAAAAAAGTCCATAAGAGGAGCGAACTCATCTGCTTGAAGTCATAGGGGGGATGCGGGCTAGACAGACGTGTTGGCTGGTGGTGGCGCTGCTACTGGTGCCAGGCGTGCTAGCGTTTGGCGTACTAGCACATTCGCGGAGGCCACTCTAGGCTGTTCAAGATATAGAGTAAGCACGGTTAGAGCACAGCTGATCGCGTCAAGGTGCTGGTCAGTATCCCTTCGATACTGTTCTGCCTCTCTGCGTCATCGGTCGAGCGCATCCCATAATTCATCTGATGTTGTTGAGCAATTTGAGCGAACATGACGATGAGATGATCGGTGGTCTGACATTTCAGTCCGTGGAGTTCGATAGTTACTTGGATCTGAAGGTCACGTGTTAATGTTGATGCACGAAATGTGCCCTGTAATTCCGGCAAAGGGAAAATGAGGTAGGTGAAATTGCAAGTAACCGTTTACTAGCGGATGAGAAAAGAGAAACAGCCAGGATCGCTGATCGCGGTGACACAATACTTCGCCCATCGTGTCCTGAATGCCTTTCTTGTGATGGGCTTTCCTTGATTGCAAAAAGTTGGTTACAAGGCAATGAAGAAAAGGGAAGAGAGCAAGATGGAGGCCGCAAAGTTCAACATTCAAGTCCGGAGCCTTTAATAACTAGGCTCCTAGATTTGAGTCAGGGTGCTTTGGGTGCACCACTTCCCCCTATTTATAGGATCGGGGGCTGTCTCAAACGGGCAGGGATAAAATCACCAATTGCCCGGGGTACAGGAGAACAGGGAAGTGGTGATGGGAAATAAAAAAAAGACACGCCAGTCCGCACAAAAGGGGCAAACTAGGCTCGCGGCTAGAGCTTCTGTCTGTTGAAGTAAGGCATGATCCTGGCTTGAGGGATGCGGCCTGTGCGGGCTGACGCTTGAGTACGCTTATAGAGGAAGCTTGTAGATGGGGCTAATATAGAGAATTGGAGACCAGGCCGGATTTTATAGTTGAGTCTACCGCTAACGGAGGCTGGTCTTCCTGGAAAACATCCCGTTTGGACGACCTGGGTGGACAGGAAACTGAGTTCGTCGTTGAAGTTGGATGACCTGGATACCTTGAACTGTTGCAGATTTTGGGGTTAACAAACAAGATTTCTTACCGTTGCTTTCTCCTTCAACTAGGAGACTTCTGCCCCAATTCGCTTGTTCCTTTCTCACACTTTCATAGTTTCCTTCATGGATTCTTTCAGCACGATTCCCATAAAGTGGCTCGCGGCTAGTTAACTAGCTTGAGCCTGAGCAGTAATGTAAGACAACTATTCTCCATGTATTTGTTAGAGCTCTTTAAGCTTGTGCTTCCCATACAAAGCAGTGCTCGTAGCATAAGTATGGAGGATAAATCTTCCTCACCTTCTGGAAGGAAAAGTGGTTGATACTCTGACATGCTTGCTCTGTCTATGCCACTACATGGTAGAATTTCCTCAGAGGTCTTTCAACTTTGATCCAATCCCGTTAAGATCAAAGGACCCGTTAGAGGAGCAGTTTGCCATGGAATACGCTTCTTCTTGCATCTTATTATCTGGCTCCTTACTCTTTTCCCCTTTATTTAGCGTTAGACTGCCTAGAGTTTGTGGCAGATTCCCAGGGACAGCCAAGATTGCTGGAAAAATAAGTGGTTAGCATGTCAAGAAGGCGGATACAAGTTGTATACCATGAAGAATATGAAAGAGAAGGGATAGATACTACTCTAGAGGGGGGGGTGAATAGAGTAATCAAAAATTGCACTAGCAAAGTTGACTTTCTACTCAACTCCCTTGGAGTTAAATGTGGAATGAAAGTTATAGATATTTGAGATTTAAACCTTAGAGCCTAACACAAGTGTTGTGCACAAAAAGGCAGCTAACTGTAATTACAGTTAAAGCTTGGAAACCTAAACAGCAACTAGCAAACCTAGTTAATATCTAATCACAGCCACAATGCAAGTAATTAAACAAGGCAATCCAGACGACACAAGGAATTTATAGTGGTTCCCCAAACAACTTGGGTACGTCCACTCTTCTACCAACAAGGTAGGAATCCACTCAGGTTTTTGATCAGGTGCCCTGCCACCAACAAGATCTACTTCAGGTAGATTAAGAGACCCTTTAGACTTTTGATCAGGTGTCTAAAAACCAAACACAGGTTTTTGATCAGGTGCCCTGCCACCAAGGGATACTTTTGAAGGGAGTAATAACCCTATACAGGAGGGGGAAAAGGGGTTAAGGTGTCTTCTCTATTTTACAATAGATTAGAGAAGCACAATAACTTGCACTGAGCTAGACAGCTCTAAAAGAATCAAGGCTCCACCTGGCTCAAAGAACGTCCAGGTGAAGTCTTGCTTCAGTGCAGAAACACTTCAGTAAATACTGAAGAAAGAACTACAAGAAGATATAAAATAAGAAATGAAAATCTTCTAGCAGCTATCTTCTTCTTCTTCTTCAAAAGATCTTTGAGTCAGAACTTCCTGGAATAGGAGAACTCAGGTTGAAGAAGAGCAGAAGAGCTAACACTTCTCAGTTGAGTGGAGATTACTGAGAGCAGTTAAACTTGTTCTTGCTGTAAGCTTGCTGAATAAATATAATCTGAGAACTAGTTGATCTCTTTTCTATGTGGACTAGTTGATTTCTTCTTCAAAGAAGTCTTTATATATCAGCAGCAGCAACGACTCTAATTGAGTTTGAATCTTGTCTTTTTCTGAACTCTGCAAGCTGGGCTGCAAAAACCATAAAGAAAAAACAAACTACAGCAGGCAGATATCCTACAAAAGGATAAAGCTTTCTAAGAAACTGCAAATACTTCTGATGAAATAATATAAGAGAAAGTCACATTAGAAAGAACTCTTTACGGCCAAGGAAGACTTTTTGAGTCTAACGGCTATAAAGGACAGCCTGGCAGATAAAGCAGATTGCATATCTCAGCTATAAGACAAACAACTTTGTCCGAAAAGATTAGCTCATGCATATAGAATGGAACTG
Organism: Platanthera zijinensis; assembly: GCA_039513925.1. NCBI lineage: Eukaryota > Viridiplantae > Streptophyta > Magnoliopsida > Asparagales > Orchidaceae > Platanthera > Platanthera zijinensis. The sequence goes on from CM077079.1 coordinate 146,968,284, forward strand.
ATATTGCGTGGAAATAATGTCACAAATTATTCAGATAATCTTTTATAAAATATGCCAGAATAGATATTAAATTAGTCACATCATAGAAAACGACAAAACTACATAAGAGCATACAGCAAAACGTCGAACGACCTTCGGAGAACGTCGAACGACGCACGGAGATCGTCGACCTATCAGACAGATAGTCGAACGACCCAGATAGTCGAACTATCAAAGAAGATAGTCGAACTACCTCGGCAGATAGTCGACTTATCAGAACAGATAGTCGAGCTATCAGATAGTCGATCTATCCGGTCAGATAGTCGAACTACCAAACAAAACAGATAGTCGACCTATCAAGCAGATAGTCGACCTATCATAGAAAACAGATAGTCGACCTATCAACAGATAGTCGAACTATCAAAACAAAATAGATAGTCGACCTATCAACAGATAGTCGAACTATCAGATAGTTGAACTATCCAAGCAGATAGTCGAACTATCGAAGCAACACAGATAGTCGACCTATCAACAGATAGTCGAACTATCAAAGCGACACAGATAGTCGACCTATCAACAGATAGTCGAACTATCAAAGCGGACAGATAGTCGACCTATCAACAGATAGTCGAGCTATCAGATAGTTGAACTATCAGGACAGATAGTCGAACTATCAAAGCGACATAGATAGTCGACCTATCAACAGATAGTCGAACTATCAAAGCGGACAGATAGTCGACCTATCAACAGATAGTCGAGCTATCAACGCAGACAGAACGTCGACCAACTGATAGACGATAGTCGATCAGCCGATAGACGATAGTCGAGCGACGTTCGACTATAGTCGAACGAAAAACTACTTAACCAAATATTCATCTGGAAAAGCAATTCTACACAACTAGAGAATTTAACCTATCAACTAACCTTTGACCATAGATAAATCTTGGGTCAAGAGACAGAAAGAGAGGACTGAACTCAAATCAAAACCTAGGGTACCAACAATCTCCCCCTATTTGAGTTAAGTCTCTCAACAAATAAAACAAACAACACTAATTACAGAAAGTAAATAAAATGCATAAAGGGAAATAACTAAGCAGATATCATCAATCAATCAGATAAAAATAATTGTCAATCAATGAACAATTAAGGTGCTTTAGAGTTAGATTCAGGATTAGAAGAACTAGAAACAAAAGTAATTTTCCTTGTAGGATCTAGAGCTTCTTTCTTCGATAGCTTCAAATCTTGTTCTCTAATAATTTTCAATTCAGTTGTTCTTGGGACCACTGCCTCTGGATGCTTTTCCATATATTTTGAAGCATCAAACATCTCAGGTCTCACCTGGAATTTTTCGAGCTCCTTCTTTCTGAATTTTGACATAGTAGTTAATCCGGTAGTGTCCTTTCCTTCAGCTTTTGCTTTCCTTATCTGCGCAGCTCCAACCAGTTCAAGAAAACGAGCCATCCTAAAGTTAGGATCAAGCTCTAGGCTTTCATAAACGATCTCAGAAGAGGAATCAACTAGTTCTTTATCTTGATTAACTAAATAATAAGAGAGAGCAGACTTAGCAAAGTTCTTGCTAGAATTTTTCAGACAAAATAATTTACTTACCTTTTGGAACAACTTTCTCAGTATGCACTAGCTTTGGAGATTGAACCTTTTTCTTTGGAGAAGGAGGAGGGGAAAAGGTTGATCTTTGATAAACTACCTCCTTAACTTGTTCTTTCACTGTATCAGTTCTTTGATAGCCAGATTGGATTTTACCTTGGAAACCTTGAGAACTTTTCCTTTGAGCAGGCTGGGATGGATTTGATCTTTCAGATTGAGAGGCAGATTTAGAAGATAAATTTCCTGAGGCTCCTGCACCGGGAGGTGGAGGAGGAGGACCTCTAGGATTCCATCTAGGAGCAGGAGGGTCATAACTCTTAGCCTTTTTCCTTTGCTTTTGCTGTTTTCTAGAAAACCACATCCAATGCTGGAATTCTTTTGACTTGGGATCAATCCCTTTTAGTAAATAATATGGTGTATCATTGTCTGGATTTGCAGGAGGAGGAGCTACAGCCTTTCTTTTCTTTTTAGCAATCCTTTTTCTCTTAGAATCAGCAGATTCATCAGAATCAATTTCTTCTTCAGAATTTGAAGAGATAGGCATATCATAGGGATCAATAGCCTCTTTTAAAGCTCTTTCTTTTTCCTTTATAGCAGCTTTTTCCATTTCTTCTTCCATGGCATCCTGTGCCAGGAGAGTATCTAAGTCCAAGCCTGGGGAATCATCCTATACCGTAGATTTTTCAATTTGACTTTCAGAATCGATTTCTTGAAGCTCAGGAACTATCGTGGGGACCAGTTCAATTTGCACTACTTGCTCAGAAGCCTCAGAAGCTAGAACAACTACTTCTGGGTCAGGTTGAACTTCAGAAGCAGGTTCACTTACTGGCTCTACAACCACTTGATCTTCAGGGGCAGACACAGGTTCAGGCTCTTTAGCATCTAAAATCTCTAGAGCAGGTTCAGGTTCTAGTTCTGGTTCTGGCTCTTGGACAACAACTACTTCTTCCATTATATCTGTAGGATTAGGAATAAAATCTTGCTAAATGACATCTAGTCATCCCTTCTAGATATTCCCATACTAGCATATCAATTGAATAATCTACAAATTGAGAAAGAGACATACCTTCAGGATATTCTTTAGGGTTTCCTAACTCCCATAAATCATCTAGAAAGGAGGCGATAATTCCTTCTAGGTACTGGGCAACCAAGGGAGTTGAGGATTCTTCTAAGTAAACTTTTACTACAAACTCTGTCAACATGATTGCATCAAATATTTCCTTTTCAGATGGAGGAGGAGGAGGAGCTGAATCTTCTGCTACTTTCTTTGTTACTGGAAGATGAACTGCTGCTGGAGGGGAGGCCAAAGGCTGCTCTGAGATATCTTAATCAGGCATCTCCCCCTACCAGATTTCAGTAGAAACTGAAACCAGGCCCCTAGAAGAAGAGGGCTCAGCAGACTTTGAGAGTGCCTGAATAGCAGCAGTCAAAGAAGATATAGAAGAAGCAAGGGGAGCAATTGCCTCATCAATCATAGTTTTGATTGAGGGGGTAATTAACTCCACAATGCTAGCAATAAATGCTGGAGTTATAACAAAAGAAGATGATGATGATGAAGGAGGAAGTTCAGAGGGTGGAAGAACAGCAGGGGTGGTAAATGCAATATGAGCTGGAGAATGTGCTGGAGATGGAGCTGGAGAATGATGTGGAGATGCATGGGTGGATGCAGGGTGATCAAGATGATCTGAAGATAGAATTGGAGAGTGAGGAGGAGTTGGAATTGGAGAATGAACTGGAGAAGATATTTCAGATGCCAACAAATCAAAGCTGGGTTGAGAAATCCCAGCAAGATCAGTCGGGAGAGAAGATGTAGGAGGAGAAGCAGAATGTCGTACTTCAGTTGAAGTTGAAGGAACTTCAACTGCAGTAGACGGCATAGCAGAAGAAGAGGATGGAAGAGAGATATCAGCTGAGCCAACTACTAGAAGGGGGGGAGTGACTGCGATAGTCCTGGTGCTCTCAGATATAACTGGAGCAACCCCTGCGGGAGCGGGCTTCAGGAAAGTCCTTTTCCACTTTGAGAACAGCGAAGGATCCATCTTCTTACTCGCGTTGATGGAGGTGGCGGCAGACACAAGCAAATGGGGATATTTCTTCTTTAGAAAAATACCAACAACCCTTCCTAGGGTAACCTCTTTCTTTCCATTCTTCTTTCTTATTAAATCAAACATGATGCCAGCCCAATTTATCTGCTTCTTATTAACAATTGCACACATTAGTGCAAATTGTTGCCTTGTGATATTGTCATGGGCTGAGTGCTTTCCCAGTAGCACTTTTCCAACAATTTCCGCAAGAAACTTGATCTTGAACGGGAAATTCACCTTGAGCAGCTTGGAGGGGATGCCTTCGGCATGTCCCAGCTCAGTTAACATTCTTCCGAATTCAGGAGCATATTGCTCATACTCTTCTTCACCATTAATTAAACCAAAAATTTCAGTTAGAACAGCGGGAGTCAAAATTACCTCTTCTCCGCTGATTGTTCCAGACATCGAATCATCAGTCGACGATGAGGTGAAGGCCCACTCTTTGATTTCTTGAGTGTTTATCTTTATCCTGTAGGACATGAGCCTCTCTAGGCCTTGATCTCTGCACAGATTTAGGATTTCTACTATCCCTAGTTCGCAACTGCTGAAGGCGTCGAAATCAATGCTGAATCCGGCATCAAACTTTATCACTGCAAGAAGCGCTGGAGCAATCGCCATTGAAAAATGCTGTAGAAGACGAGGACGGAGAGATGGCGAGGACGGGGCGTAAGACAGAGAGCAAGACAAAGACCAAGCGGGAAGACGGAATGCGAAAAGACGCTCTCCGTCGACGATAAAAGCAACTATCTTTTAACCTAGGTCGACTATCGGCTTTATATTAAAACAGCGATCGTCAATCTATTTAAAAGATACTGGAGACGATAGTCGAACGGTCGTTCGACGATCGGTCCTGAAGTAGAGTAGTCGATCAATCGTTCGACTATTTCTGTCTTCACAAACAGCAAGCTGTCGTCAACCATAGATCGACGATAAGCTCGACCTGTTCGACTATCTTCGAATGCCGGTCGACGATCTTCAAGCAGATAAGCCATCATCAACCATAGGTCGACGATAGGCTTGCTCCGTTCGACGATCTTCGAGCATCGTTCGATGATCTTCAAGCAGGTTTTAATACGGCAGATAGTCACACTTAGTCTCGTCCATTAATCATGCCTAGTTGAACTAAAAAGAACAGATGCTTCTGTTCATCTAAGGGCTTGGTGAATATATCACCTCTCTGAAGGTCTGTGGATATGAACTCAAGGCTAATCTTGTTCTTTTCCACACAATCTCTCAGGAAATGGTGTCTAATCTCAATGTGCTTCGTTCTAGAGTGGTGCACTGGATTTTGTGCAATGGAGATAGCACTTGTACTATCACACATGATTTTAGTGTTCTTATGTGAGTACCCATAATCCAAAAGTTGATTTTGTATCCACAGGATCTGTGAACAACAACTGGCAGCTGCTATATATTCAGCTTCTGCAGTTGAAGTTGATACAAAGGCCTGCTTCTTACAGAACCAAGAGACCAATCTCTCTCCCAGGAACTGACAAGTTCCTGAGGTACTTTTCCTGTCAACTCGACAACCAGCATAATCAGAATCAGAATATCCAATTAATTCAAATTCTGACTCAACTGGGTACCAGAGTCCTAGATTTGGACATCCCTTCAGGTATCTCAAAATTCTCTTGAGAAGAATCAGATGAGATTCCTTGGGGTTGACCTGGAATCTAGCATAAAGGTATGTAGCAAACATTATGTCTGGCTTACTTGCAGTTAAATATAATAGGAAACCAACAATGGCCCTATAATTCTTTTGATCTACAGGCTTTCCCTGATCATCAGAATCAATAACTACATTAGTAGCCATAGGTGTATGCATTGCTGAAGCATCTGCCATCCCAAACTTCTTTACCAATTCCTTGGATTATTTGGATTTGGATATGAAGATGCCATCAGCATCTTGCTTTACTTGGATACCAAGAAAGTAAGACAGCTCACCCATACTAATCATCTCAAACTTGGAATGCATCAAGTTAGAAAACTTTTTGCACAGTTTGGGATCAGTGGAACCAAAAATAATGTCATCCACATACACCTGAACTAACAGGATTGTGTCCTTGTGGTGCTTGACGAAGAGGGTTCTATCAACTACTCCCCTAGTAAAGTTGTGCTCTAACAGGAAACTAGCTAAAGTCTCATACCAGGCTCTGGGAGCTTGCTTTAGTCCATAAAGAGCTTTCTGCAACTTGAAAACATGTGAGGGCTGAGTTGAAGAAACAAAACCGGGTGTCTGTTCAACAAACACCTCTTCCTTTAGCTCACCATTAAGAAAAGCACTTTTGACATCCATTTGAAAAACCTTAAACTTCATGTAGGCTGCATAGGCCAAGAAGATCCTTATTGCTTCTAGCCTTGCAACAGGAGCAAAGGTTTGGTCATAATCTATACCTTCCTCCTGTCTGTAGCCCTGAGCTACAAGCCTAGCTTTATTCCTTACAATGATGCCATTTGCATCCAACTTGTTTCTATACACCCACTTGGTGCCTATGATCAGTTGGCCTTTAGGTCTTGGAACCAAAGTCCAAACTTTACATCTCTCAAACTGATTGAGTTCCTCTTACATAGCAATGATCCAGTGGGGATCTAGCTCTGCATCTTTAATGGTGAGGGGCTCAATCTGTGAGAGGAAACAAGCATGCATCACATCCTGTCTTAACTGATGTCTTATTTGAACACCAGCTGATATGTCTCCTATCACTTGAGATGTGGGGTGATCTCTAAGTGTGACAACATCAGCAGGTGGGATGTGATCTTCAGCAACAGTTGGGATTAATTCCTCAGGAGGAATTTGATCTACTGTTGGTGGAAAAACAACAGCTTCAGCAATGTCTTCATCACTGTCTGATTCAGTGATATGAAGAGTTGAAAGATGGAGGATATCTTGAGTGACATCTTTAGAAGATTCTTGTACCTGTAATGAACTTGAGGAAGGAGAATTTTCCTTCTCCTTGTAAAACATTTGGGATTCATCAAAGGACACATGAACAGACTCTTCAATTTTAGAAGATGATTTATTAAATACCCTATAAGCTTTGCTTACTTGGGAATATCCTAGAAAAATTCCCATTGAAGCCTTTGCTTCAAACTTTCTAAGATATTCTTTATTGTTATTATGAATATAAACTACACAGCCAAAAACTCTAAAATAATTTATTTTAGGTTTCTTTCCTTTAAGTAACTCATAAGGAGTTTTACACTTAAGCTTGTGTATCAGACTTCTATTCAAGACATAGTTGGTTGTACTAATAGCTTCTGCCCAATAGGAAAGAGGCATATTAGCATCTGCCAACAATGTGCCAGCAGCTTCAATTAATGTTCTGTTTTTCCTTTCAACTACCCCATTTTGTTGGGGAGTTCTAGGAGCTGAGAAGCTATGTTTGATACCTTCTCTCTCACAGAATTCTTGCATGAGAAGAGAGTCAAACTCAGTACCATGATCACTTCTGATCAAGGCCACATGAGTATAGTACTCAGTCTGCACACATAATAGAAAGTCTGTAAGGGCTTTGAAGTTATCAGCCTTAGTTCTCAAAAAGAACACCCAAGTTAATCTAGAGAAGTCATCTACAATGACTAGGGTGTAATACTTCCCTCCTAAACTCTGTACATTTATTGGGCCAAATAGGTCCAAATGTAATAAATACATGATTCTAGGAGAATCACTTTTATTTACTGATTTAAAGGAGTTCTTGGTTTGCTTGCCTAGTTGACAAGCCTTGCATAGGCTCTCCTTCTTGTAGGGGCAAGAAGGTAAACCTCTAACAAGGTTGTGTTTAGATAACCTAGATATATTCTTGAGGTTAACATGGCTAAGCCTTTTATGCTACAAGGTATTATTATTAGTTACTTCATTAAACAGACAGATTTCAGAATCAGTTGAATTAAAATCTACTAAATAAATGTTACCTTGTCTAATGCCTACCAATACAACACTATTATTTAAAGTAATATTACAGAGAGAGTTAGAGAATGATATCTGGTATCCAGCATCACATAATTGACTTACTGAAATTAGATTGTGCTTCAGTCCAGTCACATAAGCAACTCTCTTGAAAGTAACAGCTCCAATAGTCATCCTGCCATAGCCTTCAGTTTGACCACAGCTTGAATCTCCAAAGATTACCTTTGGTCCAAGCTTTGCCTTGAACTTTGACAGATGTTCTTTATTTCCTGTCATATGCTTGGAGCAACCACTATCCAAATACCACCTATTGTGAGTGATAGGATTGGTCTTTACCTGCAAATAAAACAATTTAAACATTGTGGACCCAGGTAACCTTGGGTCCCTTGTTTTTCACATAAGAAAAACTGGAAATAAAAGAATAAGCAGGCTGAGGATGATAACCTAATGGGTAAGATCTCCTAGGTGGGATTCTCCATGCAGATGATGGGTCAATGAACCTAGGGTTTCTATTCATATTCGGGTTTCTAAGGTTCTGGGTGTAATTTTGAAATTCATATTGGAAACGTCGACCAGCGTTCGACGATGGCTGCTCAGATCGTCGATCTCCGTTCGACCACTGAGCCTGCGATCGTCGATTGACGTTCGACGATAGATGCTCAGATCGTCGAGCTTCGTTCGACCACTGAGCCTGAGATCGTCGAGCAGCGTTCGACGTTTTTTGTAATTCTTTAAATTTCTGTTTTCTTTTCTATCTTTTATCTTTATTTAAAGCTCTATTTACTTGATTGACTTGCTCAGTGTTCTTTATCCCATCAGCTGAGATAAAATTCACTGGAGTTGAAAGTTGGTTTTTAAGAATGATTGGGGGCTCACTAGAAGATGCTCCTAAGCCTAATTTGTTATTGCCTGTCCTAGTGTTAGACATGCTGGTTATTTCAAGCAACTTAAGGCTTCTACCATTTAGAGACTCTTGTAACTTTTTGGATTTAGCTAATTCATTCTTAAGAAATTTAATTTCTTCACTAGAATTAGTGAGATCTTCCTTTAACTTAATGTTTTCAATAGATATGATTTCTGATGCAGCTAGCCTATGTCTAAGTTCTTTAATCTCCTTTTCAGAACTAATTAAATCTAAACATAAGGATTTAAATTCTAATCTAAATTCTGCAGAAGTAATGTCATAAGAAGATAGTACCTCATCTTCTGTTGGCATTTCTTCATCTGACTTTGAAATCTCTGCCGCTAAGTGATTGCTGCAGGCATCAATTGCCATCAGGCAAACTTCCTTTGCCTTCTTTTCTTCTTCATCCTCACTGGAGCTTGAGGAAGAGGATTCCTCATCAGAATCACTCCAGGTTTCAGCGACAAGGCCTCTCTCCTTCTTTTTATTCTTGTAGGAGGATGGCTTGGAGTGCTTCCTGTGCTGATCCTTATCTTTCCTCTTTTCTTTATTCTTTTCCTCTGGACAATCTGGAAGGATATGTCCAGGCTTCCTGCAACCATAGCAGATAATTTCTTTAGAAGGGGTGCGATCATACCTTTGCTTTTCTTCATATTTTGAAGACTTCTTTCTGAATTCCTTCCTTCCCATCTTGAGAAACCTTTTGGCAAATAATACCATCAGTTCCTCATTTGACTGGTTGCTTTCAGAAGTGTCAGCAGCTTCAAGAGCAAGGGTTTGCTCTTTTCTTGTAGGAGTTGGGGTCTTTGCTTCAGCTTCAGCTTCCCTGGACTTCAGCACTTGCTCAAAAGACTTGAGCTTGCCGAGAAGGGCTTCTGTTGAGATTTCGGTTGTGCTTCTAGCTTCCTTGATGGGCCAGATCCTCAGATCCCATGTGCTAGGGAAGCACATAAGAATCTTATCATTGACCTCTGTCAATGAAATATCCTTGTCAAGGGTCCTCAGCTCATTGATGATTGAGCTGAGCCTTGTGTACATGGCTTCAACTGATTCAGCATCAGTTTTCTTGAAATTCTCATATTGTGAGATAAGGTTGGACCTCCTATCCTTCCTTTCATCAGCTGAACCAGCTACAATCTGGTTCAGTGTATCCCACATAGCTTTTATTGAGGAGCAGTCAGCAACCTTCTGGAATACTTCGTCAGACATTGTATGAGCCAGAATGTTCATTGCCTTGGCATCTGCTATCTTTGCCTTTTTGTACTCATCATTGTAGTCTGGAGGAGGCACTGCACTCATATCAGATGATGAGGCAGTAGCAGCAGCAGGTGCTCTTGGTGGTCCTGACAAAATAGAAGCAAAAATACTTTCATCAATAGAATTTATATATAATTTGATCCTTGCCTTCCAGATGCCAAACTTAGCCAAGTTACATGCTGGAGGTCTGGTTCTAGAATAATCCTTGGACTGGGCCATGATAGTGAAAGTGAATATCTATAAACTTTGGTATCTATCAGGATCTTGTGACTTAGGTGTTAGCCTATTCAGTCAGTCAACCTCCCTCTGATACCAATTGAAAGAGAAGGGATAGATACTACTCTAGAGGGGGGTGAATAGAGTAATCAAAAATTGCACTAGTAAAGTTGACTTTTTACTCAACTCCCTTGGAGTTATATGCGGAATGAAAGTTATAGATATTTGAGATTTAAACCTTAGAGCCTAACACAAGTGTTGTGCACAAAAAGGCAGCTAACTGTAATTACAGTTAAAGCTTGGAAACCTAAATAGCAACTAGCAAACCTAGATAATATCTAATCACAGCCACAATGCAAGTAATTAAACAAGGCAATCCAGACGACATAAGGAATTTATAGTGGTTCCCCAAACAACTTGGGTACGTCCACTCTTCTACCAACAAGGTAGGAATCCACTCAGGTTTTTGATCAGGTGCCCTACCACCAACAAGATCTGCTTCAGGTAGATCAAGAGACCCTTTAGACTTTTGATCAGGTGTCTAAAAACCAAACACAGGTTTTTGATCAGGTGCCCTGCCACCAAGGGATACTTTTGAAGGGAGTAATAACCCTGTATAGGAGGGGGAAAAGGGGTTAAGGTGTCTTCTCTATTTTACAATAGATTAGAGAAGCACAATAACTTGCATTGAGCTAGACAGCTCTAAAAGAATCAAGGCTCCCCCTGGCTCAAAGAACGTCCAGGTGAAGTCTTGCTTCAGTGCAGAAACACTTCAGTAAATACTGAAGGAAGAACTACAAGAAGATATAAAATAAGAAATGAAAATCTTCTAGCAGCTATCTTCTTCTTCTTCTTCAAAAGGTCTCTGAGTCAGAACTTCCTGGAATAGGAGAACTCAGGTTGAAGAAGAGCAGAAGAGCTAACACTTCTCAGTTGAGTGGAGATTGCTGAGAGCAGTTAAACTTGTTCTTGCTGTAAGCTTGCTGAATAAATATAATCTGAGAACTAGTTGATCTCTTTTCTATGTGGACTAGTTGATTTCTTCTTCAAAGAAGTCTTTATATATCAGCAGCAGCAACGGCTCTAATTGAGTTTGAATCTTGTCTTTTTCTGAACTCTGCAAGCTGGGCTGCAAAAAGCATAAAGCAAAAACAAACTACAGCAGGCAGATATCCTATAAAAGGATAAAGCTTTCTAAGAAGCTGCAAATACTTCTGATAAAATAATATAAGAGAAAGTCACATCAGAAAGAACTCTTTACGGCCAAGGAAGACTTTTTGAGTCTAACGGCTATAAAGGACAGCCTGGCAGATAAAGCAGATTGCATATCTCAGCTATAAGACAAACAACTTTGTCAGAAAAGATTAGCTCATGCATATAGAATGGAACTGATATTGCATGGAAATAATGTCACAAATTATTCAGATAATCTTTTATAAAATATGCCAGAATAGATATTAAATTAGTCACATCATAGAAAACGACAAAACTAAATAAGAGCATACAGCAAAACGTCGAACGACCTTCGGAGATCGTCGAACGGCGCACGGTGATCGTCGACCTATCAAGACAGATAGTCGAACGACCCAGATAGTCGAACTATTAAAGAAGATAGTCGAACTACCTCGGCAGATAGTCGACTTATCAGAACAGATAGTCGAGCTATCAGATAGTCGATCTATCCGGTCAGATAGTCGAACTACCAAACAAAACAGATAGTCGACCTATCAAGCAGATAGTCGACCTATCACAGAAAACAGATAGTCGACCTATCAACAGATAGTCGAACTATCAAAACAAAACAGATAGTCGACCTATCAATAGATAGTCGAACTATTAGATAGTTGAACTATCCAAGCAGATAGTCGAACTATCGAAGCAACACAGATAGTCGACCTATCAACAGATAGTCGAACTATCAAAGCGACATAGATAGTCGACCTATCAACAGATAGTCGAACTATCAAAGCGGACAGATAGTCGACCTATCAACAGATAGTCGAGCTATCAGATAGTTGAACTATCAGGACAGATAGTCGAACTATCAAAGCGACACAGATAGTCGACCTATCAACAGATAGTCGAACTATCAAAGCGGATAGATAGTCGACCTATCAACAGATAGTCGAGCTATCTACGCAGACAAAACGTCGACCAACTGATAGACGATAGTTGATCAGCCGATAGACGATAGTCGAGCGACGTTCGACTATAGTCGAATGAAAAACTACTTAACCAAATATTCATCTGGAAAAGCAATTCTACACAACTAGAGAATCTAACCTATCAACTAACCTTTGACCATAGATAAATCTTGGGTCAAGAGACAGAAAGAGAGGACTGAACTCAAATCAAAACCTAGGGTACCAAAAGAATACCTACTTAATTCGCAGAATACTCCCTCAAAGAACGGAAGGATGGAAAGTTAATAATCAATGTCAAGTCTCAATTCCCGCAGAAACTCGACAATCCTCTTCTCAGTTTAAAACATCCTAACAGTCCAGAATTTGTTGTCCACCCATTCCTGCGAATAAGTATGCTCGGTACCCAGGTCGCCCTAAAACATAAGGTAACGGGATGACCAGTTGTGGATCTTTTTCGGGAGATTAGTGACCTTCATCCCCTTACAATAGAAGTATAGAATACCTTTGTATGGCTTGCCTCTGGAGGGAGTAATGGAGTGCATAGAGAATATCTTCCTAAATATGCTGATAAAAAATGCTATACGCTCAGATCGCATATAAGACAAATAATTATAGATTGCATCAACTATATTTGGTGCGAGCTAGAACGATACCACCATATAGTGTATGAAGATCTCTACAATTTCCCACATCAATGGGAACTTGAAGCTACAGGTAAAGTGGTCTATTTGGGATTGCGATCTGATTCCCTAAAGAAGAGTTTATTCTTTCTTATTCTAGAGGAAGGTGGACATGAAATGGTGAATTCTCCATGTATTTCCCAATAAACTCTTGGAGGTCAGCCTCTGTTAACTTGCACTTCTTATGATTAGCAACATGTATTGTTTCTGCGGTAACTATTTGTGAGAAAACCATTTTTGTAGACCGCGGAGACTTTTGCTTTGGTTGCATTTACTGTCATAAACAAAGAGTGCAGATCTATTTATAGAAAAATTGTCAACCCTATAGCTATCCAGGTTGTGCGCCATGCAAATCAGTTTTCATAGTTTGCAAAATACTTGCAATTCTAATTGAAGTTTGTGGAGAAACAAAGTAGGTAGCACAGTTCGCAGTTTAATGAAAACAATAAATCACAAGCATAATATATCAGAAGGAGAAAATGAAAATAAAATAAAATCAAATATTTATCAAGCAGATTATCTTATCACAGTGTATTGTAGCTCACAAATAATATTAGAAGACATTTCAAATATCAATGGCCGCGGTCAGCGTTGTCAAGTCGATAAGTGTTATCTTTGCATATATGCACCATCTAATTACTCACCTGGATAATTATATCATAGAACATTTGAAGGTGTCAATACATCACGTTAAAGGACTGATATATCTGGGATGCCTCACGGTCTACATAACCCAAGGGAACCATGTGTTCTGTGGGTGCCCTCCGTATATCAGCCGCCGCAGGATGCTCATTTGATCTTGTTAGGGGATTTCAAGTTTCTCTTGAGACCATATAATCTGGCAATCGTGGTCTCTCTGTGATCTCTCATGCATACCATCGGCTCTTGTTTTCCCGCATAATATTTAGATATTTATCCTTCTAGTATCTTACATTTTCTTCAGACCACCTCCTTTCATTTTTTTCTTTTTTGAGGCAAGCAAAAACAATGAAAATATAGTCCAGCAAGGCTTTCTCCCTCTCCGATTTCTCCTTCCTCTCCTTCTATAGATTGGCTCGATTGACCTTCTCCCTGGCCAACATGACCTTTACCGTGTCTATAACAGTCTTCCTCTCTTTCACTATTATAGCTCTCATCATACCCAGATCTTTGTTCAACTTGTCCAGCTCCTCACAACCCTCATGGTTTATATCACTAAGAGACGAGGTTGGAGGTGGAGGTGGTGGATGAGGAGGCAAGAACTACCCATATTCAATTGATGTTGGCGATAAGTTTAGATCTAGAAAAAAATGAAACAAAGTCAAAATAAACTTTAGCAGACCATAAAAAGCATGAATAATAAATAAAGAACGAGACCTCTAGGACGCGAGCTGCCTTCTTTATTGGGCGCTATTGTGACCTGGCAGTTATCGAAGACGTCCGCCTTGCGCATACTTTGTCAAATATACTCAGCCATTCGTTCCTGTCTCGATGAGCCTTTTTCCTCTTCTTAATCACTAAGTTGTTGGAAATGACGATATCATTGGTGTCCATGATAATTGATAGAACATTATTTATAGTTATTTTAATATAGTATTATTTATTAAATAATCACTTTTTATTTAGTTTTAAATTAATATATTTCTAAATTACTTTCTTTTTATATTTCAGGATAATTTGGGCTATAAATAATATTTTGAAGCTCGTAGAATTGATTAGGAGAAGATTTTGAGCAATACTAGAAAATTCCCTTGTAGTCGCCCCGGGGTCATGGGCATTATATGGGGGCGTGACTCTAATCACAGGTATAACTCTCCGCAAGAGCTCCATACTCCCTTGATACGTCAGATTAAATTTACAAGCCCATAGAAGGCGTGACCTATAGGTGTGACCGGATGGGTGTGCCCACCAGCTCAGGGGCATGACTCAGTCATTAGGAAGTCAGTTTCTGCTACAAGCCATTCTAGCTTATAAGCCCATGTTATAGGCGTGACAAGGGGGCGTGAACTCTTTTGCAATCTCTAGATTAACTCCCTCCATTTCAAGTTCTTGCCATTTTCAGGAATAGTCAAGACACGTCCTAGGTCACGAGCGTGACCTAGGGGCGTGACCTGCCAATTTACTACATTTTGGTGATTTTTCCCCAAACATCACGGGCTTTCAAGATGTCAGTTCCATACCTTACATGCCCTAGGTCACAAGTGTGACTTAGGGCCGTGACTCACCATCAAATTTTACAATAAATTCCAGGCATGATAAGGAGCTGGAGTGGGATTTTGGAGAATATTTATAAAATTTTGGCTTAATTTTTCAGCATTTTTCATTTCATAGTGTAATCTTTACCTTTGGTAATTTTTAATTCAAGTATTATTTTCATTTATAATCATGTCTCTCTCTACCTTTTTGTATAATTCCCTTATCATAATGAGTAGCTATATTTCCATTAACACTTGATCATGATGAAATTTGGAAGAAATGAACTTATATTTTCTTATAATTATTTAGCAAGCTCTCTATTTTAATTTTCTTCGTGTTGTCTTTGATAATAATTTTTTTGAATTCTAGTATAGTGAGTTCAATCCTAGAACTGTATCCTAGATTTTTCTGAGTGGTTGCGGATATGCGTAGATCTCCTAAAAATATAGCTACATAGTTTTTGATCCTAGATCAGTATCCTAGATTTTACTTAGAGGTTGTGGATACAAGAAGATCAATAAAAGACAAATGGATTTATCATGCAATCCTCAATAGAGGACAACACAAATCTTCTAGAATGGGGTCAAACTCAATAGTGGGGTTCATCGCCCAAAGAAAGCTTAAGATGGTTCGATTGGCCGAGGGGTCTTAATTGTGCCACCTAAGGTTAGACGTTAGAAGTATTCCCGAGAGGGGTGTTAACATATTTTTGGAGCCTCCACGGTCGAAGAAAAATTATTAGAACTTGCACTTTAATCTCTTAATAAATGTTCATGTTATCCAAAGGGATTCCAAATCAAGTGCTAATCTTTATTTCATCAAATTTCTCTCAATAATTTAATCGCACTTTTTATCTTTTTTCAAATCAACCAATTTTTTATATTCGATAAAATAAAATAATTTGCGTTAGTAGAAGTAATCAACAGGCCCGAAAAATACGACACTTGATATTATATTTTAAAATATCTTAAACTATGAACGATAGGAGCTCTTGCCTAGAGTTCGTAGAATTTGGAGATATTATTAATCGCAAATTTCACCAATCAAGTTTTTGGAGCCATTACCGGGGAGTTATTATTGTTGAAATTTTGAAAGCAAATTTTTTTACTAATTTTATCTTTCTCTTTCTCTACCTCCATTTCTCTTATAGATTTTCTTTATCGAATTCTATTCTATTAAGTGAAAGGTGTCTTATTTTCTTTTTCAAAAAAAAATATGTTATCTCTTTTGGCCGCTAAAGTTGTTGAGCTTCAAAACAAAGTTAACCATTGGGAAGCCGCACAGAAGCTTCAAATAATTTGTAATTTTTGTGGTGTCAATCATCGAAGTGAGAAATGTTATTCTAATTTTTATCATCAAAATTTTCCTTATGAAAATTATTTTGATAAAAAATATTAAAATAATTATTCCTACTTTAATGATAAATCTTTTTCAAATTATCATGGAAATAATGTTTCAGATTTTACTGATTTTTTCAATTCTCATGAAAATAATATTTCGGGCTATGATGAGAATAAATTTTCTGATTTTAATAATTTTTCTTCCAACTTGGATGTTTCTTATTTTTGGTGGCAAGATCACCCGAAAAGATTTTCGAGTAAAGAGAATAATTCTTTAAATCTGATAATTTTGTTCTTCTTCTTTTGCACCGCAAGCTTCTTCTTCTAATTTTGGGGAATCTTTACAATTTCAATTTGATTCTTCTCCCCAACATTTAGATGAGAACTTTATTAATTCTAGTGATTTTCCCCATCTTTGAATATTTCTCTTGTGGAGGAACATGAATCTTCATGTACCCCCTTAGTTTCTAATACCAAAGAAAAAGGAAAATTATTGTTTCAAAAATTTAACAATTTTATGGACGCACAGGGTGAATTAGAAGAACATGTTTCTTCTCCTACTTCTCCCGATTTTTCTTCTCTTCTTCATGAATTTTTAAGCACAACACAAAAATACTTAGGAATTTAAGTTCATGAAAATGTTTGTCCCATAATTTTATATTAAATGAATTTTTGGATAATAATTTTATTTTAGAAAATAAACAACCAAAATTTGATCATATAGTTTCACAAGAACCTCTTCCTTGCAAAATTTTTTCTAATACATTAATTTTTTATTTTTCTTCTGCTAATGATTATCATTTAGAAGATGAGGTGTTTCAGTCAAACTTCATCCACAATCCATTTACTGCTCATCTACAAAAATTCAAATAACCTCAGGTTTGTATATGTGATTTGGATTTGCATTTTCAAGCTGACCGCAACCAAGAAAATCATAAAATAAGTAGAGGAGTAGCCGGACGACTAACTTCGGTTTTTTCACCTAAGCGTAAATTAAAGGAGTTGCTTGTGAACCTTAATTTTTATTTTCCTTTTTCCTAACAATAACTGTCTATCTTAAAGATGGGAAAAAGAAAAGTGCTCTTAGGAGGCACCCCACGGTTATCCTAATTTTTCATAAATTTTATGTTTAGTTTTTTTTATAGATATGGAAGTTTCTTGATGGATGACGGTCAGTCATGCTCGAACATCAAGATTCATGTAAACTCTCAAAGTTGGTAATTTGTTTTTTATTAATTTATTTTATATTTTTCTTAGTAAATCGAAGAAATATAAAAAAATAAACATTAAAAAAATTTAGCAATTTTATTTTTACACCTCCCGATCACGGGCATGACCTAAGGGTCACGAGCATGAACGGTCGGCGTGTACTTCCCGGAATACGAATTCCGGCATTGGTTTCGAGGAGGAGAATTTCATTTTTTTCTTCCGTTCAAGTCACGGGCGTGACCATCAATGGTCACAGGAATGACATTGACGGAACCTCTCCGAGCCGAGCAGGAAAAAACCCGGTCTGGGAAGTCACGCCCCCGTGATAACTATATCACGCCCTTGATATAGATGAGTCATGCCCATGACTTTTCAGGCGAAAAAAAATCAAAAAATTTAATATATTATGTTTGCATGCCCTAGGATCACAGGCGTGACCCTGTGTCGTATAGTGCGAATCATAAAATAATAAGCAAATGAAGAATTTATAGAGTTTTAACTATAAGAAATTGCACCAAGTGTAATATGAAGCCATGCTTCATTAATATTTGCAAGTGTATGCATAAAAACATATATGCATACATATAGATAAAAGAGAATGATCAGCTCAAAAAACGTGAATCATTAACACCGATAAAAAAATTGTAATAAGTTGGGGGCAATATTGTCCTATACCAAACTTCAAACCAATCATCTCAAAATGGCGTTGTGGTGGTGGTCACATTATCCAACACAACCTAACACACATAAGAAGAGAAGAAAACCAACCAGGTGTAATGACTCATAAAATAGCACTCAGGTGGTTGTCCTTTATCCACTGCCAACTAAGGCCACAAACAATCATAAATTATATTAATAAACAAAAAGAAACCCAAGGCTAAGCATCGGATTTCCATGATGATGAATAGGGAAGAAAACCAATAATTACTAAGGTATACTCGAGGAATATGACTTGACGAACTCAAAGTAATTCGATGGTTACATGAAAATTACTTGACACTAACTCTGAAATCACTCGACACCAAGACTTTAGCCACTCGATGCATGTCTGCTTCAATCGATGCCATGACAGTTTCAGTCAAAGCACTCGACGTCTGGCTGCTTCACAAGACGCTCAGATGGATACAGTCAAAGCACTCGACGCCATAGCTACTTTACTTGATGCTCTCGACGCCATAGCTACTTCACTCAAAGCCCTCGATGTGATAACTCCTTCTCTTGATGCCTAGACAGATACAGTCAAAGCACTCAATGCCATATCTACTTCACTCGATGCTCTCGACATCATAGCTACTTCACTCGATGCCTAGACAGATAAAGTCAATGAACTCAATGCCAAAGCTACTTCACTTGAATATCTCGATGCCATAGCTGCTTAACTTGAAACTAAGACAGATACAATCAAAGCAATCAACACCATAACTACTTCACTCGACGGTCTCGATGCCATAGCTACTTCTCTCAACACTCTTAATGTCATAGCTACTTTACTAGACACTATCGACACCATAGTTACTTCACTCGACACACTCGACGCCATTGCTACTTCACTCAACACCTAGACAGATACATTCAAAGCACTCGACGCACTCGATGCCTAGCCGAGTTCACTTAATTCCTGGACTTAACTCCAGCATGAAAACTTTCCGACCTAAAATTTCCAGAATTCTACTCCCCCTAACCTACACCAATATTAGATCATTTTGTTTAAAAAATGAAGAAGAGAAAGTAAGGAACAAAGTGATTAATACTCAAAATGGCAAAAGGTATTTGAAATAAGATTTTTATTTGACAATCATTTTTACAGATTTCGGCCATGACAAATGCTCAAAACCATATATATTTTTTCATATGTAGGACTAGATTTACACCAAGAAATTGCAAGAAAAATAAGATCTGAAATATTTAAAATGGAATTAGACGAAAAAGGAGGTGTTTTGAAACAACCACTTGCCTTAAACTTCCTATCTCAACTTCCGAACACTCCACGACATAGATTGACCAAAAAGAAGGTGCGGCAATGAGATCTGGAGAGATTGGACAAAACGAAAGTTTAGGGCTACTCACCCCAATGAAAAAAGGTACGAGAAACAAAAATACCTACCACCAATGCATAGATCTCGGCCATGGCTTTCTGGATCTACCCTCCAATGACGATTTCGAGCACCGGCACTCCTACAAGCAGAGGTCGAAAGACTCACGATATCCGTCACATATTTTCTTCCACGTTTTTGGTCTGATGGCTGGGGGAAGAAGATAATGAATAGGGTTTATGATTAAAAGTATATATATAATATTATATTATTATGAATAATTAAACGTCCAAACGACTAAAAACTCGAATCAACTCGGATTCCTATGAAATTCGCACCGAGGCTAAATACCAATGCTACAAAACCAACGGCGAAGTCGAAATTAAGATTCGACAAACCAAACATTGGTTAAAATTCCCCGATATTACAACCAACATCAACCTAATAAAATCCACTTAGTCAAAACCTCGGATTCCAAAGAGAAAAAATCACACTCCAACAATTGTACCTGTTAACTACGCGACAACAAAACACCCTGATGTCATAAATATGCCACTAAAGAAATCAAAATAAATGTCGAAAACAGGGGCAAAATAGGGAGGCAAGTAGAGGATGGTGTAGAAGAGTGGTATCTGCAGCAATGTGAGCAATAGTAGCATCGAGAGTGGGAGAGTCAACATCTCCTAGAATTTGTTGCCTGATCATATTATAAGACTCTGGAAGGAGTAGAAGATAACACACAACAATATGTTCTTGGAAATGTATGTGTTGTTCAGCAAGATCAGCGGAGAAAGGTCGATGATGAAGAAGTTTGGTGCCAAGAGCTTGCACTTCTGGTAAGCAGCTGCACGATTCGAAGTGGGACTGGTAAATAAAAAAGCAAATAATGTGTATATGTGCGAGGGTTAAGCTCTCTTGGAATACAAAGTAGCAAGTTGAGTCCAAGTAGCCATAATCATCTCACCATGGTGAATTACGGGTTGGAACTTATAATAAAGACTATTAGCAATCCATGTTCAAACCAAAACATCATAGGAATCCTACACATCAAAGGTAGTAGACCCTCTAGTAGGACGATCATCAATAAGATGTTGACACTTATGTCGAGATAATTGTAAGAATATGAAGGAAACACTCCAATCAGAATAATTTGGGCAAATTATCTGGGAAGCAATACCAAGATTTCTGGAAGGAGAGGAAATAGATGTTGCAGTCTGATGAAAAGGTACAGATAGGGTAGAAGAAGAGAGAGTCATAGTGTCCATGGAGAAAGCGCACAGAGACTATCCACAAGGACTGAGTAAATAAGACCACATAAAGATCATAAAGAATACTCTAATGGAGCAATTAGAAAGAGGCCACATCACAAGAGTAGAGACCACAGAGTTTGCAAGGAGGCCGCTGAGTGTGCAATAGAGAGTGGTTTGATCGCGATCTGCGAAGAGCGAAAATCGATAGAGCGTACAAAGGAAAGAGATCGAAGGACTCGGCAGGCGGTTAGAGAATTAGAGTTCATAGTGTCCACAAAAGATAGGGGAAGGCGGTTAGAAAATTGAGTCCGCAAGGAACAAATTATCACTCTTATACCATGTGAGAAATCTAAATAATAGATTTTTTCATTCTCAAAAACTCAACTATACATGGGTATGACCCACTATTATAGGGGAGAGGAGATAGAGAGAAAAAACAGATGATGTGAAACTAAATTTCCACTTGTATTCACAGCGAACTGATATTTACAAACCATAGCGAGATGCATAATTAGAAAACTTTAACCTCTATACCGCAATAGCTTTAGTCTTCTGACTGCCATACCTTAAAAATTATTAAACTACCAAGATGAATTTATCTAGTTGCCTACCTAAATACCTAGAGAGGGTGTGAATAGGTGAATTTTGCATCTAATAGATGATTAAAAAATTATAAACAGTAAGCACACAGATCAATCACAGCACAACACAGGAGTTTATAGTGTGAAAGTGAGGGGATAGATCTGCTTAACTTTAGAGGGGGTGAATAGAGTATTTTAAATACTCTATTAGTTTTTATAACGGAATTAAAAAAAGTGATAATAAAGTATATAAAAAGAGAAGTAAAAATAAAATTATCACAGCACAACAAAATAAGAAATAGAACAAACAGATGACATAAAGAAATTATAGTGGTCCCCCAAAACTATGTACATCCACTCTTCTACCACCCTAGTAGGAATCCACTAACAGGTTTTTGATCAGGTGCCCTGCCACCATAGGTTTTTGCTCAGTTGCCCTGTCACCACAAGATCTATTTAAAGAGAGATCTCACAACCCTTTAGGCTTTTGATCAGGTGCCCAAAACCAATACAAGTATTTTGTTAAGGAGACTTGACAACTAGGTGATAACTTTTGAAGGGAGTTAAAAACCCTTTTTACAGTTAGGTATAGAAAGTGATGGTGTCTTCTCTTTCTCAAACAACTTGAGAAGACAAGTGGATTGCTGTTGTCAAAGCTCCCCCTGAGATGTTGAATGGTTCAGGAAAGATGGAAGGTTTGCTCAGAGTGTAGGCCTTAAACTAGCTTGATGTTTCTTCAGGAAGCTTTTAGACAAATGAATTTTGTTTGTCTCTGAAGAAACAAGAAACCAGAAACTAAAGAAGACTAATGATCTTTTTGTTGTTGTTCTTCTTCAATATCCTGTAAGCACACTAGCAATATTTTGCACAGAGAATGTATTTTGTATATCTAATATTCTCTATATACTTTTCTTCTGTATCACTATATCTCGTGTATATATTTTTTTGAGAGAAAGAAGAAAACCCTTTTTATATTATGTGCATTAATCAGCCTTTGAATTTTTAATAGAGTCCTTGAATTACTGCTCAGAATCTAGGGGTTGAAACGGTTGGAAATTGTCTTTAATGTGTTTCCTCAACTGTCCCAGTAAATAAGTCAAGTAATTTACTCTGTGAAATCCATAATTAATGCTGCCAAAAAACGGGTATATTCTTGAGAATATAATCATTAATTATTCAGAGAATTACTGCCTTAGACTAATATAATTAGAATTCAAACTAAGAGAGAAAACAACAAACTGGCTCTGATCAGAATTAGTCGAACTCAGAACAGATTTCGTCAACCTGAACTCTAAGTTTGTCGAGCTGAGAAATATCCTTCATCGAGCTGAGCTCAGAGATAAATGATCTGTAAAGTATCTGTCAATGCTGATCTCCATGTTCATCGACCAGAGATAGACTTTCGTCGACCAGAAAAATTGAGTAGAGGAGGGAGTTCGTCGACCTGAGCTCGGATATCGTCGAGCTTAGCTTAGAGTTGAAACTTTGAGTTCATCGATCTTCGATCGACGATCGTCGAGCATAGTTTGAAGAACTTTGAACTAATTTCTGAACTCTTTAAAACTGCATTTCTTCTAAATCTAAGTCTCTAGAGTCTCTTGAAGGCTGGAACAAAAGAGTCTAACCTAATCAGACTAACCTAACCTTAGAAATAATAAATTGACCCTAAACTATACATAATGGGTCAACAATCCTAATTAGTGAACCTAGCCCAAATCCAAACTGGGGTTCCAATATAGTGGTTCCCCTATTTTTGTACTTCCACTATCCCGCCTCGCCTATCTACCACGAAGGACTATATTTTGCTACTTCACCTTTCTTAGATTTAATCAAAATCTTATAACTCGGAGTCACAACTCATACTTCTCGGAGAACAACCAATCCAACACTCGGAGAATAAACTCTCCTACACTCGATCGTAGCACAAGGATCTATAACTTAAAAGAAAAACTTCTTATACAAGTACAAAATAGTTTTATACAAAACTCTAGATTGAAAATAATCTATTTCTTCAGATCTGAGATTATTCAATCTTCTTCTTCCTTGAAATGAAAATCTTGAGAGATTTGAAGATGAAGGATACTTGAATGCTTGGTCTGAAAACTTCGATTCGACAAGAATCGAATGCTTAGTGAAACCTTGAGAATGGATTTGTCGTATCTTAACTTGAACGAATCATTGTTAGGTCGTTGTTCTTCATTTTTCAAGAGCAGTGCATAAGATGAAAATCACAGTCAATTTCTAGATTAGAAATTAGAAAATAGCAATAAGGGTTAAATGATTTAACCCTAGGTAATTTTAGTATTCCTTCTCTAACGACTAGAAAAATCTTTCAAAAAAAAGGCCCACGTCTACTTTACATGGCCGACGTCTTGAAACAGAACCCCGTTAGACAGAAAAATCTGGAAAAATTTGCTATGTCCATTGGTCGAGTATCATTGTATATCCATAAATATAAACGACGAATCTGCTTCGATATCTGACGAATTTCCCTTGGATAAATCCTGAAAAGTAAGTTCGAGAACGCAAAAATATTTCCAGTGAGACTCGACGAATTTGACGTGTATCGACTTGTATATTCGAAGAATTTGATGAGTGTCAATTAGTACACTCAATGAATTCGATGAGTATACTTGAGGATAATCGACGAATCTTACTTAACCGATTTACAAGTACAGTGAAATAAATCTCCGAGTAAGCATGACAAATTGGATGAGTGTCAGTAAGTATACTCGACAAATTCAATGAGTATTCATAATTAAACTCGATGAATTCGATAAGTATCCACTACGATACTCGACAGATTTTACTTGGGAAAATTTCTTATTTCTTCTAGATACATCAACTTGTCTTTCCTTAACTCTTCTAATGCACTTGTGATATAAGTACAATCCAATAGAGAGATTACACATGATTCAACACATTGGCCTATACAATGAGGGATTGCATTATATAGTCCTGTATTTAATGACCCACTATAACCTGATATTGGTTAGTAATTAGCAATAAAACCTGTAAGCACAAGACTAATAAAATAGTATCAAATACAAACTAAATTCATCTTAGTTCAAGGGTCACTTCTTCAAATAAAGGTCATTATGGATACAATAGCCAACAATCTCCCCCTATTTGAAGAAGTCAAACCCCTATATACTAAGGTGAATTGCACAAAAAATAATTTAAAACAAGAATAAGGAAAGAAACATAAAAGCAAATAATAATAAGTTCCATCTCAGTCAAAATATTAATATATATATAAAGAGTTCCATCGGGGCAAATATTTTTCACACAACATCAAAAAATAATTGACTTCAGATCTGTTTTCCCTGGGACTTTTGATTTTGCCTATCAAAATAAGCATTGGGCTTTGGAAAATACTTTGATAGCGCAGGAGGAGACTTAACATCAAGGAGCTTTTTGAAAGTCGCGGATATCGATGTCAAACCGCAGATCTTTCCGATCAACCCGCTCCCGCTCATTAGAGGATTATTTGTGGGATGCGCTTGAGCTGTCTCGCTGGGAGGCTATGTGATCCCGCAGAGAGGCTGACCAGTGCTTATATACAATCAGTCAGGCGTTAAATCAACAAACCCTGCAGATGGTGTCCCAGGCCACAACAGAGCATGTGGACACTCTAGCCCGCCAAACTCTAGCTCGCCAGTCTCAGGCGATTACGCCCTCTCCGCGAGCTCGCCCTCCAGCCTAGACCGCAGCTCCTCTGCGGCATCAAGAAGAAGAGTTTGCTTCTCTGCTGATTTTCTTCAAGGAGGTGGCCAGAGTACCTCCAGCCCACAAGCTCGACTACAATGATGGTCGTCAGTCCGCACAGCCCACAGATGCAGTCCGCCCAGTTTATTTAGCTGAATATGAGTAGCCCTCTACTTTCGTCGATAGAATCCCATGGGAGCCCGCTCCAAGTAACTTTAGGGAGCCTCGTCCCTCTCTTTATATAGGGGAGATAGATCCGGTGTTGCATTTGCAAGCTTTTGAAGGGTCAGTTGCTTTAAGATGCCTCTCTGACGCTATCAAGTGCAAGCTTTAGGTAACCACCCTCGACAATCAAGCAAAAGAGTGGTTCCATGAGCTGCATTCTGGGTCGATTTATTCCTTCTTTGAGCTCCGTAGCGAGCTATTATTGAGGTTTGCTACCTCGAAGAAGAGGAAAGATGGTACAGCAGCCCTCTTCGAGATCAAGCAGAGAGACAACAAATCAGCTGTTCGGTTCGTTGATCGCTTTCAGAAAGAAATTCTGGGGGTGAAAAATGTGGACCCAGATTTCTACAAGGTTGCTCTGATTCACAGCCTCCGGGAGGGCCCTTTTAAGTTCAAAGCAACCACCAAGGCGCCTGCCACCTACCAAGATTTGATTGCATTAGTCAATCGATTCATTGAGGGTGAAAACGCCAATCCAACCAACATCTCATCCCTGACAGCCAAGGCTAAAGGAAGGGATTCATCTTGTTCCTTCGCAGACCTACACCATTCCTGGCCTCCTCTCCAAGACTATCCTCCTTATAAGAGGGAAAGGAACTTCCGCCATAAGAATCCTTTCCTCAGCCATCAACAGTTTCAAGATCAGAAGCTGTCGTCGGCCACCGCCCCCACCTTTCTAGCTCAAGTTCTTCTAGTGCATCAGGATGCCTTGCCTACACCAATGCAACAACACTGACTATATAGAGGGGTTTTCAGATCTGACCCTGAATATTGATGAGGTCATGCAGATACTACAAAAGAGGTCCGACGAAAAGAAGTGAGGACCTCAGGGATATTAGAGGCAAAGAAACTCAGATCTTTATTGTGAGTTCCATAGGGAGAAGGGACACTTAACTGAGAATTGCAGAGCCCTTCGCCTGCTCATAGAGAAGTTATTTTCTGAGGGCAAGATGAAAGACCTGGGAAAAAAATATATTCCATCCAAGCCGTTTACCTACAAGTTCAAGGAGGTAGCTGAGACTCATTGGGAGTGTAAAGAGGTCGAAGATGTTGGCCATCTAGGCCATATCGACATTGAGAATGTGTGAATCAATTCCCACGATGAAGGACCCCTAGGGCAACTCTTCTGCATTCATGGTGGAGCGGGGACCGAGTCTACCTGGAAATCATCAATAGAAAGGGTCTTTAGGCCAAGGATTGCATCAACTTCGTCTTCTACTCCGTCCGGGGGAAAAGTCATCTTCAACCCAGACGATCTTCCCCCGACTACCAATCTGTTTGATGATGTCATGGTGATACAAGCAGCCATCGAGAACTATACAGTAGGCAAGATTCTGATTGATACTTGTAGTTCAGTTAACCTCCTCTTCAAACCAACTTTGGAGTCCCTGAAGACTAGAAAGCCTCTGCTTTACACCGAGGGTCCACTCGACGACTTATTAAGAGAAAGTAATGAGGTTGAGGGAAGTGTCATTCTCTCTATGACACTTGGAGGAATTACCAAGCTGATTCTATTCATGGTAGTTGATGCTCCAAACAGCTACTACGCCATCTTTGGAAGGACCCTCCTCAATAAGTATCGACTGGTAGTGTCAACTTACCACATTATAGTGAATTTCAACCATGACGGCCAGCAGTATAGGGTCAAGAGCGACCCAAGGCAATCATGGGAATGTTATGTCCGGGCAGTCAACATGGCTGAGATCAATCCTCGCGTTGTTCCAGCTATAGTTCCATAAGATTCATCCAGCATTGAGGCGGCTGAAAATAAAGAAGGAGCTCACCTAGAACCTACCCAGGTGACTCATGGTATCCCCATTGCATAGGGGGAGGAGAGGAAGCTCTCCATTAACTCGGAGCTACCTGAAGATGAGAAGGTCAAGTTGATCTCCTGCTTGTTGAAGAACCTGGATGTCTTCGCTTGGTCAGCGAAGGACATGCCGGGAGTAGATCCAGACGTTGCCTGCCCCCATCTTAACATTGACCACAAGTTCAAGCCAGTTCAACAGAAGAAAAGAGAAGTGGCAACCAAGCTGGCTGGTCCAATCAAAGAGGAGGTCGCAAAGCTCCTCATAGCAAAGTTCATTCGTGAAATACAATATCCTGCCTGGGTGCCTAATATTGTAATGGTTAAGAAACCGGGTGGGAAATGGCGAATGTGTGATTGAATAAATCCTGTCCAAATGATTATTACCCCTTGCCTCGGATTGATTTTTTAGTTGATTCCGCGATTGGGTATTCTTACATGATCTTTTTAGATGCACTCTCTGGTTATCACCAAATTAGGATGCATAAGCCGTATATTCTGATGAGTCCCTATTTTATACCTTATTTTGGACTCATCTAGGCCTTTTTCCTCAGCTTTGCACTATCTTTAAGTGCCATTAGTACTCCTTTTGGTTAGCTACGGCATTCCACGCCCTGTGCACCTTTTTAGCCCATTTCTGTGCTTGTGTGCATTTATATTCTTGCTATGATTATTATTGTTTGCTGTGGCTGCCACGATCGATGTCCCGTGCAGTTTTCCTGCAGGTTTGGGGATCGTGAGGGCATTCGTGATAGGCGTTTCACTATTTTTTGGCAAAGGAGTCAGTGGTCGTGCGTTTTTACCCACGCACGACCATCGACCTCCTGGCGCACGATCACTGATCGTGCGCAGCTCGGACTCATTTGTGAAATCTCTATCTTGAACCTTCCGCACGATCACTTGCCATACCGCGCACGACCACTGCTTGTGCGCCGCTGATCGTGCGCAGTCATACCCATTTTACAAAGTTCTGTCTGGCTATTTCCGCACGATCATCAGCATTGCCTCGCACGATCACTAATCGTGCGCTGCTGATCGTGCGTGACCATTGATTTTCTGATGCAGGTCTACAGGTTGCTCGCGCACGGGCGCTGACCTTGGTCGCGCACGACCTTTGGTCGTGCGCCAGTGGTCGTGCGCCCTATTTATTCTGCAAGCTATAAAAAGCCCTGTTCCGCGAATTATGGTACGGACATTGTTACGAAACCTCCGCCAGTCCGCCGTTTCGCCCTCCAGCAGTTCCATTCGCCTCCACCTTCATCCCTACCATTGGGAGGACCTTCTCCGGCGATTCCAAAGCATTTCGCATCCTCCGGTGATCCTCCCGGCCATTGAAGCATTCTTCTCCGAGCTTTCCACCAAGGAAGAAGACAAAGCATACCTAGAGAACGGAATTGCAGGCCCTCGAGGTGACAGCTCGGTGGTACCGGAAGCCCTCCTCGGACTGCGCTTGGAAGCGGATTGACAACCCGCACCTCCGGCCAACAATCGCGGTGGATATTCAATCTCGTGGTTTTGCATTTTCTATCTTTTCTTGTTGCATGGAATGTTTATGCATGTAATGACCATCAATTTCTAGTGTTAATTTGATCATTTGTGTTTCATCTTGCTTATGAGAATTATTCTTTGATGCGTCTCGCTCCATCTCGCTCCACTCCACTTGTTCGTTTCACTCATTTTCACTCCGCACTAATCACCTCACTTGCTAGACTTCCGTCCACTCACCAATCGAAGTACGGCATCGCGGCCGCTACATCCATCTCGCCTTGAGAAGCGGTGATTGCGACCCGCATAGTTTACGTTATTATAATCGGTCGTAAGACCACCAACCAACGCCCCTTCTTTTTTTATTTACTTCAATTAACTCTCATAACAATAGTTTTTGAGTCTAAATCGTTCGACGCTAATTGCATTCCTCAAGAGACCGACATCCGGGGATTCATTCCCAACTTTATTACTTGTGCGACCGGTACGCTTGCCGTATTTTACGCGCATCAAGTTTTTGGCACCGTTGCCGGGGAATGCAACTGTTGAACGATTATGATTTCTGGAAGTATTGGTATAAGAGTTAGTGCTTTTTGATTTTTGTTTCTTTATTTTGTTGCTTCAGTGGATGCCGGGACATGCTGCAAGAGATCTCGTTACTTACGATCCTGAGATCAAGCGAACTCTTTGTGCGTAAAGGCATGCCGATGCTATCAATCCAATCACAATGGGAGATCAGTTGAACAATGACAACAGAGTCCGTGTTGGAGGGAACCTCCATGATAACTGGAATGGGGATGAGAATGAGGTGAATCTGCCACATGTCCGAACCATGAGAGACTACACCACTCCCACTGTAGGGAGCATTTACCCTGGGTTCAGACCGGCGATCGCAAACCAGCAGTTCGAGATCAAACCAGCAATTCTTAACATCATCCGGAACAACGCACAGTTCTCCGGAATGGCCACGGAGGATGCCCATCTTCACTTGGCAGACTTTTCGGAAATCTGCGCTACTTTCCGCTATGCTGGGATTCCTGATGATACGGTCAAGCTCTGTCTCTTCCCCTTCTCTCTACGTGACAAAGCCAAGTCATGGCTTCATGCCCTTCCTCCTAGAACTGCCACAACCTGGGAGGCTCTTACCACAAAGTTTCTAGCCAAATTCCATCCGGTCGACCGTATCGTGAGCTTGAGACGTGCCATCGTTAATTTCAGGCAAAACGACCAAGAAAGCTTAGCGGAAGTTTGGGAGCGCTTCAATGAGTTGCTGCGGAAGTGCCCCAACCACGGATTCCAAACGTGGAATCTCGTGGAAAGCTTCTACTTCTCCATCAAACCTCAACACCGCGCCATGATTGATGTCGCCTCTAGTGGAACAATTATGAACCTTGCTCCTGAGGATGCTTTGATTGTTTTGCAGGACACCGCCACGCACAGTGCCTTTTGGACCGCAGGAAGGAATACCCCCCCGTGGGACAAGTGGAGTCTTTGCTGTGGAAGCATCAAGGCCCGCTGCTGCTGCTCCGGTGTTGGCCATTTCGTGTCAAGGATGCGGAGGAACCGATCATCATAGCTTTGAGTGCCCTGGAGCGGAGGTTACGTATGACCCCGCCTTTTCCAATGAAACTGTTAATTTTATTGCGAATCAAAACAGGGGCGCGCCTTATGGAAATGCGTATAATCCGGGTGCGAGAAATCACCCGAACTTCTCGTGGAATCAAAACGCACCGGGCCAACGAGGGCAACCGGGGCAGCATCAAAATGATGCCTCCGCCTCCGGAAGCCAACCGCGGCCACCTCACCCGTATTACCCCCAAGGGCCCCCTGCCGTAAAAACCAATTCATTGGCTGAAATGTTTGAAAAATTTGTTGAAGTTTCCCAGACGAACATGACAAACCAAGCCGCTTCAATGCGTAAGCTTGAGGCACAGTTGGGCCAATTGGCTCAAATGGTCTCCGAGCGCACTCATGGTACTCTCCCAAGCAACACCGAAAAAATCACCACGAACAAGGGAAAAGCCTTGGGGAGGAAAGGCTGGGGAATAACAACGAGCTCGTGATTAGCTGTATGATAAACAATGTTGAAACCACTGCTTTATGTGATTCCGGAGCATCTAGCAACATCCTCACTCTGCAGGATGTCGCGAAGATGCAATTGCAAATAAACACCGAAGACCGGAAATCAAATGTTTTAGCTAATGGAAATGTGGTTGATACTGAAGGTGGTGTGAGGGAAGTTTAGATCGAGGTTAACGGCAAACATTTTACCACTGATTTTCAGGTCATGGGACCAAAAGAAAATGACTCCATTCCGATACTTGGTGTCCCATTCCTTACGGCCAGTGGCGCATCCCTGGATTTTTCCAAAGGACGCGTCACCTGGCCGGCCTAAGATTTCGCCCTCGATGATACTTCCGTACACCCCTCTCTTGTTCAAAACGACGTTTCCGTACACCCCTCTCTTGTTCAAAACGACGTTTTTCTGAGTAGTGCCGATTTCAAGTAAGATTCTGGAATCCAAGCTTTGAAGGCAACCCTTACGGATGAGAAAACAAAGGGAGGATTGACCGAGACGACTGATAAGAAGAATGACTTATTGACCACGAAGATGTTCGAGTGCACCAAAGACACGGCGACCGTGCCATTTCCCACCGATGTTGTTGTTGAGCATGACATTCCTAGTTCGATGCGGGAGAAATCCCTAGACATTTATTCTTGTAATAATATTCATGACTGTGCTAAGCGTTCTGTCGCTTGGGCTGATCCGATCGCCGTCGCGGTGCCGGAAATGACGCCATCGATCATAAAATCTGGGAAAACTGTGGAATCCACTCCTTGGAAGTCTCCATATGTTGAGAAGATGAAGGAGGCCAAGCGCTTGCGCGATAAGCGTTATTCTTCCTTCCGGCGCGAAGACACGCACCATCTGAGCAAGGGGAAATCCCCTTCTCAAGATGCTATGAAAAATTCCGCTTCTCCTTCGCTCTCCACCAAAAAGACTTACCACAAATCGACATATAGCTGATTGCTTCTTTGCCGCTCTACCTCGCTTTTTCTGCTTATTTTCCTAATTGCTTTGGGACCTTATTTCGCTCTCTATTTCGTAGCTTTTATTTTGCTGCAAAAACATTATTTACAACTGCTAATACAGGTATTTGGTCCACCTTAAGGACGGTAAACAAAAGGGCTATTCGGGAGACAACCCAAGCTTGGACCTTTTGGTCCCCTCGTTTATGCTTTTTATTTTATGATTTCTATCTTTTGTATTTTCTGTTGTTCGGCCTAATTCGCAGGTTCAGCTTATCTTTTGTGCGAAGCAGCAACTCCCGCGAATCATCACGCAATCTTCTGGCATGCTCCCCTCTTTGGAGCATAGGTACTCTCTCTCGCTTCAGATTTCATTCCTTGGTTGATTGTCTATTTTCTTGCTTATGTTTTCATTCAAGTCTGGGGGGAAGAACCGCTTGTGCACTCCACGAGCACATTTAATTTCGCATGCTAGTAGTTTTCCTTTTTGCTTCATTGTTTTTGACTCCTGCTGCACACACTTTGGCACCCAAATGAGCGCGCACTTGACCACGCGTGCGGCTCGAGTTGATGTATTATTTCGTGTAAACTTTAAGATGGTGGTGCTGACGTAGGATTTTGATTTAGAGTAGTTCGAAACTCGTGCAGTGCTCCTAATCGAGTGCTCACATTGTGTAGAAATTGTATAGATTTAGTTTTTCTTTATTCTTGCAATTTATATTTTTCCTGCACTCGTAAATACTGTCTGTCCTACTCAAATCTATGAATCCGGAGTAATCACTCGGTAGTGTAGGAATGTGTGTAGGCGTCGCTAGCTTTGTATTGCTCGAGTCGGGAGGACGGATCACTTTTCTCGGTGACTAAGAACTTGCCCCAGACTACTTTCGAAGCATTGGTGCACGGTTAGTCGAGCGTGAGCGTGACGTAGGCCATCACTTTGGCCCGGTTGAGCCTTGCACCCGTCCTAACATAGCCCTCGCTAGCCCCATTGAGCCTACCTTCCTTTTGTTTCAGCTCCACACTCAATTCACCAATGCCTCAAGCCAATCCTAGTCGCACACCCGCGTCGAGCTCTAGTTCCAAGCATTTTCTCATTGGGTTGTTGATGTGGGAAGTGGTTTTGTGAAAAATGTGGATTTGTCATCTTGTTATATTTGCTGAAATTCAAGAATTTGAAAAAGAAAAATTTATAAAAGCAAAAATTGTGAAAAAGAAACGAAAAAGAGAAAATAAAAAGTATAAATGAAAATCTGTTTTTGAGAAATCTGTTTTGGGGTAGGCGGTGCACACACCCATGTTGTAAAAACCAGGTCTGGGGGTGTGGTGCACTCGCATTCATTTTGCTAGTGGGAAATCTGTAATTGTGCGAGCTCCGTTGGGTTGTGCGTAGCCTTTGTTTTCATCTTTTTTATCCATACCTACGTCTACACCCAAGCCCCAACTCTTCACCTAAAGTCCTACGGATTTATGCTCGAGTCGAACTAGCATCGTGGAGAAAGTGTGAACGGGCAAGCATATGGTCCCCGACATTGGTGGATTCCTTTGGAGGTGATCACGAGCCCCGCTCTTTGGCAATGCTCCACCATCCGACTTGCCTATTTTCTTCCTACACATGACCGCGCGATTCTCCGGAAATTCAATCTTTGAGTAGTGACAGTATTTATTTACGTTTATCGAAAATTATAAATTGCATAGCATGATTAAAATCTCCTTCTATTATATTTTCTTTGCACTTGTGTTTCTCGATTTCTCGTCCTACTGTATTTTTAAATTACTACGTCAGCTAGCCATTTTTGAGTCCACAAGGTGATTATTTGCCCAGGACGTGCAAATGGTTAAGTCTGGGGGTGTGATGAGTCCCTATTTTATACCTTATTTTGGACTCATCTAGGCCTTTTTCCTCAGCTTTGCACTATCTTTAAGCGTCATTAGTACTCCTTTTGGTTAGCTACGACATTCCACACCCTGTGCACCTTTTTAGCCCATTTTTGTGCTTGTGTGCATTTACATTCTTGCTATGATTATTATTGTTTGCTGTGGCTGCCACGATCGATGTCCCGTGCAGTTTTCCGGTAGGTTTGGGGATCATGAGGGCATTCGGGATAGGCGTTTCACTATTTTTTGGCAAAGGAGTCAGTGGTCGTGCGTTTTTACCCACGCACGACCATCGACCTCCTGGCGCACGATCACTGATCGTGCGCAGCTCGGACTCATTTGTGAAATCTCTGTCTTGAACCTTCCGCACGATCACTTGCCATACCGCACACGACCACTGCTCGTGCGCCGCCGATCGTGCGCAGTCATACCCATTTTACAAAGTTCTGTCTGGCTATTCCGCACGAACATCAGCATTGCCTCGCACGATCACTGATCGTGTGCTGCTGATCGTTCGCGACCATTGATTTTCTGATGCAGGTCTATAGGTTGCTCACGCACGGGCGCTGACCTTGGTCACGCACGACCACTGGTCGTGCGCCAGTGGTCGTGCGCCCTATTTATTCTGCAAGCTATAAAAAGCCCTGTTCCGCGAATTAGGGTACGGACATTGTTACGAAACCTCCGCCAGTCCGCCGTTTCGCCCTCCAGCAGTTCCATTCGCCTCCACCTTCATCCCTACCATCGGGAGGACCTTCTCCGGGGATTCCAAAGCATTCTGCATCCTCCGGTGATCCTTCCGGCCATTGATGCATTCTTCTCCGAGCTTTCCACCAAGGAAGAAGACGAAGCATACCTAGAGAACGGAATTACAGGCCCTCGAGGTGACAGCTCGGTGGTACCGGAAGCCCTCCTCGGACTGCGCTTGGAAGCGGATTGACAACCCGCACCTCCGGCCAACAACCGCGGTGGATCTTCAATCTCGTGGTTTTGCATTTTCTATCTTTTCTTGTTGCATGGAATGTTTATGCATGTAATGACCATCAATTTCTAGTGTTAATTTGATCGTTTGTGTTTCATCTTGCTTATGAGAATTATTCTTTGATGCGCCTCGCTCCATCTCGCTCCACTCCACATGTTTATTTCACTCATTTTCACTCCGCACTAATCACCTCACTCGCTAGACTTCCGTCCACTCACCAATCGAAGTACGGCATCGCGGCCGCTACATCCATCTAGCCTTGAGAAGCGGTGATTGCGACCCGCATAGTTTACGTTAGTATAATTGGTCGTAAGACCACCGACCAATGCCCCTTCTTTTTCTGTTTACTTCAATTAACTCTCATAACAATAGTTTTACAGTCTAAATCGTTCAACGCTAATTGCATTCCTCAAGAGACCGACATCCGGGATTCATTCCCAACTTTATTACTTGTGTGTCCGGTACGCTTGCCGTATTTTATGCGCATCATATTCCTCATACTTCTTTCATCACAAACAATGGTTATTACTGTTACTTCATGAGGCCTTTAAGGCTTAAGAACGTGGGTGCGATGTATCAATGCATGATTGATTGTGTGTTCAAATAACAAAAAGGGAGAAACCTTAAAGTCTACGTTGATGATCTCCTCATCAAAAGAAAATCTTTCTCTTCACACCGGCATGTCCTCGTAGAGACGTTCGCTACTCTACGAAGGTGTAAGATGAAGCCTAACCCTTTGAAATTTACCTTTGGGGCAAGTAAGGGGAAGTTTCTTGGCCATCTCCTTACTCCCGAAGGCCTTGCCCCAAATTTGGATAATGTAAAAGCAATTCTTGACATGGCACCTCCTCGGTCGCCCAAGGAAGTCTAGAAGTTAGAAGGAAGATTAGCAGGCCTTGGGAGAATCATCTCTCGAGTTAGAGAAAAGAGTGCTTCTTTCTTTTAGACTCTTCGAGGGGCATCCAAGATTGAGTGGACGGAAGAGTGTTCAGAAGCTTTCGAGCAGCAGAAGAAGTAATTGACCTCAACTCCTTTGTTGTAGAGCCCCGGGCAGGGGAAGTGTTGTTTCTATATCTAGGAGTTAGGCAAGAGGCGGTCAGCTGGGTTCTTGTTTGAAGAGAGGGAAAGAGGCAATTTGTAGTTTACTATGTCAGCCA
Source organism: Platanthera zijinensis (assembly GCA_039513925.1). NCBI lineage: Eukaryota > Viridiplantae > Streptophyta > Magnoliopsida > Asparagales > Orchidaceae > Platanthera > Platanthera zijinensis. Next base: position 147,003,917 of record CM077079.1, read on the forward strand.
CATTCTCAAAAGTGCCAAAACGAGATATCCAATCCTTGAGAGGTTGGCTTTAGCACTGGTAATGACAGCATGGAGACTCCGTACTTATTTCCAGGGACATGCGATCCTTTTTATAACAGATCAGCCTTTGAGAAGTGTGCTAGAAAAACTAGAGCATTCAGGAAGACTGGCTAAGTAGGCAATAGAGCTGAGTTAGTTTGAAATCTCTTACATGCCTAGAATAGCCATCAAGGCTCAAGTGCTAGCATATTTTCTGATTGATACAGCTGACTGTAGCTCTAGTCAGGCAGAAAGATCCCATTTGGCTTGGACCATCTATGTTGATGGGGCCTCAGGCAGGAACTCTTCTGGGGCAGGAGTTGTATTAATCAATCCCAACGACATCAAGTTAGAACAAGAAATAAGGCAGAGTATGATGCAGAGTATGATGCATTGATAGCCATTCGGTGGCTTGTAAGAGAGCTTGGGATTGAGCATGCAATATCAAGACCGATTCTCTGGTGATGGCATCACAACTTCTGGGAATCTTTGAGACCAGGGAACCCATCTTGAAGAAATATCTTTCCCTAGTCAAAGTTAAAATTTGCAAATTCAAGGGTTTCACTATTGGCAAATCCCGAGAACTAAGAATGAAGAAGCTGATGTTCTGTCTAAGCATTGACTTCCATCAGGAGGAACTACTTCAGAGCTCTTCCGCCCGACATTGTATGAGGAGGATATAATGCAGATTGATCAACGCTCCTCTTGGATGGATCCATTCATACTTTACCTGTCTTCGATAGAATTTCATCCGTCAATCAAGGATAAGAAAAAGTTGAAAATCAAAGCAGCCTATTATTATCATTTGATATCCTGTGTTCTGTACAGAAAGACCTTCCTGTCACCGATGTCAAGGTTCGTTTCTGAAGAAGAAGCTCCAATCGTACTTTAAGAGGTTAATTCGGGTGAATGTGGGAGCCACTCAGGAGCAAGAACTCTAGAAAGTAGAATTCTACGGTAGGGATATTTTAGGCCCACCATGATTAAGGATTCAGAATCTTTTTCAAAGAAGTGTGTTCAAATGCCAGAAGTTTGCTCCGCATTAGCATCAGTCAGCTCAGCTGCTTAAGTCAATTACAACACCATGGCCCTTTGCATTGTGGGGAATGGATCTTCTTGGTCCATTTCCCATGTTAAGCAGGCAGCGACGTTTTATCCTAGTGATGATTGACTATTTCAGTAAGTGGATCGAGGCCAAGGCATTGGCAAAGACAACTACTCAAGTGGTAAAGAACTTCATCTAGGGGGAGATAGTATGCCAGCATGGAATTCCTCTGGCAATTATCATAGATAATGGTCCATAATTCAACAACAGTGAGATGATTGATTTTTGCAAGCAGATTAGGTCAGAGCTGCGTTTTGCATCAGTCCATCATCCCAGAAGTAATGGCCAGGTCGAGGCAGCAAACAAGCAGATTCTTAACCTGCTCAAGAAAAGGTGGAGAACCTCAAGGGTAGTTGGGCTGATCAGCTTCCTTCAGTCCTCTAGACCATGAGGATAATGCCATCATCAGCTACTGGAGAAACCCCCTTCAAACTCTCTCATGGTTCAGAGACTCTCATTCTTATTGAGTTTGAAGTTCCAACTCTAAGAGCTCTGCTTGCTAGGCAAGGCTGAGAAGATTGGCTTGAGCTAAACAATGAAGAAATAAAATACAGCTTGGATCATATTGAATAGATCAGAGATGCAGAAGCAATAAGATAGAAAGAGGTAAAAAGATCAATCGTCATATACTTTATAAGAACGTAAGGATAAAACACTTTCAAGACAGAGATCTTGTTCATAAAAAGGTTGATGCTGCAGCAAGAGCCAGTTCTGTTGGAAAGCTGAATCCAAGTTGGGCTGGTCGGTTCATCATCAAGGAGGTGTTGAAGTACAGGGCTTATCGTCTACAAACTTATGAAGGACATTATGTATCGCATACATGGAGCGGAGATGATTTGAAATAGTTTTATTATTTAGAACGAACTCCTTTCTCCTTCATTCTTTTGTAACTTTTCAAAAATTGTTATTAATGAAAGGCCTCATACTGCTACTTTTCCAAGTGGTTCCATTTTATTTCTTGAAAACTTGAAATGAAAACTGAAACCAGGACACATCGTCGGGTCCAGATTAAACCCCCGCTAAAATCGTTGTCATTAACATAACACCATCATGAATACATGTGGCGGGGAGATTTCACACCGTGTAGTGGGAGCTTGCAGATTATGGTGCGGTGGACTTCTGGATTACAGATCCCGGCTGGTATCTGACTCCACCTTTACATTTCAGAGGGTCAAGGTGGTTGTCAGCCCTACTATCCATCATAAGGGATACTATTACAGCGTTGGTGATCTTTCTTGAGCGGGCAATGTAGCCCTAGGGGAACACCTGAGGCGTACCCGACCTTATTTATCTCATTACGCTGTAATTGTCAAATACACTATGTAACCCTCAAGTAGTGTCTGCAGGACTGTACTCCAGGAAACAAGGAAGTAAACCTTTTCTCTCCTCTCAATAAGTATGGATTGATTACACAACTCTTGTGACCCTGTGAGGAAAGTAATCTACCGTGTGCGCACCTGCCCGCTTGGTCACCTAATTCTATGAATCATTTCTTTCAGCTCAAGCAGATCATACTTATTAGTTTGCTCAGTTCGCTGATTGAACAGCTTTTGTGACCCTAGGAGGAAAGCAATCTGCCATGTGTGTAGCTGCCCTCTTGGTCACCTGTGTCTGTGAATAATTTATTTCAGCTCAAGAAGGTCATACTTATCAGTCCGCTCAGTCTGCAAGTTTTGGTAGTGGATTGATTGCATAGCTTTTGTGACCCTATGAGGAAAGAAATCCGCTGTGTGCGCACATGCCAACTTGGTCACATAAGTCTATGTGTTGATGTAGAAAATGACACCACCAGGTAACGAGTGTTCGAATCTCACGGGGGGATGAGGAGAAGGGAAGATAGACTATAGAGCAGCTGGTTAATGTGAGTCGAGCATTAAGATAGAGAGAAAAAAGAAGAGAGGGCCGCTAGCATGCAGCGAGTCCAGACTTCGCCCGTCGTAGCAAATGCAACCCTTGCGGCGGGCTTTCCATTTATATAAAATCCTATATTACAGATGAGGTTAAGTTCATTTACATATAAAGGAAAATAGAGAATAGAAAAGGAGGGAGTGAAGGCCGGCGGATAGGAGAATGGAGGTCGCTCTGGTCGCTTAAGACCGCACAGGTCGCCAAGCCGAACAGCTTGCTGCCTCGGGCCGCATAGGTCGCCAGGCTGCATGGCTTGATACCTCAGGCCACACTGGTCGACAGCCCGGTCTGTAGTCAAACCGCCATACAGGATATGCGAATTGATTTTTTTGTAGCCGAAACCTTGGTCCCCTCTCGCTGTCGTCCCCCTATGAAGAGGTATGGGGGCCTATTTATATGCCCGGGGAGGAATCCTCTAAAACTGGGCCTAGTGAGGTCACACCTACGTTTTGGGTGGACTCAGAAGGTAGGCCTCCCCTACTAGGTGGAATCGAAGAGCAGGCCGCCCCTGCTGGGCAGACTCAGAAGGCAGGCTTCCCCTGCTCAGCAGACTCGAAGAGCAGGCCGCCCCTATAGGGCAGACTAAGAAGGCTGGCCACCCTGCTCGGCGAACTCAAAGAGAAGGCTGCCCCTACTAGGCAGACTCAGAAGGAAGGCCGCCCCTGCTGGGCAGACTAGAAGAGCAGGCAAGCAGGTTGCCCCTACTGGGCAGACTCAGAAGATAGGCCGCCCCTGCTTGGCGGACTCGAAGAGAAGGCCACCCCTACCAAGCAGACTCAGAAGATAAGCCGCGCCTGCTAGGAGGACTTAGAAGAGAATGTCGCCCCTACTGGCCGGACTCATAAGGCAGGCCTCCCCTACTGGGCGGACTCGAAGAACATGCCTCCCTTATTGGGCGGACTCAAAAGGCAGGCAACCCCTGCTTGGTGGACTCAAAGAGCAGGCTGCCCCTGCTGGGCGGACTCAAAAGGTAGGCCGCCCCTACTGGTTGGACTCAGATGACAGGCCGCCCCAACTGGTCAGACTCGAAGAGCAGGCCTCAACTGCTGGGCAGACTCAGAAGGGCAGGCCGGCCCTGCTGGGTCGACTCAAAAGGTAGGCCTCCCTGTTGGACTGACTCAAATAGCAAGCTGCCCCTACGGGGCGGACTCAGAAGGCAGGCCACCCCTGCTGGCCGGACTCGAAGAGCAGGCCGCCCCTGCTGGGCAGACTCAGAAGGCAAGTCTCCCCAAATGGGCGGCCTCGCCGAGTGACCTGTAGAAGAAAAGTAGAAAATGGACACCTTAGAGAGGATCGACGATTTCTGGGTTAATATAATCCCCGCATTTTTTAAGTTCCGAAGGGATCTTTGAAATAGTAAGACTTACCAACGAAAATCGTGATCCATCCCCCAAAGATTATCAGAAAAGAAGGTGTACAAAAAAGAGAGCAAGTACCTGATTTCTTCTATCAATAGTCTGTGAACACTTAATTTTGTCTTCTGCAAAGGAGGAGAGATAAAGTAAGTAAAGGAGACGTATATCGTGAGTACCTTAAAAGAACCAGCGAAGTGAAGAAGACATGCGAACGTCTTCTTGCTGAGATCTGCAAAATAGAAATTAGACCAAGTACTAGAAACAGAATGAAGCGCGAGTACACTCACGAGCACCTGGTAGTCTCTACAAAAGAGAAGTCAAAACACGAAAGAAGAAAATGAAAACACAAGTACCTGAAGAGAACTCGCGAGCACCTGCTACTCTCTACAATAGAGAAGTTAAAGCAGGTAAAAAGAAAATTAAAACGCGAGTACCTGAAGAGAACTCACGAGCACCTGCTAATCTATGCAAAAGAGAAGTTAAAGCAGGTAAAAAGAAAATGAACAACGCGAGTACCTGAAGAGAACTCACGAGCACCTGCTAATCTTTGCAAAGGAGAAGTCAAAGCAAGTAAAAAGAAATGAAAACGCGAGTACTTGAAGAGAACTCGTGAGTACCTGTTAATCTCTACAAAAGAGAAGTTAAAGTAGGTAAAATGAAAATGAAAAAACTTGAGTACCTGAAGAGAACTCGCGAGCACTTGCTAATCTCTACAAAGGTGAAGTCAAAGAAGGTAAAAAGAAATGAAAAATGCAAGTACCTGAAGAGAACTCGTGAGCATCAGCTAATCTCTACAAAGGAGAAGTCAAAGTAGGTAAAAAGAAATGAAAAATGCGAGTAACTGAAGAGAACTCGCGAGCACCTGCTAATATTTGCAAATTCCTTCAATAAATCAAGAAAAGGAAAAATAACTACTTGAAGATTACAGACTTAGATGACCAAGTGGGTAGGGCTGCATTGCCTTCCTTAGCGAGGTCACAAAAGCTGTAAACTCGAGAAGGAGAAGGAAACATCTCTACTAGAATAGAGAGGCTATTTAATAATGGACTTAAAGTTGGAACTGAGAAATAATTTGAGCAACTACCAAGTAGGCTTAACTATAAAAATCACAGGCAGCCACACGAAGTGGATACTATTGCTTGGAGAAGCTTTTGGGTACCCACGCGAAGTGGATTTAACTGCTCTAAAAAAGGCCACCACGAGGAGTGGATCTGATGCCAAACTTGAAATAGGGCTACCACGCAAAGTTGGTTTAATTGTCACACATTTCCTTAAGCAACTATAGAAAGAAGGCTAGATTGCCTCTTTGAAAATATATCTACCACGTGAAGTGGGTTTAATTGTCGAAAGTTTCCAAAATTGGCTCAATCATGAGATCAATTGAAGCAATAAATGCTTTGGTAACACAAATTTTACCACAAATAAATTTGAGAGTAAGTACTCGACGTTGCGAGAGAATATTTTGCAATAATTCTTTCAAGCAATATATTCTTGCAACTTGCCTTCTTTCAACAATTACTCTATGAGCTTATGAAGAGATCAGCATTTCTCTATATCATGACACACACACATGTGGAATTGACAGAATAATTTCTTGTAGCATCTTCGACCAAGCCACAGGAGGGAAGGCTTTGCAAAGTCTGTCTCTTGCTTGATGATTTGAAGAACTTCCTTCATAGAGATAGTTAAACTTGCAGACTTTCTTTTTGATCCAGCTTTCTTTTATTAGCGAGAAGCATGAGGCTCATTGTTAGAAGTTCGAATTGATATATCATAATAATCAAGACTCTACTTTGAATGTTTTGATTGAGATGTAGATGAATTCCCATGATCATAATATGCTTCATGCTGAAATACCGGGAGATTTGGATCCTGATGGCATTGCAATAAGTTGTGATTATTATCAAGAGGTGGATTGTTATGAAGAGATCTATTATCCAACCGGTGACATGAAGTATTTTTTAGTGCTTGAGCTATATGATCTAAACGAGAAATATAGCTATGATTCACTGCTTCACTTCCAACGAACTAATTTGCATAATCAAGAAGATCTCTATAGGTTTTCAGTTCCTTTACAATGGCTTCAAATTTTAGAGGGCCTTCTCGAAGTCCTCTCATGAAAGCAACTTTAAAGAAGTCTTAATCAACATAAACAATGTCTAGAGTTTCCTTTTGGAATCGGTTGATGAAGTGAACATAAGACTCGTCATCTCCATGCTTAATTTAAAAAAGAGCTCCAAAGTCTTTCTTTCTCTTGTTAAAGGTTCCAAACCTCGAGAGGAATTCTCTTTATAGATCGTTGAATTAAGTTATTGATAGAGGCGATAAGTGGTAGAACTATTCCAATGCTTGACCACCAAAAGATATAATAAAAAGCTTGAATTTGATACCAACTGATAGAGATTTTAACGAAATAGTTGATTCAAAATTTTGTAAGTGAGAAACTGGATCACTCGTCCCCGAGTAGACTGGAAGATGAGGTTCTTTGAAATCATAAGGAACGGCTTCCCTTCGAATATGAGGTGTGAAGTGAGAAGAAACTTGCTCTTCTCCTGCAAAAGATATTAGTTCATAAGGTATATGAGGATAAGCATTCATGTTTACCTTACGAAGCTTGCGATGAGAGATGTAAACTCCTCCTTAAATAGTTGGAGATTGTAGTCGATACTTGATACGAAAACTTCTGAATGATTAAAGGGGCACTCGAGATCTTTTGACGAAAAATCCTTGAAGACAGAAACTGCCGAAAGAGAAAAACTTCAATAACTTCCGAATAGAGTGGAATTTAGGCAATATGAGGGCCGAAAAAGCATCTGAATAGGTTTCCTATATGCCGAGGGGTAGATCTTGTCAAGCCAGTTCCGACAAGCTTTGAATTTCTGAAATCGGACACCCTGATCAAAAGTTATGGCTCTTTGAAGTTAAGGTGTATTCTGAGCTCAATCTCATGTCTTCATTGCAACTGTTGTTCATCAACTGCTCAGTATTGCAAGGTCGCATGTTAAATGTTGATGAAAAAATAGCACCACCAGGTAACGGGTGTTCGAATCTCACGAGGGGATGAGGAGAAGGGAAGAGAGACTGCCGAGCAGCTGGTTACTCTAAGTCGTGCATGAAGATAGAGAGAAAAAAGAAGTGTGGGTCGCTAGCATGCGGCGAGACCAGACTTTCCCCATCATAGCAAATGCAACTATTGTGGCGGGCTTTCCCTTTATATAAAAACCTGTATTATAGATGAGGTTAAGTTCGTTTATATACAAAGGAAAATAGATTATACAATAGGAGGGAGAGAAGGCCGGCTGATAGGAGAATTGAGGTCGATCAGGTCACACAGGTCTCCAGTCAACGCAGGTTGCTACCTCATGCCACGTAGGTTGCTGCCTCAAACCATTCGGGTTGCTGCCTTAGGCCGCACGGGATGCTGCCTCAGGCCGTGCAGGTTGCATCCTTAGGCCACGCGGGTCGCTGCTTCAGGCAATGCTGGTTGCTGCTTCATGCCACACATGTGGCCAGGAAGGATGTGCGAACTGACTTTCTATAGCCGCAACCTTGGTATCTTCTCGTTATCGTCCCCCTCTAAAGAGGTATCAGGCGTATTTATAGGCATTGGGCGGAATCTTGTAGAACTGGGCCCAGTGACGTCGCCCCTACGGTTTGAGCGGATAGAAATGGAGTCCGCCGATGCTGGGCAAATTGGAGAAGAGATCACCCACCTATAAGCGGACTGAATAAGAGGTCACCCACTAATGGGTGGACTCAGAACGGAGGTCTCTCCTGCTGGACAGACTCAGAAGAGGTCGCCCCTGATGGGAGGATTCAAAGCGCAAGCCGCCCCTGCTGGGCGTACTCGAAGAGAAGGCCGCCCATTTTGGGCGGACTCGAAGAGAGGGTCGCCCCTATTGGGTGGACTAAGGAGGCAGGCCGCCTATACTGGGCAGACTCAAAGAACAGGCCGCCCCTGCTAGGCAGACTCAAAGAGGAGGCTGCCCCTGTTGGGCAGACTCCAAGAGCAGGCCTCCCCTTTTAGGCAGACTCGAAAAGCATGCCTACTCTGCTGGGTAGACTCCGAAGGTAGGGCGCCCCTGCTGGGTGGACTCTAAAGGGATGTTGCCCCTTTGTGGGCAGACTAGACCTTTTGAGCCGTGTGACCTATAGAGGAAAAGTAGAAAATGGTCGCCTTGTAGAGGATCGCCAATTTTTGGGTTAACACTGTGAATCATTTCTTTCAGCTCGGACAGATCATACTTTATAGTCTGCTCAATCTGCAAGTGTTCTTACTCGCTCCAGTCCACAAGGTTTGATTTGTCAGATCACCAAGATATATTTCTTTCTCGGGTGATGGGATTTACAGTTTTTATAACCTTGTGAGGAAAGCAATCCGCCTTGTGCGCACCTGCCCGCTTGGTCACCTAAATCTATAACCCATCTTTCTTAGCTCGTAGAGTGATTCATATATTTCTATATTATTCGCTTCAGTCTGCATCGTCCTTATATTATCAATTATACAATCTGGGGCGGCTTTTTAAAGATGCATTTAAATCATATTCCTGCCATCTCTCTCGGCGAGCTAAAAAATTAACTGTTTCGACCTGAGTTTCTTATTTCAGCTATCTTTTAAGCAGCAAATGCTTTGCCAATCTCTAAATATTCGAGCTAGATTCTATAGTTATGCGGACTGGTTTTCATTAAACTATAGTTATGCAGACTGGTTTTGATTAAACTATGGTTATGCGGACTGGTTTTCACTGAACTATGGTCTTCACTAATCATATTCCTATCACATTCCCTTGGGGGGAAAGTTTAATAGAAACATTCAATAATAAGATGGACAGAATAAAGGAAATAACAAAAGACGCGAGCTGAGCAAAAAATATCCTTTGTATTGATTAATGTCAGATTTACAGCCTTTAAAGAATTGGCGTTCTCCAAACAGAATCCCCCACACCCTTTACAAAAAAACCAAATACATTTTCTATGTATTATCTCTTGTGTTTCTTTGTCGCAGGAGACACACCTAAGCTTGAAGATCCATAAACATTTGAAAGAGGCGAATATCCCTCCGACTCGCTGCCACTACCATCAACACTCGCACTATCCAGGAACTCGCTGTGCTGGCTCCTATTGTCAGAGCTGGTAGTAGAAGTGGACTCGGCGGGCTTATCTTCATCTCACGGCAATGATCAAACATCCTCAGCATCTTCTGCAGCTACTAACTAAGCTTCTTCTTCTTCTTCTTCATCATCAACCATAACTTTTCCCTTCGCAGCTCGCTCCAGTTCCACGACCTGGTGCTCCAGCTCTGGGAATAGCTCGAGGAAGGGCATGCTGTCCATGCCTTCCTTTGTTAGGCCCTATGCAATGAATTGCTGAACCGCGACCTCGACAGTTTCATTTACAAAAGGAAACATAGCATCTTGGAAACTTGGATTTTCGATGTCATAAGCGGTCTCCAAAGAAACAAATCAAGTCAGGTCGCGACGGAAAGAAAATAGAGATCTCTGCGAATATGGATCTTACCTCTTCTCTTTCTTTGAGAAAAGCAGCCTGAGCTCCTAACCACTTATTTCTTTCTTTTAGCCACTTCCCCTCTTCCTAAAGTCGGTCTTTTTCCCTGAGTAGGTCTCTTATCAAGCAGCCCATGTAATGGCATGTCACCAAGCTATTCGCGTGGGCCTGGGCGGCTATAAGGGGGAGCTCGCCAGCAGGAACAAGCTGGAGGTCGCGCAAGTTGCCCTTCCTTTACATCGCCGAGATCGTGACATGCGCGTGGCGGGATACGGTGGAACTCTTCCAGGAAGGAAGCAATGTGGAGTAGCAGACATGTTTGCTTTTATGATGCCAATGAATCATCGAGTTTCCCCGAAGATCCTTCTTCTTCTTTCCGAAGCCGCGGAGTTAGAAGATTTCAGAAGAAGAGTAGTCTGCAGCGGGATCTCCCTCTTCCTTGTGACCTCTTTATTCCTCTCCCTTTGAGTGGTAGTCAGTCCGCGGGGAGTTTGGGGGAGGTTGGCGGGTACCGTCAAGACAACTGCAAAGAGAAGGAGAAGTTAGATTCTTTTTCAGACCGCGGCAAGCACGATTCAAGGTCGCAAAACTGAGCACGTACTCTCTTGATGGGCCAGGCAATCTAAACCCGGCAGTAGTGGGATATAATGGTCAATGTCAAGCCTTGCTCCAGCTAAGAACTAAACGATTGCAACCTCCACTGCGTCAAGCTTAAAACTCTTGAAAATTGAGTCCGCTCGCTCTTGTGGATGGGTGTGCTCCAACCCGAGGTCGCCCTCAAAGATTAAGTACCTGTAGGTCAAATTATGAACCTTGTTGGGCAGATTCATAACCTTCATCCCCCTATAGTAGAAGTAGATGAAGCCCTTGTACGGGCGGCCTCCAGATGGAGTAATGGAGCGGACAGTGAAAATTTTCCTGAAAACATTCAAGGAAAAGACGATCTTCTCTGATCACAAGTAAGAGATAAAGCTATATATAGCGACCAGCGTGTTTGGTGCGAGCTGCCCCGGCACCATCCAATAGTATTCAAACCCATAGTGTTCGAAGATCTCTACGATATCCCTCAGAAACGAAAATTTGAACCCGCGATCAAAGTGGTCAACAGGGATCGCGTTCTATGTGGCCGTCGAGAAATTTATTCTTTCTTGGTCTTGTGGAAGGCGGACATGGACTAGAGAGCCCGCCATATACATCTCAACGAATGCTTCCAGATCGGCATCAGTCAGCTTGCATTTTCTGTGATCAGCAGCGTGGAAGGCACTTGCAACATTAGTTCTCGCGGACACCATCTTTCGAGATGGCAGGGACTTAAGCTTCGGTCGCATTTCCTGCAATGAAGAAACAATAAAGCTCTATTTATAGAATTTAGGTCTGATAGCTTCTCAGCCAGACTGCGTTGCTAGCTTGTTCAGTCCGCCCAGCCCGCAGTAGATACAGTTGTTGATCCTAGAAACAAGTTTAAATAGCTAAATAGAAATCAAAGTATGCGGACACAGATTCAATTCCTGCAGTTTGCGTGCAATTCAGTGTTACCCTACAACTAGACAATTATATTCCGCAGATCGCAACAATTATTCAGATCGCACAGGCCGCAAATATCTTTGTTCAAAGTAATAAAACACCATACAAATAATCCACATAATTATACAACATTCAAATGTCAAATGTTCAAACTATTCACGCTCCGGGCTGCCTCGGTTGTCTCGTCGATCTAGTTGCCAAGGTCGCTCCTACCGGTCTCTGCATAAGTAAGCAGTTTGATCGCTTCCGTGCAGCACCACTCCATACAGCTATTGGATAAGGTGGTGCATCGAGTTGAAAGTCTGATGCAGCTGAGAAGCTTCCCGATTAACCCAGCTCAAAGCGACAAAAGGATTGACTTTCGGCCTCGGTGCCTTGTCCGCGGCAGCCTGCCCTCCTTCAGCCAGATTCAAAACCTCCGCTGGAGCAGCTCAATCTGGCAATTGCGGCCACTCAGGGAGGACTCCAACACTTTGCTTACTCTTTCCTTCTCGTACAAGGTCCAGGTATTTACCCTTGAAGTAGCAGGCATCACCGTCAGACCACCGCTTCTCCCTCATAATTTTCTCAAGCGTCGTGGCAATGCTGGCAACCTGGTCCGTTAATGCTTTCTCCCACACTTTTCCTTTCGTCAATTCAACTTGAAGATTTTCAACTTTATCTTCAAACTTCTTCTTTCCTAACATAGCCTTGTCCAGGCCTGACTACTTAGCATGGGGTGCGGACTCGCCAAGGACGATCACTCCTGGCTACTGTGAAGTGACATTAGGGGAGGGAACGTACTCGCCAGTTTCGATTGAGCCAACCGACGACTTGCGTCCTGCAATAACGTTCAAAATTTTTTCCAGGCCGCGACGGACTCAAAGTGTAAAGAATGAAGACGCTGCTATCTATACTTTGGGTAATCACTACAGCGAGTTGGTGGCTATCAAAGACAGGTCTCCTTATGCGCTCCGGATAAAAAGCACTTAGGCTTCTTTTCCATTCTTGATGGACTTTTGCTCTCTTCTCGGCCGCCGCACTTGTGGAAACAATAATGTCATCGGTCTCAGTTATGATCTTTATCGGCTTTAACATTGGCACAGGGGACTTATAAAGCCAAGTTCGCTTAATGTGCCTAGGCGCCGATTTATGTTTACCTGACCGGAAGAGCTCGGCAGCAGTCCACAGATCTTCAACCTTCTTGTCCGCCGCGCTCTTTCCTGAGACCGCATCTACCTTAGCCATTTCGGCGACGATCTACTCCTTGAGTTTCCTCTTCTCATCTCCCTCAGCAGCAAGTTGAGAGTGTGATCGCTCATCTTGAATCCTAGTATCTAAACTTTTGGCTGCAATGCCTCCAACAAGGATTAATTAATATCATTTAGCTGATCGTTGTCTATGTTGTTAAGTTTCACATCAGTAGATAAAATGACCGTAGACAAGGAAGCATCATTTCCTAGGATTGCTGCCTTTGGAGTAACAAAGACGGTCTCTAGTAACTCTTTTTGCGGCCTGGACTGCATGCTCGCAGCCCCAGTCCGCACCGAGACATTCAGCTCTTTCATCGCGTGCATTTTTTTGCTACCCGATCAGACACGGTGGACTTATGCCTTTTCCTTTTCTTCTTCTCAGAAGGCCCTTATCTTCCCTTATATCGGTGGAGATCTGGCATAAGCTCCGCAGCTTTTCACGGACAGTCTCCAAGTCGGCAGTTTCTAGGAATTGGAATGGAGCTTACTTCTCAGCTAGCTCTTCTTTAGCAAACAGCTTCTCTTGGTCAAGATCAAAATTTGTCTGTTGAGCCTCAACAGACGAAAGCTCATTTTCCAGATTTATGCTTAAGATGAGCGTTCCCGAAGAGGACGGGAACACTTCCATGTTAGGTGTAGAGTTCGCAGGTTTTTGGTGTTCAATTATCGCCAGCGGATTCATTGCTTTGTCCGCGCTTTTTTGAGTGATTTTCTGAATTAGGAGCAGTCGCGGGCTTTTCATTTGTCGTCTTGTCAAGTGTACAGACTGGGTCATCTATCGATTGACCCCTCGTCCAAGTTTCTCATGTTGTGTGAACCGGCATCTTCGCTCTTTTTACAACCTTCTTGGTCTTAGTTTGCGGCCTGGGCCTTTCGCCTCTTGAAGAGAAGTTATCGAAGAACTTTCCCAGCTCAGCCATTGTAGACTGGAAAGTGCTAACCGCAAGTTATGAAAAGTGACTCGTGATGATGGGAATTTTGCAAATGATGACCTTCCGAGGATATTTATAGCTTTGGTAGCATTAATGATACTTGCGGACTCGGCAATTAAGCTAACATTTTCGAAGTTTTCAGAAACTTAAAAAAGTGCGGGGATTATATTAACCCCAGAATACGCAATACAATTAGCAAAGTGCCCTGGTCACCCTTCTTCAGCCACGGATTCGGTTTCCAGTCCGCCCAGGTCGGCCAGCCTCCGGAGCAGCTTCCAGCCCACACCAGGTCAGGGTCTCTGATAGGCCCCCAAATTAATTTACAGACTGACTCAAGCCTCAGTCCGCGTAGGTTGTTTCCCTCAAGCAAGGATCGCGCCGCATGCTTCAGCGGACAGAAGCTTCCAGTCCGCCCAGGTTGACCGATCACCAGGCCGCGAGCCCAACCCACCCCTTTTATGGGGACTAACGTGTCTTTTCTTCTTTATATCCCGTCACTGCTGCCCGGTTCTCCTGTACCCCGGGAAGACGGTTATTTTAGCCCTGGCCATTTGGTTAGGCCCCCGAACATATAAATAAGGGGAAGTGGTGCACCCAAACCACGCTAACTCAAATCCCGGAGCCTTCTTGTTATAGGCTGCGGACTCGAATCTCAGGATATAAGGTCTCTAGCTTGCTCTCTTTCCTATTATTTTCTTCCTTGTAATCAACTCTTTGCATTCAAAGGAAAGCCCGTCGCAAGAGAGGCATTCAGGACGCATCAGGCGAAGTGTGATGTTGTCGTGGCTCACAGCTCTGCTTCTTTCTTCTCATATCCACTAGTAGATTACTGCTTGAAGCCTCGCCTTTTCCCTTCTTTTACCCCTGTGATCGAACCGTTAGTTGGTGGTTCCTTTTCCCTCATTAACAAGCGAACCATGGATTTAAAGGTGTAAGCCCCCCCCTTTTTTTGAACACCGGGGTATTAGCCCAGAATTGCCGCTTTCCGGTGGCACCGACTCACGGGAAGGTCGCCACTACAAAACGCCAATCTTGCCGGCCCTTTTCGTTCACAAGAGAGAGAAGTAAGTATACATAAAATGTAAACATGGTCCACAGAAATACACATATAAAATGAAATCACATCCAGTCCATCAGTAACATAAAATAGAAGTATAAGTACTGCAAAGATACAGTGTAGATGAAATATAGATAAACGGGCTCGAGCCCGGTACATCAGAGTCCTCACTACAAATCACTCATCACGGAAGCTATAAAATACTAATCACTCACGGAGCTGGTCGCAGGTGCACTGGTGCTAGACTTACCCACCTCCATGCGCACCGTACTCCGCTGGTGCTGGTCCCTTGACTGATGGTCCCTGTCACCCATCCTGAGCTCCTGTAATGGTGTGGTTCGAAAACCATTAGTCATAAAGACTAATCCCTATCATCCCCTACCCCTCCCCCCACGGCTCCTAAGCACCGAACGGAGAGGAGGAAAGGGAAGCTACAAAAGTGGAGAGTAATCAAGCAGATGACAATGGAGCTAATCTAACAACAATGATGGTGTATAAACATCTATCTAGAACAAAGTACATCTAGCAATTCTACGATAATAAGTAATAAAGTAGACATGTAGTAACTAGAAAATATATAAGAAGGCAGATAGAGAACAAATAAGTAAATAAGTAAGTAACCTTAACTTATATGAATGCCCATACAAACTTATAAGTAAAGGGGTCTTCTGCAAGGCTCCCATCGTATAAAAAGTCCCATAACAATTTATACGTTGGGGTGTCGGTTGTATGCAAATATGAGTGTAGTGATATGCTATGCCATGATTCATGCAAGTGCAACTCATGCACACGACTCTATGCACACAGACCTTTAGTCCCCCTATTCGGGCAGCTAGCTTCACTCCCAGGAACCTCCGTAGTGGCAAACGAAGACAGTGGGTCGGGCCCCCCACTCCTAGGCAGGTATCCACACTACCGGGCCTAGCCCTTCTGTACGCCCGAAGAAGAACACAACCTAGAGTATCTGTGTACTAGTGCTGGATATATCCACCAGACTTTCTTTGGCTAAGTGTCTCACACTGCCGAGTCAACGTACCGATGTGGGTGTGAACGAAGATCAAATACCGAAGACCCACCACTTTTATTTTGTACTCAAACCCTCGAGCCCTCGGCTCCCCGGACTGTCCCGTCCGTGCATCTACATTCAGAGATACCATCTGAATGGCAACCAAACCAACTTATTCTACCTTCCTAGCTATCAGGGTGTGTGTATGTGCAACCCTAATTATACTAGTTGCTCTTTTAGCTTATTATTTCTACGGTTTACGTTAGCCCAGGACTGCCCTTGGTATTCCCCGTGAAGGGCTCTCAAAGGGCACTAGGAACTATGATGGTAGCTGAAGCCCACCATTCCCTTTCGCAAGGCACTTATTGTTATTGGTTGATACCCATTACCCGATCCATTTTTAAGTTACTTTAGATCTAGCCCTAGAGTATTAAGACTCTTCCTCTCCTACTCGGGGTGGACGATCTTTCGTCGTTCCCGGACGGCACTTGACACTAGCCAATCTCACACTCTACTTATCCTTACTTCACACAATGAACTTAAACTTAGCTTGCCCTATTCAAACCAACAACTACCAAAATTTCATCTCCCCAAGTTCATTACCCACTTTAGTTCAGTTTCCGTGGTTTTACTATATGCAGACCATCCTAAGATACATGAGGTATATAAGGGGAGGTACTCCAAATTGTCTTCCGAATCTCCTATAATATTTACTGGAGGTCTATCATGACGTAATATAACTAAATCCAAGATTTCCTAATTTTTCCTTTTTATCGGGCATTTAATTTATTTATTCTAAGCCTCCCAATTCCCTAGTATGAATATGAAGTGCACTAATGAGCCAACAATAGATCATCATAAAATCATTAAAAATCCTATGAGACATTTAAGCAGTAATTCCATGTTTTGAGAAATTTCAGAGGTGTTTAGGCCTATATTTCCTAATTTACCATTTGAGGCCACTTCTACCATATTATGAAGCAAGTACTGTAAATATGTACCCAAAAATCACAAGGAAATTACAGAAGCTTTATGGTGACCTAAAACTATCAGAAACCATGTCTTTTAAATTTTCCTCTAATATTTTAGGCTCTGAATTTATTTTAATGTAAAATACTAATTTTCCTAACATAGTGAAGGAGGTACTATTTTTAATTATCTAAAAATCCAGAGAAATTTACAGGGTGACTATCATGGTTTGAAACACCCACTTACCAAATTTCATAATTTTCCAAACAATAATTGAGCATTATTTGTATTTTTGACTACATATCCCAAATGCTAAGTTAAATAAGCAAGTACCCAAAATCATCAGATAAAACTCCAAAGAAAAATACAGAAGGTATAACATGCTATAAGTTACCCTAATCCAAGATTTCATAACTTTCCAGTGAACAGAAATTCAATAACCATCAAAATAAATATCTAGGGCACAACTAGAGTTGTAAATAAAGTATCGTACAAACTAACCCAAAAATCTCAACAAAATTACATTATGGCCATTTAGAACAGAAAATCACTCTGCCCAAATTTTATTTGATTTTGAGTTCATTTGTATGCCTAATAGTTCAAATTAAGATTGTTGCCCTAAACTAGGGTTAGGATTTTAGATGGCCTAACTTTCTCCAACCCCCCTAAGATTTTGTCCAGAGAACTATAATGTTCCTATGGTCCTCTCCACAAAAATTCAAGTCAGTCCAAGGTCATTTGACCCCAAGACCTTAACAACCCTACAAATCCCAGTTAAGGGACCTGCCTTAGGGTTCTAGGGCTACCCGACACCAAACCACCCAAAACTCCCTTGGAGGGTGTCTCATGCCCTAAAAAGTCAGTGGCCAAAAGATCAGCCTCTGTTGAGGTTGTTTGACCACTCAATCCCAAAGGAATGAATTGACCCAATTAACCCTATAAGGGCCAAACTAGGGTCAAGTTAAAACTTAATCAAAACACTTCCAAATGAAGTGGAATTTTTTTACCAGAGTTCTAACATTCCCCCTAAGACTTCCCACCCAGATTTGGGGGATTTTGAGGTGTTTAAGACACCTAATTAATTTATAAATGGTTTATTAAATTTTCCAAAAAAAATATAGAAAAATATTCTCCAAAAATTCTCATTTTTGTATAGGCTCTCGTTATAGTTAGGATAGACTCCCTGCCCAAATATCAGAACATTTGGGAAAAGGATGAAAAGTGGGCACACCTTTTTGTCTCTGCCTTGCTCTAGGTCTAGATCCCACCAAAAGAGGTGCCCTGGTCAAACCAGTTGACCAAATTGACCCAAATCAATTTTGAAATATCATAGACCCATAGGGCTACAGATTTCATGTTGGTCACTTCTACATAAAAAGCCTCTAAGTACCTCATTAAATAGCATAAAAGAGAGCTTGATAAATCACTACATTTTATATATGAATATAATAATTTAGTATTATAAGTTACTGTTCATCTTCTCCAAAAGCCCGAACCAGCAACCTCAAAGTGCTTAAAACCTGTATCTTTTCTAAAGCTACTTCCCGACCACCCAGCCATCTCCCTGGCTGGCCACCACCCCCACCACCTCTGTTGAGGTGAGGGCTACCGTCGGGGGGCGGCACGGCCGCCGGAGAGGCGGTTTCCGGCGAACCCGCCACCATGAAATTTCAGAAAGACCATGGAAACGCTCACCTGATCCATCTCTTTTGAGCCCGATATCTCTCCTAATGATTTCTAAGATCTATCCATAGAAGAAGAGGTAGAGGAGGACCTTGTTCGTGGTTTTGAGTCGAACCGATCGTCGTGATGCTATTTGCGCGGTGGTGGCGTCGCCGGAATACTTCAACAGCAAGGGGAGTCTCGAAAACTTAAGGTAAAGGCTGGGAAAACTTCCTATTGGGCCTCTGAGAGTGTTAAAAGTCTTGGCCAGGGAGGGTGAATGTCCAAAAGCTAGTGGCCATTAATGGCTCATTATAGCTTGGCTCGGCTATGGTGGTGGGGGGTTGAAACGGCTCTGTGACAGCTGGAGGAGGGCTGGAAACTCCTCCTTTCCCTGAGAGGAGTTGAATCCAGCCGTTTCAAGGGGAAGAGGGAAGGCCATGACATCAAATGCCATTGACGACCATGAAGGCTGGGGCTCGGCCATGGCCGTAACTACTCCTTTTGCAAAACCGACGGTCCACGTGGCACAACTTTACTTGACCGGTCAACCTACTTTAAAATAAGACTTAATTGGGTCTTATTAAAAGAAAACGGATCACTCCTAGACCGGACCGGTTCAGCTAAACCAGCACACAGCCAGAAATACAATGCCAGAAAATTCTAAGTATAATGGCGTTGAGTGAGCTCAGCTCACTCAACGCCATCAAGCTACGGCATTGAGTGAGCTCAGCTCACTAAACGCCATCCGGATTATGGCGTTGAGTGAGCTCAGCTCACTCAACGCCATCCGGATTATGGGGTTGAGTGAGCTCTGCTCACTCAACGCCACCCAGAATATGTTCTTTTTAAACGATGGCATTGAGTGAGCTTAGCTAACTCATCGCCGTCCAGGTTATGGCGTTGAGTGAGCTCTGCTCACTCAACGCCATCAACACAACACCAAATGGCGTTGAGTGTAGTCAGTGCACTCAATGCCGTTCAACTTATGGCATTGAGTGCACTCAACGCACTCAACACCATCTCGCCTGACAGTTTACGGCATTGAGTGAGCTAAGCTCACTCAACGCCATCCAGTCTACGGTGTTGAGTGAGCTCAGCTCACTCAACGCCACACAGATGACACCAGATGGCCTTGAGTGCAGTCTGTGCACTCAACGCCATCTAGCTTTTTGGTTTGAGTGAGCTAAGCTCACTGAACGCCATCCAGACCACGGCGTTGAGTGAGCTTAGCTCACTCAACGCCATTTCAAGGTCACGGGCGTGACAGATTTATCACGGGCGTGTCAGGGCCATGTTGAAATTTCTGAGCTCGACGATCGTCTTCCTGAGGTCGACGATCATCGAAGGGGTCACGCCCTAGGTCACGGGCGTGACGGGTCGGTCACGGGCGTGACCACCTCTTGACTTGAAATCTTGGTCGATAAACTTCAATTCCTGGGCTTCCCAGGGTTCTGTTAAGACAAAACCATTCCCAGGGATCTAGTCGGAAATGGGGTGTTACAAATCCCAATAAGATTTCGTTCCCGAAATCAAGGTTAAGCCAACGGGAGTTCCAATCCGGAGAAAAGGGCTTGTAACATCCCATGAGAGTTGAAAGATTTACATTTCTACGTTACGTTTGCTATGTGCGGTTTTAAATCTAAGACCAATTCGTCCAATTGACTAGGTATATACCCCAATAAACAAAAGATTAGCCCCTATCCTTGAAATTTCAGTCCTATTGGTTTAAAACAGGAACGCAAATTTATTGTCAAGAGGGTTGTGAGGTATACCTGACCGAAAAGTTCCGGGTATTTTTGTCACATCAAGTCCTGTGGCTCCCATGTATGCTCCTCCTGCCCATGATTGTTCCATAGAACCTTGACTAATAGAACCTTCTTCTATCGCAAGACCCGCACTACCGTGTTATCGATCCTGATAGGCTCGAAGTTGACTGACCGATCCGAGGCCACCGGGCCATTTGCCGAGGAAATGACTGTTCAGGGTGTAGCAGAGCCCTCCGTAGTGAGGAGACATGTAAGACGTCATGCAATCCCACAAATTCCGGCGGTAGCTCCAGTCTATAGGCTAAGGGTCTGATTCGCTCCAAGATCCTGTAAGGCGCCATATATCTCGGACTAATCTTCTTCCGCCCGCGAATCCGTGAGACTCCGTGCATCGGTCGTATCTTCAAGAAAACCTTGTATCCCACCTGGAACTCCACTTGACGATGCCTCGCATCGTAATATTTGGCCTGCCTGCTCTGGTCTTCCAACATCCTGTCCCGGATCAATCTAATCTGAGCATCTATATCCCCCACAAACTCCGAGCCTAGTGCCTACGGATCCTCATCCTGAACCCATGATAGTGGGGTCCTGCACCTCCTTCCATACAACGCCTCGTATGGAGCCATGCCTATGCTGGACTGATGGGCATTGTTGTATGAAAACTCGACCAGTGGCAGTAATCTCTCCCAAGGCTCGCCGCGGTACAAAATACACAGGCGCAAAAGATATTCAAGTGTACGGTTGGTATTCTCCTTCTGCCCGTCGGTCTGAGGGTGAAAAGCTGTGCTGAATTTCAACCGAGAACCCAGATGGGCCTGGACTGACCTCCACTCCCTGGATGTAAACCGTCGATCCGGATCCGAAACGATAGTCTTGGGCACCCCATGATAACGCACAAACTGCTCAATTAACCTCCGTACTAATACACTAACCAGTGCATCCTTCGCAACTGGAATGAATCGAGCCACCTTCGTTAGCCTGTCCACTATCACCCAGATCGAGTCATTCCCCGCACGGGATCGAGGTAGCCCATGTATTAAGTCCATGGCTATATCATCAAATTTCCTCTCCGGTACCGGAAGTGGCTGTAGTAAGCCTGCCGGGTTCCTACATTCTGCCTTCACGAGTTGGCAGGCCTCGTAATGCGTCACGAAGTACGTAATGTCTTTCTTCATACCCGGCAAGTACATCATCCTCTTCAAATCTTTTACCATCTTGGTGATCCCCGGGTGTACCGAGTATCAGCTGCAGTGAGCTTCCGTCAAGATGTCCTCCCGGATCTGGCCTCCTGCCGGTATGTAGACTCTCCCTCGGAAACACAGGAGACCATCCCTCAAAGAGTAATCTATTATCGTGCCTTCCTCCAAGGCTCGAAATATCGGCTCAGCTCTCTCATCCAGCATCTGCCCATCTCTGATGCGGTCTCGAATATCATCAGTAGTAACCATCGACCCCAGGTACTCCATGTATAACTCCGGGTCATCCTCAGACACTAGTGAAATCTGCATCTCCTTGAATGCTTTATCCAACTCTAAGGCCATCAGCTGCGGGTCTACTCCTGTCGTACTCGCTCTCCGGCTCAGAGCATCCGCGACCACGTTCGCCTTCCCCAGAAGGTAGTGCATGGTATACTGGTAGTCCGACAAAAACTCTACCCAGCATCTCTGCCCGATATTTAACTCCTCTTGGGTGTCGACGTACTTCAGATTCTTGTGGTCAGAGAAGATATCGCAATGTACTCCGTAGAGATAGTGTCGCCAGATCTTAAGAGCAAAAACAACTGGCCCCATCTCCAAGTCGTGCACGGGATAGTTCTGCTCGTGCTGCTTCAACTGACGGGAGGCATAGGATATTACGTGCCCGTTCTGCATCAAAACGGCACCCATCCCCTGATAGGAAGCATCTGTATACACCTGGAATCCTTCCCTTTTTATGGAAGAGCAAGGATGGGAGCCGAGGTAAGACGATCCTTCAGCTCCTTGAAAGCAGACTCGCATCATGACATCCAAATAAAAGGGGACCCCTTCTTCGTCAGAGACGTAAGAGGCAGGGCAATCTGAGAGAACACCTTTACGAACATCCGGTAATAACCGGCAAGTCCCAAGAAACTTCGAACATCCAAGGACGACATTAGTGGTGGCCAATCCCGTACTGCCTGGAACTTCGCCGGATCCACTGCCAGACCTGCTCTAATGATGACATGGCCCAGAAAGGCCACCTCCTTTAGCCAGAACTGGCACTTGCTGTACTTGGCATACATCTTATGCTCCCGCAGCTTCTCCAAGGTCAAGGCCAGATGTCTCGCGTGCTCCTCCTCCGTCCTTGAATAGATAAGGATGTCATCGATGAATACGATAACAAAGACGTCCAAATACTCTCCGAACACCCGATTCATCAAGGTCATGAATGCGGAGGGTGCATTCGTGAGCCCGAACGGCATCACGGTAAACTCGTACAAACCATTTCTACTGCTGAAGGACGTCTTCGGGATGTCCTCCTCCCGAATGCGAAACTGGTAGTACCCTGACCTCAGATCCAGCTTTGAGAACCAATGGGCTCCCTCCAGCTGGTCAAATAGCTCGTCTATCCTTGGTAAGGGATAAGTATTCCGGACCGTCAACCTGTTCAGGGCCCGGTAATCTATGCACAGTCGAAGAGTCCCGTCGTTCTTCTTAACGAATAACACCGGAGCTCCCCATGGTGAAGAGCTAGGCCGAACGAACCCGGCCTCCACTAACTCCTGAAACTGGCTTCGAAATTCCACCAACTCCTTTGGGGCCATTCGATAGGGAGGTCTGGATACCGGCTTAGCCCCCGGTACGAGCTGAATCTGAAAGTACTTCTCTCGGTGCGGGGGTAGCCCTGGTAGCTTATCCGGAAACACGTCGGCGAAGTCCCGCACTACTAGAATATCTGAAATGGAGTCCTTGGCCACGACCTCCTCAAAAAGGACCTTATAAACTTCTTCCCCCTGCAGGTGGGCCTTAACGGCCTACACAAACGATAATAAGGTACGGGGTGCTGGTATAATACCTTCGATGACATTGAAGGAGTCGTCGTGCCTCATAGTTATCCTCTTCGCCACGCAGTCGATCTGGGCATGGTTCCAGCACAGCCAAGTCATGCCCAGGATCAGATCGTAATCTGACATCTTAAGAATCGTCGCTGGTGCCTCAAACACCTTCCCGCCAATCCTCGCTTCCATATTGCAATGAGCAGAGGTCATTATCTCTGATCCATTGGGTTGGTGCACCCTCATCATCTTCCCAGTGAATGGCACCACACCTGCTAGTCCTTTCACGAAATCCTCCGACACGAACGAGTGCGAAGCACTAGTGTCGAAGAGAGTGTGAGCGCGCCTGCCGCTAACGAAGACTATGCCTGGTGTAATAAAGTGTCTTAATATTCTCGTTGTAGTTGTCTTCTCTTAATTTATAACTAGGTTATGTCTCGAACACTAGTTTATATGAAGAAAATTTAAAAGTACTGGCATACCTGCGATAACCTGCTCCGGGTTCCGGGGCTGTGTCAGGTCTAGAGCATGCACCTGCTCCCTCTCTAGCCTGCGGCCTCGATCCTGAAATCCTCATCCTCGGTCCTGTACTAATCCGCCAAACTATCGGGGAGGTGGAGCGCCCTGATGTGCTGGTGGGGGTGCTCGCCTCATAGGGATGTTCCTCTTGATATGCCCCGACTAATTGTACTGAAAGCATACCGGTGTCTGCTCTGCCATCCTTGGCATCTCCAGCATCTGTAAAGGCTGGGGATCCAATACCCCCTGACTCCTCTGCTCTTGCCCAAACTCCTAATGAGGCTGATCCCCATTCCTTCTCTCCCCAATAACCTGGCCCCGAGGACGGTCTCTATGACTTCCAATCACCGTATCATCAGTCGGTCTATTCCGCCTCTTCACTGTAAGTTGATCTGCTTCTCTCTTCTTAGACATCTCTAGAATCCTGGCCAAACTCCCCTCTGAGACGAAGAGGAGGGCCTGTCTCATGTCGTCTTGCAGCCCCTTATAAAACCTCCTGGCATAGCCATCATCGTCTTACTGGTAAGCATCCGCATAGCGGGCCAGGTGAGTAAACTCTTCATAATACTCCACCACAGTCCTATTCCCCTGCCTCAGCCACAGGAACCTATCCTCCAAGTCGTCCCTCGCCGACTGAGGTACAAAATGTCCCAAGAGTGCTGCTCTGAACTCCTCCCAAGTAATATCAGTGCAATCCATCCGCGCAAAGGTGGTGTCCAGCTGAGATTTCCACCACCTCTTTCCGTGTGACTCCAGGCAGGAGACCGCCAAAGCAACTGCCTCCTTTGTGGGGCATCGAATCCCTGCTAGCATCTCATAAATGGTATCCAACCATTCCTCCATACGTACTGCGGACTCCGTCCCCAGGTAGGATGGAGGGGAAAGTCCTCGGAAGACAGTCATCTAATTGGCCCCAGGGTTTGGCTGTCGAGTCGGGGCTTGCTGAGCTATGAAGTCCTCCAGAATGGCCATCAGTGTTTGACCCATCTCTTTCTCCTCTAACGGAGCTGGAGCCGGTGGAGGTGGGACCACATTCAGAGCTTGAGGTGTCCTCTACTGTGATGTAGGGTTCGTCACAGGCTATAAGGAAAAATTCAATTTGTTAGAGAGCGAATGAATAGACTTTAAGAAGGGGTAGGATGGACTTTCACATGTGATTTCCCTTATGGGCACACCACTGCTTCCGCTGCTAGTTTGTCCGCAAACTAAGCTCGCACGGGGGTGGCCCAAGGTTTTGTGGACTACTTCTCTTCCGATCGAGGTCTGCTCTGATACAACTTGTAAGACCCCCCCACCTTTTTCGAACACCGGGGTCTTAGCCAAGAATTGCCGCTTTGCGGTGGCCAAGACTCACGGGAAGGTCGCCACTACAAAACGCCAATTCTACCGGCCCTTTTCGTTCACAAGAGAGAGAAGTAAGTATACATAAAATGTAAACAAGGTCCACAAAAAGACACATATAAAATGAAATCACATCCAGTCCATCAGTAACATCAAATAGAAGTATAAGTACTACAAAGATACAGTTCAGATGAAATATAGATAAACGGGCTCGAGCCCGGTACATCAGAGTCCTCACTACAAATCACTCATCGCGGAAGCTATAAAATAATAATCACTCACGGAGCTGGTCGTAGGTGCACCGGTGCTAGACTAACCAACCTCCATGCGCACCGTACTCCGCTGGTGTTGGTCCCTGGACTGCTGGTCCCTGTCTCCCATCTTGAGCTCCTGTAATGTTGTGGTTCGAAAAAAATTAGTCATAAAGACTAAGCCCTATCATCCCCTAACCCTCCCCCCACGGCTCCTAAGCACCGAGCGGAGAGGAGGAAAGGGAAGCTACAAAAGTGGAGAGTAATCAAGCAGATGACAATGGAGCTAATCTAACAACTATGATGGTGTATAAACATCTATTTAGGACAAAGTACATCTAGCAAATCTACGGTAGTAAGTAATAAAGTAGACATGTAGTAAGTAGCAAATATATAAGAAGGCATATAGAGAACAAATAAGTAAATAAGTAAGTAACCTTAACTTATATGAATGCCCATACAAACTTATAAGTTATGGTGTCTTCTGCAAGGCTCCTATCGTATAAAAAGTCCCATACCGATTTATACGTTGGGGTGTCGGTTGTATGCAAATATGAGTGTAATGATATGCTATGCAAGGATTCATGCAAGTGCAACTCACGAACACGACTCTATGCGCACAGACCTTTAGTTTCCCCTACTCGGGCAGCTAGTTTCACACCCAGGAACCTCCGTAGTGGCAAACGGAGACAGTGGGTCGGGCCCCCCACTCCTAGGAGGGTATCCACACTACCGGGCCTAGCCCTTCTGTACGCCCCTAGAAGAACACAACCTAGAGTATCCGCGTACTAGTGCTGGCTATATCCACCAGACTTTCTTTGGCTAAGTGACCCGCCACCTTTATTCTTTACTAAAACCCTCGAGCACTCGACTTTCCGGACTGTCCCATCCGTGCATCTACCTTCAGAGCTACCGCCTGAATGGCAACCAAACCAACTTATTCTACCTTCCTAGCTATCGGGGTGTGTGTATGTGCAACCTGAATTATACTAGTTGCTCTTTTAGCTTATTATTCCTACGGTTTACGTTAGCCCAGGACTGCCCCCGGTATTCCCCGTGAAGGGGTCTCAAAGGGCACTAGGAACTATGATTGTAGCTGAAGCCCACCGTTCCCTTTCACAAGGCACTTATTGTTATTGGTTGATACCCATTACCCTCTCTTTTTTTAAGTTACTTTAGATCTAGCCATAGAGTATTAAGACTCTTCCTCTATTACCCGGGGTGGACGATCTTTCGTCGTTCCCGAACGCCACTTGACACTAGCTAATCTCACAGTCTACTTATCATGACTTCCAACAATGAACTTAAACTTAGCTTGCCCTATTCATACTAGCAACTACCAAAATTCCATCTCTCCAAGTTCATTACCCACTCTAGTTCAGTTTCCGTGATTTTACTATATGCAGACCATGCTAAGATACATGAGGTATATAAGGGGAGGTACTCCAAATTGTCTTCTGAATCTCCTATAATATTTACTAGAGGTCTATCATGACGCAATATAACTAAGTCCAAGATTTCCAAATTTTCCTTTTTATCGGGCATTTAATTTATTTATTCTAAGCCTCCTAATGCCCTTGTATGAACATGAAGTTCACTAATGAGCCAACAATAGATCATCACAAAATCAGTAAAAATCCTATGAGACATTTAAGCAATAATTACAAGTTTTGAGAAATTTCAGAGGTGTTTAGGCCTATATTTCCAAATTTACTATTTTAGGCCACTTCTACCATATTATGTAGCAAGTACTGTAAATATGTACCCAAAAATCACAAAAAATTACAAGAGTTTTATGGTGACCTAAAACTATCAGAAACTATGTCCCATGAATGTTCCTCTAATATTTTGGGCTCTGAATTTATTTTAATGTAAAATACTAATTTTTCTAGCTTAGTGAAGGATGTACTATTTTTAATCATCTAAAAATCTAGAGAACATTACAGGGTGACTATCATGGTTTGAAACACCCACTGACCAAATTTCATAATTTTCCAAACAATAATTGGGCATTATTTGTATTTTTGACTACATATCCCAAATGCTAAGTTAAAGAAGCAAGTACCCAAAATAATCAGATAAAACTCCCAATAAAAGTACAGAAGGTATAACATACTATATGTTGCCCTAATCCATGATTTCATTACTTTTCTGTGAATAGAAATTCCAAAACCATAAAAATAAATATCTAGGGCACAACTAGAGTTGTAAATGAAGTACTGTATAAATTAACCCAAAAATCTCAACAAAATTACATTATGTCCATTTAGACCAGAAAATCACCCTGCCAAAATTTTATTTAATTTTGAGTTCATTTGTTAGCCTAATAGTTCAAATTAAGATTGGTGCCCTAAACTAGGGTTAGGATTTGAGGTGGCCTAACTGTCTCCAAATCCCCTAAGATTTTGTCAAGAGAATTATAATGGCCCTATGGTCCTCTCCACCAAATTTCAAGTCAGTTCAAGGTAATTTGACCCCATGACCTTCACTACCCTACAAATCCCCATTAAGGGACCTACCCTAGGGTTCTAGGGCTACCCAACACCAAACCACCCTAAACTCCCTTGGAGGGTGTGTCATGCCCTAAAAAGTAAGTGGACAAAAGATCAGCCTCTGTTGAGGTTGTTTGACCACTCAATCCCAAAGGAATGAATTGACCAAATTAACCCTATAAGGGCCAAACTAGGGTCGAGTTAAAACTTAATCAAAACACTTCCAAATGAGGTGGAATTTTTTTACCAGAGTTCTAACATTCCCCCTAAGACCTCCCACCAAGATTTGGGGGATTTCGAGGTGTTAAGACACCTAATTAATTTATACATGGTTTATTAAATTTTCCCAAAAACTATAGAAAAATATTCTCCAAAAATTCTCATTTTTGGATAGGCCCTAGGTATAGTTATGATAGACTCCCTGCCCAAATTTCAGAACATTTG
This sequence comes from Platanthera zijinensis, assembly GCA_039513925.1. Classification (NCBI taxonomy): domain Eukaryota; kingdom Viridiplantae; phylum Streptophyta; class Magnoliopsida; order Asparagales; family Orchidaceae; genus Platanthera; species Platanthera zijinensis. Next base: position 147,032,040 of record CM077079.1, read on the forward strand.
GGAAAAGGATGAAAGGTGGGCACACCTTTTTGTCTCTGCCTAGCTAAAGGTCTAGATCCCACCAAAAAAGGTGCCCTGGTCAAACCAGTTGACCAAATTGACCCAAATAAATTTTGAAATATAGTAGACCCATAGGGCTACAGATTTAATATTGGTCACTTCTACATAAAAGCCTCTAAGTACCTCATTAAATAGCATAAAAGAGAGCTTGATAAATCACTATATTTTATATATAAATATAATAATTTAGTATTATATGTTACTGTTAATCTTCTCAAAAAGCTCAAACTAGCAACCTAAAAATTCTTAAAACCTGTAGCTTTTCTAAAGCTACTTCCCGGCCACCCTGCCATCTCCTTGGCCTGCCGGCCACCACCACCACCTCTGTTGAGGTGAGGGCTACTGTCGGGCGGCGGCACGGCCGCCGGAGAGGCATTTTTCGGCGAACCCGCCACCATGAAATTTCAGAAAGACCATGGAAACGCCCACCGATCCAGCTCTTTTGAGCCTGATATCTCTCCTAATGATTTTTAAGATCTATCCATAGAAGAAGAGGTAGAGGCGGACCTTGTTCGTTGTTTGGAGTCGAGCTGATCGTCGTGATGCCATTTGCGCGATTGTGGCATCGCCGGAATTCTTCAATAGCAAGGGGAGGCTCGAAAACTTCAGGTAAAGGCTGGTAAAACATTCTCTTGGGCCTCTGAGGGTGTTAAAAGGCTTGACCAGGGAGGGGGAATGCCCAAAAGCTGGTGGCCATTAATGGCCCATTATAGCTTGGCTCGGCCATGGTGTTAGGGGGCATAAACGGCTCTGTGACAGCTGGAGGAGGGGTAGAAACTCCTCCTCTCCCTGAGAGGAGTTGAATCCAACTATTTCAAGGGGAAGAGGGAAGGCCATGGCATTAAATGCCATTGACGGCCATGAATACTGGGGCTCGGCCATGGCCGTAACTGCTCCTTTTGCAAAACCGACGGTCCACGTGGCACAGCTTCACTTGACCGGTAAACCTTCTTTAAAATAAGACTTAATTGGGTCTTATTAAAAGAAAACGGCTCACTCCTAGACTGGCCCGGTTCAGCAAAACCAGCACACAGCCAGAAATACAATGCCAGAAAATTCTAAGTATAATGGCATTGAGTGAGCTCAGCTCACTCAATGCCATCAAGCTACGGTGTTGAGTGAGCTCTGTTCACTCAACGCCATCCCAGACTATGGAGTTGAGTGAGCTCAGCTCACTCAACGCCATCCGGATTATGGCGTTGAGTGAGCTCAGCTCACTCAATGTAATTCGGATTATGGCGTTGATTGAGCTCTACTCACTCAACGCCACCCAAAATATGTTCTTTTTAAACGATGGCGTTGAGTGAGCTGAGCTCACTCAATGCCGTCCAGGTTATGGCATTGAGTGAGCTCTGCTCTCTCAATGCCATCAAGATAACACCAAATGGCGTTGAGTGCAGTCAGTGCACTTAACGCCGTTCAACTTATGGCGTTGAGTGCACTCAACGCACTCAACGCACTCAACGCCATCCCGCCTGACATTTTACGGCGTTGAGTGAGCTGAGCTCACTCAACGCCATCCAGTCTACGGCGTTGAGTGAGCTCAGCTCACTCAACGCCACCCAGATGACACCAGATGGCATTGAGTGCAGTCTGTGCACTCAACGCCGTCTAGTTTATGGCTTTGAGTGAGCTAAGCTCACTCAACGCCATCCAGACCACGGCGTTGAGTGAGCTTAGCTCACTCTACGCCATTTCAAGGTCACGGGCGTGACGGATTTGTCACGGGCATGTCAGGCCCATGTTGAAATTTTTGAGCTCGACGATCGTCTTCCTGAGGTCGACGATCGTCGAAGGGGTAACGCCCTAGGTCACGGGCGTGACGGGTCGGTCACGGGCGTGACGGGTCGGTCACGGGCGTGACTACCTCTTGACTCGAAATCTTTGTCGATCAACTTCAATTCCTTGGCTTCCTAGGGTTCTGTTAAGACAAAACCATTCCCAGGGGTCTAGTCGGAAATGGGATGTTACAAATGGTTTCTTAGGTAAGAGGCAGAATATCATCTTGGAATTAATTGTTGTATATATCATAAGCCACCTGTGGAAGGACAATCAAAAATTTAGATTATGCGATCTCAAAAGCCTTGTCGTGAAGGACAATGTTGATGCACGAAATGCGCCCTCTAATTCCCACAAAGGGAAAAGCAAGGAGGGGAAACTTCATGTAACCTTTTACTAGCGGATGAGAAAAGAGAAATAGTCAGGACCGCTGATCGCGATGACACCAGACTTCGCCCGTCGCGGCCTGAATGCCTTTCTTGCAACGATCTTTCCTTGATTGCAAAATGCTGGTTACAAGGCAAGGAAGAAAAGGGAAGTGAGCAAGCTAGAGTACGCAGAGTCTGAGATTCGAGTCTACAGCCTTTAATAAGTACGCTCCTGGATACGAGTCAGCATGCTTTGGGTGCACCACTTCCCCCTATTCATAGGCTCGGGAGCTTGCCCAAACGACTAGGGCTAAAATAACTGGCTGCCCAGCGTATAGGAGAACCGGGCAGCGGTGATGGGAAACAAAAAAGAAAAGACACGCCAGTCCGTGCTAGAGGGGAAGACTGGGCACCCGGTCTGGAGCTTGCGTCTGTTGTAGCAAGGCACAATCCTTGATGGAGAGCTGCGGCCTGTACGGGCTGATGTATGAGTCCGCCTGAAGAGGAAGCTGGCGGACGGGGCTGCTCCAGAGAATTGGCGACCTGGGAAGACTGGATAATTGAGTCCGCCGCTGAAGGATGCTGGTCGTGCTGGAAAACATCCCGTCTAGATGACCTAGGCAGACTAGAAACTTAGTCTGCCATTGAAGTTGGATAACCTGGGTACCTTAAACATGTTGCGAATTTTGGGGTTAACTTAATCCCCGTACATTTTTAAGTTTCAGAAAACTTCGAAAATATTTTCTTAACCGTCGAGTCCGCAACTATCATTAATATTGTCTGCACTGTAAATACCGCAGGAGATTTATCATTTACCAAAAGCTATGACCGCTAGCGGTCGTGTCTCACCACTTACAGTCTATGCTTTATAGTACGCCATGTCCGGGCTAGGGGCATTCTTCGACAACATTTCTTCAAGGTGAGAGAAGCCCAGACTGCCGATGAAAACCAAGAAAGTTATCAAAAGTGGTGGAGCGACTGTCCACCTTGTAGGAGAAACTTCCCAATGGGATAAGCCTGTTGCTGAGCTATTCCGCAATATTGATGAACCCGATCACGACAAGTTCATGGATGCCTCCACTTTGCATAATGAGATTCCACAAAAATGTGAGGACGAAGCATTGAATCAGCCTACGATCACTAATTAGAACCCCGCGGACTCAGCAGACATGGGCGTGTACCCGTCGTCTTTGGGAACGCTCATGTTCCGCATAACTGGACATGAAGGTTTCGTCACTTGATACCTAGTATCCTGTCATCGATCTTGAACAAGGGAAGCGATCTGCTGAAGATCAAGTTTAGAAAGAAACGCCTTCTTAGGCCATGGTCGTCATCAACCCAGAAGCAATCCGTGAGAATCTGCGAAGCTTGGAGTAGGTCGCCACTAACTCATCTGATAAAGAGGGCCCTTCTGAGAAGAAAAAAAGGAAGAGGGATAAATCTTTCGTGGCTAAGCGGGTAGAGAAGAGGCTACGAGTGAGAAAGGAAAATAACGTCTCTGTGCAGTCTTGGGCTGCGAGTTGCAGTACAGACCGTGAGAAAAGGATGTTCCAAAGACCGGCTTCGTTATTCCAGATGCTCCAATACAGGGAAGTGATTACCTTTCCACGGTGAGTTTATTTACTGTTGAGATACTCAACTCTATATATAATGACCAACTTGATGCCATTAATCAATCGTTTTTGGAGGCATTGCATCCAGAGGTACAGATATTGGGGGTGAAGATTGACAATCACGCTTCAACACCTGTGGCTGAGGGAGATGAAAAGAAGAAGCTGAGGGAGAAGATTGTTTCTCAGGCTAAGGTGGACATGGTTTCATAGAAGATCGATCCGGACAAGCGAGCTGAGGATCTGCGGGCTGCTTCTGAGCTGATGTGGTCAGGTAAACTCCAACCGGCGCCTAAGCACTTTAAGCATCAGTGGCTTTATAAATCTCCTCTGCGGAACACAAGCCCAATAAAGATCATCTCCAAGACTGATGACATAGTTGTTTCAAGAATAAAGGCAGCCGTGATGAGAACAAGAGTCCATCGAGAATGGACAAAGTGTCTAAGAGCTTTTGACCCAGATAACATAAGGCGGACTGTATTTGATAGTCGCCATCTCACTGCGATGATTGCCAAATGTTTGATTTTGATCTTTGCATTTTGAGTCCACTGCGACCTGGATTTAAATTTGAACTTTTCTTCCTTTGTTTCAGGACAGAAGTCGCCACCTAGCTCTGCTGAACCTGGCAAGATCGTGCCATCTGTAGAAGCAAACATTTCATAGCGACCTGGCGCGATCTCTCTTGGTGAGCTCGCACAAGGCGAGCAATCCAAACTGGATAATTTTGTAATGTTAGAAAGGAAAAGTTTGAAGACAAAATTAAAGATATTCAAGGTGAGTTGAAAAATTGGATAGAGCGAGAAAAGGCTTTGGAGGACTAGATAACCAGCATTTCAATGGCGCTTGAGAAGACAAACTGATAGTTTTACTTTCAAGACTACCTAAACACCTAGAGGGGGGGGGTGAATAGGTTCTAATTCTTGTTTTAACTTAAGGCAGAATATATCTATAGTTCTTTGAGTAAATCAGATATTTCTACAGCTAACACAGAACAAAAATCACAATCATAAACACATCATAGATTGCACCCAGATTTATAGTAGTTCCCCAAGGTCTGGGTACATCTACTTTCCCCCTTCACCTATCTAGCAGTATGCTAGATTCGGCCTAACTTCTTCCTTTATCTCAGATCCTCAGATCCTACAGCTCAGAATCCGGAAGGATTCCTACACCTGAGAATGTCTCCACATTCCTACAACTCAGGCTAACAAGCCCTACCTCAGCCTTGCCACAAGGCCTATAACTCAGAGAATACCTTCTCCTATAACTCAGGCACAAACAGCCCTACCACTCAGAGAATAAATCTCCTACACTCAGCCTTTATAAAACAGGCTTACAACTCAGATCTATGAATAGATCCTACAGAAATTGATAAGGAATTTTATAATCTCTTACCCCTGTTGAGAGAGAAGGGATAAGAACTTTCTTTATCAGCTTCTTGAAGAGTCTGATGGCTGAAATCAACTTGATCTTAGCTTTCTTCAAAGCTTCTTGAATCTGAACTTAGTTGGGTTGATTTCCTTTGAATATAACTGACTGACACCTTCCTCCTTAGATTCCAGAAATAGATCTGAATCTTTTTGACAGATTAGTTCAGTATCTGCTTCTTGAGAGACCAGTGATTGTCTCCTTCTTGACATCAAATAGCTGGAACTCTCTGTTTCCAAACCTCTTGAAGATACTTCTGAATTCTTGATTGAATTCAACTTAGACTGAATCTGAGTGGACGATCACTTCAGAATGTCTTCTTAGATCTTCTCACGAAGATCTTCTCCTATGCCTTGCACTTTCTTGATCAGAGATCTATCTCACAATATTTGTGTTTCCGTGTGTAAATAATAATGAATAATGAATCCTGAATACTTTACTCTTCTTCTGAATCCATCTATATATAGACTTCATCCATGGTAACCGGCTGATCCGGTTTCTAACAAACCTCTGACAAGTCTGACAGCTTCAGTAAACATGTTGTAACTCACAGCTGTCAAGTTATCAAACAGATCTTGGGCCTTTTCCTTTGTCAGCAAAGCATCGTGTTTGACTTTCATAAAGTGTCGAGACCATCTGTCAATATGTGTCGACACAAATGACTTAAGTGTCGACACAGACTTTGGTGGTGTCAACATAATTGCCTTGATGTCGACACAGCTTCTTGGCACTGCAACTTGAGAATGTGTCGACACTGATTATTTGTGTCGACACAAACATTTAACCATTCATCGGCAATCAACTTGGTCTACACTCAGCTGTGTGTCGACATAAGTCCATTGTGTCGACACAGTTGATGTAGACTCAGAACAGAGGATGTGTCGACACTGCCTCCAGGTGTCGACATAGTTGTTGTCGACTCTGCCTCTGTGAGTTGACACAGTCATTTCCAAGTGTCCACACAATCTTACTGAAGTGTCGACACAGCTTCCTCAGGTGTCGACATATGGACTTAGAATCTTTTTCCTGCATTCTAGCACATTCTTAACCTGCACATATAAACTCAAAATAACATCAAATACACCTTGATGTATATCATTGAGCAAAGTGAGGCTTCTCCAAATCAGGTACATATTTTCCAATTTACCCAACAATCTCTCCCTATTTGGAGAAGTCATAACCCTTTAGCCAATGAAATACACCACTTAGAAAATAAACATGATGATGTACATAAGCATTATATTACAGAGTACTTTATAAACAAAACACATATCATTGTTACATTACAGAATAAAGATGTAAAATTAAATGATCACAGAACAATGTTTTGTATATTAACTCAAAAATATTTATTACAAGTTGTTTACATTGATTTCATTAACAAACGAACAATTACATAGTTCTTGGACAAAAACTAGTAAAACTTAAACTAAGGCTGGACTGGCTCCTTGATGACAATCCCTTTACCAGATTTATTCTGAGCCTGCACAATAGGATCTGTATCTTCAATAGGCTTCTTGCCTTTCAACTCAGCTTTCTTTAGTTCTTCAGCCTTGATCTTTTGCCTTTCAAAATAATGATAGGGCTTGGGGAAATACAGGCTAGGTTCCTGAGCATCAGGAGGTAGCTTCCCCATCTTAGCCTTTCTCCTGTATTGAACTATGGAATCCTGCCTGGCTTCATACTTTTTCCATTCTTGCTCATTGTACCATTTACCCCTTTCATATACTTGATCTTTTACAGCTTTTCAGGCAGTTAATATGATATTCCTTGAAGTGGGGATCCACTGCTCAAAGTCTGGCTTTAGGTCTGCTTGCTCTCTGAATCTTTTCTTTGATAATAGAGCATCTTGCTAAGCTTTCAGACCAGCTTCTGGCATATCTACCTTTTTAATTATAACATTAGTAACTGGTAGAGGAGGGATGTATATAGACTCAACTTGTTGATGTACCATTTCAATATCTGCAGGTAGGTAAATGACTTGGGCAACCTCAGGTAGATCACCTTCAAGTAGAGCTGTTTGCACACCTGACTCAGCCACATTATCATCATCACAAAAGGGTGGATATCCCAAAGTAGCTCTTATGCTGTTGGTTACCCATTTGGCATGATCAGAGCCAGCATAGACTAACACCCTCTCCCCCTTTATGACTTTTCTGGTCATATGATCTCTTAAGTCCTCTTTTTGAAATCTTATTTGCCCATCAATGTAATTGATACCATCTTTAAAGAATGGCTTTAACTTTTGAAACTTGTCACTAATTAACTTCTCAGATGAAGTGATGGCAGTTTTAACTAAATCTAGGGCAGCCTGTAGCTTCTTATCATATTCTTCCATTTCTATTGTCCTTGCAGTAGTCATTCAAGTAATAGCATTTTTTAACTCAGTGACAATCATATTGTGAGATTCTGTCAGATTGTCATTCATTCTTATTTGATTTTCAAGTACATAGCCTTATTTAACAGCAATCTCATCCACTTGCTTCTTTATTTCTGCTTGTTGTTTTGCAAGAAAAACCACAACATTTCCCCCCTTGTGGAAGCAATCTGTCATCTCTTTGATATTCTGGTTTACCTCAAATCTAATGGACTTAATGTCTTGGGCTAGATCAAATTGAAGAGCCTTATGGCTTTCATCCACATACTTTTCAAGAGCAAATCTTTGCTCATCCATTTTGACTTGTAAATCCACCAAAAATTTATTGTAATCAATCTCAGGAGCTGTTTTGGAAGTAGTAGCTTGCAAAGCCTGCTTATAGGTCTGGCTTCTTCTATTAAAGACCATTAATTTTCTTTTCTTGGCCTCGCTGACTTCTTCATGCTAAGACTCTGAAGAACTGTCAATATTAACCCTCTCTTGAGGAGTGGAAGAAATTTCTTTTTCTGCTCTATGTTGCTCTTCCTCAATATCAACCTGCTCCCCCTCAATCCTGACTTGCTCCCCCTCAAATCTTAGGGTCTCCACTTTATCTGCTGCTCCTTCCAGATCAGGAAACAACTCTTTAAGAGTGAATTCTTGTTGAGTGAGAGCATGAGATAGTACTTTGTCAGCAGCAGTAGCAACTTCAGAATTATCAAGACCAGTTTGAGAAATAATGTCCTATAATAAATTAAATCTTTCTTCCCCTTGCACCTGTTCAGAATGTGCCTCCCCCTGCAATTGTGCAGTATTTTACTCCCCCTACACCTTTGCAGATATAGTCTCTTCCTGGACTTGTGCATCTTCATGACCATGCTCAGAAAGGTCATGTTCTGGTGATTTTTCTGTTAGCTCTTTCCTATCCACATCAGGCATCTCCTTTGAAAGAACTTTATCCCATCTTTAGAATAACCTTATGTCCATTCTCCTAATGTGATTTATCTTTGATCCAGAAATCTATTGCATCACCTCTGGAATTATTCTAGCCAGGTACAGACTCATGATCCAAGCCAAGTTTGGCTTCTTGATTCCTTCTATTATCTTATCAAACAGTACTGCAGACCAATTGGTTTGAATCTTAAAGATTACCCTTGTCATCAGGCTGAACATATAGGATGATATCCTATCATGGCCACCTGGTTTACATAGGATCACTTTTCCTACTATTTCAGATAGGAATTTCCCTTTATGATTCATGCCTTTTTTGTTGATGGCTGAGCCTATCTTTAAGGTTGGATCCAATCCACACCGTTGAAGTGCCTCCCTGGTCCTTGAGGCTGGGACCTCTTCCTCATCATGTATTCTAGGAAGATGGAGAATCTTGCTCAACGTTTTTTAAGACAGCTTGACTTTTTCACCATGTACAGTGGATTTGATGTTCAATCCAGTTGAGTCCATTGATGCTGCAGTGTAGAACTCGAATACTTCTTTCTTCCATATCTTTGTAGGTTAAGACACAAGATATTCTAATCCGTTTTCTGCAAGAAGTGAAATGACCTGTTTGATCTCCGATTCGGCATCGTCGAATGCATGCCTAACTAACTCATACCCTTCATTGATGTTGTCTTCAACCTTGGGCGTCATTGGAATGAAGAGAAAGCTTGGTTGGAGAGAAGAGAGTTTGTCGACACAAGGTTTTTGTCTCGAAACCCTGGTGAGCGTGTCGACAGAATATTTTCTTGACCTATTTATACCCTTCTAATCAAAATAAGGTAAAAAAGGCAGGCAAAAACTGTCTAAAAGTGTCGATATAGTTGAAAAGTGTGGACACAAACTTCTATTGTCTCGACCACGGCGCTGACTACTATGTGTCGGCACCAAATGATGATATGTCGTCACAGGAGATACTTAGTAGTTCATCAGAAATTCTGTGTCGACTCTTATTACATGATGTAGGCGAGGGGTTCCGAAGAAATAAGTCTAGATTAGATAATTATTTCCCGCAAGAACAGGAGTTCGCGTGCACACGATTACGACGCTCACTCGGTTTGGACAATAACACAAACACGTGGCATGCACTTTTAGGGGTTTCAATACGAATGATTTTTATGCCACCCAACGCAAACAAATGTGATCCTAGCCTCTCCAACTTGCGTCGATCACTATGCAACGTTCACAACCACAAAGGAGATAATCCGGACTAAAATAACGATTCAAACGAAGTCCGGAATCAGCCCAAAATCAAATCAACATAAAGTTATACCAAATCCGTTTGAGCCACTTGAAATCCAAGGCTTAATCAACCCAGATTTGCAAGTGTCCAAAAGAACCTACCCCTTCCAAGATCTATCAGAAAGTTCGGAAAAGAATAGATTTAAATCAGATTTTTCTATGCAAATAAACTTCAATATTTAGGATAGAAAATCAACAACATTTCCACCATTAATCTCACAAAACATAAGGAAGAATCACACAAGATGTAAGAGGAGAAATTACCCACAACCAAAGAGATGAGCACACAAAGATAACTAGTGGAAGAGTCGCACTTCCACCGAATCCATCGGAGTCGCACCGGACGGAGGACGCTAGCCACCTTCTTCAGAGTCACACCGGAGGAGGGAGGAGGTCGGCGGACAGTGGGGCAGCACCAAGAGGGGCGGCGGCTTGGGCGATTCATCAAGGGGCGTCGGGTAGGGGAAGGCTTTACGTCAAACTCAAGGGGGCAGCCATCGGCTCTATTTTTCTTCTTAATTTCAGCATGATCTAATCTGAACCCTAACCCCTCTATTTATAATATGCACCACTCAATCTCTAACCTTCATCAAACAAATAAAACCAACCATCCAAATGCTAAACGCAGTCCAAAATCTAAAATTAAACAGCACTTAAAAAGATTTATAAATTTATAAATTTTATTCTATGATTGGAATAAAATTTATAAACATATATAATCTATAAATGAGAACTAAAATATTATAAAGACATGCATCAACTATGGCGAAGATATGACGCGGCGATGCCGGCGAAGATATGATGCAGCGATGGCGGCGAAGATATGACGTTGCGATGGCGGCGAAGATATGACACGTTGATGGCGGCGAAGATATGACACGGCGATGGAGGCGAAGATATGACGCAGTGATGGCGGCGAAGATATGGCGCGGTGATGGCGGCGAAGATACGACGCGGCGATGGCAGTTTAATTTCGCGGCAACGTCCGTCATAGTCTTGAAATTTAATATTGTGGCAGCGGTCAGAATAATGCGACGAGGCTACGTCGTCCACGAACATGTCACGAATATAATGCGGGGCATCATCGCCATCAATCATCTCCCACTCAAAATCACTCATCACCGATGAGTGGGTCGGGAGAGGAACACGGTCGAAGGCAACATCAACATGTAGCAAATCTGGCTCGTGAATCCATATCGTAGTAGAGCAGTCATCACTCATCAAAGAGAACCTGTCAGACATAACAACAACAACAACAAAACTTTCGAGGAACCTCGAAAGGGTGTCAATCCAAAGAAAAATGACTAGAATCTTACCATCCGACGCAAAACCAAGGAACCCCAGTGGAAGATATACACGGAAGAACTCTCACTCCCCAATCCAAGAGAAGTTGTAGTGGAAGAAGGAAACGTCATAGAAGGCCACTCAGGTGGAAAAGAGACATGCAATTTTAAATTTGAAATACTGAAAAGAGGTGAAACACCCCATGCATCGCAAAAATTCGATAAAAACGCATCAAGTCCGTTGTTTTTGACAATCATGGATGGGTCGGCATTTCGAAATGTTAATTCTATGACGGAGCCAGTAGGCCTCCGCTCGGGGACTAACCAAACTAAATTCAAATCATCAACTCTAGAGTAGGACGCTCTCCGAAGTGAATGGAAATGCATGCAACACAACTCCAAGAAGCTAGCTAATGTCACCGACATGTGCAAGCGATGATCAGAGAGGGATAGAGGAAAGATATGTACCACCTGATATGATGGGTAAAAATATCGTGATGACACCAAGTCAAAAGGTAAAATCGTCATAGAATCTTAAACGGCAGACAATGAAGACATATCCATAATCATACACTTAGCGAAATTGTCAATCACAAGTAATGCGTAGTCAAATCTACGAAGGGTGGTGGAAAGACAGAACACGAGAGTGATCAACTCATCAACACATATACGCCGAGACATGTCCATGGTAGGGACTAATAAAGTGGGTGTCTCGCAATAACTCGAACTTGGCCTAACTAATCCGCATCCTAAAAAGTTCGCTAGTCGAGTCAAATTAGCGGAAGGGATGACCGGTAAAATTGTTCCTGGGATAAAATCTAGATTAGATTAAGAGATTTCACGTGATGGTGACAATACCAAAGAAAGCTCATCCGGAAATACACTATTAGAGTCGTCCAAACCTACCCTTCCCTCGCTAAGTAGTTCTTCCACGACACTATGTATATCACCACCTTCAGGCTCATCAGACACATCGTCAACTATCGCAGAAGGCTCAGAAGTAGGCTCAAAAAAGGTTAAGGCTGTAGTCAGGATGGGACACTCAATTGTATGGTGATCAGACACCACACTAGCATAGCACGTAGGAATCATCTTATTACTCCCGCTGACAAGAATACTCTCACCCTGTGGGCTCATGGCATCCCTATCAATAATATTCGTCGAATCCGAAATATAGGACCTAAACTGTTTATTTTCCCTAAAGGTGGAAGTAGGCACACTGTGGACAGGCCGACCTTTGTGGGGATAAGATCTAGTCAGAGGCCTACCGTCATTCCTATAAGAAGGTATGGACCTAGAGCAATAACGACACTCACTCACAGGCTTGGAGCAATCAGTGCGGAGGTAATCAGGGTCAAATTGATAAGTGAGTATGCTACGCATGTGAGGCCACGCATAAGCAATACCACCTACGCGACGCTCTTCATTTAGCCAAAACACTTGGGCTTGTCTTAACAACTTCTCTCGAGCGACAACAACCTTTTGGAGGTCGTCCAAGGCATGCAAATCGAAATAGCATTCCATCTCCCTAAGCCAATCCCTAAAAAGTTGTGGATTCCCGTAGCCATCATAAGTGGGTGCATCTTTTCTAGTGCGCGGAAGAGTGTAGAGATGGTTGGGTTTCCTATGACTTGTAGGCAAAGTGGGGTGCGGTTAGCCATAACTTTAGCAAACAGTTCCCGAAGGTCCGACATGGAAACATTAACGTCATGGGACATACTCAGTGGGGACGGGATAACACGATCAACACGTTCTAAGGTGCGTGCAAGAGGAAATAGTTTTTTTTTGAGATAAAATCACCCTGTAGGTAGAATTTTTTTTGGGAAAATGATTTTTCCTAAGGCTGACCCTATATTGAAAACAAAAGATTTTTATAATTTCTCGACGTGATAAAAATGTAGAGCGTTAAATTTTTTTTTTCTGGAAGTTTACTGAAAAATAAAAATTTCAGCCCGCTATTTGCAGACCAACTATATAGAATTACGATTTTCCAATTTTCAGGCTGACCTAACGAGGACGAATCGAAAAATTTTCTGTTTTAATGTTGCTGGAAATAAGTGCAGGAAGCTACAAAAAAATTTTCAGATTTTTTTGACAAGTTTAAAAGTTTCGAGGGTTTTACTAAACGTAGTCCAATCCGAAAATTTAAGATCCTTGAAAGATGAGATCGACCAACAAGGAACGCAGAAAGTATGTTTGCAACGTGGAAGTTGAAACAACCTCCCTCTGATACCAAATTGATGTAGGCGAGGGGTTCTGAAGAAATAAGTCTAGATTAGATAATTATTTCCCGCAAGAACAGGAGTTCGCGTGCATACGATTACGACGCTAACTCGGTTTGGACAATAACACAAACACGTGGCGTGCACTTTTAGGGGTTTCAATACGAATGATTTTTATGTCACCCAACGTAAACAAATGTGATCCTAGCCTCTCCAACTTGCGTCAATCACTATGCAACGTTCACAACCACAAAGGAGATAATCCGGACTAAAATAACGATTCAAACGAAGTCCGGAATCAGCCCCAAATCAAATCAACATAAAGTTATACCAAATCCGTTTGAGCCACTTGAAATCCAAGGCTTAATCAACCCAGATTTGCAAGTGTCCAAAAGAACCTACCCCTTCCAAGATCTATCAGAAAGTTCGGAAAAGAATAGATTTAAATCAGATTTTTCTATGCAAATAAACTTCAATATTTAGGATAGAAAATCAGCCACAATTCCACCATTAATCTAACAAAACATAAGGAAGAATCACCCAAGATGTAAGGGGAGAGATTACCCACAACCAAAGAGACGAGCACACAAAGATAACTAGTGGAAGAGTCGCACTTCCACCGGATCCGTCAGAGTCGCACCGGACGGAGGACGCTAGCCACCTTCTTTGGAGTCACACCGGAGGAGGGAGGAGGTCGCCGGACAGCGGGGCAGCACCAAGAGAGGCGGCGGCTTGGGCAATTCTTCAAGGGGCGTCGGGTAGGAGAAGGCTTCACACCAAACTCAAGGGGGCAGCCATCGGCTCTCTTTTTCTTCTTAATTTCAGCATGCTCTAATCAGAACCCTAACCCCTCTATTTATAATATACACCACTCAATCTCCACCCTTCATCAAACAAATAAAACCAACCATCCAAATGCTAAACGCAGTCCAAAATCTAAAATTAAACAACACTTCAAAAGATTTATAAATTTATAAATTTTATTCTATGATTGGAATAAAATTTATAAACATATATAATCTATACATGAGAACTAAAATATAGTAAAGACATGCATCAACTATGGCGAAGATATGACGCGGCGATGACGGCAAAGATATGACGCAGCGATGGCGGCGAAGATATGATGCTGCGATGGCGGCGAAGATTTGACACGGTGATGGCGGTGAAGATATGATGCGGCGATGGCGGCGAAGATATGACGCAGTGATGGTGGCGAAGATATGATGCTGTGATGGCAGCGAAGATATGACGCGGCGATGGCGGTTTAATTTCGCGGCAACGTCCGTCATAGTCTTGAAATTTAATATTGCGGTAGTGGTCAGAATAATGCGACGAGGCTACGTCGTCCACGAACATGTCACGAATATATGGCGGGGCATCATCGCCATCATTACAAGTGTCGACACAAAATCTGTAAGTGTCGACACCATTACTCTGGTTGTGTCGACACTACATTTCTGAATGTGTCGACTCTTTGATCCTTAGGTGTCGACACTTTTACTCTGTGTCGACACAATTTCCCTGAATTGTCGACACAAATTCTCTGTGTCGACACAATTTCCCTGAATGTGTCGACACAATTGTACTTAGCCAATTCTGGTAATATAACATATGTTCAACATACCAAATTCAATTTTAAATCTATTGAATTTAGTTTCATCCAGAGGTTCAGTAAATACATCTGCAATCTGATAATCTGTCTTAACAAATTCTAGTGAGATATCCTCTTTCTCTACATATTCTCTAAGAAAATGGTACCTTATTTCTATATGCTTAGTTCTACTATGTGAAACAGGATTGTTTGCAATAGAAATAACACTTGTAGAATCACAAAACAAAGGTGTTCTACTTACTTGAATACCATAGTCTTCTAACTGGTGTTGAATCCACAACAGTTGTGCACTACAACTTCCTGCTTCCATATATTAAGACTCAGCTTTTGATATTGCCACACTAGTCTGCTTCTTACTACTCTGGTATATCAACCTTCCTCCCAAAAATTGGCATGTACCTGTAGTACTCTTTCTATCTTCTCTACAGCCTGGAAAATCTGCATCTGAATAACCTGTTAGTAGAAAATCTCGTTTCCTAGGGTACCAAAGGCCTAGATTAGGTGTGGCCTTTAGATATCTCAAAATCCTCTTGACTGCAGTATAATGTGATTCTTTAGGGCATGCTTGGTACCTACCACAGATACATGTTGCATACATAATGTCTAGTCTACTAGTAGTGAGATATAATAGAGAGCCAATTATTCCTCTATACAAAGACTCATCTACAGGATTACCTGCATCATCTTTGCATATAGGCATACTTTTTCCCATAGGAGTTCTCATGGTGGAGGATGATTCCATACCATACTTCTTAATTAACTCCTTGGTGAACTTAGACTAGGATATGGACAAGCCATCATCAGTCTGTCTTACTTGGAGTCCCAAGAAGAACTTAAGTTCCCCCATACTGCTCATTTCAAACTTCCCTTGCATAAGTTTGGCAAACTTCTTGCAAAGGTTGTTCTCTGTAGACCCAAAAATTATGTCATCTACATAGATCTAAACTAAGATTATCTTACCTTTAGATTCCCTTAGGAATAGAGTTTTGTCTATTTTAACTCTTGAGAATTTTTTCTCAATAAGGAAAGTAGATAGGGTTTCATACCAAGCCCTTGGGGCTTGCTTTAACCCATACAATGCTTTCCTAAGTCTATAGACATCACCAGGTTTAAGAGAATCTACAAAACCTGATGGCTGCTCTACATAGACTTCTTCTTTTAGATCACCATTCAGGAATGTTGATTTCACATCCATTTGGTATACTTTGAAGCCTTGATATACTGCATAGGTAAGGAATATCCTGATTGCTTCCAGTCTTGCTACTGGGGCAAATGTTTAATCAAAGTCTATTCCCTCTTCCTGCCTGTATATTTTTGCAACCAATCTTGCTTTATTTTTCACAATAACTCCATTCTCATCCAACTTGTTCCTAAAAATCCACTTTGTACCAATTATGTTGTGGTCTTTTGGTTTAGGAACTAACTCCCAGACCTTGCATCTTCTAAACTGATTAAGCTCCTCTTGCATAGCATTAATCTAGTGTTGGTCTTGGATAGCTTCTTCAAATTTCTTTGGCTCCAGTTGAAATAGAAAACTTGAGTGCAGGACTGTATTCAGATTTCTACTTCTAGTTTGCACTCCATGTCTTTGATCACCAATTATCTGATTTGTTGGATGATATTTTAGATGTCTTACAGCTGGAGGTAGACTTCCTTCTGGCTGAACACCTCCAGTTTCTTCATTATGCTGCACCTCATGGTTGTCATCAGCTTCTAGAGAGTCTTGTACTCCCCCTGGACAGTTGCCATCATTTTCCAATTCTTCATCTGCAGTTGAGCCTTCTGCAATGGAAAACTTGTCCATTCTATTGCTTATACCTGTTGGACTGCATAAACTACAAGGCAACTCACTGTTGATTAATCTAGTTTCATCAAATACAACATGTACAGATTCTTCTACAACCTGTGTAACTATGTTGTAGACCCTATAAGCCTTACTATTGTTGTTATACCCAACAAATATCCCATCTTGGGATTTGGCAGCAAACTTAATTAGATAAGACTTGCCATTTTTAAGGATATAACACTTGCAACCAAAGATTCTAAAATAGGATAAATTTGGTTTTCTACCTTTCATGATCTCATAGGGAGTCTTTTTGTGCTACTTGGTGATAGAAGCCCTGTTGAGCACATGACATGCAATGTTTACTGCCTCAGCCCAGAAATATTCTGGGAGGGAAGTGTCAATCAATAGAGTTCTACCAGCCTCAATCAATGTTCTATTCTTTCTTTCAGCAATACAATTTTGCTGTGGTGTTCTAGGTGAGGAGAATTTTGAAAAATCCCAAATTCTTCACATAATCTTGTCATACTTTCAGATTGAAATTTAGTGGCATGGTCACTTCTGATTTTGACCACTGTACTGTTAAGTTCATTCTGAATTTGTTTGACAAAACTATGTAAAACACTTGGGGTTTTAGATTTCTATCTTACAAAGAACACTTAGGAATATCTAGAATATTCATCTACAACCACAAAAGTGTAGACCTTCCTACCTAGACTATGAACTGGCATAGGACCAAATAAATCCATATACAGTAGGTATAGACACCTGACTGAATCCTTGTTTTCAAGGCTATGAAAGGAAGATTTTGTCTGCTTACCCTTTTGACAAGCTGAACATATCCCATCCTTTATACACTTAACCTGAGGATCATTCCTCACTAACTCTTTGCTAAAGAGTTGGCCAATTGTTTTGTAGTTAAGATGAGCTAGCCTTTTATGCCATTTGACACAATGAGATGCTTTCTCATCAGCTACAAGACAAATAGGAGAACCTTTGTTCTCACATTCAAAACTAAGACAATAAACATTTCTCTTTCTATATCCTTTCAAAATGATCTTTTGATCACTTGACCTTTTGATATGACATCCATTCTTAACAAATGAAATGTCATATCCTAGAACACTCAACTGACTTATGCTTATCAGGTTGTGTTTCAAACCTTTTACATAAGCCACTTGATTGATGGTAATTTGGTTTGAAGAAATATTACCAAATCCTTTGATGATTCCTCTTTCAGATCCACCAAAGATTACTTTAGGCCCATCCTTGATAGGTGTGTACTCCTTCAGCAGCCCCTTTGTTCCAGTCATGTGCCTGGAACATCCACTGTCCAAGTACCATATAGGGGCATGGAAACTTGGACTTTCCTACAATACAGAATTACTTTCCCTTAGAACCCAAGTAAGTCTTGGGTCCTTGGTTCAAGTTAGCACTATTCATATCAAATCTATCAGCAGCTATTCTAACTGGTAGACTGTTGTTCTTCCTGACACTTATGTTATGCCAGCAGTCTAAGGCAAAATGACATTTCTTGCCATAGCACCAACATTCATACGTGTTGTATCTATGTCTAGATACATTTTTGACAGAAGAATTTCTATTCTGTACTGGTGCTGCTGCAGCTACACCCACTATTTTCCTTGGAACATGGGGTTTATTGACATGGGCTGACTTATTGGCATTAACACCCTTGTTATTCAGAACATCAATCTTATTATGAGCATGAATGTTTTCAAGATCATATTTGTTAGAAGGCACTTGTACCTTTCTAAACATTACAGGACCTTTAAAATTTATTGGCAGGACTGGTGCTTTGCCCTTTCTCTTGAAATGGGCAGCCCTGGTGTTACCTTTAAAGCCTATTCCAGCCTTACGCTTTTGAGACACAAACTCATCTATTAAGGGTAAAATTGATTTTGGCTTGGAGTAACTAGCCACCAAAATTTTCTCCTTTTGAAGTATGACTTGCAGACTTTTGATTAGATAATTTTTATATGTGATTGTACCCATCTGAATAACAGTAATAGTTTTCAGCTTGGCAACCTCATTCATTTGTTGATCCAATTCTTTCTCTAAACCAAATGTAGTCATCTTAAGATATGCAATTTCCTTAGCCTAAGTTTTGGACAGGTTTTTGCTTTTCTTAAGTGCCTGCAATAAGTCCCCATATTCATCTATCAACTGATGAATATCTCATCAGATTCAGATCCATCCTCATCACTTGATGAAGATGAATCTGACTCTGAACCAGTACTGTAATCAGAAATTCTTGAATTACTTTGTACCTTACTGGGACCAGGCTGATCCTGGCACTTGTTGTCTTCTGATTTAGCCATCAGTCCCATGCACTGATGGTCTTCTTGTTCATAGATGGAGTTCAGCATTTGCATAAACTCATCTTCTTCACTAGCTGCATACAGTCCAATGTATGGTTCAGCTTTAGATTCTGACTCTGAGGAGGATTGATCTGTAAGACTCTTCTCCTTCTTAGAAACAAAGGATTTCTCCTTCTTGCCCTTTTGTTGAGTCTTCTTTCTGTCTGCTGACTCCTTCCTCTTTTCTGGACACTCAATACCACATGTCTAGGCCTATTACAACAATATCAAATAATTTTTTATGTTGTACCTTTGCTGGGCTTGGACCTTCTCCTTTCCTTTCTTGATTATTTTCTCTTTTGATAGTAGTCATCAACTGGCTGTTATATGGAGGGCCTTGACTTCCACTGCTTCTTCTTCAAGAACCTCTGAAACTGCCTTGTAAAGGCAGCAAAATCTGCATCTGAATCACTGCTATCTGAATTCTGATTGTCTGAATTCTCTGAGATAACTTCAGCAACTTCCTTAGGAGGTGATGGAGATATCCTTCTATTCTTTTTAGTGGCTTCAACCTTGAAGGCCACAGACCTTTCTCTATGCTCTCCTTTTGTATTCCTTTCTTCCTCCTTCCTAGCCATTAGTTGCATTTCATATGATAAAAACTTTCCATATAAGGTTGGAGGAGAAATGACTGCTAGTTTGGCCACTTCTCTAATGGCACAAATCTTGGTATCCCAATCCTTTGTCAAGGATCTTAGGAATTTGTCATTCAGCTCATATGTACTAAAGACCCTTCCATAGGACATTAGTTCATTCACTATCCTGTAGAATTTCTTGTAGCATTCAGATATGCTATCAGACTTCCCTTATCTGAAACTCTCATATTCTTGATTAAGCATAGACTTTCTGTCTTGTCTAACTTCTTCAGAACCCTCCATGTAGACAATCAAAGTGTCCCACATTTCCTTGGAGGTTTTGCAGTGAATCAAATTTTGGAAAGTAGAATCATCTATGACACTCACTATGATATTTTGAGCTCTTTTATCCATAGTTGCTAGTATAATCTCATCCTTAGTCATTTCAGAAAAATCCTTAGGAGTTCATTGATTTGCATCTAGAACAGACACATTCATTTGGATATATGGACCATCTTTTACTGTGATATATATCCTTGGGTCAGAGGCCTCCATAAACAACCTATCCCTTTCTTTCCAGATTCCAAAAATCTCTTTCCAGCAGATGGGTAATTTCATTGACCCTAGTTCCTTGTGATTCTCTCCAGAACCCATTTTCTTGATTCTTGATTCTGCCTTAGGGATCTAAATCAGATTGTTAAGTCCTTATTTGAACAACCTCCCTCTGATACCACTTGATAGTTTTACTTTCAAGACTACCTAAACACCTAGAGGGGGGTGAATATGTTCTAATTCTTGTTTTAACTTAAGGCAGAATATATCTACAATTCTTTGAGTAAATCAGATATTTCTACAGCTAACACAGCACAACAATCACAATCATACACACATCACAGATTGCACACAGATTTATAGTAGTTCCAAAAGGTCTGGGTATATCCACTTTCCCCTTTCACCTATCTAGCAGTATGCTAGATTCGACCTAACTTCTGCCTTTATCTCAGATCCTCAGATCCTACAGCTCAGAATCCAGAAGGATTCCTACACCTCAGAATGTCTCAAAATTCCTACAACTCAGGCTAACAAGCCCTACCTCAGCCTTGCCACAAGGCCTACAACTCAGAGAATACCTTCTCCTACAACTCAGGCACAAACAGCCCTACCACTCAGAGAACAAATCTCCTACACTCAGCCTTTATAAAACAGGCTTATAACTCAAATCTATGAATAGATCCTACAGAAATTGATAAGGAATTGTATAATCTCTTACCCCTATTGAGAGAGAAGGGATAAGAACTTTCTTGATCAGCTTCTTGAAGAGGCTTATGGCTGAAATCAACTTGATCTTAGCTTTCTTCAAAACTTCTTGAATCTGAACTTAGTTGGGTTGATTTCCTTTGAATATAAATGACTGGCAGCTTCCTCCTTAGATTCTAGAAATAAATCTAAATCTTCTTAATAGATTAGTACAGTATCTGCTTCTTGAGAGACCAGTGATTGTCTCTTTCTTGACTTCAAATAGCTGGAACACTCTCTTTCAAAATATCTTGAAGATACTTCTAAATTCTTGATTGAATTCAACTTAGACTTAATCTGAGTGGACGATCACTTCAGAATGTTTTCTTAGATCTTCTTACGAAGATCTTCTCCTGTGCCTTGCACTTTCTTGATCAGAGATCTATCTCCCAATAGTTGTGTTTCCGTGTGTCAATAATAATGAATAATGAATCCTGAATCATTTACTCTTATTATGAATCCATCTATATATAGACTTCATCTATGCTAACTGTCTGATCCGATTTCTAACTAACCTCTGACAAGTCTGATAGCTTCAGTAAACCTGTTGTAACTCACAGCTGTAAAGTCATCAAACAGATCTTCAGCCTTTGTCTTTGTCAACAAAGCGTCGAGTCTGACTATCATAAAGTGTCGAGACCATCTATCAATATGTGTCGACACAAGTGAATTAAGTGTCGATACAGACTTTGGTGGTATCGACATAGCTGCCTTGATGTCGACATAGCTTCTTGGCACTACAACTTGAGAATGTGTCGACACTGATTATTTGTGTCGACACAAACACTTCACCATTCATCAGAAATAAACATGGTATAGACTCAGCTGTGTATCGACATAAGTCCTGTGTGTCGACATAGTTGATGTAGACTCAGAACATAACATGTGTCGACATTGCCTCCAGGTGTCAACACAGTTGTTGTCGACTCTGCCTCTGTGTGTTGACACAGCCATTTCCAAGTGTCGACACAATCTTACTGAAGTGTCGACACAGCTTCCTCAGGTGTCGACATATGGACTTAGAATCTTTTTCCTGCATTCTAGCACATTCTTAACCTGCACATATAGACTCAAAATAACATCAAATACACCTTGATGTATATCATTGAGCTAAGTGAGGCTTCTCACAATCAGGTACACATTTTCCAATGTACCCAACAGAAACAAAGAAAAGCGGCGGCTTAGTGAGGATGTCCGCCACTATAAGGAGAAGTATCTGAATCTGGTGCGAGAAGGAAAAACCAATGAGGTGTCGAAGTCCCTATTGAGAGGCCGCGATTGCCAGATCGCACTGCTTGAGCAGAGGCTCTAGCTTGAGCAGAAGGTGGGCACCCCGCGATGGACGAGGTGCCGAGGTCGGTAATCGATCCCATGGTTCCTCTGAGTCAGATAGATCGGGACGCTGCGCATATGCACCACACCTTAAACTCCATTCATCATCTTATCTATTAACTATATGTTGATGTTCTGTAAGGTAGTGACCAGGCATCATATCTTGGTATGGATAGATAGGAGCGACACGCGCGACCTAACCGTAGAGGCCGCTGAGTCCGCATTTACAGTGAACATTTGATATTTGTTGTATATTATCTAGGTTTGAACACTTATTGAACTATTATGCGATCTGTTTGATCTGTATATTATTGCAATCTGTGCGATTTGAACAATATTGCAGTCTTCGTGATGCAAAAATCTTTCTATAGGATGTTGTTGAATGTGAACTGTGCGAACTGCTTATGTGTCCGCATCTTTTGATTTTAAATATTGCTTTTAGGATCAGCGGATGGATATGCGTTGAGCTTGACGGACATAAATAATAAGCTGCGCGGTCTGGCTGAGAGCTGTCAGACCCAAAATTCTAAAAATAGAGCTTCATTGTTTCTTTAATGCAGGAAATAAGATCAAAGCAGAAATCCCAGCGGTCTCAGAAGATGGTGTCCGCGCCTACTGATGTCGCAGTCGCCTTTCATGCTGCCGGCCACAAAAAATGCAAACTGACAGAGGCCGACTTAGAGGCTTTTGTTGAGAAATACATGACAAACTCGACTGTTCATGTCCGCCTTCCAGAAGACCAGGAAAGAATAAACTTTTCCACCGCAACCCAGATCGCGGTGCTGATTGATCATTTTGACTGCGGGTTCAAATTTCCTCTGTTGTATGAGATTGTAGAGATTTTTGAACACTATGGCATGGTGCCTTGGTAGCTTGCGTCGAATACGCTGGCTACTATTTATAGTTATATTTCTTATTTACGGTCTGAGAAGATCCCGTTTACTTTAAATATTTTCTGGAAGATTTTTTCTGTCCGCTCGATAACACCGATTGGAGGACGCCCATACAAAGGCGTTATTTACTTCTACTGCAGAGGCATGAAGGTTATGGTATTGCCGAATAAGATCCACAACAGGACCTCCTTGTATCTCATTTTTGAAAGTGACATTGGCTTCGTGCACACTTATCTGCAGGGGCATTGATAAGTCGATTATTATAGTTATTTATATATAGATTTTATTTAATAAATAATAATATTCTATTTAGTTTATTTTAATATTGCTATTAAAATGCTTTATTTTCTTATTTCAGGTTAATTTTGGCTCCAAATATCAATTTCAAGACCATGGCCATGATGGGAAAATATTTTTGAGGAAATGAACATCTTTGGTCACAGATAGCTGAACTTCAAATGGACATAACTTTCAAACCAGAAAGAGTTACGGGATGTGCAACAAGTCAACGAAAAGAGGACGACGTCCTCTATAAATCTAGAGAGTTTCACAAGTACACGCCCCCAAGACACGAGCGTGTCTAGGGTGTGAACACGGGCGTGTCTAGTTCAAAAAAATAATTTTCTCCAGAAAGCTAACCGGGACAATTCTGCAGCATTTCTTAAGTACATGCCCCCTGTCACGGGTGTGACCTAGGGCGTGACCTAACCAAAACTGCCGAATTAATCCCAAATTGTACCGTTTCCAGCCATTTGCTGACCCGATCAGTACACGCCCTTGGTCACAGGCGTGACTAAGGGCGTGACCTATTCAATAAGGCCAGAATTACTTCCCTCCATTTTCCCATTCCCACCGTTTCAAGTAACAGACTAGACATGCCCTAGGTCACGCCCGTGACCCGCAAAACGACGACTTTTAGTGGTTTTTCTCCAACGTTCCCGGGTTTCAAGATTGCAGTTTCCGAGCCTAACACGCCCTATATCACGTGCGTGACCTAGGGCGTGACTCCAAAGCATAAAAATCTATAAATTACAGATGAGTTCAGAAGCAAAAGAAGAAGATTAGGAGCCAGTTTTAGGAGTTTTTTTTGTAGCTTAGTTTACTGTTTTTCAGCATTTCCTTTTATGTAATTTCAAATTCATAGTTTAGATTTCAATTCAAGCATTTCATTTTTGAAAACATGTTCTTCTTTCCCTTCTTTTTATGTATTTTCTTTTTGTCAAACACTTTATTTATTGCTTTGATCTAACTTTGATTTTATATGTTTAGAATTCGTAATTCATGAATGCGTTTTCTACCCTAGATCCGTATCTTAAATGACCGAGAGGTTGCGGATACGAGTAGATCACTCAAAGATAGAAGGAGCCACATGCACTTCTCGAGAGAGGATGATATGGATCTTCCGGATTGGAGTCAAATCCAATAGCGGGGTTCACCGCGTAAAGCAAACTTAGGGGTTTCGACTGGCCCAGAGGTCTTAATCGATCAACCTAAGTTTAGTCAAAAGCATGAGCTCAGGAGAGACACTTTTATACCTTGGGAACCTCCACAGTTGAAGTAGGTAATTAAAAGTTTGCATTTTATAAGTTTATTTGATTTCAAAGGGTGTCTTGATCAAGTGCTTGTTTATTTTCATTTTCTTTATTTATTTTTAATTAATCTTCAATTTATATTTCGATAAAAAAATATTAATTTGCGTGAGTAGAAGTACTCAACATACCCCGAGTCTAATACAACATTTCTATACTATATTTCGATAGGTACACTTGGCTATTTGGGATATTAGTTTGAAATATATATTTAAAACTATAGAAAATCATCATCAAGTTTTTGGCGCGGTTGACGGGGATCTATTTTGTTGATATTTTGAAAATGCAAATTTTATTACTTTTATCATTCCCTTTCTCCACCTCTCTTTCACTTTTTCAATTTTTTTTAAATTCATTTTTATTTTGTAACGGTTGTTTTTATTTTTGTTCTTAAAAACAATGTATTCTCAATTGGCCGCTAAGATTGCCGAGCTTACACTTCAAGTTAATATTTTGCAAGCCGTAAAAAGAGCCAAAATCTTTGTTCTTATTGTGGTGCTTCCCATCAAGGAGAAGAATGTTATTATTATTATTATTAAAACTTTTATTATGAAAATAACTTTCCAATTTATAATTATTCTCTCATTGATGCTAATTCCCTTTCTTAATTTTCATGAACATAATTTTTCCAATTTAACCAATATTCATGAAAATACTTTTTCAAATCTTAACGAGAACACTTATTCTGATTTGAATAACTATTCTTTACACTCTGAGGCTACTTCTTCTTGTTGGCAAGATCAACCGAGAAAAATCCCCGAGTAATGAGAATAATTAATTAGATTTGAATTCTTATTCTTCCTTTTCCGCACCATAAGTTTTTTCTCAAAAATTTGGGGATTCTTCTCAATTTCCATGTGATTCTTCTCCCCAAAATTTGGATGAGAATTTTCTTTCTATTAGTAATTTTTCTACTTCTTCGGATAATATCGCTAATGAGGAACATGACTCATCATATACCCAAGTAGTTATTTATACCGGAGAAGAAGAAAAACTTTTATTTCAAGAGTTTGTTAGGTGTAGGATGCGTTGGGAGGAGTAAAAGAAGAACATATTTCTCCTCCTGCTAATCTCAATTTTTCTCCTATTAATAAATTTTCATGCACAATTTATGACTTTTTAGGAGCAAAAATTTATGAACATGATACGTCCGATGATTTTATTTTAAATAAAATTTTGGATGAAAAATTATTTTTAGAAAATAAACAACCGGAGCCTAAT
Organism: Platanthera zijinensis; assembly: GCA_039513925.1. Lineage (NCBI taxonomy): Eukaryota > Viridiplantae > Streptophyta > Magnoliopsida > Asparagales > Orchidaceae > Platanthera > Platanthera zijinensis. The sequence continues at coordinate 147,058,063 of CM077079.1, forward strand.
CTTATACCTTCGCAAGAGCCTCCTCCTTGCAAAATTTTTTCTGAAAAGCTTACTTTTGACTTTCCTTATATTAATGATTTTCATGTAAAAGAGGAGCCGTTGCAATTCAACGTCATCCACGATCCATTTGTCGCTCTGCTACAAAGATTCCAATCACCTCAGGTATGGATCGGTGATTTGAATCTAAAATTTCAAGTCAACTGCGAGAAGGAACATCAAGAACAAAGCGGAGGAGATATTGGAAGAGCAACTTTTGCATCTTCGCCAAAGCGAGAATTACGGGAGTTGCCCCTTCATATAAATTTTTATTTTCCATTCTCCTAACCCAAACCGTCTAGCTTAAAGAAGGGAAAAAGAAAAGTGCTCTTGAGAGACACCCCATGCTTATCTTTTAATTTTTATAATTTATATATATTTTTCCTTATCTTTCAAAAATTATTTATTTTCCCCCCTCCTACTTGGCCTGTAAACATTAGGGACAATGTTTATTTTTAAATATGGAGGTGGATTCTTATTTATTGTTTTTCCTTACAAATCTTAAAAAATGAAAAAATCTTTAAAAAATATAAAACTCTTTAAAAAAATTTTAAAAGAAATTATTTGGTTTTTATTATCAAAAATAAAAAAAATAAGAAAATCGAAAATTAATTTCTTAGAAAGGGTCGTGTTGGGTTTTCATCCCACAAAACCGCCTAGTACCTTGCGAACCCGTCACTGGGTAGCCCTTGGGTAGTCCAAGAATAACAAAAAATTAGGATTTGTTTTTAATAATAAATAAATAATATATATAAGAAACCCCTACTCAATATTTGTTGATTTTCAGAAAATAATTTTGAGTTTATTTATAAGAATTTTTATAATTTTTGATTTTCTAATCTTTTATTTCATCATAGTTAGTTAAATTTAATTTTTAGGTCATTTGATTTTAAGAAATAAACATATGAATTAAATTTGTTTAGAGTGTCTTATTTACTTCATTTTCTCGTAATTGTAATTAGTTTCAATTTTATAGTACTTAGTTAAACAATCTTTAGATTTTAATTATAATCACTTGTGCTTTAAATACTCTTATGAAATTTTAATTTACTGTAGGTTCTCTCTAATTATTCTAATTTAATCTAAATATTGTTTAGCCTTTCTTTGTTTTTCTTATTTTATTTGTTAGAACATATATCACGGGGATAAGAGGATAAAATTCATTATCCCTTGGCACATATGTGCATTTTTCTTTTTATTATTGGATCATATGTCATGGGAATCAAGCATTCCTTGGTACACATATGCAACCCCAAAAAAAATTTAAAGTAGGAGTAAGAGGATAAAATTCATTACTCCTTATTATTTTGTTTTTATTTGAAGACAGAAAAATATATTTGTTCATATGTCATGAAAAATGAGAAAATAATATTCATCATTTTCTTGGTAAACATATGCAAATATCAAAAAAATGAAATGTAAAAAGAATTTGGGTGAGAGGATAAAATTCATCACCCCCAATCTCAAACCTCTTCAATTTTTTTTTTCAAGCCCAATAGCCAATATAATTGTTTTAGAATTAAATTAAAATTTTAAGAGAGCATAAGTAGTAGTTTAAATTTTCTTTAAGTTTCTTTTTAGTTAAACAAGTGTTAATAATTCTAAATCTAAATTTGTTTGCTAATTACATAATTTTTAAGTCTAATTAATTTATTTGTGAAATTTTGCTAAATATATTTGGCTCTTCGAAATTTAATTTCATATTTTAGGACTTAATTTTAAATCCCTAAATCTTACTTTTAACTTTCTTTTGATTTAATAAATATTTAGTTTAATTAAAAAATTATATTAATTTCATATAAGTAATTCTCATAATTTTCTCTGGAATAGCAAAAGATTACGTATGGGGGTATTTGATAAATCGATTATTATAGTTATTTATATATAGATTTTATTTAATAAATAATAATATATTTAGTTTTTTGTAATATTGCTATTAAAATGCTTAATTTTCTTATTTCAGGTTAATTTGGGCTCCAAATATCAATTTCAAGACCATGGCCATAATGTGAAAATATTTTCGAGAAAATGAACATCTTTGGTCACAGATAGCTGAACTTCAAATGGTCATAACTTTCAAAACAGAAAGAGTTACGGGACATGCAACCAGTCAACGGAAAGAGGACGACGTTCCTTACAAATCTGGAGAGTTTCACAAGTACACGCCCCCAAAACACGGGCGTGTCTAGGGCGTGTCTAGTTCAGAAAAATAATTTTCTCCAGAAAGCTTCTTGGGACAATTCTACAGCATTTCTCATGTTCACGCCCCCTGTCACGGGCGTGACCTAACCGAAACTGCAGAATTGATCCCAAATTATACCGTTTCCATCCGTTTGCTGACCCGGTCAGTACACGCCCTAGGTCACGGGCATGACTAAGGGCGCGACCTCTTCAATAATGCCAGAATTACTTCCCGCCGTTTTCCCATTCCCGCCGTTTCCAGTAACAGACTAGACATGCCCTAGGTCACGCCCGTGACCCAGGGGCGTGACCCGCAAAATGGCGACTTTTGGCAGTTTTTCTCCAATGTTCCCGGGCTTCCAAGACAGCAGTTTCCAAGCCTGACACGCCTTATGTCACATCCGTGACCTAGGGCATGACTCCAAAGCATAAAAATCTATAAATTCCAAATGAGTTTAGAAGCTAAAGAAGAAGATTAGGAGCAAGTTTTAGGAGTTTTTTGTAGCTTAGTTTACTATTTTTCAGCATTTCTTTTTATGCAATTTCAAATTCATAGTTTAGATTTCTATTCAAGCATTTCCTTTTTGCAAACATGTTCTTCTTTCCCTTTTTAATGTATTTCCTTGATCATGCCAAGTAGCTAATTTATATTAGTACTTGATTATGATGAACTTTGAAATTAAATAAACTATTTTGTCAAACACTTTATTTATTGCTTTGATCTAACTTTGATTTTATATGTTTAGAATTCATAATTCATGAATGCATTTTATACCCTAGATCTGTATCTTAAATGACCGAGAGGTTGCGGATACGAGAAGATCACTCAAAGATAGAAGGAGCCGCATGCAATTCTCGAGAGAGGATGACATGGATCTTCTGTATTGGACTCAAATCCAATAGCGGGGTTCACCGCGTAAAGCAAACTTAGGGGTTTCGATTGGCCGAGAGGTCTTAATCGATCAACCTAAGTTTAGTCAAAAGCATGAGCTCGAGAGAGACACTTTTGTACCTTGGGAACCTCCACGGTCGAAGTAGGTAATTAAAAGCTTGCATTTTATAAGTTTATTTGATTTCAAAGGGAGTCTTTATGATGTGCTTGTTTATTTTCATTTTCTTCATTTATTTTTTATTAACCTTCAATTTATATTTCCATAAAATAATATTAATTTGCGTGAGTAGAAGTAGTCAACAGGCCCCGAGTCTAATTTGACATTTCTATACTATATATCGATAGGTACACTTGCCTTTTGGGATATTAGTTTGAAATATATATTTAAAACTATAGAAAATCATCATCAAGTTTTTTGCGCCGTTGTCGGGGATCGATTTTGTTGATATTTTGAAAATGCAAATTTTATTACTTTTATCATTCCCTTTCTCCACCTCTCTTTCTATTTTTCAATTTTTTTTAAATTCATTTTTATTATGTAACGTTTGTTTTTATTTTCGTTCTTAAAAACAATGTATTCTCAATTGGCCGCTAAGATTGCCGAGCTTACACTTCAAGTTAATATTTTGCAAGCCGTAAAAAAGAGCCAAAATCATTATTCTTATTATGGTGCTTCCCATCAAGGAGAAGAATGTTATTATTATTATTATCAAAAATTTTGTTATGAAAATAACTTTCTAATTAATAATTATTCACTCATTTATGCTAATTCTTTTTCTAATTTTCATGAACATAAATTTTCCAATTTAACCAATATTCATGAAAATACTTTTTCAAATCTTAACGAGAACACTTATTCTAATTTGAATAACTATTCTTTACACTTGAAGGCTACTTCTTCTTGTTGGCAAGATCAACCGGAAAAATCCCCGAGTAATGAGAATAATTATTTAGATTTGAATTCTTGTTTTTCCTTTTCCGCACCACAAGTTTTTTCTCAAAAATTTGGGGATTCTTCTCAATTTCCATGTGATTCTTCTCCCCAAAATTTGGATGAGAATTTTCTTTCTATTAGTAATTTTTCTACTTCTTCGGATAATATCGCTAATGAGGAACATGACTCATCATGTACCCCAGTAGTTGTTTATACCGGAGAAGAAGAAAAACTTTTATTTCAAGAGTTTGTTAGGTGTATGGATGCGTTGGGAGGATTAAAAGAAGAACATGTTTCTCCTCCTACTACTCCCAATTTTCTCCTATTAATAAATCTTCATGCAAAATTTATGACTTTTTAGGAGAAAAAATTTATGAACATGATATGTCCGACGATTTTATTTTAAATAAAATTTTGGATGAAAAATAATTTTTAGAAAATAAACAACCGGAGCCTAATCTTATACCTTCGCAAGAGCCTCCTCCTTGCGAAGATTTTTCTGAAAAGCTTACTTTTGATTTTCCTTATACTAATGATTTTCATGTAAAAGAAGAGCCGTTGCAATTCAACGTCATCCACGATCCATTTGCCACTCTGCTACAAAGATTCTAATCACCTCAGGTATGGATAGGTAATTTGAATCTAAAATTTCAAGTCAACTACGAGAAGGAACATCAAGAAGAAAGCGGAGGAGATATTGGAAGAGCAACTTTGGCATCTTTGCCAATGCGAGAATTTCGGGAGTTGCCCCTTCATATACATTTTTATTTTCCATTTTACTAACCCAAACCGTCTAACTTAAAGACGGGAAAAAAGTGCTCTTCGGAGACACCCCTTGCTTATCTTTTAATTTTTATAAATTATATATATTTTTTCTTATCTTTCAAAAATTATTTATTTTCCCCCCTCCTACTTGGCCTGTAAACATTGGGGACAATGTTAATTTTTAAGTATGGAGGTGGATTCTTATTTATTGTTTTTCCTTACAAATCTTAAAAAATGAAAAAATCTTTAAAAAATCTAAAACACTTTAAAAAAAAAATTTTAAAAAAATTATTTGGTTTTTATTATCAAAAATAAAAAAAAATCAGAAAATCGAAAATTAATTTCTTGGAAAGGGCCTTGTTTGGTTTTCATCTCACAAAACAGCCTAGTACCTTGCGAACCCATCACTGGATAGCCCTTGGGAAGTCAAAGAATAACACAAAAATTAGGATTTGTTTTTAATAAAAAATAAAAAAATATAAAAGAAACCCCTCCTTAATATTTGCTGATTTTCGGAAAATAATTTTGAGTTTATTTAAAAGAATTTTTATAATTTTTGATTTTCTAATCTTTTATTTCATCATAGTTAGTTAAATTTAATTTTTAGATGATTTGATTTTAAGAAATAAACTTATGAATTAAATTTGTTTAGAGTGTCTTATTTACTTCATTTTCTCGTAATTGTAATTAGTTTCAATTTTATAGCGCATAGTTCAACAATCTTTAGATTTTAATTATAATCACTTGTGCTTTAAATACTCTTATGAAATTTTAATTTACTGTAGGTTCTCTCTAATTATTCTAATTTAATCTAAATATTGTTTAGCCTTTCTTTGTTTTTCTTATTTTATTTGTTAGAACATATATCACGGGGATAAGAGGATAAAATTCATTATCCCTTGGCACATATATGCATTTTTCTTTTTATTATTGGATCATATGTCATGGGAATCAAGCATTCCTTGGTACACATATGCAACCCCAAAAAAAATTTAAAGTAGGAGTAAGAGGATAAAATTCATTACTCCTTATTATTTTGTTTTTATTTGAAGACAGAAAAATATATTTGTTCATATGTCATGGAAAATGAGAAAATAAAATTCATCATTTTCTTGGTAAACATATGCAAATATCAAAAAAAATGAAATGTAAAAAGAATTTGGGTGAGAGGATAAAATTCATCACCCCCAATCTCAAACCTCTTCAAATTTTTTTTTCAAGCCCAATAGCCAATATAATTGTTTTAGAATTAAATTAAAATTTTAAGAGAGCATAAGTAGTAGTTTAAATTTTCTTTAAGTTTCTTTTTAGTTAAACAAGTGTTAATAATTCTAAATCTAAATTTGTTTGCTAATTACATAATTTTTAAGTCTAATTAATTTATTTGTGAAATTTTGCTAAATATATTTGGCTCTTCGAAATTTAATTTCATATTTTAGGACTTAATTTTAAATCCCTAAATCTTACTTTTAACTTTCTTTTGATTTAATAAATTTTTAGTTTAATTAAAAAATTATATTAATTTCAAATAAGTAATTCTCATAATTTTCTCTGGAATAGCAAAAGATTACGTATGGGGTATTTGCTAAATCGATTATTATAGTTATTTATATATAGATTTTATTTAATAAATAATAATATATTTAGTTTTTTGTAATATTGCTATTAAAATGCTTAATTTTCTTATTTCAGGTTAATTTGGGCTCCAAATATCAATTTCAAGACCAAGGCCATAATGTGAAAATATTTTCGAGAAAATGAACATCTTTGGTCACAGATAGCTGAACTTCAAATGGTCATAACTTTCAAAACATAAAGAGTTACGGGACGTGCAACCAGTCAACGGAAAGAGGACGACGTTCCTTACAAATCTGGAGAGTTTCACAAGTACACGCCCCCAAAACACGGGCGTGTCTAGGGCGTGTCTAGTTCAGAAAAATAATTTTCTCCAGAAAGCTTCTTGGGACAATTCTGCAGCATTTCTCATGTTCACGCCCCCTGTCACGGGCGTGACCTAACCGAAACTGCAGAATTGATCCCAAATTATACCGTTTCCATCCGTTTGCTGACCCGGTCAGTACACGCCCTAGGTCACGGGCATGACTAAGGGCGCGACCTCTTCAATAATGCCAGAATTACTTCCCGCCGTTTTCCCATTCCCTCCGTTTCCAGTAACAGACTAGACATGCCCTAGGTCACGCCCGTGACCCAGGGGCGTGACCCGCAAAATGGCGACTTTTGGCAGTTTTTCTCCAATGTTCCCGGGCTTCCAAGACAGCAGTTTCCAAGCCTGACACGCCTTATGTCACATCCGTGACCTAGGGCATGACTCCAAAGCATAAAAATCTATAAATTCCAAATGAGTTCAGAAGCTAAAGAAGAAGATTAGGAGCAAGTTTTAGGAGTTTTTTGTAGCTTAGTTTACTATTTTTCAGCATTTCTTTTTATGCAATTTCAAATTCATAGTTTAGATTTCTATTCAAGCATTTCCTTTTTGCAAACATGTTCTTCTTTCCCTTTTTTAATGTATTTCCTTGATCATGCCAAGTAGCTAATTTATATTAGTACTTGATTATGATGAACTTTGAAATTAAATAAACTATTTTGTCAAACACTTTATTTATTGCTTTGATCTAACTTTGATTTGTTTAGAATTCATAATTCATGAATGCATTTTATACCCTAGATCTGTATCTTAAATGACCGAGAGGTTGCGGATACGAGAAGATCACTCAAAGATAGAAGGAGCCGCATGCAATTCTCGAGAGAGGATGACATGGATCTTCTGTATTGGACTCAAATCCAATAGCGGGGTTCACCGCGTAAAGCAAACTTAGGGGTTTCGATTGGCCGAGAGGTCTTAATCGATCAACCTAAGTTTAGTCAAAAGCATGAGCTCGAGAGAGACACTTTTGTACCTTGGGAACCTCCACGGTCGAAGTAGGTAATTAAAAGCTTGCATTTTATAAGTTTATTTGATTTCAAAGGGAGTCTTTATGATGTGCTTGTTTATTTTCATTTTCTTCATTTATTTTTTATTAACCTTCAATTTATATTTCCATAAAATAATATTAATTTGCGTGAGTAGAAGTAGTCAACAGGCCCCGAGTCTAATTTGACATTTCTATACTATATATCGATAGGTACACTTGCCTTTTGGGATATTAGTTTGAAATATATATTTAAAACTATAGAAAATCATCATCAAGTTTTTTGCGCCGTTGTCGGGGATCGATTTTGTTGATATTTTGAAAATGCAAATTTTATTACTTTTATCATTCCCTTTCTCCACCTCTCTTTCTATTTTTCAATTTTTTTTAAATTCATTTTTATTATGTAACGTTTGTTTTTATTTTCGTTCTTAAAAACAATGTATTCTCAATTGGCCGCTAAGATTGCCGAGCTTACACTTCAAGTTAATATTTTGCAAGCCGTAAAAAAGAGCCAAAATCATTGTTCTTATTATGGTGCTTCCCATCAAGGAGATGAATGTTATTATTATTATTATCAAAAATTTTGTTATGAAAATAACTTTCTAATTAATAATTATTCACTCATTTATGCTAATTCTTTTTCTAATTTTCATGAACATAATTTTTCCAATTTAACCAATATTCATGAAAATACTTTTTCAAATCTTAACGAGAACACTTATTCTAATTTGAATAACTATTCTTTACACTTGAAGGCTACTTCTTCTTGTTGGCAAGATCAACCGGAAAAATCCCCGAGTAATGAGAATAATTATTTAGATTTGAATTCTTGTTTTTCCTTTTCCGCACCACAAGTTTTTTCTCAAAAATTTGGGGATTCTTCTCAATTTCCATGTGATTCTTCTCCCCAAAATTTGGATGAGAATTTTCTTTCTATTAGTAATTTTTCTACTTCTTCGGATAATATCGCTAATGAGGAACATGACTCATCATGTACCCCAGTAGTTGTTTATACCGGAGAAGAAGAAAAACTTTTATTTCAAGAGTTTGTTAGGTGTATGGATGCGTTGGGAGGATTAAAAGAAGAACATGTTTCTCCTCCTACTACTCCCAATTTTCTCCTATTAATAAATCTTCATGCAAAATTTATGACTTTTTAGGAGAAAAAATTTATGAACATGATATGTCCGACGATTTTATTTTAAATAAAATTTTGGATGAAAAATTATTTTTAGAAAATAAACAACCGGAGCCTAATCTTATACCTTCGCAAGAGCCTCCTCCTTGCGAAGATTTTTCTGAAAAGCTTACTTTTGATTTTCCTTATACTAATGATTTTCATGTAAAAGAAGAGCCGTTGCAATTCAACGTCATCCACGATCCATTTGCCACTCTGCTACAAAGATTCTAATCACCTCAGGTATGGATAGGTAATTTGAATCTAAAATTTCAAGTCAACTACGAGAAGGAACATCAAGAAGAAAGCGGAGGAGATATTGGAAGAGCAACTTTGACATCTTTGCCAATGCGAGAATTACGGGAGTTGCCCCTTCATATACATTTTTATTTTCCATTTTACTAACCCAAACCGTCTAACTTAAAGACGGGGAAAAAGTGCTCTTCGGAGACACCCCTTGCTTATCTTTTAATTTTTATAAATTATATATATTTTTTCTTATCTTTCAAAAATTATTTATTTTCCCCCCTCCTACTTGGCCTGTAAACATTGGGGACAATGTTTATTTTTAAATATGGAGGTGGATTCTTATTTATTGTTTTTCCTTACAAATCTAAAAAAATGAAAAAATCTTTAAAAAATCTAAAACACTTTAAAAAAAAAATTTTAAAAAAATTATTTGGTTTTTATTATCAAAAATAAAAAAAAATCAGAAAATCGAAAATTAATTTCTTGGAAAGGGCCTTGTTTGGTTTTCATCTCACAAAACAACCTAGTACCTTGCGAACCCATCACTGGATAGCCCTTGGGAAGTCAAAGAATAACACAAAAATTAGGATTTGTTTTTAATAAAAAATAAAAAAATATAAAAGAAACCCCTCCTTAATATTTGCTGATTTTCGGAAAATAATTTTGAGTTTATTTAAAAGAATTTTTATAATTTTTGATTTTCTAATCTTTTATTTCATCATAGTTAGTTAAATTTAATTTTTAGATGATTTGATTTTAAGAAATAAACTTATGAATTAAATTTGTTTAGAGTGTCTTATTTACTTCATTTTCTCGTAATTGTAATTAGTTTCAATTTTATAGCGCATAGTTCAACAATCTTTAGATTTTAATTATAATCACTTGTGCTTTAAATACTCTTAGGAAATTTTATTTTACTATAGTTGCTCTCTAATTATTTTAATTTAATCTAAATATTGTTTAGCCTTCCTTTGTTTTTTTTTATTTTTCTTGTTAGAACATATGTCACGGGGATAAGAGGATAAAATTCATTATCCCTTGGTACACATATGCATTTTTCTTTTTACTGTTAGATCATATGTCATGGGAATCATGCATTCCTTGGTACACATATTCAACGCCAAAAAAAATTTCAAGTAGGAGTAAGAGGATAAAATTCATTACTCCTTATTATTTTGTTTTTATTTGAAGAGAGAAAAATATATTTGTTCATATGTCAAGGAAAATGAGAAAATAAAATTCATCATTTTCATGGTAAACATATGCAAATATAAAAAAAAAAAGAAATGTAAAAAGAATTTGGGTGAGAGGATAAAATTCATCACCCCCAATCAAAAACATCTTTAAATTTTTTTTTCAAGCCCAATAGCCAATATAATTGTTTTATAATTAAATTAAAATTTTAAGAGAGCATAAGTAGTAGTTTAAATTTTCCTTTATGCTTCTTTTTAGTTAAACAAGTGTTAATAATTCTAAATCTAAATTTGTTTGCTAATTACATAATTTTGAAATCTAATTAATTTATTTGAGAAATTTTGCTAAATATATTTGGCTCTTCGCATTTTTATTTCATATTTTAGGACTTAATTTTATATCCCTAAATTTTACTTTAAACTTTCTTTTGATTTAATAAATTTTTAGTTAAATTAAAAATTTATATTAATTTAATATAGGTAATTCTCATAGTTTTGCTCTGGAATAGTAAAGATTACGTATGGGGGTATTTGATAAGTCGATTATTATAGTTATTTATATATAGATTTTATTTAATAAATAATAATATTCTATTTAGTTTATTTTAATATTGCTATTAAAATGCTTTACTTTCTTATTTCAGGTTAATTTGGGCTCCAAATATCAATTTCAAGACCATGTCCATGATGTGAAAATGTTTTCAAGAAAATGAACATCTTTGGTCACGGATAGCTGAACTTCAAATAGTCATAACTTTCAAACCAGAAATAGTTACGGGACGTGCAACCAATCAACGAAAAGACAAATCTGGAGAGTTTCACAAGTACACGCCCCCAAGACATGGGCGTGTCTAGGGCGTGAACACGGGCGTGTCTAGTTCAAAAAAATAATTTTCTTAAGAAAGCTTCCCGGGATAATTATGTAGCATTTCTCAAGTACACGCCCCCTGTCACGGGCGTGACCTAATCGAAACTGCTGGATTGATCCCAAATTGTACCATTTCCAACTATTTGCTGACCCGGTCAGTACACGCCCTAGGTCACGGGCGTGACTAGGGGCGTGACCTCTTCAATAACGCTAGAATTACTTCCTGCTGTTTTCCCATTCCCGCCGTTTCCAGTAACAGACTAGAGACGCCCTAGGTAACACCCGTGACCTAGGGCGTGACCCGCAAAATGACGACTTTTGGCGGTTTTTCTCCAACGTTCCCGGGCTTTCAAGACAGCAATTTCCGAGCCTGACACGCCCTATGTCACGGGCGTGACCTAGGGCGTGACTCCAAAGCATAAAAATCTATAAATTCCAGATGAGTTTAGAAGCTAAAGAAGAAGATTAGGAGCCAGTTTTAGGAGTTTTTTTGTAGTATAGTTTACTATTTTTTAGCATTTCCTTTTATGTAATTTCAAATTCATTGTTTAGATTCTAATTCAAGAATTTCTTTTTCCAAAAATGTTCTTCTTTCCCTTCTTTTTATGTATTTCCTTTATCATGTCAAGTAGCTAATTTACATTCGCACTTGATCATGATGAACTTTGAAATTAAATAAAACTATTTTGTCAAACACTTTATTTATTGCTTTGATCTAACTTTGATTTTATATGTTTAGAATTTGTTATTCATGAATGCGTTTTCTACCCTAGATCCGTATCTTAAATGACCGAGAGGTTGCGGATACAAGTAGATCACTCAAATATAGAAGGAGCCGCATGCACTTCTCGAGAGAGGATGACATGGATCTTCCGGATTGGAGTCAAATCCAATAGCGGGGTTCACCGCGTAAAGCAAACTTAGGGGTTTCGACGGGCCGAGAGGTCTTAATCGATCAATCTAAGTTTAGTAAAAAGCATGAGCTCAAGAGAGACACTTTTGTACCTTGGGAACCTCCACGGTCGAAGTAGGTAATTAAAAGTTTGCATTTTATAAGTTTATTTGATTTCAAAGGGAGTCTTGATCAAGTGCTTATTTATTTTCATTTTCTTCATTCATTTAAAATTAACCTTCAATTTATATTTCGATAAAATAATATTAATTCACATGAGTAGAAGTACTCAACAGGCCCCGAGTCTAATACGACATTTCTATACTATATTTCTATAGGTACACTTGCCTATTTGGGATATTAGTTTGAAATATATATATTTAAAACTATAGAAAATCATCATCAAGTTTTTGGCGCCGTTGCCGGGGATCGATTTTGTTGATATTTTGAAAACGTAAATTTTATTACTTTTATCATTCCCTTTCTCCACCTCTCATTCTATTTTTCAATTTTTTTAAATTCATTTTTGTTAGGTAACGGTTGTTTTTATTTTCGTTCTTAAAAAAATGTATTCTCAATTGGCCGCTAAGATTGCTGAGCTTACACTTCAAGTTAATATTTTGCAAGCCGTAAAAAAGAGCCAAAATCTTTGTTATTACTGTGGTGCTTCCCATATAGGAGAAGAATGTTATTATTATTATTATCAAAAATTTTGTTATGAAAATAACTTTCCAATTAATAATTATTCTCTCATTGATGCTAATTCTTTTCTAATTTTCATGAACATAATTTTTCCAATTTAACCAATATTCATGAAAATAATTTTTCAAATCTTAACGAGAACACTTATTCTGATTTGAATAACTATTCTTTATACTCGGAGGTTACTTCTTCTTATTGGCAAGATCAACTGGAAAAATCCCCGAGTAATGAGAATAATTTTTTAGATTTGAATTCTTGTTCTTCCTTTTCCGCACCACAAGTTTTTTCTCAAAAATTTGGGGATTCTTCTCAATTTCCATGTGATTCTTCTCCCCAAAATTTGGATGAGAATTTTCTTTCTATTAGAAAATTTTCTACTTCTTCAGATAATATCGCTAATGAGGAACGTGACTCATCATATACCCCAGTAGTTATTTATACCGGTGAAGAAGAAAAACTTTTATTTCAAGAGTTTGTTAGGTGTATGGATGCGTTGGGAGGAGTAAAAGAAGATGTTTCTCCTCCTACTACTCCCAATTTTTCTCCTATTAATAAATATTCATGCACAATTTATGACTTTTTAGGAGCAAAAATTTATGAACATGATACGTCCGATGATTTTATTTTAAATAAAATTTCGGATGAAAAATTATTTTTAGAAAATAAACAATCGGAGCCTAATCTTATACCTTCGCAAGAGCCTCCTCCTTGCGAAAATTTTTCTGAAAAGCTTACTTTTGATTTTCCTTATACTAATGATTTTCATGTAAAAGAGGAGCCGTTGCAATTAAATGTCATCCACGATCCATTTTCCGCTCTACTACAAAGATTCCAATCACCTCAGGTATAGATAGGTGATTTGAATCTAAAATTTCAAGTGAACTCCGAGAAAGAACATCAAGAAGAAAGCAGAGGAGATATTAGAAGAGCAACTTTGGCATCTTCGCCAAAGCGAGAATTACAGGAGTTTCCCCTTCATATAAATTTTTATTTTCCATTCTCCTAACCCAAACCGTCTAGCTTAAAGACGGGAAAAAGAAAAGTGCTCTTGGGAGACACCCCATGCTTATCTTTTAATTTTTATAATTTATATAATTTTTCTTATCTTTCAAAAATTATTTATTTTCCCCCCTCCTACTTGGCATGTAAACATTGGGGACAATGTTTATTTTTAAGTATGGAGGTGGATTCTTATTTATTGTTTTTCCTTAAAAATCTTAAAAAATAAAAAAAATATTTAAAATATATAAAACTCTTTAAAAAAAATGTTAAAAAAATTTATTTGGTCTTTATTATCAAAAATTAAAAAAATAAGAAAATCGAAAATTAATTTCTTGGATAGGGCCAGGTTGGGTTTTCATCCCACAAAACCGCCTAGTACCTTGCGAACCCGTCACTGGGTAGCCCTTGCGAAGTCCAAGAATAACAAAATAATTAGGATTTATTTTTAATATAAAATAAAAAAAATATATAAGAAACCCCTACTTAATATTTGCTGATTTTCGGAAAATAATTTTGGGTTTATTTATAAGAATTTTTATAATTTTTGATTTTCTAATCTTTTATTTCATCATTGTTAGTTAAATTTAATTTTTAGGTGATTTGATTTTAAGAAATAAACTTATGAATTAAATTTGTTTAGAGTGTCTTATTTACTTCATTTTCTCGTAATTGTAATTAGTTTCAATTTTATAGCGCTTAGTTCAATAATCTTTAGATTTTTATTTACTGTAGTGCTTTAAATACTCTTAGGAAACTTTAATTTACTGTAGTTGCTCTCTAATTATTTTAATTTAATCTAAATATTGTTTAGCCTTCCTTTGTTTTTTTTATTTTATTTGTTAGAACATATATCATGGGGAAAAGAGGATAAAATTCATTATCCCTTGGTACATATATGCATTTTTTTTCTATTGTTAGATCATATGTCATGATAATCAAGCATTCCTTGGTACACATATGCAACCCAAAAAAAAATTTAAAGTAGGAGTAAGAGGATAAAATTCATTACACCTTATTATTTTGTTTTTATTTGAAGAGAGAAAAATATATTTGTTCATATGTCATGGAAAATGAGAAAATAAAATTCATCATTTTCTTGGTAAACATATGCAAATATCAAAAAAAAATGTAAAAAGAATTTGGGTGAGAGGATAAAATTCATCACCTTCAATCCAAAACCTCTTCAATTTTTTTTTTCAAGCCAAATAGCCAATATAATTGTTTTAGAATTAAATTAAAATTTTAAGAGAGCATAAGTAGTAGTTTAAATTTTCCTTTAAGTTTCTTTTTAGTTAAACAAGTGTTAATAATTCTAAATCTAAATTTGTTTGCTAATTACATAATTTTGAAGTCTAATTAATTTATTTGAGAAATTTTGCTAAATATATTTGGATCTTCGCATTTTAATTTCATATTTTAGGACTTAATTTTAAATCCCTAAATTTTACTTTTAACTTTCTTTTGATTTAATAAATTTTTAGTTTAATTAAAAAATTATATTAATTTCATATAAGTAATTCTCATAGTTTTGCTCTGGAATAGCAAAAGATTACGTATGGGGGTATTTGATAAGTCGATTATTATAGTTATTTATATATAGATTTTATTTAATAAATAATAATATATTAAGTTTTTTGTAATATTGCTATTAAAATGCTTTATTTTCTTATTTCAGGTTAATTTGGGCTCCAAATATCAATTTCAAGACCATGGCCATGATGTGAAAATATTTTCGAGAAAATGAACATCTTTGGTCACGGATAGCTGAACTTCAAATGGTCATAACTTTCAAACCAGAAAGAGTTACGTGACGTGCAACCAGTCAACGGAAAGAGGACGATGTCCTCTACAAATCTGGAGAGTTTCACAAGTACATGCCCCCAAGACACGGGCGTGTCTAGTTCAAAAAAATAATTTTCTCCAGAAAGCTTCCCGGGACAATTCTGCAGCATTTCTCAAGTACATGCCCCCTGTCACGGGCATGACCTAACCGAAACTATCGAATTGATCCCAAATTGTACCGTTTCCATCCGTTTGCTGACCCGGTCAGTATACGCCCTAGGTCACGGGCGTGACTAAGGGCGTGACCTCTTCAATGATGCTAGAATTACTTCCCGCCATTTTCCCATTCCCACCATTTCCAATAAAAGATTTGACATGCCTTAGGTCATGCCCGAAACCTAGGGGTGTGACCCGCAAAACTGCGACTTTTGGCGGTTTTTCTCGAATGTTCCTGGGCTTCCAAGACAGCAGTTTTTGAGCCTTACACGCCCTATGTCACGTGCGTGACCTAGGGAGTGACTCCAATGCATAAAAATCTATAAATTCCAGATGAGTTCAGAAGCTAAAGAAGAAGATTAAGAGCCAGTTTTAGGAGTTTTTTTGTAGCTTAGTTTACTGTTTCTCAGCATTTCTTTTTATGTAATTTCAAATTCTTTGTTTAGATTTCAATTCAAGCATTTCCTTTTTGCAAACTTGTTCTTCTTTCCCTTTTTTTATGTATTTCCTTTATCATGTCAAGTAGCTAATTTACATTAGCACTTGATCATGATGAACTTTGAAATTAAATAAAACTATTTTGTCAAACACTTTATTTATTGCTTTGATCTAACTTTGATTTTATATGTTTAGAATTTGTAATTCATGAATGCGTTTTCTACCCTAGATCCGTATCTTAAATGACCGAGAGGTTGCGGATACGAGTAGATCACTCAAAGATAGAAGGAGCCGCATGCACTTCTCGAGAGAGGATGACATGGATCTTCTGGATTGGAGTCAAATCTAATAGTGGGGTTCACCGCGTAAAGCAAAATTAGGGGTTTCGACTGGCCGAGAGGTCTTAATCGATCAACCTAAGTTTAGTCAAAAGCATGAGCTCGAGAGAGACACTTTTGTACCTTGGGAACCTCCACGGTCGAAGTAGGTAATTAAAAGTTTGCATTTTATAAGTTTATTTGATTTCAAAGGGAGTCTTGATCAAGTGCTTGTTTATTTTCATTTTCTTCATTTATTTTTAATTAACCTTCAATTTATATTTCGATAAAATAATATTAATTTGCGTGAGTAGAAGTACTCAACAGGCACCGAGTCTAATACGACATTTCTATACTATATTTCGATAGGTACACTTGCATATTTGGGATATTAGTTTGAAATATATATTTAAAACTATAGAAAATTATCATCAAGTTTTTGGCGCCATTTCCGGGGATCGATTTTGTTTATATTTTGAAAATGCAAATTTTATTACTTTTATCATTCCCTTTCTCCACCTCTCTTTCTATTTTTCAATTTTTTTTAAATTCATTTTTATTATGTAACGGTTGTTTTTATTTTCGTTCTTAAAAACAATGTATTCTCAATTGGCCGCTAAGATTGCCGAGCTTACACTTCAAGTTAATATTTTGCAAGCCGTAAAAAAGAGCCAAAATCTTTGTTCTTATTGTGGTGCTTCCCATCAAGGAGAAGAATGTTATTATTATTATTATCAAAAATTTTGTTATGAAAATAACTTTACAATTAATAATTATTCTCTCATTGATGCTAATTCTTTTTCTAATTTTCATGAACAATAATTTTTCCAATTTAACCAATATTCATGAAAATACTTTTTCAAATCTTAACGAGAACACTTATTCTGATTTGAATAACTATTCTTTACACTCGGAGGCTACTTCTTCTTTGTTGGCAAGATCAACCGGAAAAATCCCCGAGTAATGAGAATAATTATTTTGATTTGAATTTCCGAAGAATTCTTCTCAATTTCCATGTGATTTTGAGAATTTTCTTTCTCTACTTCTTCCACCGCACCCACCGGATAAGAAGAAAAACTTTTATTTCAAGAGTTTGTTAGGTGTATGGATGCGTTGGGAGGAGTAAAAGAAGAACATGTTTCTCCTCCTACTACTCCCAATTTTTCTCCTATTAATAAATCTTCATGCACAATTTATGACTTTTTAGGAGCAAAAATTTATGAACATGATACGTCCGATGATTTTATTTTAAATAAAATTTCGGATGAAAAATTATTTTTAGAAAATAAACAACCGGAGCCTAATCTTATACCTTCGCAAGAGCCTCCTCCTTGCGAAGATTTTTCTGAAAAGCTTACTTTTGATTTTCCTTATACTAATGATTTTCATGTAAAAGAGGAGCCGTTGCAATTAAACGTCATCCACGATCCATTTGCCGCTCTGCTATAAAGATTCCAATCACCTCAGGTATGGATAGGTGATTTGAATCTAAAATTTCAAGTCAACTGCGAGAAGGAACATCAAGAAGAAAGCGGAGGAGATATTGGAAGAGCAACTTTGGCATCTTCGCCAAAGCGAGAATTACGGGAGTTGCCCCTTCATATACATTTTTATTTTCCATTCTCCTAACCCAAACCGTCTAGCTTAAAGACGGGAAAAAGAAAAGTGCTCTTGGGAGACACCCTTGCTTATCTTTTAATTTTTATAATTATATATATATTTTTCTTATCTTTCAAAAATTATTTATTTTCCCCCCTCCTACTTGGCCTGTAAACATTGGGGACAATGTTTATTTTTAAGTATGGAGGTGGATTCTTATTTATTGTTTTTCCTTACAAATATTAAAAAATGAAAAAATCTTTAAAAAATATAAAACTCTTTAAAAAAAATTTAAAAAAAATTATTTGGTTTTTATTATAAAAAATAAAAAAAATCAGAAAATCGAAAATTAATTTCTTGGAAAGGGCCGTGTTGGGTTTTCATCCCACAAAACCGCCTAGTACCTTGTGAACCCGTCACTGGGTAGCACTTGGGAAGTCCAAGATTAACAAAAAAATTAGGATTTGTTTTTAATAGAAAATAAAAAATATATATAAGAAACCCCACCTTAATATTTGATGATTTTTGAAAAAAAAATTTGAGTTTATTTATAAGAATTTTTATAATTTTTGATTTTCTAATCTTTTATTTCATCATAGTTAGTTAAATTTAATTTTTAGGTGATTTGATTTTAAGAAATAAACTTATGAATTAAATTTGTTTAGAGTGTCTTATTTACTTCATTTTCTCGTAATTGTAATTAGTTTCAATTTTATAGTGCTTAGTTCAACAATCTTTAGATTTTAATTATAATCACTTGTGCTTTAAATACTCTTAGGAAATTTTAATTTACTATAGTTGCTCTCTAATTATTTTAATTTAATCTAAATATTGTTTAGCCTTCCTTTGTTTTTTTTATTTTTCTTGTTAGAACATATGTCACGGGGATAAGAGGATAAAATTCATTATCCCTTGGTACACATATGCATTTTTTTTTATTATTAGATCATATGTCATGGGAATCAAGCATTCCTTGGTACACATATGCAACCCCAAAAAAAATTTAAAGTAGGAGTAAGAGGATAAAATTCATTACTCCTTATTATTTTGTTTTTATTTGAAGAGAGAAAAATATATTTGTTCATATGTCATGGAAAATGAGAAAATAAAATTCATCATTTTCTTGGTAAACATATGCAAATATCAAAAAAAAATGTAAAAAGAATTTGGGTGAGAGGATAAAATTCATCACCCCCAATCCAAAACCTCTTCAAATTTTTTTTTCAAGCCCAATAGCCAATATAATTGTTTTAGAATTAAATTAAAATTTTAAGAGAGCATAAGTAGTAGTTTAAATTTTCCTTTAAGTTTCTTTTTAGTTAAACAAGTGTTAATAATTCTAAATCTAAATTTGTTTGCTAATTACATAATTTTGAAGTCTAATTAATTTATTTGAGAAATTTTGATAAATATATTTGGCTCTTCGCATTTTAATTTCATATTTTAGGACTTAATTTTAAATCCCTAAATTTTACTTTTAACTTTATTTTGATTTAATAAATTTTTGTTTAATTAAAAAATTATATTAATTTCATATAAGTAATTCTCATAGTTTTGCTCTGGAATAGCAAAAGATTACGTATGGGGGTATTTGATAAGTCGATTATTATAGTTATTTATATATAGATTTTATTTAATAAATAATAATATTCTATTTAGTTTATTTTAATATTGCTATTAAAATGCTTTATTTTCTTATTTCAGGTTAATTTGGGCTCCAAATATCAATTTCAAGACCATGGCCATGATGTGAAAATATTTTCGAGAAAATGAACATCTTTGGTCACGGATAGCTGAACTTCAAATGGTCATAACTTTCAAAC
The DNA here is from genome assembly GCA_039513925.1 of Platanthera zijinensis. NCBI lineage: Eukaryota > Viridiplantae > Streptophyta > Magnoliopsida > Asparagales > Orchidaceae > Platanthera > Platanthera zijinensis. Next base: position 147,078,062 of record CM077079.1, read on the forward strand.
CAGAAAGAGTTACGGAACGTGCAACCAGTCAACGGAAAGAGGACGACATCCTCTACAAATCTGAAGAGTTTCACAAGTACATGCCCCAAAGACACAGGCGTGTCTAGGGCGTGAACACAGGCGTGTCTAGTTAAAAAAAATAATTTTCTCCAGAAAGCTTCCCGGGACAATTCTGCAGCATTTCTCAAGTATACGCCCCCTGTCACGGGCGTGACCTAACCGAAACTGCCGAATTGATCCCAAATTGTACCATTTCCAGCCGTTTGCTGACCCGGTCAGTACACGCCCTAGGTCACGGGCGTGACTAGGGGCGTGACCTCTTCAATAATGCCAGAATTACTTCCCGCCGTTTTCCCATTCCCGTAATTTCCAGTAACAGACTAGACACGCCCTAGGTCACGCCCGTGACCTAGGGGCGTGACCCGCAAAATGGCGACTTTTGGCGTTTTTTCTCCAACGTTCCCGGGCTTTCAAGACAGCAGTTTCCGAGCCTGACACGCCCTATGTCACGGGCGTGACCTAGGGCGTGACTCCAAAGCATAAAAATCTATAAATTCAAGATGAGTTCAGAAGCTAAAGAAGAAGATTAGGAGCCAGTTTTAGGAGTTTTTTGTAGCTTAGTTTACTGTTTTTCAGCATTTCCTTTTATGTAATTTCAAATTCATAGTTTAGATTTCAATTCAAGCATTTCCTTTTTGCAAACATGTTCTTCTTTCCCTTCTTTTTATGTATTTCCTTTATCATGTCAAGTAGCTAATTTACATTAGCACTTGATCATGATGAACTTTGAAATTAAATAAAACTATTTTGTCAAACACTTTATTTATTGCTTTGATCTAACTTTGATTTTATATGTTTAAAATTCGTAATTCATGAATGCATTTTCTACCCTAGATCCGTATCTTAAATGACCGAGAGGTTGCGGATACGAGTAGATCACTCAAAGATAGAAGGAGCCGCATGCACTTCTCGAGAGAGGATGACATGGATCTTCCGGATTGGAGTCAAATCCAATAGCGGGGTTCACCGCGTAAAGCAAACTTAGGGGTTTCGACTGGCCGAGAGGTCTTAATCGATCAACCTAAGTTTAGTCAAAAGCATGAGCTCGAGAGAGACACTTTTGTACCTTGGGAACCTCCACGGTCGAAGTAGGTAATTAAAAGTTTGCATTTTATAAGTTTATTTGATTTCAAAGGGAGTCTTGATCAAGTGCTTGTTTATTTTCATTTTCTTCATTTATTTTTAATTAACCTTCAATTTATATTTCGATAAAATAATATTAATTTGCGTGAGTAGAAGTACTCAACAGGCCCCGAGTCTAATACGACATTTCTATACTATATTTCGATAGGTACACTTGCCTATTTGGGATATTAGTTTGAAATATATATTTAAAACTATAGAAAATCATCATCAAGTTTTTGGCGCCGTTGCCGGGGATCTATTTTGTTGATATTTTGAAAACACAAATTTTATTACTTTTATCATTCCCTTTCTCCACCTCTCTTTCTATTTTTCAATTTTTTTTAAATTCATTTTTATTAGGTAACGGTTGTTTTTATTTTCATTCTTAAAAACAATGTATTCTCAATTGGCCGCTAAGATTGCCGAGCTTACACTTCAAGTTAATATTTTGCAAGCCGTAAAAAAGAGCCAAAATCTTTGTTCTTATTGTGGTGCTTCCCATCAAGGAGAAGAATGTTATTATTATTATTATCAAAAATTTTGTTATGAAAATAACTTTCCAATTAATAATTATTCTCTCATTGATGCTAATTCTTTTTCTAATTTTCATGAACATAATTTTTCCAATTTAACCAATATTCATGAAAATACTTTTTCAAATCTTAACGAGAACACTTATTCTGATTTGAATAACTATTCTTTACACTCGGAGGCTACTTCTTCTTGTTGGCAAGATCAACCGGAAAAATCCCCGAGTAATGAGAATAATTATTTAGATTTGAATTCTTGTTTTTCCTTTTTCGCTCCACAAGTTTTTTCTAAAAAATTTGGGGATTCTTCTCAATTTCCATGTGATTCTTCTCCTCAAAATTTGGATGAGAATTTCTTTCTATTAGTAATTTTTCTACTTCTTCGGATAATATCGCTAATAATGAGGAACATTACTCATCATGTACCACAGTAGTTGTTTATACCGGAGAAGAAGAAAAACTTTTATTTCAAGAGTTTGTTAGGTGTATGGATGCGTTGGGAGGAGTAAAAGAAGAACATATTTCTCCTCCTACTACTCACAATTTTCTCCTATTAATAAATCTTCATGCACAATTTATGACTTTTTCGGAGCAAAAATTTATGAACATGATACGTCCGATGATTTTATTTTAAATAAAATTTTGGATGAAAAATTATTTTTAGAAAATAAACAACCGGAGCCTAATCTTATACCTTCGCAAGAGCCTCCTCCTTGCGAAGATTTTTCTGAAAAGCTTACTTTTGATTTTCCTTATACTAATGATTTTCATGTAAAAGAGGAGCCGTTGCAATTAAACGTCATCCACGATCCATTTCCGCTCTGCTACAAAGATTCCAATCACCTCAGGTATGGATAGGTGATTTGAATCTAAAATTTCAAGTCAACTGCGAGAAGGAACATCAAGAAGAAAGCGGAGGAGATATTGGAAGAGCAACTTTGGCATCTTCGCCAAAGCGAGAATTACGGGAGTTGCCCCTTCATATACATTTTTATTTTCCATTCTCCTAACCCAAACCGTCTAGCTTAAAGACGGAAAAAAGAAAAGTGCTCTTGGGAGACACCCCTTGCTTATCTTTTAATTTTTATAAATTATATATATTTTTTCTTATCTTTCAAAAATTATTTATTTTCCCCCCTCCTACTTGGCCTGTAAACATTGGGGACAATGTTTATTTTTAAGTATGGAGGTGGATTCTTATTTATTGTTTTTCCTTACAAATCTTAAAAAATGAAAAAATCTTTAAAAAATATAAAACTCTTTAAAAAAAATTTTAAAAAAAATTATTTGGTTTTTATTATCAAAAAAAAAAAATCAGAAAATCGAAAATTAATTTCTTGGAAAGGGCCGTGTTGGGTTTTCATCCCACAAAACCGCCTAGTACCTTGCGAACCCGTCACTGGGTAGCCCTTGGGAAGTCCAAGAATAACAAAAAAATTAGGATTTGTTTTTAATAGAAAATAAAAAAAATATATAAGAAACCCCTCCTTAATATTTGCTGATTTTCGGAAAATAATTTTGAGTTTATTTATAAGAATTTTTATAATTTTTGATTTTCTAATCTTTTATTTCATCATAGTTAGTTAAATTTAATTTTTAGGTGATTTGATTTTAAGAAATAAACTTATGAATTAAATTTGTTTAGAGTGTCTTATTTACTTCATTTTCTCGTAATTGTAATTAGTTTCAATTTTATAGTGCTTAGTTCAACAATCTTTAGATTTTAATTATAATCACTTGTGCTTTAAATACTCTTAGGAAATTTTAATTTACTATAGTTGCTCTCTAATTATTTTAATTTAATCTAAATATTGTTTAGCCTTCCTTTGTTTTTTTTATTTTTCTTGTTAGAACATATGTCACGGGGATAAGAGGATAAAATTCATTATCCCTTGGTACACATATGCATTTTTCTTTTTATTGTTAGATCATATGTCATGGGAATCAAGCATTCCTTGGTACACATATGCAACCCCAAAAAAATTTAAAGTAGGAGTAAGAGGATAAAATTCATTACTCCTTATTATTTTGTTTTTATTTGAAGAGAGAAAAATATATTTGTTCATATGTCATGGAAAATGAGAAAATAAAATTCATCATTTTCTTGGTAAACATATGCAAATATCAAAAAAAAAATGTAAAAAGAATTTGGGTGAGAGGATAAAATTCATCACCCCCAATCCAAAACCTCTTCAAATTTTTTTTTCAAGCCCAATAGCCAATATAATTGTTTTAGAATTAAATTAAAATTTTAAGAGAGCATAAGTAGTAGTTTAAATTTTCCTTTAAGTTTCTTTTTAGTTAAACAAGTGTTAATAATTCTAAATCTAAATTTGTTTGCTAATTACATAATTTTGAAGTCTAATTAATTTATTTGAGAAATTTTGATAAATATATTTGGCTCTTCGCATTTTAATTTCATATTTTAGGACTTAATTTTAAATCCTAAATTTTACTTTTAACTTTATTTTGATTTAATAAATTTTTAGTTTAATTAAAAAATTATATTAATTTCATATAAGTAATTCTCATAGTTTTGCTCTGGAATAGCAAAAGATTACGTATGGGGGTATTTGATAAGTCGATTATTATAGTTATTTATATATAGATTTTATTTAATAAATAATAATATTCTATTTAGTTTATTTTAATATTGCTATTAAAATGCTTTATTTTCTTATTTCAGGTTAATTTGGGCTCCAAATATCAATTTCAAGACCATGGCCATGATGTGAAAATATTTTCGAGAAAATGAACATCTTTGGTCACGGATAGCTGAACTTCAAATGGTCATAACATTCAAACCAGAAAGAGTTACGGAACGTGCAACCAGTCAACGGAAAGAGGACGACGTCCTCTAAAAATCTAGAGTTTCACAAGTACACGCCCCCAAGACATAGGCGTGTCTAGGGCGTGAACACGAGCGTGTCTAGTTCAAAAAAATAATTTTCTCCAGAAAGCTTCCCGGGATAATTCTGCAGCATTTCTCAAGTATACACCCCCTGTCACGGGCGTGACCTAACCGAAACTGCTGAATTGATCCCAAATTGTACCGTTTCCAGCCGTTTGCTGACCCGGTCAGTACACGCCCTAGGTCACGGGCATGACTAGGGGCGTGACCTCTTCAATAACGCCAGAATTACTTCCCGCCGTTTTCCCATTCCCGCCGTTTCCAGTAACAGACTAGACACGCCCTAGGTCACGCCCGTGACCTAGGGGCGTGACCCGCAAAACGGCGACTTTTGGCAGTTTTTCTCCAACGTTCCCGGGCTTTCAAGACAGCAGTTTCTGAGCCTGACACGCCCTATGTCACGGGCGTGACCTAGGGCGTGACTCCAAAGCATAAAAATCTATAAATTCCAGATGAGTTCAGAAGCTAAAGAAGAAGATTAGGAGCCAATTTTAGGAGTTTTTTGTAGCTTAGTTTACTGTTTTTCAGCATTTCCTTTTATGTAATTTCAAATTCATAGTTTAGATTTCAATTCAAGCATTTCCTTTTTGCAAACATGTTCTTCTTTCCCTTCTTTTTATGTATTTCCTTTATCATGTCAAGTAGCTAATTTACATTAGCACTTGATCATGATGAACTTTGAAATTAAATAAAACTATTTTGTCAAACACTTTATTTATTGCTTTGATCTAACTTTGATTTTATATGTTTAGAATTCGTAATTCATGAATGCATTTTCTACCCTAGATCCGTATCTTAAATGACCGAGAGGTTGCGGATACGAGTAGATCACTCAAAGATAGAAGGAGCCGCATGCACTTCTCGAGAGAGGATGACATGGATCTTCCGGATTGGAGTCAAATCCAATAGCGGGGTTCACCGCGTAAAGCAAACTTAGGGGTTTCGACTGGCCGAGAGGTCTTAATCGATCAACCTAAGTTTAGTCAAAAGCATGAGCTCGAGAGAGACACTTTTGTACCTTGGGAACCTCCACGGTCGAAGTAGGTAATTAAAAGTTTGCATTTTATAAGTTTATTTGATTTCAAAGGGAGTCTTGATCAAGTGCTTGTTTATTTTCATTTTCTTCATTTATTTTTAATTAACCTTCAATTTATATTTCGATAAAATAATATTAATTTGCGTGAGTAGAAGTACTCAATAGGCCCCGATTCTAATAATTCATTTCTATACTATATTTCGATAGGTACACTTGCCTATTTGGGATATTAGTTTGAAATATATATTTAAAACTATAGAAAATCATCATCAAGTTTTTGGCGCCGTTGCCGGGGATCTATTTTGTTGATATTTTGAAAACGCAAATTTTATTACTTTTATCATTCCCTTTCTCCACCTCTCTTTCTATTTTTCAATTTTTTTTTTAAATTCATTTTTATTAGGTAACGGTTGTTTTTATTTTCATTCTTAAAAACAATGTATTCTCAATTGGCCGCTAAGATTGCCGAGCTTACACTTCAAGTTAATATTTTGCAAGCCGTAAAAAAGAGCCAAAATCTTTGTTCTTATTGTGGTGCTTCCCATCAAGGAGAAGAATGTTATTATTATTATCAAAAATTTTGTTATGAAAATAACTTTCCAATTAATAATTATTCTCTCATTGATGCTAATTCTTTTTCTAATTTTCATGAACATAATTTTTCCAATTTAACCAATATTCATGAAAATACTTTTTCAAATCTTAACGAGAACACTTATTCTGATTTGAATAACTATTCTTTACACTCGGAGGCTACTTCTTCTTGTTGGCAAGATCAACCGGAAAAATCCCCGAGTAATGAGAATAATTATTTAGATTTGAATTCTTGTTCTTCCTTTTCCGCACCACAAGTTTTTTCTAAAAAATTTGGGGATTCTTCTCAATTTCCATGTGATTCTTCTCCCCAAAATTTGGATGAGAATTTTCTTTCTATTAGTAATTTTTCTACTTCTTCGGATAATATCGCTAATGAGGAACATGACTCATCATGTACCCCAGTAGTTGTTTATACCGGAGAAGAAGAAAAACTTTTATTTCAAGAGTTTGTTAGGTGTATGGATGCGTTGGGAGGAGTAAAAGAAGAACATGTTTCTCCTCCTACTACTCCCAATTTTTCTCCTATTAATAAATCTTCATGCACAATTTATGACTTTTTAGGAGAAAAAATTTATGAACATGATACGTCCGATGATTTTATTTTAAATAAAATTTCGGATGAAAAATTATTTTTAGAAAATAAACAACCGGAGCCTAATCTTATACCTTCGCAAGAGCCTCCTCCTTGCGAAGATTTTTCTGAAAAGCTTACTTTTGATTTTCCTTATACTAATGATTTTCATGTAAAAGAGGAGCCGTTGCAATTAAACGTCATCCACGATCCATTTGCCGCTCTGCTACAAAGATTCCAATCACCTCAGGTATGGATAGGTGATTTGAATCTAAAATTTCAAGTCAACTACGAGAAGGAACATCAAGAAGAAAGCGGAGGAGATATTGGAAGAGCAACTTTGGCATCTTCGCCAAAGCGAGAATTACGGGAGTTGCCCCTTCATATACATTTTTATTTTCCATTCTCCTAACCCAAACCGTCTAGCTTAAAGACGGGAAAAAGAAAAGTGCTCTTGGGAGACACCCCTTGCTTATCTTTTAATTTTTATAAATTATATATATTTTTTCTTATCTTTCAAAAATTATTTATTTTCCCCCCTCCTACTTGGCCTGTAAACATTGGGGACAATGTTTATTTTTAAGTATGGAGGTGGATTCTTATTTATTATTTTCCTTACAAATCTTAAAAAATGAAAAAATCTTTAAAAAATATAAAACTCTTTAAAATTTTTTTTTAAAAAAAATTATTTTGTTTTTATTATCAAAAATAAAAAAAATCAGAAAATCGAAAATTAATTTCTTGGAAAGGGCCGTGTTGGGTTTTCATCCCACAAAACCGCCTAGTACCTTGCGAACCCGTCACTGGGTAGCCCTTGGGAAGTCCAAGAATAACAAAAAAATTAGGATTTGTTTTTAATAGAAAATAAAAAAAATATATAAGAAACCCCTCCTTAATATTTGCTGATTTTCGGAAAATAATTTTGAGTTTATTTATAAGAATTTTTATAATTTTTGATTTTCTAATCTTTTATTTCATCATAGTTAGTTAAATTTAATTTTTAGGTGATTTGATTTTAAGAAATAAACTTATGAATTAAATTTGTTTAGAGTGTCTTATTTACTTCATTTTCTCGTAATTGTAATTAGTTTCAATTTTATAGTGCTTAGTTCAACAATCTTTAGATTTTAATTATAATCACTTGTGCTTTAAATCTCTTAGGAAATTTTAATTTACAATAGTTGCTCTCTAATTATTTTAATTTAATCTAAATATTGTTTAGCCTTCCTTTATTTTTTTTTTCTTATTAGAACATATGTCACGGGGATAAGAGGATAAAATTCATTATCCCTTGGTACACATATGCATTTTTCTTTTTATTGTTAGATCATATGTCATGGGAATCAAGCATTCCTTCGTACACATATGCAACCCCAAAAAAATTTAAAGTAGGAGTAAGAGGATAAAATTCATTACTCCTTATTATTTTGTTTTTATTTGAAGAGAGAAAAATATATTTGTTCATATGTCATAGAAAATGCAAAAATAAAATTCATCATTTTCTTAGTAAACATATGAAAATATCAAAAAAAATATGTAAAAAGATTTTGGGTGAGAGGATAAAATTCATCACCCCCAATCCAAAACCTCTTCAAATTTTTTTTAAGCCCAATAGCCAATATAATTGTTTTAGAATTAAATTAAAATTTTAAGAGAGCATAAGTAGTAGTTTAAATTTTCCTTTAAGTTTCTTTTTAGTTAAACAAGTGTTAATAATTCTAAATCTAAATTTGTTTGCTAATTACATAATTTTGAAGTCTAATTAATTTATTTGAGAAATTTTTCTAAATATATTTGGCTCTTCGCATTTTAATTTCATATTTTAGGACTTAATTTTAAATCCCTAAATTTTACTTTTAACTTTATTTTTATTTAATAAATTTTTAGTTTAATTAAAAAATTATATTAATTTCATATAAGTAATTCTCATAGTTTTGCTCTGGAATAGCAAAAGATTACGTATGGGGGTATTTGATAAGTCGATTATTATAGTTATTTATATATAGATTTTATTTAATAAATAATAATATTTTATTTAGTTTATTTTAATATTGCTATTCGAATTCTTTATTTTCTTATTTTAGGTTAATTTGGGCTCCAAATATCAATTTCAAGACCATGGCCATAATGTGAAAAAATTTTCGAGAAAATGAACATCATTGGTCACGGATAGCTGAACTTCAAATAATCATATCATTCCAACCAGAAAGAGTTACGGTACGTGCAACCAGTTAACGGAAAGAGGACGATGTCCTCTACAAATCTGGAGAGTTTCATAAGTACACACCTCCAAGACACAAGCGTGTCTAAGGCGTGAACACGGGCGTGTCTACTTAAAAAAATAATTTTTTCCAGAAAGCTTCCCGGGATAATTCTGCAGTATTTATCAAGTATACGCCCCCTGTCACGGGCGTGACCTAACCGAAACAGCTGAATTGTTCTCAAATTGTACCGTTTCCAGCCGTTTGCTGGCCCGATCAGTACACGCCCTAGGTCACGGGAGTGACTAGGGGCGTGACCTCTTCAATAACGCCAAAATTACTTCCCGCCGTTTTCCAATTCTCGCCGTTTCTAGTAACAGACTAGACACGCCCTAGGTCACGCCCGTGACCTAGGGGCATGACCCGCAAAACGGCATCTTTTGGCGGTTTTTCTCCAATGTTCCCGGGCTTTTAAGACAGCAGTTTCAAAGCCTGACACGCCCTATGTCACGGGAGTGACCTAAGGCGTGACTCCAAAGCATAAAAATCTATAAATTCTAAATGAGTTCAGAAGCTAAAGAAGAAGATTAGGAGCCAGTTTAGGAGTTTTTTGTAGCTTAGTTTACTGTTTTTTAGCATTTCCTTTTATGTAATTTCAAATTCATAATTTAGATTTCAATTCAAGCATTTCCTTTTTGCAAACATGTTCTTCTTTACCTTCTTTTTATGTATTTCCTATATCATGTCAAGTAGCTAATTTACATTAGCACTTGATCATGATGAACTTTGAAATTAAATAAAACTATTTTGTCAAACACTTTATTTATTGTTTTGATCTAACTTTGATTTTATATGTTCAGAATTCGTAATTCATGAATGCATTTTCTACCCTAGATCCGTATCTTAAATGACCGAGAGGTTGCGGATACGAGTAGATCACTCAATGATAGAAGTAACCGCATGCACTTCTCAAGAGAGGATGACCTGGATCTTCTGGATTGGAGTCAAATCCAGTAGCGGGGTTCACTACGTAAAGCACACTTAGGGGTTTCGACTGGCCGAGAGGTCTTAATCGATCAACCTAAGTTTAGTCAAATGCATGAGCTCGAGAGAGACACTTTTGTACCTTGGGAACCTCCACGGTCAAAGTATGTAATTAAAAGTTTGCATTTTATAAGTTTATTTGATTTCAAAGGGAGTCTTGATCAAGTGCTTGTTTATTTTAATTTTCTTTATTTATTTTTAATTAACCTTCTATTTATATTACGATAAAATAATATTAATTTGCGTGAGTAGAAGTAATCAACAGGCCCGAGTCTAATACGACATTTCTATACTATATTTCGATAGGTAGACTTGCCTATTTGGGATATTAGTTTGAAATATATATTTAAAACTATAGAAAATCATCATCAAGTTTTTGGCGCCGTTGCCGGGGATCTATTTTGTTGATATTTTGAATACGCAAATTTTATTACTTTTATCATTCGCTTTCTCCACCTCTCTTTCTATTTTTCAATTTTTTTAAAATTCATTTTTATTAGGTAACGGTTATTTTTATTTTCATTCTTAAAAACAATGTATTCTCAATTGGCCGCTAAGATTGTCGAGCTTACACTTCAAGTTAATATTTTGCAAGCCGTAAAAAAGAGCAAAAATCTTTGTTCTTATTGTGGTGCTTCCCATCAAGGAGAATAATGTTATTATTATTATTATCAAAACATTTGTTATGAAAATAACTTTCCAATTAATAATTATTCTCTCATTGATGCTAATTCTTTTTCTTTTTTTCATGAACATAATTTTTCCAATTTAACCAATATTCTTGAAAATACTTTTAAAAATCTTAACGAGAACACTTATTCTTATTTCAATAACTATTCTTTATACTCAGAGGCTACTTCTTCTTATTGGCAAGATCAACCGGAAAAATCCCCGAGTAATGAGAATAAAAATTTAGATTTGAATTCTTGTTCTTCCTTTTTCGCACAACAAGTTTTTTCTAAAAAATTTGGGGATTCTTCTCAATTTCCATGTGATTCTTCTCCCCAAAATTTGGATGAGAATTTTCTTTCTATTAGTAATTTTTCTACTTCTTCGGATAATATCGCTAATAATGAGGAACATGACTCATCATGTACCCCAGTAGTTGTTTATACCGGAGAAGAAGAAAAACTTTTATTTCAAGAGTTTGTTAGGTGTATGGATGCGTTGGGAGGAGTAAAAGAAGAACATGTTTCTCCTCCTACTACTCCCAATTTTTCTCCTATTAATAAATCTTCATGCACAATTTATGACTTTTTAGGAGCAAAAATTTATGAACATGATACGTCCGATGATTTTATTTTAAATAAAATTTTGGATGAAAAATTATTTTTAGAAAATAAACAACCGGAGCCTAATCTTATACCTTCGCAAGAGCCTCCTCCTTGCGAAGATTTTTCTGAAAAGCTTACTTTTTATTTTCCTTATACTAATGATTTTCATGTAAAAGAGTAGCCGTTGCAATTAAACGTCATCCACGATCCATTTGCCGCTCTGCTACAAAGATTCCAATCACCTCAAGTATGGATAGGTGATTTGAATCTAAAATTTCAATTCAACTGCGAGAAGGAACATCAAGAAGAAAGCGGAGGAGATATTGGAAGAGCAACTTTGGCATCTTCTCCAAAGTGAGAATTACGGGAGTTGCCCCTTCATATACATTTTTATTTTCCATTTTCCTAACCCAAACCGTCTAGCTTAAAGACGGGAAAAAGAAAAGTGCACTTGGGAGACACCCCTTGCTTATCTTTTAATTTTTATAAATTATATATATTTTTTCTTATCATTCAAAAATTATTTATTTTCCCCCCTCCTACTAGGTTTGTAAACATTGGAGACAATGTTTATTTTTAAGTATGGAGGTGGATTCTTATTTATTGTTTTTCCTTACAAATCTTTAAAAATGAAAAAATATTTAAAAAATATTAAACTCTTTTAAAAAATTTTTTAAAAAAATTATTTGTTTTTTATTAACAAAAATAAAAAAAATCAGAAAATCAAAAATTAATTTCTTGGAAAGGGCCGTGTTGGGTTTTCATCCCACAAAACCGTCTAGTACCTTGCGAACCCGTCACTGGGTAGCCCTTGGGAAGTCCAAGAATAACAAAAAAATTAGGATTTGTTTTTAATAGAAAATTAAAAAAATATATAAGAAACCCCTCCTTAATATTTGTTGATTTTTGGAAAATAATTTTGAGTTTTTTTATAAGAATTTTTATAATTTTTGATTTTCTAATCTTTTATTTCATCATAGTTAGTTAAATTTAATTTTTAGGTGATTTGATTTAAGAAATAAACTTATGAATTAAATTTGTTTAGAGTGTCTTATTTACTTCATTTTCTCATAATTATAATTAGTTTCAATTTTATAGTGCTTAGTTCAACAATCTTTAGATTTTAATTATAATCACTTGTGCTTTAAATCTCTTAGGAAATTTTAATTTACTATAGTTGCTCTCTAATTATTTTAATTTAATCTAAATATTATTTAGCCTTCCTTTGTTTTTTTTTTATTTTTCTTGTTAAAACATATGTCACGGGGATAGGAGGATAAAATTCATTATCTCTTGGTACACATATGCATTTTTCTTTTTATTGTTAGATCATATGTCATGGGAATCAAGCATTTTTGGTACACATATGCAACCCCAAAAAAAATTTAAAGTAGGAGCAAGAGGATAAAATTCATTACTCCTTATTATTTTGTTTTTATTTGAAGAGAGAAAAATATATTTGTTCATATGTCATGGAAAATGAGAAAATAAAATTCATCATTTTCTTGGTAAACATATGCAAATATCAAAAAAAAGAAATGTAAAAAGAATTTGGGTGAGAGGATAAAATTCATCACCCCCAATCCAAAACCTCTTCAAATTTTTTTTTTCAAGCCCAATAGCCAATATAATTGTTTTAGAATTAAATTAAAATTTTAAGAGAGCATAAGTAGTAGTTTAAATTTTCCTTTAAGTTTTTTTAGTTAAACAAGTGTTAATAATTCTAAATCTAAATTTGTTTGCTAATTACATAATTTTGAAGTCTAATTATATTATTTGAGAAATTTTGATAAATATATTTGTCTCTTCGCATTTTAATTTCATATTTTAGAATTTTAAATCCTAAAATTTTACTTTTAACTTAATTTATATTTAATAAATTTTTAGTTTAATTAAACAATTATATTAATTTCATATAAGTAATTCTCATAGTTTTTCTCTGGAATAGCAAAAGATTACGTATGGGGGTATTTGATAAGTCGATTATTATAGTTATTTATATATAGATTTTATTTAATAAATAATAATATTCTATTTAATTTATTTTAATATTGCTATTAAAATGCTTTATTGTCTTATTTCAGGTTTATTTGGGCTCCAAATATCAATTTTAAGACCATTGCCATGATGTGAAAATATTTTCGAGAAAATTAACATCTTTGGTCACGGATAGCTGAACTTCAAATTATCATAACTTTCAAACCAGAAAGAGTTACGGGACGTAGAACAAGTCAACTGAAAAAGGACGACTTCCTCTACAAATCTGGAGAGGTTCACAAGTACACACCCCCAAGACACAGGCGTGTCTAGTGCATGAACACGGGCGTGTATAGTTCAAAAAAATAATTTTCTCCAGGAAACTTCCCGGGATAATTCTGCTGCATTTCTCAAGTATACGCCCCCTATAACGGGAGTGACCTAACTGAAACTGCCGAATTGATCCAAAAATATTCCATTTCCAGCCGTTTGCTGACCCGGTCAGTACACGCCCAAGGTCACGGCCGTGACTAGGGGCGTGACCTCTTCAATAATACCAGAATTACTTCCCGCCATTTTCCCATTCCAGCCGTTTCCAGTAACAGACTAGACATGCCCTAGGTCACGCCCGTGACCTAGGTGCATGACCCGCAAAATAGTGACTTTTGGCGGTTTTTTTCAAACGTTCCCGTGCTTTCAAGACAGCAGTTTCCATTCCTAACATGCCCTATGTCACGGGCGTTACCTAGGGCGTGACTCCAAAGCATAAGAATCTATAAATTTTAGATGAGTTTAGAAGCTAAAGAAGAAGATAAGGAGCAAGTTTTAGGTGTTTTTTGTAGCTTAGTTTACTTTTTTTCAGCATTTCCTTTTATGTAATTTCAAATTCATAGTTTAGATTTCAATTCAAGCATTTCCTTTTTGCAAACATGTTCTTCTTTCCCTTCTTTTTATGTTTTTTCTTTATCATGTCAAGTAGCTAATTTACATTAGCACTTGATCATGATGAACTTTGAAATTAAATAATACTATTTTGGCAAACACTTTATTTATTGCTTTGATCTAACTTTGATTTTATATGTTTAAAATTCGAAATTCATGGATGCATTTTCTACCCTAGATCCGTATCTTAAATGACCGAGAGGTTGAGGATACGAGTAGATCACTCAAAGATAGAAGGAGGAGAGAGGATGACATGGATCTTCCGGATTGGAGTCAAATCCAATAGCGAGGTTCACCGCGTAAAGCAAACTTAGGGGTTTCGACTGACCGAGAGGTCTTAATCGATCAACCTAAGTTTAGTCAAAAGCATGAGCTCGAGAGAGACACTTTTGTACCTTGTGAACCTCCACGGTCGAAGTAGGTAATTAAAAGATTGCATTTTATAAGTTTATTTGATTTCAAAGGGAGTCTTGATCAAGTGCTTGTTTATTTTCATTTTCTTCATTTATTTTTAATTAACCTTCAATTTATATTTCAAAAAAATAATATTAATTTGCGTGAGTAGAAGTACTCAACAGGCCCCGAGTCTAATACGATATTTCTATACTATATTTCGATAGGTACACTTGCCTATTTTGGATATTAGTTTGAAATATATATTTAAAACTATAGAAAATCATCATCAAGTTTTTGGCGCCGTTGCCGGGGATCTATTTTGTTGATATTTTGAAAACGCAAATTTTATTACTTTTATCATTCCCTTACTCCACCTCTCTTTCTATTTTTCAATTTTTTTTTAAATTTTTTTTTTATTAGGTAACGGTTGTTTTAATTTTCGTTCTTAAAAACAATGTATTCTCAATTGGCCGCTAAGATTGTCAAGCTTACACTTCAAGTTAATATTTTGCAAGCCGTAAAAAAGAGCCAAAATTATTATTCTCTCATTGATGTTAATTCTTTTTCTAATTTTCATGAACATAATTTTTCCAATTTAACCAATATTCATGAAAATACTTTTTCAAATCTTAACGAGAACACTTATTCTGATTTGAATAACTATTCTTTACACTCAGATGCTACTTCTTCTTGTTGGCAAGATCAACCGGAAAAATCCCCGAGTAATGAGAATAATTATTTAGATTTGAATTCTTGTTCTTCCTTTTCCACACCACAGGTTTTTTCTCAAAAATTTGGGGATTCTTCTCAATTTCCATGTGATTATTCTCCCAAAAATTTGGATGAGAATTTTCTTTCTATTAGTAATTTTTCTACTTCTTCGGATAATATCGCTAATAAGGAACATGACTCATCATGTACCCCAGTAGTTGTTTATATCGGAGAAGAAGAAAAACTTTTATTTCAAGAGTTTGTTAGGTGTATGGATGCGTTGGGAGGAGTAAAAGAAGAACATGTTTCTCCTTTTACTACTCCCAATTTTTCTCCTATTAATAAATCTTCATGCACAATTTATGACTTTTTAGGAGCAAAAATTTATGAACATGATACGTCCGATGATTTTATTTTAAATAAAATTTCGGATGAAAAATTATTTTTAGAAAATTAAAAACCGGAGCCTAATCTTATACCTTCGTAAGAGCCTCCTCCTTGGGAAGATTTTTCTGAAAAGCTTACTTTTGATTTTCCTTATACTAATGATTTTCATGTAAAAGAGGAGCCGTTGCAATTAAACATCATCCACGATCAATTTGCCGCTCTGCTACAAAGATTCCAATCACCTCAAGTATGGATAGGTGATTTGAATCTAAAATTTAAAGTCAACTACGAGAAGGAACATTAAGAAGAAAGCGGAGGAGATATTGGAAGAGCAACATTGGCATCTTCTCCAAAGCGAGAATTACGGGAGTTGCCCCTTCATATACATTTTTATTTTCCATTCTCCTAACCCAAATCGTCTAGCTTAAATACGGGAAAAATAAAAGTTTTCTTGGGAGACACCCCTTGCTTATCTTTTAATTTTTATAAATTATATATATTTTTTCTTATCTTTCAAAAACTATTTATTTTCCCCCCTCCTACTTGGCCTGTAAACATTGGGGACAATGTTTATTTTTTAGTATGGAGGTGGATTCTTATTTATTGTTTTTCCTTATAAATCTTAAAAAAATGAAAAAATCTTTAAAAAATATAAAACTCTTTGAATTTTTGTTTTTTAATAAATTATTTGGTTTTTATTATCAAAAATAAAAAAATCAGAAAATCGAAAATTAATTTCTTGGAAAGGGCCGTGTTGGGTTTTCATCTCACAAATCCGCCTAGTACCTTGCGAACCCGTCACTGGGTATCCCTTGGGAAGTCCAAGAATAAAAAAAATTAGGATTTGTTTTTAATAGAAAATAAAAAATATATATAAGAAACCCCCTCTTAATATTTTCTGATTTTCGGAAAATAATTTTGAGTTTATTTATAAAATTTTTATAATTTTTGATTTTCTAATCTTTTATTTTATCATAGTTAGTTAAATTAATTTTTAGGTGATTTGATTTTAAGAAATAAACTTATGAATTAAATTTGTTTAGAGTGTCTTATTTACTTCATTATCTCGTAATTATAATTAGTTTCAATTTTATAGTGCTTAGTTCAACAATCTTTAGATTTTAATTATAATCACTTGTGCTTTAAATCTTTTAGGAAATTTTAATTTACTATAGTTGCTCTCTAATTATTTTAATTTAATCTAAATATTGTTTAGCCTTCCTTTTTTTTCTTGTTAGAACATATGTCACGGGGATAAGAGGATAAAATTCATTATCCCTTGGTATACATATGCATTTTTCTTTTTATTGTTAGATCATATGTCATGAGAATCAAGCATTCCTTGGTACACATATGCAACCCCAAAAAAAATTTAAAGTAAGAGTAAGAGAATAAAATTCATTACTACTTATTATTTTTTTTATTTGAAGAGAGAAAAATATATTTGTTCATATGTCATGGAAAATGAGAAAATATAATTCATCATTTTCTTGGTAAACATATGCAAATATAAAAAAAAATGTAAAAAGAATTTGGGTGAGAGAGTAAAATTCATCACCCCCAATCCAAAACCTCTTCAAAATTTTTATTTCAAGCCAAATAGCCAATATAATTGTTTTAGAATTAAATTAAAATTTTAAGAGAGCATAAGTAGTAGTTTAAATTTTCCTTTAAGTTTCTTTTTAGTTAAACAAGTGTTAATAATTCTAAATCTAAATTTGTTTGCTAATTACATAATTTTTAAGTCTAATTAATTTATTTGAGAAATTTTGATAAATATTTTTGTCTCTTCACATTTTAATTTCATATTTTAGGACTTAATTTTAAATCCCTAAATTTTACTTTTAACTTTATTTTGATTTAATAAATTTTAAGTTTAATTAAAAAATTATATTAATTTCATATAAGTAATTCTCATAGTTTTGCTCTGGAATAGCAAAAGATTATGTATGGGGGTATTTGATAAGTCGATTATTATAGTTATTTATATATAGATTTTATTTAAAAAATAATAATATTCTATTTCGTGTATTTTAATATTGCTATTAAAATGCTTTATTTTCTTATTTCAGGTTAATTTGGGCTCCAAATATATATTTCAAGACCATGGCCATGATGTGAAAATATTTTCGAGAAAATGAACATCTTTGGTCACAGATAGCTGAACTTCAAATTGTCATAACATTCAAACCAGAAAGAGTTACGAAACGTGCAACCAATCAACCGAAAGAGGACGACGTCCTCTACAAATCTTGAGAGTTTCACAAGTACACACCCCCAAGACACAGGCGTGTCTAGGGCGTGAACACGGGCGTGTCTAGTTAAAAAAATAATTTTCTCCAGAAAGCTTCCCAGGATAATTCTGCAGCATTTCTCAAGTATACGCCCCCTGTTACGGGCGTGACCTAACCGAAACTGCCGAATTGATCCAAAATTATGCCATTTAAAGCTGTTTGCTGACCCGGTCAGTACACGCCCTAGGTCACATGCGTGACTAGGGGCATGACTAGGGGCGTGACCTCTTCAATAACGCCAGAATTACTTCCCGCCGTTCCCATTCTCGCCATTTCCAGAAACAGACTAGACACGCCCTAGGTAACGCCCGTGACCTAGGTGCATACCCGTAAAACTGCGACTTTTGGCGGTTTTTCTCCAACGTTCCTGGGCTTTCAAGATAGTAATTTCCAAGCCTGACACGCCCTATGTCACGGGCGTTACCTAGGGCGTGACTCCAAAGCATAAAAATCTATAAATTCTAGATGAGTTCAGAAGCTAAAGAAGAAGATTAGGAGCAAGTTTTAGGAGTTTTTTGTAGCTTAGTTTACTATTTTTTCAGCATTTCCTTTTATGTAATTTCAAATTCATAGTTTATATTTAAATTCAAGCATTTCCTTTTTGCAAACATATTCTTCTTTCCCTTCTTTTAATGTATTTTCTTTATCATGTCAAGTAGCTAATTTACATTATCACTTGATCATGATGAACTTTGAAATTAAATAATACTATTTTGTCAAACACTTTATTTATTGCTTTGATCTAACTTTGATTTTATATGTTTAGAATTCGTAATTCATGAATGCATTTTCTACCCTAGATCCGTATCTTAAATGACTGAGAGGTTGCGGATACGATTAGATCACTCAAAGATAGAAGGAGCTGCATGCACTTCTCGAGAGAGGATGACATGGATCTTTCGGATTGGAGTCAAATCTAATAGCGGGGTTCACCGCGTAAAGCAAACTTAGGGGTTTTGACTGGCCGAGAGGCCTTAATCAATCAACCAAAGTTTAATCAAAAGCATGAGCTCGAGAGAGACACTTTTGTACCTTGGGAACCTCCACGGTCGAAGTAGGTAATTAAATGTTTGCATTTTATAAGTTTATTTGATTACAAAGGGAGTCTTGATCAAGTGCTTGTTTATTTTCATTTTCTTCATTTATTTTTAATTAACCTTTAATTTATATTTCGATAAAATAATATTAATTTACGTGAGTAGAAGTACTCAACAGGCCCCGAGTCTAATACGATATTTCTATACTATATTTTGATAGGTACACTTGCCTATTTTAGATATTAGTTTGAAATATATATTTAAAACTTTAGAAATTCATCATCAAGTTTTTGGCACCGTTACCGGGGATCTATTTTGTTGATATTTTTAAAACGCTAATTTTATTACTTTTATCATTCCCTTTCTCCACCTCTCTTTCTATTTTTCAATTTTTTTTAAATTTTTTTTTTATTAGGTAACGGTTGTTTTAATTTTTGTTCTTAAAAATAATGTATTCTCAATTGACCGCTAAGATTATCAAGCTTACAGTTCAAGTTAATATTTTGCAAGCCGTAAAAAAGAGCCAAAATCTTTGTTCTTATTGTGGTGCTTCCCATCAAGGAGAAGAATGTTATTATTATTATTATCAAAAATTTTGTTATGAAAATAACTTTCCATTTAATTATTATTCTCTCATTGATGCTAATTCTTTTTCTAATTAGCATGAACATAATTTTTCCAATTTAACCAATATTCATGCAAATACTTTTTCAAATCTTAACGAGAACACTTATTCTGATTTGAATAACTATTCTTTACACTCGGAGGCTACTTCTTCTTGTTGGCAAGATCAACCGGAAAAATCCCCGAGTAATGAGAATAATTATTTAGATTTGAATTCTTGTTCTTCCTTTTCTGCACCATAAGTTTTTTCTCAAAAATTTTGGGATTCTTCTCAATTTCTATGTGATTCTTCTCCCCAAAATTTGGATGAGAATTTTCTTTCTATTAGTAATTTTTCTACTTCTTCAGATAATATTACTAATGAGGAACATGACTCATCATGTACCCCAGAAGTTGTTTATACCGGAGAAAAAGAAAAACTTTTATTTAGAGAGTTTGTTAGGTGTATGGATGCGTTGGGAGTAGTAAAAGAAGAATATGTTTCTCCTCCTACTACTCCTAATTTTTCTCCTATTAATAAATCTTCATGCACAATTTATGACTTTTTAGGAGCAAAAATTTATGAACATGATACGTCCGATGATTTTATTTTAAATAAAATTTCGGATGAAAAATTATTTTTAAAAATTTTACAACCGGAGCGTAATCTTATACCTTCGTAAGACCCTCCTCCTTGCGAAGATTTTTTTGAAAAGCTGACTTTTGATTTTCCTTATACTAATGATTTTCATGTAAAAGAGGAGCCGTTGCAATTAAATGTCATCCACCATCCATTTGTCACTCTGCTACAAAGATTCCAATCACCTCAAGTATGGATAGGTGATTTGAATCTAAAATTTCAAGTCAACTGCGAGAAGGAACATCAAGAAGAAAGCGGAGGAGATATTGGAAGAGCAACTTTGGCTTCTTCTCCAAAGAAAGAATTACGGGAGTTGCCCCTTCATATACATTTTTATTTTCCATTCTCCTAACCCAAACCGTCTAGCTTAAAGACGGGAAAAAGAAAAGTTCTTTTGGGAGACAGCCCTTGCTTATCTTTTAATTTTTATAAATTATATATATTTTTTCTTATCTTTCAAAAATTATTTATTTTCCCCCCTCCTACTTGGCCTGTAAACATTGGGGACATTGTTTATTTTTAAATATGGAGGTGGATTCTTATTTATTGTTTTTCCTTACAAATCTTAAAAAATGAAAAAATCTTTAAAAAATATAAAACTCTTTAAAAAAATTATTTAAAAAATTTATTAGGTTTTTATTATCAAAAATAAAAAAAATCAGAAAATCGAAATTTAATTTCTTGGAAAGGGCCGTGTTTGGTGTTCATCCCACAAAACCGCCTAGTACCTTGCGAACCCGTCACTGGGTAGCCCTTGGGAAGTCCAAGAATAACAAAAAAATTAGGATTTGTTTTTAATAGAAAATAAAAAATATATATAAGAAACCCCTCCTTAATATTTGCTAATTTTCGGAAAATAATTTTGAGTTTATTTATAAAAATTTTTATAATTTTTGATTTTCTAATCTTTTATTTTATCATAGTTAGTTAAATTAAATTTTTAGGTGATTTGATTTTGATAAATAAACTTTTGAATTAAATTTGTTTAGAGTGTCTTATTTACTTCATTTTCTCGTAATTATAATTAGTTTCAATTTTATAGTGCTTAGTTCAACAATCTTTAGATTTTAATTATAATCACTTGTTCTTTAAATCACTTAGGAAATTTTAATTTACTATAGTTGCTCTCTAATTATTTTAATTTAATCTAAATATTGTTTAGCCATCCTTTATTTTTTTTTATTTTTCTTGTTAGAACATATGTCACGGGGATAAAAGGATAAAATTCAATATCCCTTGGTACACATATGCATTTTTCTTTTTATTGTTAGATCATATGTCATGGGAATAAAGCATTCCTTAATACACATATGCAACCCCCAAAAAAATTTAAAGTAGGAGTAAGAGGATAAAATTCATTACTCCTTATTATTTTTTGTTTATTTGAAGAGAGAAAAATATATTTGTTCATATGTCATGGAAAATATGAAAATAAAATTCATCATTTTCTTGGTAAACATATGCAAATATAAAAAAAAATGTAAAAAGAATTTGGGTGAGAGAGTAAAATTCATCACCCCCAATCCAAAACCTCTTCAAAATTTTTATTTCAAGCCCAATAGCCAATATAATTGTTTTAGAATTAAATTAAAATTTTAAGAGAGCATAAGTAGTAGTTTAAATTTTCCTTTAAGTTTCTTTTTAGTTAAACAAGTGTTAATAATTCTAAATCTAAATTTGTTTGCAAATTACATAATTTTTAAGTCTAATTAATTTATTTGAGAAATTTTGATAAATATTTTTGTCTCATCGCATTTTAATTTCATATTTTAGGACTTAATATTAAATCCTTAAATTTTACTTTAAACATTTTTTGATTTAATAAATTTTAAGTTTAATTAAAAAATTATATTAATTTCATATAAGTAATTCTCATAGTTTTGCTCTGGAATAGCAAAAGATTACGTATGAGGGTATTTGATAAGTCGATTATTATAGTTATTTATATATAGATTTTATTTAAAAAATAATAATATTCTATTTCGTTTATTTTAATATTGCTATTAAAATGCTTTATTTTCTTATTTCAGGTTAATTTGGGCTCCAAATATATATTTCAAGACCATGGCCATGATGTGAAAATATTTTCGAGAAAATGAACATCTTTGTTCACAGATAGCTGAACTTCAAATAGTCATAACATTCAAACTAGAAAGTGTTACGAAACGTGCAACCAATCAACCGAAAGGGGACGACGTCCTCTACAAATCTTGAGAGTTTCACAAGTACACGCCCCCAAGACACAGGTGTGTCTAGGGCGTGAACACGGGCGTGTCTAGTTAAAAAAATAATTTTCTCCAGAAAGCTTCCCAGGATAATTTTGTAGCATTTCTCAAGTATAAGCCCCCTGTTACGGGCGTGACCTAACTGAAACTGCCGAATTGATCCAAAATTATGCCATTTAAAGCTGTTTGCTGACCCGGTCAGTACACGCCCTAGGTCACAGGCGTGACTAGGGGCGTGACCTCTTCAATAACGCCAGAATTACTTCCCGCCATTTTCCCATTCTCGCCATTTCCAGTAACAGACTAGACACGCACTAGGTAACGCCCGTGACCTAGGTGCATGACCCGCAAAACAGCGACTTTTGGCGGTTTTTCTCCAACGTTCCCGGGCTTTCAAGACAGTAGTTTCCAAGCCTGACACGCCCTATATCACGGGCATTACCTAGGGCGTGACTAAAGCATAAAAATCTATAAATTCTAGATGAGTTCAGAAGCTAAAGAAGAAGATTAGGAGCATGTTTTAGGAGTTTTTTGTAGCTTAGTTTACTATTTTTTCAGCATTTCCTTTTATGTAATTTCAAATTCATAGTTTATATTTCAATTCAAGCATTTCCTTTTTGCAAACATATTCTTCTTTCCCTTCTTTTTATGTATTTCCTTTATCATGTCAAGTAGCTAATTTACATTATCACTTGATCATGATGAACTTTGAAATTAAATAATACTATTTTTTCAAACACTTTATTTATTACTTTGATCTAACTTTGATTTTATATGTTTAGAATTCGTAATTCATGTATGCATTTTCTACCCTAGATTCGTATCTTAAATGACCGAGAGGTTGCGGATACGAGTAGATCACTCAAAGATAGAAGGAGCTGCATGCACTTCTCGAGAGAGAATGACAGGGATCTTTCGGATTGGAGTCAAATCTAATAGCGGGGTTCACCGCGTAAAGCAAACTTAGGGGTTTTAACTGGCCGAGAGGCCTTCATCAATCAACCTAAGTTTAATCAAAAGCATGAGCTCGAGAGAGACACTTTTGTACCTTGGGAACCTCCACGGTCGAAGTAGGTAATTAAATGTTTGCATTTTATAAGTTTATTTGATTTCAAAGGGAGTCTTGATCAAGTGCTTGTTTATTTTCATTTTCTTCATTTATTTTTAATTAACCTTTAATTTATATTTCGATAAAATAATATTAATTTACGTAAGTAGAAGTACTCAACAGGCCCCGAGTCTAATACGATATTTCTATACTATATTTTGATAGGTACACTTGCCTATTTTGGATATTAGTTTGAAATATATATTTAAAACTATAGAAAATCATCATCAAGTTTTTGGCACCGTTGCCGGGGATCTATTTTGTTGATATTTTTAAAATGCTAATTTTATTACTTTTATCATTCCCTTTCTCCACCTCTCTTTCTATTTTTCAAATTTTTTTTAATTTTTTTTTATTAGGTAACGGTTGTTTTAATTTTTGTTCTTAAAAATAATGTATTCTCAATTGACCGCTAAGATTGTCAAGCTAACAGTTCAAGTTAATATTTTGCAAGCCGTAAAAAAGAGCCAAAATCTTTGTTCTTATTGTGGTGCTTCCCATCAAGGAGAAGAATGTTATTATTCTTATTATCAAAAATTTTGTTATGAAAATAACTTTCCATTTAATTATTATTCTCTCATTGATGCTAATTCTTTTTCTAATTAGCATGAACATAATTTTTCCAATTTAACCAATATTCATGAAAATACTTTTTCAAATCTTAACGAGAACACTTATTCTGATTTGAATAACTATTCTTTACACTTGGAGGCTACTTCTTCTGGTTGGCAAGATCAACCGGAAAAATCCCCGAGTAATGAGAATAATTATTTAGATTTGAATTCTTATTCTTGCTTTTCTGCACCACAAGTTTTTTCTCAAAAATTTTGGGATTCTTCTCAATTTCTATGTGATTCTTCTCCCCAAAATTTGGATGAGAATTTTCTTTCTATTAGTAATTTTTCTACTTCTTCAGATAATATTGCTAATGAGGAACATGACTCATCATGTACCCCAGAAGTTGTTTATACCGGAGAAAAAGAAAAACTTTTATTTATAGAGTTTGTTAGGTGTATGGATGCGTTGGGAGTAGTAAAAGAAATATATGTTTCTCCTCTTACTACTCCTAATTTTTCTCCTATTAATAAATCTTCATGCACAATTTATGACTTTTTAGGAGCAAAAATTTATGAACATGATACGACCGATGATTTTATTTTAAATAAAATTTCGGATGAAAAATTATTTTTAAAAAATTTACAACCGGAGCGTAATCTTATACCTTCGTAAGAGCCTCCTCCTTGCGAAGATTTTTCTGAAAAGCTGACTTTTGATTTTCCTTATACTAATGATTTTCATGTAAAAGAGGAGCCGTTGCAATTAAATGTCATCCACCATCCATTTGTCGCTCTGCTACAAAGATTCCAATCACCTCAAGTATGGATAGGTGATTTGAATCTAAATTTCAAGTCAACTACGAGAAGGAACATCAAGAAGAAAGCGGAGGAGATATTGGAAGAGCAACTTTGGCATCTTCTCCAAAGCGAGAATTACGGGAGTTGCCCCTTCATATACATTTTTATTTTACATTCTCCTAACCTAAACCGTCTAGCTTAAAGACGGGAAAAAGAAAAGTTCTCTTGGGAGACACCACTTGCTTATCTTTTAATTTTTATAGATTATATATATTTTTTCTTATCTTTCAAAAATTATTTATTTTCCCCCCTCCTACATGGCCTGTAAACATTGGGGACATTGTTTATTTTTAAATATGGAGGTGGATTCTTATTTATTGTTTTCCCTTACAAATCTTTAAAAATGAAAAAATCTTAAAAAAATATAAAACTCTTTAAAAAAAAATTTTAAAAAAATTATTTGTTTTTTATTATCAAAAATAAAAAAAAAACAGAAAATCGAAAATTAATTTCTTGGAAAGGGCCGTGTTGGGTGTTCATCCCACAAAACTGCCTAGTACCTTGCGAACCCGTCACTGGGTAGCCCTTGGGAAGTCCAAGAATAACAAAAAAATTAGGATTTGTTTTTAATAGAAAATAAAAAAATATATATAAGAAACCCCTCCTTAATATTTGCTGATTTTCAGAAATTAATTTTGAGTTTATTTATAAAAATTTTTATAATTTTTGATTTTCTAATCTTTTATTTTATCATAGTTAGTTAAATTTAATTTTTAGGTGATTTGATTTTAAGAAATAAACTTATGAATTAAATTTGTTTAGAGTGTCTTATTTACTTCATTTTCACATAATTATAATTAGTTTCAATTTTATAGTGCTTAGTTCAACAATCTTTAGATTTTAATTATAATCACTTGTGCTTTAAATCTCTTAGGAAATTTTAATTTACTATAGTTGCTCTCTAATTATTTTAATTTAATCTAAATATTGTTTAGCCATCCTTTATTTTTTTTATTTTTCTTGTTAGAACATATGTCACGGGGATAAAAGGATAAAATTCAATATCCCTTGGTACACATATGCATTTTTCTTTTTATTGTTAGATCATATGTCATGGGAATAAAGCATTCCTTAATACACATATGCAACCCCCAAAAAAATTTAAAGTAGGAGTAAGAGGATAAAATTCATTACTCCTTATTATTTTTTGTTTATTTGAAGAGAGAAAAATATATTTGTTCATATGTCATGGAAAATGAGAAAATAAAATTCATCATTTTCTTGGTAAACATATGCAAATATAAAAAAAATGTAAAAAGAATTTGGGTGAGAGAGTAAAATTCATCACCCCCAATCCAAAACCTCTTCAAAATTTTTATTTCAAGCCCAATAGCCAATATAATTGTTTTAGAATTAAATTAAAATTTTAAGAGAGCATAAGTAGTAGTTTAAATTTTCCTTTAAGTTTCTTTTTAGTTAAACAAGTGTTAATAATTCTAAATCTAAATTTGTTAGCTAATTACATAATTTTTAAGTCTAATTAATTTATTTGTGAAATTTTGATAAATATTTTTGTCTCATCGCATTTTAATTTCATATTTTAGGACTTAATATTAAATCCCTAAATTTTACTTTTAACTTTTTTGATTTAATAAATTTTAAGTTTAATTAAAAAATTATATTAATTTCATATAAGTAATTCTCATAGTTTTGCTCTTGAATAGCAAAAGATTACGTATGGGGGTATTTGATAAGTCGATTATTATAGTTATTTATATATAGATTTTATTTAATAAATAATAATATTCAATTTAGTTTATTTTAATATTGCTATTAAAATGCTTTATTTTCTTATTTCAGGTTAATTTGGTCTCCAAATATCAATTTCAAGACCATGGCCATGATGTGAAAATATTTTCGAGAAAATAAACATCTTTGGTCACGGATAGCTGAACTTCAAATGGTCATAACATTCAAACAGGAAAGAGTTACGGAACGTGCAACAAATGAACCGAAAGAGGACGACGTCCTCTACAAATCTGGAGAGTTTCACAAGTACACGCCCCCAAGACATAGGCGTGTCTAGGGAGTGAATACGGGCGTGTCTAGTT
Source organism: Platanthera zijinensis (assembly GCA_039513925.1). Lineage (NCBI taxonomy): Eukaryota > Viridiplantae > Streptophyta > Magnoliopsida > Asparagales > Orchidaceae > Platanthera > Platanthera zijinensis. The sequence continues at coordinate 147,105,197 of CM077079.1, forward strand.
CAAAAAAATAATTTTCTCCAGAAAGCTTCCCGGGATAATTTTGCAGCATTTCTCAAGTGTACGCCCCCTGTCACTGGCGTGACCTAACCGAAACTGCCGAATTGATCCCAAATTATACCGTTTCTAGCCATTTGCTAACCAGGTCAGTACACGCCCTAGGTCATGGGCGTGACTAGGGGTGTGACCTCTTCAATAATGCCAGAATTATAACCCGTCGTTTTCCCATTACCGCCATTTCCAGTAACAGACTAGACACGACATAAGTCACGCCCGTGACCTAGGGGCGAGACCCGTAAAACGGTGACTTTTGGTGGTTTTTCTCCAACGTTCCCGGGCTTTCAAGATAGCATTTTCCGAGCCTAACATGCCCTATGTCACAGGCGTGACCTAGGGCGTGACTCCAAAGCATAAAAATCTATAAATTCCAGATGAGTTTAGAAGCTAAAGAAGAAGATTAGGAGCCCGTTTTAGGAGTTTTTTGTAGCTTAGTTTACTGTTTTTCAGCATTTCTTATTATGTAATTTCAAATTCATAATTTAGATTTCAATTCAAGCATTTCTTTTTTGCGAACATGTTTTTCTTTCCCCTCTTTTTATGTATTTCCTTTATCATTTCAAGTAGCTAATTTACATTAGCACTAGATCATGATGAACTTTGAAATTAAATAAAATTATTTTTTCAAACACTTTATTTATTGCTTTAATATAACTTTGATTTTATATGTTCAGAATTCGTAATTCATGAATGCATTTCCTACCCTAGATCTGTATCTTAAATGAACGAGAGGTTGCAGATACGAGTAGATCACTCAAAGATAGAAGGAGCTACATGCACTTCTCGAGAGAGGATGACATGGATGTTCTGGATTGGAGTCAAATCCAATAACAGGGTTCACCGCGTAATGCATACTTAGGGGTTTCGACTGGCCGAGAGGTCTTAATCAATCAACCTAAGTTTACTCAAAAGCATGAGCTTGAGAGATACACTTTTGTACCTTGGGAACCTCCACGGTCGAAGTAGGTAATTAAAAGTTTGCATTTTATAAGTTTATTTGATTTCAAAGGGAGTCTTGATCAAGTGCTTGTTTATTTTCATTTTCTTCATTTTTTTTAATTAACCTTCAATTTAAATTTCGATAAAATAATATTATTTTGCGTGAGTAGAAGTACTCAAGAGGCCCAGAGTCTTATACGACATTTCTATACTATATTTCGATAGGTACACTTGCATATTTGGGATATTAGTTTGAAACGTATATTTAAAACTATAGAAAATCATAATCAAGTTTTTGGTGTCGTTGCCGGGGATCTATTTTGTTGATATTTTGAAAATGCAAATTTTATTACTTTTATCATTCCCTTTCTCCACCTCTCTTTCTATTTTTCAATTTTTTTTTTAAATTCATTTTTATTAGGTAACGGTTGTTTTTTATTTTCGTTCTTAAAAACAATGTATTCTCAATTGGCCGCTAAGATTGCCGAGCTTACACTTCAAGTTACTATTTTGCAAGCCGTAAAAAAGAGCCAAAATCTTTGTTCTTATTGAGGTGCTTCCCATCAAGGAGAAGAATGTTATAATTATTATTATCAAAAATTTTGTTATGAAAATAATTTTCCAATTAATAATTATTCTCTCATTGATGTTAATTCTTTTTCTAATTTTCATGAACATAATTTTTCCAATTTAACTAATATTCATGAAAATACTTTTTCAAATCTTAACGAGAACACTTATTCTGATTTGAATAACTATTCTTTACACTCGGAGGCTGTAAGACCCCCCTTTTTTTTTCAACCACCGGGGTCTTAGGCCCAGAACCGCCGCTTTGCGGTGACACCTTCACGTCCTGAAGGGTCATCACCACAAGGCGCCGATTCTGCCGGCCAATTCGATCACAGAAAAGTAACACAATAATTGAAGTAAGAACAATGCAGTCCACAATAATAAATCACATGTATATAAGATAAAATCTCCACGAAGGGAGTGTCCACAGAAAACATCAGAGTACTATAAATGCGGGCTTATGCCCGATACATCATGTCCTCACTACAACATCACTCATGCGGAAGCGAAACAGAAACTACTCAAGGTCGAGACTCACGGTCCCGGCTGTATGAACTCCGGAGCTAGACTGCCCCATCTCCAGGCGCACCGATCTCTGGGGCTGCTCCTCCATGCTGGGCTCCACGATCCCCTAAATGATGCGGTTCAAAAATCGTTAGTCATAAAGACTAAGCCCTATCATCCCCTACCCCTTCCCCCATGGCTCCTAGGTACCGAGCGGAGAGGAAGAAAGGGAAGGACAAATTTGTGGAGAATGAAAGTAAACAGGTGACAGTGGACTTAATCTAGCAAGTTGTATTCGGTGAGCAGTTAATATGAATGTTATAATAGGTCTAGCAGAAAGAAAAGAAAATATATGAATTTAAACCTTCACTTATGCGAGAACACATAAGCAAAAGGGATCTTTTGCAAGGCTCCCATCGTATAAGTGTCCCATACCTCTTATACCTTGGGGTGTCGGATATCAAACAGCAAAGGTTGTTATTATATTTATCAAATTAACCTTTGATTTATAAACTTGCCCACACAAGCCTATAGACCAAGGGGTCGTTTAGCAGGTCCTAATGTATAAGCGTCCCATACCACTTATACTTTAGGTGTCAGGGTTAAATGAACCGATTATGCTATGACATGCTAGTGGGTATGATGAAACATGCAAGTGCAACTCACACACCCGACTCTGTGCACACAGACCTTTAGTTCCCCCTTTCGGAGCTGTTACCTCCCAGGATACCTCCCTAGTGGCGGACGGAAGCGGTGGGTTGGGTGTCGACCACCTCAAAACCAGTAAAAGCACAACTGGTCTGACCTATCGTATGCCTCAACGCTTGGTGCACTAAGCGGACGCCTGTGTACTCTTGCCGGCTGGTGCACCGGACTTCTGTTGGCGAAGTGCTAATCACCTCGCCGAGTCAACGATATCAGTGTCGGTGCAATCGAACTCCCCGATATCGAAAAACCCACCACCTTAACTTTTCCTATCTTATGCACATGCAAGTTTATTCGTAAACACACAAAACCGAGCCGAAGCTCCCCGGACCAAAACGTCCGTCTCCAAACCAACCGAGCTGAAGCTCCCCGGACCCAAACGTCCGTCTCCAAATCAACCGAGCCGAAGCTCCCCGGACCAAAACGTCCGTTTCCAAACAAATCGAGCCGAAGCTCTCATCAATCTTCCTGTTCCAACAGTGTTTGTGAAAGGTGCAGCCCTAGTTACTAAGTTACTCTTGCCAGTTTATTATTACAGTTTACGTTAGCCCAGGACTGCCCCCGGTATTCCCCGTGAAGGGCTCTCAAGGGGCGCTAGGAACCAAGACGGCGGCATTACGGCCCGAAGTTCCCTTTCGCAAGGCACTTATTGTTATTGGTTGATCACCCTTAACCCATTCCCTTCTTATATTACGATAGACTATCCTAGGGTGACTTTTAACCTTCCTCTCTTCGGGAAAGGCGATCTTTTGCCGGACCCGAGCACCTCTTAACTCTAGCTATCACCACTTCTCATTACTCTTTATACTACCCTATCGTGATTTCCTCCACAATTGTCCACCCAGACAAAGTGTTTAACTCCAATGACTCCCTCAGATCCTGTCCTATTGCATTTCACAAATTTGTTATATGCAGGCCGATCTAGACTACAAGTCGAACCGGTTATGCAATGATCCAATACTCGTCCAAATGCCCTAAATTATTTACTGGAGACTTACCATGACATAAATGACCTAAATCCAGAAAATGGAAATTTTCATAATTTATTTGGCATTTAATTAAATTCTTCGAAAATCTCAAGGGCTACCGGTTTGAACATGAACTACCCTAAGTAATCATGCAAGATGACCAGCAAATTTATGATAAATAGTAGGTTATCTCAATAGGTTAAATCCTAAGTATCATAATTTTTCTATCATCAAAAGGGCATCAAAACTATTTTAGAAATAATCTCTAACTTCTGTTGTTTATGAATCAAGTACAGAAAATATTCTTCCAAAAATTATAAATAATTTATGTCATGCAGATAAAGGCCTAAAATTAGCACTGGCCAAGTTTCATAATTTTCCAGTAAGTATTTTATCCATAATTAATTTCTAAACAATAAAACCCCTTTCTAATATCTGTGAATAAAGTACTAGATTTACTCAATATAAAATTCTATAAAAGTTCAGGGATCAATGTCCTACCAATCAAGATCTAAATCCAGAATTTTAACTGATTATAATTAATTTAAAACCTCCAAATAATTGAAACAACAAATCGGGCTAATAATCCTTTAACACATGAAGTATAATACTTATTAATCAGAAAATTCCAGGAAAATTACCATAAGTCTAGAACATCCTAAAACTCCTTCCTCCCGAGTTTCATAAATTTTAGATTAGATTTAGTGCCTAAAATAACTAAATTACATGTTTATCCTAATCCAAAATCTCAACTTTCGAGGTACCTAATTACCTCCACTTCCTTCACTATTTCAACCAGAGGGTTTTCATCATATCATCCCCCTCGCCTCCAAATTTCAAGGGCATACAAGAGCTTTAGCTCCTATGTCCTTCACAACCCTCAAAACCCTTTATTTAGGATTTGAGTTTGGATCCTAGGGTAAATCAACCCTAAACCTCACCATTTTTCTCCAAGCAGGTTATAACACCATTCTAAGTCAGAGATTAGAAGATCAGCCTCTGTTGAGGTGATTGGACCTCTCCGAACTCTTAGTGCACTTTCTACTAAAAGTCGTCTCACTAATGCCTAGTTAAGGGTAGAAGATTTCTCACACAAAACTCCTCCAAATCAATTGGAATTTTGTACAGACCTAGGTTTTATAGTCAGGGACCACTCACCAAAATTTGGGAGGGTTTGGAGGTCATTTGATCACCTAAATAAATTCCTCTAAGTTTATTAAATTAAAACAAAAACTTTAGTCAAAGTATCTCCAAAAATTTCCATTTTTGGTCTGCCTTTAGGTATAACCAAGGTTAACCCCGTGCCCAAATTTCAGGTCCTTTGGACAAGGGACGAAGAGTGGGCATTCGTTTTAATTTCTGCCCAACTCTAGGTAAAGCCCCCACTAAAACGTGTGCTGCGGTCGAACCGCTTACCCAAACGAGTTGAAACCAATTTTAAATAAATCTAGACTCGAAGGGCTACGACTTTTGTGACTGGACACTTTTCCTAAAACGGCCTCTAAGTGTCTCATTTTGCAGCCTCAAAATATACTCAGACATTATATCTTTCCTCTATGTATTATGTACTTAAATTATAAATTATAAAACTAATTTACTGTTCATCTTCTACATGAACCCGAAAACCAGAACTCAGGAAGTCATTTTTCCGGTCACTTCCCTGGCCAGCCACCACCACCACCACCTCCGTTGAGGTGATGGCTAGCGGTCGGCGGTAGTTTGGCCGCCGGAGGTGGCGGTTTCCGGCGAACTCAAAAAATACCTTTTTCATGGTTTTCCCATGAAAACAAGAGATGGGTCCGGCTCCATTGAGCGCGAACTACCTTTCTAAGAATCCTAAGATCTACCCATGAAAGAGAAGGAGCAGAGGAGGACCTTGTTCGCAGTTTGAAGGCGAGATGAACGACGGTGTGCCATGGCGCAGTGGTGGCGTAGCCGAACTTCTCCTACAGCAAGAACAAAGATCTGATCCATTTGCTTGAGCATGTAAACTTCTCCTCTTGCCCCATGTGGGCTTTTATAAGTCAGCATGTGGGGAGGTGAAAGGGTAAAGCCTTAATGGTCATGAAGGCTCCTACTAATAACATTTCGGTTACAGTGAAGGGATAAGAAACGGTGGAAGATGAACAGGTGTGTCCAGTTGGCGGTTTCCTATTGGACCAACACTTCCTCCTTTATTATATAATTATAGAAGGAAAAATGGCCCGTAAATACTCCTGGTGTAACTTCCCACACCAGCATTTATTCCACGCGTGTTAGAATAATTTCGGGCATGAACCGTCGTTTCGGCCAATGTCACGGGCGTGACACATGGGTCACGGGCGTGTCAGGCCCGGGTGACAATTTTTGGGGTCTACGATCGTCGAACTGAGATCGAAGGTCGTCGAAGGGTGGTCACGCCCTAGGTCACGGGCATGACACCTAGGTCACGGGCGTGACAGGCCCGAACGGCAAATTCTGAGCTCGACGATCGTCGAACTGAGATCGACGGTCGTCGAAGGCTGGTCACGCCCTAGGTCACGGGCGTGACACTTAGGTCACGGGCGTGACAGGCCCGAGTTCAATTTTGACGATCGTTTTACGGAGATCGACGATCGTCGAAGGAGTCACGCCCCTGGTCATGGGCGTGACACTTTGGTCACGGGCGTGACATGTCCGGGCTGCAAGGTCGATGATCGTCTCACGGAGATCGACGATCGTCGAAGGAGTCACGCCCTTAGTCACGGGCATGACACCTTGGTCACGGGCGTGATATGCCCAGGAAGCACGTTCGACAATCGTCTCACGGAGATCGACGATCGTCGAAGGAGTCACGCCCTAGGTTACGGGCGTGACGGGTTAGTCACGGGCGTGACCAACCCGTAACCCGAAATCTCGGTCGATTTATTTCAATTTTTGTGCTTCCTAGGTTTCTCTCACGACCAACCGACTCCTAGGGGTCTAGCCGGAAATGGGATGTTACAAATCCCAATAAACAAAACAAAAATTTCATCCTCGAAATTGAGGATGAGCCTACGGGGATTTCTATCGGAATAAATTAAACTTGTAACATCCCATACGATCTTTCTATCAGGTTTAGGCGACTATTCGTTTGATAAACGAAGACAATCTCCCCAATAAACAAAAGATTAGCCCCTACCTTTCTGATTGAGTGTGCATGCCTAGGTCCTGGATTTTCCTTATCTAGTCTTAACTGTCCAAAATAAAAAGGCAATCTATAGTATACCGAGAGGTGGTCAGATGTACCTGACTGAACAACTCCGGGTATCTTTGCCTCATCAGGTCCTGCGGCTCCCAAGTGTGCTCGTCCTGACCGTGGTTTCTCCACAGAACCTTGACTAAGGGGATCTTTTGCGGCGCAAGATCCGTACTCCTTTGTCGTCGATCCGAACCGACTCCAAGTGAACAGATCGGTCTGAAGCTAGCTGCCCTTCGGTGGCCAAAATCCGCTGCTCCGGGCGTAGTAGAGCCCTTCTCAGCGAAGAAATGTGGAAGACGTCGTGTAGAGCTGCCAGCTCTGGCGGCAACTCTAGCCTGTAGGCTAGGGGTCCTGTAACGCCCCGTTTTTTCAGCGATTACTTTTATTCTCGTTTGGCGTTACGATGACGCATTTCCGTGGCTTGTGCCATTAGTGGAGTGTGGTTTAGCTCCTTAGAACTGAGTGCCCTATTCTGTAGCCTGTTGGCAAGATCTCCCTAGCAAGCCGAGTCGTTTTGGGTGACCCGGTGTGGCCTCTCGGGGGGACGTTGGTGTTTGGCTTTATTTGGGTATAACTCGAGTTCTGTTTGTCAAAAAGTAATTTCGACTTCGCCGTTGTGTTCGTAGCGTGGGTATTTAGCTACGGTGCGAATTTCGTCGAATTCCGAGGTAGTTCGGTTTTCGCGTCGATTTGGTGCTTTATGTAATTTTGTAATTAATTATATAATATATATATATATATATATATATATATATATATAGAATGAGAAGGAACCGCCATCTTCATCTTCCCCGTAAGAAAACCGCCCCTTGTACGAGAGAACGGAGAAACCGCCTACCCTTCCCTTCGGACGCCGATTCCCGGAGCGTTTGTGGACGGAATTCGATTCCGAGAGTGGATTTGGATTGCTCTCGTCAAGACCTTCATTCCTGCGGTAAGAAATTTGATTTTCGTGGAGTTCTGGGAGGATTGGAATTTTCAGTTTTGGAAGTTTTCCGCCATTAATGGCCGAGTTTTTGTTTTAGGTGTTGCGGCCGTTTTGATCCGTGCGAAGAGGAGGAAAGCAGTCCAAAGCTTCGCTGTGATTGAGGCAAGTGGTATTCTTGCCCTTGCCAAGTTTTCCTTTTTTTGAATTTTCTTGATGAAATTGAAATCCCGGTTAGCCCAGGTTAGAGGCCTTGTTGTTCTCATTTTCTTGCTAACTATAGGGCTTAGTTCTTCCTACTGAAACCCCCCTATTTTGTGATGATTGGAATCCAAATTGTCGGCGTGGAGCCGTTGTTTTCCTTTATTTTGATTGTTGCTCTGGTTCGGGTATAGCCGAGAGGGAGAGTTAGGAGGGGGGGTGTGGTTGCCGATTTTCGTTATGGTATTACTCGAATGATTAGGCATAGTTCGTATGGTAGTGGTGCGCGACGTTGATAGTTGTCTGCTGCTACTGCAGTGGCGTGAGTCGTGTGCGCGTTCCGGTGTCGTTCGGGAAATTCAAAATGGTGCAGGTTGACCGCGCACGGTCATCAACCATTAGGGCGCACGACCACTGGTCGTGTGCCTCTGCTCGTGCGCGGCTGTCTTTCAGTTTCCAAAGTTCTGTCTCGGAAAATCGCACGAGCGCTAGCAACAGTACGCACGACCAGTGGTCGTGCGACACTGATCGTGCGCAGTTGCTAGGTTTTCTGTCAGGTTTTCCAGGTTCGCTTCGTACGATCATCAGCCGATGAGTGCGCATGACCACTAATCGTGCATCACTGATCGTGCGCTTTGTATATTTTCTGTTGCTAGTCGAATTTAGATGGTTTCGAGTGCGGGAGTTTAGATACTCAAGTGGCAGGCAACTACTCGAGTTCTGGATATTTTGCCTTGGTCGTTCGACTGTCGCCGAGCTCCGCATTCATTAGTGGGCTTGTGGGTAGTGGAATTATTTTGGCGGCGAGTGAGGCCAGCTCGCTCAACGCCAAAGTTTAGGTAGGCACTGAGTGGGTTTCACTCAACGCCTAGTCGTGTTGGTTTATTTCAACACTCTTCCTTTACCTTGTGTTTCATTTCCGAGTGGATTTCCAGTTGTATTTCTGGGTTTTCCTTGTCGGCCGTTTTCTTTATTTTCCTAAAGGCTGAATCGTGGGTCGTGGTTAGTATTGGTGGTTGTAGCTCTTTATGGGGGTGGAGTTGAGTGATATAGCCAAGGCCACCCATGTTTTCTTGCTCCAGGTACGGGCTGGGCATGTCGGGTGGAAGGTCCCTTGTGTTTTCACGTGTTGACCCTCGAGCTTTTGACTTGGACATGGTGGATTGGGGGACTGCGTTTGCCTTCGATCCGGTTCCTCGTTGTTGTTTTTGCTACTATCACTTCCCACAGTTTAGGGTGTTAGAAGTTTCTTCTTTGGTAGTTTGCAACATTCTGGCTCTTGGTAGCCTAGTAGGCCCTGCAGGATGTGGTTCCTGGGCTGGGTCGTTGCTGTTGCTTTGCACGTTGTGCATTTCTTGTGGTCCTGTTGTGGACAGTTGTGACTCTTTCTACTGCATGTTTTTCTGTTACTTTGTCCTTTGGTTGACTCTTTCATGCAGTTTTTCTTGGTTTAGCTTGCTGAGGTATTCTGTTTTCTTTTGGAATACCCCAGGTTCTGAGCTGTAGCCAGTCTGGTGGCTAGTTGGAGGTGGTGTTGTTGGTGGACTTCTGGACCTTGGAGTTCTGTTTACCTTGTTAGGGAGGTTGTTTTCAGTACTTTCTTAAAGACATATATTTGTGCTAGTGGGTTCGTGTCAGGTTGTTGGCGCCCACTGGTAGTTTTAACTTGTACTAGATATATACTATTGCTGCTACCATTTTCTGGAGATAGTCTACTTGCTCTGAGAAGGTTTTATGCTAGGTTGCTAGTTATTTTTAAACTATAATTGTTATTATAAATAAAGCTCATGATCAGCATGTTTTATAAAGTGAAATCACTATTTTCCAAATCACGTATAAAGACCGTTTTCTTATATATTATATAAATTAAATGTAGGGTCTTGCATAGCATGAGTGGTTCTCTTGGGACCCTTATGTGCTCCTTAGGATGTCAAATCTAAATAAAGTATTTTTCCGCAGCGTATTAATATAGTTTTCATTTGTGGACTAGATGATCCACTGAGCCGAGGGATACGGACTCTAATCATAACAAATTTTCTATTCATTAAGCACATGATTTTCTTGCATAAAGATTGTAGTTGGTTTTGCCTGAACGTCAGTAGTTATCCCCTGCTTGACGTGGCATCATGACGCGTGTTTTCTCTTACTCTAATAATTCTTAATTCGGAGAAAATGCGGGTTGTGACAGTTGGTATCAGAGGGAGGTTGCTTGACAAGTTAGTTGAGCAACCTTCCTTTGTTCGCTTTTAGTAGTTCTGCATCATGTCATTCACACACCGATATGTCATCAACACGTCTTGGCAAAAGCACGAACACTACACTCATAGCATAACATGAAGTATACGGGGCATATTATGTAGTATGGGATGCATAATATGTGTTCGTATATGGATCCACCATAGGGGCTACATGTGAGGGTTATGTAGTATGGGATGCATAACCTCACCACATGACTGCGACTAGCACGTTTCTTTTTCGTTGCATGGAAATGTTATGTAGTATGGGATGCATAACATTTTCATGCGTACGCCGCTCATAGCATGCATTAGGGCCTTTTTTTTAGAATGCATAGCACAATCATGCATATCATATCATTGCATAAGCACAACGCGCCGAGCTAATGATTTGTAGGATGACATATGTACACACATGAATTTTCAAATTAACATAAGTTCATGCATCCGATCTAGGCACAAGAGTTAGTGAGGTGGTGGTTAACCATCCTAGGATAGGGCATATCATCTAATTATTGTGAAGAAGATAAACTCTCAGAGCAAGTTTAGCAGCTTTAAGTCTATATCTACATATGTATTGTCTGTACTGGTAGTCGGTTCTAGTCGTGGGATTTGGATCTGATTTGCGCTGTAATGATTTTTAGGATGGCTAGGCGTCCTGCGACTCGATCGACTCCCCTGTCTGAGGGTGAATGTTGGTACCCTGGATGTGATTTGGCTTATGTAATCCCTTTCCAGCCCCTCTTGATCCATATAACTATATATGATCATGATTAGGTTTTGTTCAGTTTCCCTAGGACAGTTTATAACTGACCTAGAGCTTAGGCTAGAAGTTCTAGATGTATTTTTGGTTAAGGCTTTTTCCGTTCGACCATCGTCGAACGAGGCCTCGCGATCGTCGATCATTGATCGACGATAGCAGGGCTATTGAATCGTAGAAGTCAAGACAATTATCGTCGACCGATGGTCGACGATCTCAGAGCAAGTTTATTATGCTCTGAAGGTTGGTCGACGATCTGCCATCAGCAGTTCTACGATTATGTTCTCGCTTCACGATTTCTGTCTCGACATTTTTTTTGCCTTAGTCGTCGACATCATGAGATGTTCGACGTTTTCTGCTTCGACAGATTCTTTGTTGGTCAACGATATCTTGAGCTGGTCGACGATTTCTGGTCGAAGATTTCTGTTTCGACAGATTTCTGCTTTTAGTCGACGATCTGTTAGCTAGGTCGACGATCATCGAACCCCTGTTCGACGATTACTGTCTGCCTTTAACAATTTGCATTTATTTTATTCCTTGGTTTATTTCCAAGTGTTTTAGTGTGTGGTTAGAAAGATTTTCTGAAGATTGTTTTTGCTAATTTATGGCTTGAATTCAAATGAATTAATTACCAAATATGTTAAGCATAAATTACGGGATTTCGTATTTTGATAAAGCATTTTTGTCCTATTATACAAAATATATTGCCAGGCTGTATTCTAGCCGTTGGCGCTGTATGCTATTTCCAAGAATGATAAGTCTTTATGCTGAGATATTTCCCTATTCATTTATTTCCTTATTGGGACTGATAGAGAGTTAATAGGTCATTCTATTCCTATTATTATATTCTATTTTTGAGATAACCTGTCGCAGGGCTCGAGAATTCAAATCAATAGAGCCGTTCCAAAGGAAGAATGAGAAGATATATTTAAAAGAGATTTTTTTTCTCAGCAGTAATAAGCAAGTTACAAACGGAGAGTTTCTTCTAAGAAGGATTGATTGGCTCATGCATCATCAGAGCAACTCTTCACCATCTCACAAAAAGAAGAAGAAAAGCTCCCCTGAAGAAAAAGCCCAGAGCAATTACTTTCATTCTCAAGTCTCCTGAGCATCTGCTTAGAGTTTTCAAGACTTCAGAAAGAGCTCCAGATCTGCTTCAATTATTCCAGAATCTGAAGATCTGATAAAAATCAGTCTACAGATCTCTGAGGATTTAGTTTCAGTATATCTGAAACTCCTTCATCCTGAAGCAAAGGCTTTCCCTGGACTTCCACTGAGCCAAGGGGAGACTTTGATTCTTTAGAGAATCCACAAGTCTTCTCTAATCTGTATTAACAACAGAGAAGACAATCTAACCATCTCAACCCCTTTGTAAAAGAGTTTTCACACCTCTTCAAAAGTGAACATTGGTGACAGGGCACCTTATCAACAACCTGTGGTTGAGCATCCTTATCAAAAGCTCAAAGGGTCTGTTTGATCTACCTGAATCAGATCATTGGTGGCAGGGCACCTTAGCAAAAACCTGTAGTGGATTCCTACCAGGGTGGTAGAAGAGTGGAGTACCTATTTAGAGGGAACCACTATATATCCTGTGTCTCTCTGGCTGTTTTTGTTTAATTGTTTATTCTGTGGCTGTGATAGAACTACCTAGGATTGCTAGTTGCTGTGATAGGTTTATAGTTAAACTGAAATTTCAGTTAACTCTCTCACTTGTGCACTTCACTGTGTTAGGCTCTTAGGGTTCAAGTATCAGATTATTTTTTTCCGCAAATAAACTCCAAGGGAGCTGACTAGTTATTCATAAAATTTGAATACTCTATTCACCCCCCCTCTAGAGTAGTTTACAACTTATCCCCTCACTTTCAATTGGTATCAGAGGGAGGTTGGCTGTTCATACAGGCTAACACCTGAGTTAAAGGATCCTGTGATAAGTTGTTTCCTGATACCATTCACAAACCCTTTCACACATGGCCCAGTCTAAGGATTATTCAAGCACCAGACCTCCTGTATGCAACTTGTCCAAGTTTGGCATATGGAAGGTCAGGATAAGACTATACATGAATTCTATTGATGAAGATATCTTTTCTTCTATTTTGATAGGACCACCTGCTAGGCCTGCTGCTGCTTCCACTTCTGCTGATCTCAGTGCTGTGCCACCACCTGACTACAATGAAACTTACAAGAAGGCAAAAGCAGCTGATGCAAAAGCAATGAACATCCTAGCTCAGACGATGTCTGATGAAATATTCCAGAAGCTTGCTGAATGTACCTCAGCCAAAGCTATGCGGGATTCCCTCAACCACATAGTTGCTGGCTCAGCTGATGAGAGGAAGGACAGGAGATCCAACCTCACTTCTCAGTATGAAAATTTCAAGAAGGATGATGCTGAAGACATTGACACAATGTACACAAGACTCAGTTCAATAATAAGTGAACTGAGGTCTTTGGACAAGGAGATAACTTTGTCAGAAGTCAATGACAAGATCCTGATGTGCCTTCCCATCTCTTGGGACTCAAGGATATGGCCCATCAAGGATGGAAGAAACACTGTGGAACTTTCCACAGAAGCTCTGTTGGGAAAGCTCAAGTCATATGAGCAAACTTTAAAGAGCAGAGCTGCTGCAACCGAAGTAAAAACTCCTACACCTACAAAGAAAGAGCACTCTCTAGCTCTTAAGGCTGCTAAGACTTCTGAAGGAAGTCAATCAAATGAGGAGTTACTGGCACTCATTGCCAAGAGGTTCTTCAATATGGGAAGAAGAGACCTCAGAAAGAAGTTCTCTAAGTATGAGGACAAACCAAGGTATGACAAAACTCCATCTAAAGAAATCATCTGTTATGTTTGCAGCAAGCCTGGACACATTGCTCCAGATTGTCCAGAGAAGAAACACAAGGAGAAGAAACATGAGAAAGAGTATAGGAAGCACCACTCCAAGTCCTCCTCACACAAATACAAGAAGAAGGACAAGGGATTTGTGGCTGCTACCTGGAGTGAAACAGAAGAGGATACCTGCTCCTCTAGCTCCAGTGATTCAGAAGAAGAAGTAGAGAAGAAAGCCAAAGAGGTCTGCCTCATGGCTATTGATGCCTGCAGCTCTCTGTCAGCTGTAGAGAATTCTGAAGAAGAAGGAGACAATGAAGAAGATTCCTCTATGGAAGACCAGGTAATCGACTCATTTGATTTCTCATCTCCTGAGTTCAAATTAAAATTTAAAACTCTATGTTTAGATTTACTATTATTTGAAAAAGAAATTAAGTCACTTAGATTAAAGATAATGGAACTAGACATGGAAAGTATTGAAATAATTAGATTAGAAAAGGAATTAGAAAGCTCAAAAGAAGAAGTAACATTCCTAAAATTAGAACTAGCTAAATCTAAGAGGTTAGAAGAACAATTAAATGGCAGAAGCCTTAAATTATATGAAATAACCAGTATAGCAAACACTAGGGTTGGTAATGATAAACTAGGCTTAGGTGCTACATCTAGTGAACCCATCCTCCTCACAAAGGAGAGATTTAGCACTCCAGTAAAATTTATTTCTGAATCAGGAATAAAGAATACTGAGGAAATTGAAAAATGTAAGAAAATTCAGAATAAGATTAAGAAAGAGAACAGGAAGAAAAAATTTTTAGCTTTACAAAAATAGTCGAACACTGATCGACGATCGTCAAACCAATCGTCGAACGTCTATCGACGATCGCTGAACACCTTCACCAAGTATGATATCTTCGATGCAGGAGATCGACAATCTCATCTTGAGTCGTCGACCAGTGATCGACGATCGTGGAATCCAGAACATAGCACTACTACAAATGATCGACGATATGACTTGCGATCGTCGACCGTGGATCGACGATCTGGACTTAAGCTGGAAAATAAATTTCAAACTTCCAGAATTGCAAATCCCAATCACTACCCTAGGTCGTTTAATCCTTTAACTGAATGGATTATCCCACCTTGGAGATCACGCCCTCTAGGATATAAATCTAAGCCTGCAAAATCTTTTATATCTAGTTTTTCTTTTGTGAAGAATACTGGACCGAAGGTAACCTGGGTCCACAATGTATAATTGATATCTTTGCAGGTGAAGACCTATCCAGTCATACATGACAAATGGTATCTGGATAGTGGATGCTCAAAGCATATGACAGGAAAGAAGAAGAATCTGTCAGGGTTCAAAGCCAATCTGGGACCAAAAGTTGTATTTGGGGATTCCAGCTGTGGACAGACTGAAGGGTATGGCAGCTTCACCATAGGAGCTGTAACCTTCAAGAAGGTAGCTTATGTCTCTGGACTAAAGCACAACCTAATCTCTATAATCCAAATGTGTGATGCTGGGTACAAGGTATGGTTTACTGACACTGCTTGTAATATTGCTTTAAATAATACTGTTGTGTTAGTAGGTATTAGAATTGGTAATGTTTATGTTGTAGATTTTAACTCATCCAAATCTGAAATATGCTTATTTAATGAAGTAACCAGTAATAATACCCTTTGGCATAAAAGACTTAGTCATGTAAATTTGAAAAACATTTCTAGGTTGGCTAAATACAATCTTGTAAGAGGCTTACCTTCTTGCCCCTACAAGAAGGAAGGCCTTTGCAAAGCTTGTCAATTAGGTAAGCAAACAAGAAATAGTTTTAAATCAGTTAATAAAAGTGATTCTCCCAGGATTCTGTATTTGCTGCATTTGGATTTATTTGGTCCTATTGCTGTACAGAGTCTTGGAGGAAAGTCTTACACTCTAGTAATTGTAGATGACTTCTCTAGGTTCACTTGGGTATTCTTCTTGAGAACTAAGGCTGATAACTTCAAGGTTCTTACAGATTTTCTAAAGTGTATACAGAGTGAGTATTCTACTCAGATTACCTTGATCAGAAGTGATCATGGTACTGAGTTTGAGTCTCTTCTTATGCAAGAATTCTGTGAGAAGGAAGGTATCAAACATAGCTTCTCTGCTCCTAGAACTCCTCAACAAAATGGGGTAGTTGAAAGGAAAAACAGAACCCTAATTGAAGCTGCAAGTACATTGTTGGCAGATGCTAACATGCCTCTGTCCTTTTGGGCTGAAGCAGTTAGCACAGCTAACTATGTATTGAACAGAAGTCTGATACATAAACTTAAGGGTAAGACTCCCTATGAGTTACTTAGGCAAGTGAAACCTAAAATAGACTATTTTAGAGTATTTGGCTGTGTTGCTTTTGTTCATAACAATAACAAAGAATATCTTAGAAAATTTGAGGCAAAAGCTTCGATGGGAGTTTTTCTGGGATACTCTCAAGTAAGCAAAGCCTATAGGGTCCTCAATAAATCCTCTCTTAAGATAGAAGAGTCTGCACATGTCTCTTTTGATGAGACAGTCATGTATTATAAGGAGAAGGACTCTTCCTCTAATAGTACAGTGCAAGTCCTAGGAGTAAGTAAGGATTTGGAAGGTTTGAGACTCACACAGGAGAATCATCCCTAACAAACTCCTCAGGCTGCTTCTTCAGATTCTGAATCTGATGTAGAACTTCTTGAAGTTAAAGCACCTGCTCCAACAGTTGATCAAATTCCACATGAGGAATTAAATCCTGAAACTGTTGAAGATCAGATCATTGTTGAACCTACTAATCTTGTCACACTTAGAGATCACCCTGTATCTCAAGTAATTGGAGACATTTCAGTAGGAGTCCAGACAAGACATCAACTCAACAAAGATGTGATGTTTGCTTGTTTCCTTTCTCAGGTTGAGCCCCTAACCATTAAAGATGCTGAGCTTGATCCACACTGGATTATAGCCATGCAAGAGGAACTTAACCAGTTTGAAAGATGTAAAGTTTGGACCTTGGTTCCAAGACCAAGAGGCCAACTGATCATAGGCACCAAGTGGGTGTTTAGAAACAAGCTTGATGCCCAAGGCATAGTAGTTAGGAATAAGGCTAGGCTAGTAGCTCAAGGCTATAGACAGGAGGAAGGCATAGATTATGATCAAACTTTTGCCCCTGTAGCTAGACTAGAAGCCATTAGGATTTTCCTAACCTATGCTGCCTATAAGAGATTTAAGGTCTTCCAAATGGATGTGAAGAGTGCCTTCCTCAATGGAGATTTAAAGGAAGAAGTGTTTGTTGAACAACCACCAGGGTTTGTTTCATCAACCTTACCCACTCATGTGTTCAAACTCCAAAAGGCTCTATATGGACTTAAGCAAGCTCCTAGAGTTTGGTATGAGACCTTAGCAAATTTCCTTCTAGAACACAAGTTTGTGAGAGGTGTAGTAGATAGAACTCTATTTATTAGACATCATAAGGACTCACAACTGTTAGTTCAAATCTATGTAGATGACATTATATTTGGCTCCACTGATCCCAAACTATGCAAGAGGTTTTCTGAACTAATGCACTCCAAGTTTGAGATGAGCAGCATGGGTGAGTTTCCTATTTCCTTGGTCTCCAAGTGAAACAGTGTGTTGATGGTATCTTCATTTCTCAATCAAAATATGCCAGAGAGCTGGTTAAAAGATTTGGAATGTCTGATGCTTCATCAATGAGTACACCTATGGCCTCAAATGCAGTTATTGATTCTGATGTCAATGGCAAGTCTGTTGATCAAAAGAACTATAGAGCCATTGTTGGTTCCCTGCTGTATTTGACTGCAAGTAGGCCTGACATAATGTTTGCTACATGCTTATGTGCTAGGTTTCAGGTCAACCCAAAGGAATCTCACTTAACTCTTCTCAAGAGGATCTTGAGATACCTTAAGGGATGCCCTAACTTAGGACTGTGGTACCCAGCTGAGTCAGAATTTGAATTAATTGGATATTCAGATGCTGATTATGCTGGTTGTAGAGTTGACAGGAAAAGCACCTCAGGGACCTGTCAGTTCCTGGGAGAGAGACTTGTCTCTTGGTTTTATAAGAAACAGGCATCTGTGTCTACTTCAACTGCTGAGGCTGAGTATATAGCAGCAGCTAGTTGTTGTTCACAGATCCTGTAGATTCAAAATCAGCTAGTGGATTATGGGTACACACACTCTAAAACAAAAATTCTGTGTGACAGTACCAGTGCAATATCAATTGCTCAAAATCCTGTGCACCATTCCAGGACCAAGCACATTGAGATTAGACATCATTTTCTGAGAGATAATGTGGAAAAGAACAAGATAGCAATGGAATTTATATCCACAGACCTGCAGAGAGGAGATATTTTCACTAAGCCCCTTGATGAACAAAGGCATTTGTTCTTCCTGAACCAGCTTGGTATGATTAATGGTTCAGAGTAGTGAAAATTTGGATAGATTTTGTTTTCTGTCTAAAATCGTCGAATGACTGCTCGACGATCTTCGACCAGGTTAGGTATCTATCGTCGACCAATGATCGACGACAGATCGTTTTTTGTTGAAAGGCAGAAATCGTCGATTAACTGGTCAACGATCTCTCCTTAGGTATCTATCGTCGACCAATGGTCGACGACAGATTTTCTGTGCTGAGTGGAGAATCGTCGACCAACATATATTGATCGACGATCGTGGTGATTGTTTGTAGTCGGTCGATGTTTAACGTTTAGTCAAATATTGACTATCATCGGTCATTGTTCGACGACCGATTTTATTCCGGGTTCGACGATCGCAGATTTATATCTGATAGTCGATTTTGGTCTGGAGATCGTCGTCCTTCCGCTCCGTCTTTTCATATTCCATCTTCTGGCTTAGAATACGCTCTCGAACTCTACTCCCGCGCGATTCTCTTCTCCCCTGCCTTGCATCTCGATTCGCCATTCTCTCTTCAATCTAATGGCGATTCCTTCTGCAGTTCTCTTCGGGATGAAGTTCGACACTGGTTTCTGTGTCGACTTCGATTCTTTCAGTCGATGTGATCAACCCATCCAAGACATTCTGTAGCTGTGTGAAGATCAAGGCCTAAAGAAATTTATGTCATTCTCACCAAAGATCCATATACAAGAGATTCGAGAATGGGTATATACCTCGTCCTCCAGCGACGAAGCGATGACTGGAAAGATAAATGGAGAGGAGGTCATTCTGACTCCTGAAGTTCTGACTGAGTTGTTTGGTCTACCAACCGGTACTGAGGACTATGAGCAAAATTCAGAGGAATATGGCCGCATGCTAACTGTGATGGGCCATGCTGAGGGTATTCCAGCTAAGCTGCTGAAAATAAACCTGTCTCCAGAGTACAAGTTTCTGGCAGACCTGGTGGGCAAGGACGTTTTGGGAAAGCACTCTGCTCACGACAACATCAACAGGCAACAATTTGCCTTAATGTCAGTTCTGGTGAATATGACGCAGATAGCCTGGGGAAAAGTTCTGTTTGAACTAATAAGGAGAAAGAACAATCAGAAAGAAGTAAACCTTGCCAGGGTGTTGGGTGTGTTTCTATATGTGAAAGCACCCCTGCTGCTTGTTTCTGCACCCTCCGCAGTCAACGCCAGCAAGAGGTTGGACCCCTCTCTATTCAAGAAATCTCAGAGAGTCATCAAGAAGTCAGCCAGGGTTGATCCTAACCCTCCATCAGACACAAGGGCTGATTCAGCCACTCTCCAGCTTGCTGGGGAAGGATCAGCAATCCCTTCATCCTCCCTCTTTACCCCTGCATCCTCATCTCCTGCATTACCCTCCACACAATCTGCAGTGCCACCACAACATGCATCTTCCATCCTACATGCATCTCCACCCCAGTAACCCATACCACAACATCTGGCAGCCGCAGCCAGTGTTGACATGGTAACTGCTACCATCCTCACACACTTATCTCAACATGAATCCCACACTCATGTTGATGTTCACCCATCTCCACATGATTCATTTGATCATGTGGTAGATCATACTGCTTCCATTCCATCCACCTCCACATCCTCAGCATTTCAGATAACTCCTGAATTGCTTGCACATATTGTAGAGCTCATCACTCCATCCATACAAAAAATGATTGAGGCTGCCAATGCCCCTCTCATTGCATCCATCAATGCCCTTTCTGAAGCCATCAAATCTCTTCCTTCCTCTGCTGAGCCCTCTTCAGTAAGATGCATGACTCCAGTCCCCACTGAAGTCATGCAGGGGGAGATGTCTGTTGAAGTGGTCTCAGGTGATGCCTTGACCCTTCAGGACAACTCTTCTCTTCCCCTTACAGTAATTGTAGAAGAACCTCAAGAGCTTCCAGAGCAACCAGAAGGTAAAACACTTCCTATAATCAGGACTTTAAATTAATATCTTTATCTAACAAAGACATTCACTCCCTAGTGAATCTAGCTTCTGATGAAGAACTCCCAGAGAAAAATAATGAGGAAGTCCTCATGGACTTGTGTGAAAAAGTTTCAATTAACACTACTGACTCAGAAGTAGTGGTTCAACAACTTGAGAATGCTACTGCTCAACCAGATGGTATATTTTCATTTAAGTTTCTAATTAATTCAAACTCCAACTTTGAGTTAATCTCTTATCCCTTCCTTCCCATCTCAGCTGCTGATGATCTTGCATCAGTGTTGCAAGTTGATGCTGCCATCTCCATTGACTCTGATAATGCTTTGGAATCCTTTCTCAATTCAGACTGTGAGTTCACACTCACATCTCCTTATGTTCCTCCTTCTCAAGAGAAAACGGTCCCTTATAGACCTGAGTACCTTGATGACCCCTTGGTCAAGGACTCTCTCTTCTTTTCCTGTATGGCACTCCTCTTGTGCCTTGTAGAGGTGTCTATCCCTGATGTCACTGAACATCTAGAAGGAATTATAACCTCCTTCCTAGATGTAAAGTGGTATCCTGTGTAGATCTACAGGTAACTCTATCAATTACCTGCTGTTGTTCACCTTGGGGGGAATACTCTATTCCCACTTGGTTGTTAACTTATCTTTCTTTGTATGCAGGCACAATCAACATCCCTGCTGCTGCTGCTGCTGAAGAAGCTGAGGCTGTGCAAGACTTACTAGAGAATGCCTCCAAAATGACTGAAAAGGAATCAAGCTCAGGTACTCTCAACCTTGAACAATTTATAGCCTTTGTGGCTGAGAATATTGCCTCTGAGTACATTGAAGGGTTGGCTAATTCTCATATGGATTCCCTAGTCATCTCTCTAGAGAAAGCATCTGCCCCTGCAGATACAGTCATCTTTTCTCCACCTATCCTTACCTATCCTCTACCCATTCCCTCTATTGCAGAACTGGTCCCCAGGATAGCTCCTGACTTGTATCCTGAATCAGAACTCTGGAAGAGATCTCCAAATGTTGATCTTGATGCCCTCCTTGTGCAAGATGCCATTGAGGAAGCAAGAGAAAAAGAAGATAGAGAGAAGCAGGAGAAAGAAAAGGCTGAACATGCTATAGCTGCCAAAGATATCTCAGAACAAGATTTTGATGATTATGCTGGCAGAACCTCATCCCACTCCTCTGATGACGATGACTCTGAGGATTCTGATAGTACCCAGAAGAAGAAAAAGGCTGTATCCAAGAAAAGAAAAGCATCTGCTCCTCCTACTGCTAATCCAGACAAGGATGTTCCCTATTTCATTCTGAAGGGAATTGATCCCAAGAGCAAAGAATTTCAACCATGGATGAGACTTTCAAAGAATCAGACAAGAGAGAAGAAGAGAACAAAAAGATATGACACTCTAATTCAGAAATTCCCCCCCAGAGGTCCTCCTCCACCTCCTGGTGCTGGAGCCTCTGGAAGTCTCTCTTCTGCCCCATCTGCAAAATCAGCAAGTTCCAACACCTTTAAGTCTTACCAGAGAAGGAGTAACCAAAGCCAGGGAGGCCAAGATGTATCAGGACAAGGAAGGAAAAGAAATGAAAATGTTCCTATGGAACAAATAAAGGAGATGACATTTCAGCAATCTACTTTCTCTCCTCCTCCAGCTCCTAAAAAGAAAGTTCCAGAATGGAAACCTCTTCCTCCCAGGAGAGGTCCATCCTCCACATCAAGGAAACCTGCTGCTTCTGAGACAGCTGAAACAAAAGGAAAAAGAGTGGTCTATTCAGAGAAATCCCACAAGAAGTTCATTGAACTTGCACCTCCCAGATCTCTATATGCTGAAACTGATCCTAAGAAGGCTTCACAGATTCCTCTTGACTCAAGCAAATTAGCCACAGCTCTTCAAAGGAACATGGAGATTGCAGCTCAAGCTGATACTGACAGACCATCCTCTCCATCAGATATGACTGAAACTGAAAGAATTGCCTCTATGGCAAGATTTAAGGAATCTATTGCACTAAGCATGATGGAGAGAGCCAAAGCTCAAGGACTAGACCCTACAGCATATACAACTATGTCTGAATTCAGAGAAAAGGAACTCAGCAAAATTCAAGTCAACTCTGAAATTTTTAATACTGAAGAATACATGAAGTTGCACCCTGCTGCAGTTTTGCCAAGCTATGCTGAAAAGAAAATTATTGGTGAACATGATCTAATGCTATCCAAAAGACAAGCAGCAAACCCAAACAGGGAAATTATTTTCAAACCAGCTGTAATCCCTAAGAACTCATCTGATGCCAAAACCTCTGATAAATCTGCTTGATACTTTATTGTTCTGCTGATTTATGTTTTTATGTTTTTCTGTGGATTGCCTGTGATTTAAATTTTTGGTTAATCTCTGCTTTTGATATTGTGTGCATTAGTTTTAGATCAGATTGGATAACATAACCCAAATAGGGGGAGATTGTTGGTACCCTGGATGTGATTTGGCTTATGTAATCCCTTTCCAGCCCCTCTTGATCCATATAACTATATATGATCATGATTAGGTCTTGTTCAGTTTCCCTAGGACAGTTTATAACTGACTTAGAGCTTAGGCTAGAAGTTCTAGATGTATTTTTGGTTAAGGCTTTTTTCCGTTCGACCATCGTCGAACGAGGCCTCGCGATCGTCGATCATTGGTCGACGATAGCAGGGCTATTGAATCGTTGAAGTCAAGACAATTATCGTCGACCAATGGTCGACGATCTCAGAGAAAGTTTATTATACTCTGAAGGTTGGTCGACGATCTGCCATCAGCAGTTCTACGATTGTGTTCTCGCTTCACGATTTCTGTCTCGACATTTTTTTTTGCCTTAGTCATCGACATCATGAGATGTTCGACGTTTTCTGCTTCGACAGATTCTTTGTTGGTCGACGATATCTTGAGCTGGTCGACGATTTCTGGTCGACGATTTCTGTTTCGACAGATTTCTGCTTTTAGTCGACGATCTGTTAGCTAGGTCGACGATCATCGAACCCCTGTTCGACGATTACTGTCTGCCTTTAACAATTTGCATTTATTTTATTCCTTGGTTTATTTCCAAGTGTTTTAGCGTGTGGTTAGAAAGATTTTCTGAAGATTGTTTTTGCTAATTTATGGCTTGAATTCAAATGAATTAATTACCAAATATGTTAAACATAAATTACGGGATTTCGTATTTTGATAAAGCATTTTTGTCCTATTATATAAAATATATTGCCAGGCTGTATTCTAGCCATTGGCGGTGTATGCTATTTCCAAGAATGATAAGTCTTTATGCTGAGATATTTCCCTATTCATTTATTTCCTTATTGGGACTGACAGAGAGTTAATAGGTCATTCTATTCCTATTGCTATATTCTATTTTTGAGATAACCTGTCGCAGGGCTCGAGAATTCAAATCAATAGAGCCGTTCCAAAGGAAGAATGAGAAGATATATTTAAAAGAGATTTTTTTTCTCAGCAGTAATAAGCAAGTTACAAATGGAGAGTTTCTTATAAGAAGGATTGATTGGCTCAAGCATCATCAGAGCAACTCTTCACCATCTCACAAAAAGAAGAAGAAAAGCTCCCCTGAAGAAAAAGCACAGAGCAATTACTTTCATTCTCAAGTCTCCTGAGCATCTGCTTAGAGTTTTCAAGACTTCAGAAAGAGCTCCAGATCTGCTTCAATTATTCCAGAATCTGAAGATCTGATAAAAATCAGTCTACAGATCTCTGAGGATTTAGTTTCAGTATATCTGAAACTCCTTCATCCTGAAGCAAAGGCTTTCCCTGGACTTCCACTGAGCCAGGGGGAGACTTTGATTCTTTAGAGAATCCACAAGTCTTCTCTAATCTGTATTAACAACAGAGAAGACAATCTAACCCTCTCAACCCCTTTGTAAAAGAGTTTTCACACCTCTTCAAAAGTGAACATTGGTGACAGGGCACCTTATCAACAACCTGTGGTTGAGCATCCTTATCAAAAGCTCAAAGGGTCTGTTTGATCTACCTGAATCAGATCATTGGTGGCAGGGCACCTTAGCAAAAACCTATAGTGGATTCCTACCAGGGTGGTAGAAGAGTGGAGTACCTATTTAGAGGGAACCACTATATATCCTGTGTCTCTCTGGCTGTTTTTGTTTAATTGTTTATTCTGTGGCTGTGATAGAACTACCTAGGATTGCTAGTTGCTGTGATAGGTTTATAGTTAAACTGAAATTTCAGTTAACTCTCTCACTTGTGCACTTCACTGTGTTAGGCTCTTAGGGTTTAAGTATCAGATTATTTTTTTCTGCAAATAAACTCCAAGGGAGCTGACTAGTTATTCATAAAATTTGAATACTCTATTCACCCCCCCCCCCCTCTAGAGTAGTTTACAACTTATCCCCTCACTTTCAGTGAATCTTCTGGAGCTCAGTACGATGCGGTGATCGAGAGTCTGCGTCAGAGTAGCGAAGCTATGGGCATGCAGTTGGAGGAGGTGCAAGCCCAGATTCAGTCTTTGGTGGCAGTTGTGGCAGGGCAGGCTCAGGGTGCGCAAGTTCCTGCTGGGGGGTTAACTGTTCCTCCTCCTCCTGCACCCTTGAGGCCTCTAGTGGTGGTGCCAGCAGAGATGGCCTTCATCTCGCAGTTTCAGAGGCTGAGCCCTCCCACTTATGATGGGAAGGCAGATTTCATGGTGATAGACGACTGGCTGATCTCCATGGAGGAGATGTTCTCGTACTCAGGGATTGCAGATGACCAGAGGGTGATGATAGCCGCCTATCAGCTCAACGGTTTGGCTAAGAGTTGGTGGCTGAGAGAGAAGGAGAGCCTGGTAGCCGGATGCTCTTGGGAAGTGTTCAAGGAGATGCTGTTGAGGAAGTTCTTACCCTCGGTCGAGCGTGACCGCCTCATGAACGACTTCCTCCATCTGAAGCAAAGGCAACTCACGGTGGGTGAGTATGAGATAGAGTTCAGCAAGTTGAGCCGTTTTGCCCCTGGATTGGTCAGTGTTGAGGCTGATCAAGTTAAGCGATTCCTCGGTAGTTTGAGGAGTGAGGTGCAGCAGTTGACCAGTACTTATGGGTCAGTGTCTTATACAGGTGTAGTAGAGGCTGCTCTGAAGGTGGAGGCTATTGAGACGGCGAAGAGCAGAGGCCAGCAGTTGAAGAAGGATAAGAGGAAGTTGGTAGAGGAGAAGAAACCCCTGGTACCCGATGCTATTCCGGGAAAGAGGAGCAGGGTGGTGTGCAGTTTTTGTGGCCGGTCAGGCCATCCTATCGAGAGGTGTTTCAAGAAGGCGGCAGCTCAGAAGAAGGAGCAGGTTCATGCGATTCAGGGTGCTCCTAGGAGAGATGTCTCCTGTTTAGTTTGCAAGCGATCCGGCCATGATGCGGCCCAGTGTTGGTCCAAGGATAAAATCTGCTTTCAGTGTGGGCAGAAGGGTCACATTAAGTCGAGGTGTCCTCAGTTTCAGCTAGCTCTTCCTGCAGTTCCGTTACAGGCTTTACCTCCACCTCAGCGTGTGGACAAGGGAAAAGGGAAGCTGAACGTGATTTCTTTCGAGGAGGCTCAGACTTCGACCCAGGTGATCTCAGGTTAGTTGTTTGTTGTTTTCTTTCTAGCCTGGTAGTTTAGTTGCTAGATTATTTGCGGTACTATTGTGCTAGTTCCTTAGCTTTGTGCGCTCCTATAGGGAAATTTAAGGTGAAGAACCGCTGGGCGCATGTTCTGTTTGACTCTGGCGCTACCCACTCGTTCGTGGCTAGAGCCTTTGTGGAGCGTCATCGGTTGTCTCTAGATCGTGTTCGGGATTCCTTCCGTGTCAAGTTTCCCTCTGGTGAATCTGTGTTGTCAGATTTGGGTATTTTGGATTGCCCGGTTTTGTTGGGGGATTTTCTTGCGAAGGCGGACCTGAAGATGATTGATCTAGAGGACTTCGATGTCATTTTGGGCATGGACTGGCTCTCTCGGTATGATGCGGTCATTCAGTGCAAAGGAAAGCGCTTGGACTTCATCAGGGACGACGGTCAGCCCGACAGCGTGTATGCTGATCCGTGTCAGGATTCTCCTATTCTCTCTACGGTATGTGTTCAGAGATTGTTTCTTTCTGATTGTTGTGTTTGTTTAGTCTCGGCGGTTGGAACCGTTGTTAGCGTGCCACGCTTGGAGGAGATTCCTATTGTTCGTGGTTTCGCCGATGTTTTTCCTGATGATCTTCCTGGTATCCCTCCTGAGCGGGATGTGGAGTTTGTTATTGATTTGGAGCCGGGTACGCGTCCCATTGCTAAGGCGTCGTACCGGATGGCCCCTCGTGAGCTAGAGGAGTTGCGAATTCAGTTAGATGAGTTGTTGGCTAAAGGTTTTATCAGGCAGAGTTCGTCGCCTTGGGGTGCTCCTGTTTTGTTCGTAAAGAAGAAAGATGGGTCGATGCGGCTTTGCATCGACTATAGAGAGTTGAACAAGGTCACTATCAAGAACAGGTACCCTCTGCCGAGGATCGATGATTTATTTGACCAGTTGCGTGGTAGCACGGTGTTCTCCAAGATCGATCTTCGTTCGGGCTATCATCAGCTCAGGATCCGTGAGGCAGATATTCCACGGACTGCGTTTAGGTCGAGGCATGGACACTTCGAGTTTTTGGTGATGTCGTTTGGTTTGACCAACGCACCATCAGCTTTCATGGATATGATGAATCAGGTATTCAAGGATTTCCTAGACAAGTTCGTGGTGGTCTTCATTGATGACGTGTTGGTTTATTCTCGCAGTGCTGAGGAGCATGAGCAGCATTTGCGTTTGGTCCTGTCAGAGTTGAGGAACCACAAGTTATTCGCCAAGTTGAGCAAGTGCGAATTTTGGTTGCCTCAGGTTTCTTTTCTAGGCCACGTGGTGAACAAGGATGGGATCTCGGTTGACCCAGAAAAGATTGCAGCAGTGATGGATTGGAGTAGGCCGAACACTCCTAAGGAGATCAGAAGTTTCTTAGGGTTGGCTGGCTATTACAGGAGATTCGTGGAGGGTTTCTCTTCTCTAGCCGCACCTTTGACCAAGCTGACTCAGAAGAATGTGGCTTTTGTTTGGAGCGAGAAGTGCGAAGAAGCTTTTCAGGAGTTAAAGAGGAGATTGTGTACTGCTCCCGTTCTGACCCTTCCTACTGAGGGCGTGGATTATGATGTGTATGTGGATGCTTCGCATATAGGACTGGGATGCGTATTAATGCAGGATGGAAAAGTAATCGCTTATGGGTCAAGGCAGCTGAAGACTCATGAGAAGAATTATCCAACTCATGACCTTGAGTTTGCAGCGGTTATCTATGCATTGAAGTTGTGGAGGCACTTACTTTATGGGGCTTAGTGCAGGATTTTTACTGACCATAAGAGCCTGAAGTACGTGTTCACGCAGAAGGAGTTGAATCTGCGTCAGCGGCGGTGGCTTGAGTATGTGGCGGATTATGACGTAGAAATCCAGTATCATCCGGGCAAGGCCACTGTGGTGGCCGACGCCCTGAGCCGAAAGACGGGAAAGATCTTTAACCTCTCCGCCGATCGGTTAGTTGAGGAGTTCCTCCTTATGGATATTTCAGTGGGATGCTGTGGTTTGCAGAGTAGTTTGTCAGTGGCAGAGCCGTCCTGGATTTCTTTGATTAGACTGCATCAGAAGGACGATCCGGATCTGTTGCACCTTTTTACCAGGACAGAGAAGGGAGAGTTGCCAGATTTTGCTATTGATGATGCGGGTACTTTGAAGTACCGCGGCAGGTTTTGCGTTCCCGCTGTTGGGGACATTAGAGGTATGATTTGCAGTGAGGCTCATGGTTCCAGCGTTGCCTACCATCCAGGATCTACGAAGATGTACCGTGACTTAAGGCAAGTTGCCTGGTGGTATGGTATGAAAGGAGATATAGCCCGATATGTTGCTGAGTGTCACACTTGTAAGTGTGTGAAGGCCGATCATGGAAGGCCTGGTGGTAAGTTGACTCCGCTAGAGATCCCGACTTGGAATTGGGAGAGTATATCTATGGACTTCATTACGGGTTTGCCAAAATCCCCGAGAGGATTTGATTCTTTTTGGGTTATAGTGGATAGATTGACGAAGTGTGCTCACTTCGTGCCTTATAAGATTGATTACCCGATGAGGAGGATAGCGGAGTTGTACTTGAATGAAGTCATCCGACTCCACGGTGTGCCGGTTAGCATCATTTCTGATCGAGACTCCCGGTTTACTTCTCGTTTTTAGCAGAGTCTGCAGGAGGGTTTGGGTACGGATCTGAGGTTATTCTACTGCGTACCACCCTCAGACCAATGGGCAGACGGAGCGGGTCAATCAGATTGTTGAGGATATGATCAGGTGCTATATTTTAGACCACGGTGGAGCGTGGGATGAGCGTCTGCGACTCATGGAATTTGCTTATAATAACAGTTATCAGGAAAGCTTGCAGATGGCTCCGTTCGAAGCTTTGTATGGGAGGCGCTGTAGGACTCCGTTGTTTTGGGCTGAGGCTGGTGAGAAGCCTTTGTTGGGTCCAAATGCTCTGGAAGAGATGGAAGTCGCCGTGAAGCTTATTCGGGAGAAGCTTCGGTTAGCTCAGGAGAGGTATGAAAAGAACGCCAATCGGCGTAGGTCTGCTTTGGAGTTTTTAGTAGGGGATCATGTATACCTCAAGGTTTCTCCAATGGTTGGTGTGAAGAGATTTGGTAAAAATCGGAAATTGGACCCAAGGTATGTGGGCCCGTTTGAGGTCTTGGAGCGGATTGGTGTGTCTGCTTATAGATTGGATTTGCCAGCGAATTTCCCTGGTGTTCATAATGTTTTTCATGTTAGCCAATTGCGGAAGTGTGTGCGCAGCAGTGGGCAACTCTTGGATGTTGTGCCCCAGTTGGAGCCCAACCTCTCTTTTGTTGAGGTGCCAGTTCGTATTTTGGATACTCAGGAGCGTGTGCAACGAAAGAAGTCCATACCGATGGTGAAAGTTCTATGGAAAAATCAGGATTTGGAGAGCGCGACTTGGGAGCTAGAGTCGGCCATGAAGATGGCGTACCCTCACCTATTTCGCTGATTTGATTGGTATGTTTCCCTTTGTAACTTCTGTTTATTACTTTTCCTTCTTTTGTAGGAGGGTTGTGCGTAAAGTTTCGGGACGAAACTTTCTTTTAGGGGGGGTGACTGTAACGCCCCGTTTTTTCAGCGATTATTTTTATTCTCGTTTGGCGTTACGATGACGCGTTTCCGTGGCTTGTGCCATTTGTGGAGTGTGGTTTAGCTCCTTAGAACTGAGTGCCCTATTCTGTAGCCTGTTGGCAAGATCTCCCTAGCAAGCCGAGTCGTTTTGGGTGACCCGGTGTGGCCTCTCGGGGGGACGTTGGTGTTTGGCTTTATTTGGGTATAACTCGAGTTTTGTTTGTCGAAAAGTAATTTCGACTTCGCCGTTGTGTTCGTAGCGTGGGTATTTAGCTACGGTGCGAATTTCGTCGAATTCCGAGGTAGTTCGGTTTTCGCGTCGATTTGGTGCTTTATGTAATTTTGTAATTAATTATATAATTATATATTAATATATATATATATATAGAATGAGAAGGAACCGCCATCTTCATCTTCCCCGTAAGAAAACCGCCCCTTGTACGAGAGAACGGAGAAACCGCCTACCCTTCCCTTCGGACGCCGATTCCCGGAGCGTTTGTGGACGGAATTCGATTCCGAGAGTGGATTTGGATTGTTCTCGTCAAGACCTTCATTCCTGCGGTAAGAAATTCGATTTTCGTGGAGTTCTGAGAGGATTGGAATTTTCGATTTTGGAAGTTTTCCGCCATTAATGGCCGAGTTTTTGTTTTAGGTGTTGCGGCCGTTTTGATCCGTGCGAAGAGGAGGAAAGCAGTCCAAAGCTTCGCTGTGATTGAGGCAAGTGGTATTCTTGCCCTTGCCAAGTTTTCCTTTTTTTGAATTTTCTTGATGAAATTGAAATCCCGGTTAGCCCAGGTTAGAGGCCTTGTTGTTCTCATTTTCTTGCTAACTATAGGGCTTAGTTCTTCCTACTGAAACCCCCCTATTTTGTGATGATTGGAATCCAAATTGTCGGCGTGGAGCCGTTGTTTTCCTTTATTTTGATTGTTGCTCTGGTTCGGGAGTATCCGAGAGGGAGAGTTAGGAGGGGGGGTGTGGTTGCCGATTTTCGTTATGGTATTACTCGAATGATTAGGCATAGTTCGTATGGTAGTGGTGCGCGACGTTGATAGTTGTCTGCTGCTACTGCAGTGGCGTGAGTCGTGTGCGCGTTCCGGTGTCGTTCGGGAAATTCCAAACGGTGCAGGTTGACCGCGCACGGTCATCAACCGTTAGGGCGCACGACCACTGGTCGTGTGCCTCTGCTCGTGCGCGGCTGTCTTTCAGTTTCCAAAGTTCTGTCTCGGAAAATCGCACGAGCGCTGGCAACAGTGCGCACGACCAGTGGTCGTGCGACACTGATCGTGCGCAGTTGCTAGGTTTTCTGTCAGGTTTTCCAGGTTCGCTTCGCACGATCATCAGCCGATGAGTGCGCACGACCACTGATCGTGCGTCACTGATCGTGCGCTTTGTATATTTTCTGTTGCTAGGCGAATTTAGATGGTTTCGAGTGCGGGAGTTTAGATACTCAAGTGGCAGGCAACTACTCGAGTTCTGGATCTTCTGCCTTGGTCGTTCGACTGTCGTCGAGCTCCGTATTCATTAGTGGGCTTGTGGGTAGTGGTATTAT
This sequence comes from Platanthera zijinensis, assembly GCA_039513925.1. Classification (NCBI taxonomy): domain Eukaryota; kingdom Viridiplantae; phylum Streptophyta; class Magnoliopsida; order Asparagales; family Orchidaceae; genus Platanthera; species Platanthera zijinensis. The sequence goes on from CM077079.1 coordinate 147,136,152, forward strand.
TTTGGCGGCGAGTGAGGCTAGCTCGCTCAACGCCAAAGTTTAGGTAGGCACTGAGTGGGTTTCACTCAACGCCTAGTCGTGTTGGTTTATTTCAACACTCTTCCTTTACCTTGTGTTTCATTTCCGAGTGGATTTCCAGTTGTATTTCTGGGTTTTCCTTGTCGGCCGTTTTCTTTATTTTCCTAAAGGCCGAATCGTGGGTCGTGGTTAGTAGTGGTGGTTGTAGCTCTTTATGGGGGTGGAGTTGAGTGATATAGCCAAGGCCACCCATGTTTTCTTGCTCCAGGTACGGGCTGGGCATGTCGGGTGGAAGGTCCCTTGTGTTTTCACGTGTTGACCCTCGAGCTTTTGACTTGGACATGGTGGATTGGGGGACTGCGTTTGCCTTCGATCCGGTTCCTCGTTGTTGTTTTTGCTACTATCACTTCCCACAGTTTAGGGTGTTAGAAGTTTCTTCTTTGGTAGTTTGCAACATTCTGGCTCTTGGTAGCCTAGTAGGCCCTGCAGGATGTGGTTCCTGGGCTGGGTCGTTGCTGTTGCTTTGCACGTTGTGCATTTCTTGTGGTCCTATTGTGGACAGTTGTGACTCTTTCTACTGCATGTTTTTCTGTTACTTTGTCCTTTGGTTGACTCTTTCATGCAGTTTTTCTTTGTTTAGCTTGCTGAGGTATTCTGTTTTCTTTTGGAATACCCCAGGTTCTGAGCTGTAGCCAGTCTGGTGGCTAGTTGTAGGTGGTGTTGTTGGTGGACTTCCGGACCTTGGAGTTCTGTTTACCTTGTTAGGGAGGTTGTTTTCAGTACTTTCTTACAGACATATATTTGTGCTAGTGGGTTCGTGTCAGGTTGTTGGCGCCCACTGGTAGTTTTTACCTTGTACTAGATATATACTATTGCTGCTACCATTTTCTAGAGATAGTCTACTTGCTCTGAGAAGGTTTTTTGCTAGGTTGCTAGTTATTTTTAAACTATAATTGTTATTATAAATAAAGCTCATGATCAGCATGTTTTATAAAGCGAAATCACTATTTTCCAAATCACGTATAAAGACCATTTTCTTATATATTATATAAATTAAATGTAGGGTCTTGCATAGCATGAGTGGTTCTCTTGGGACCCTTATGTGCTCCTTAGGATGTCAAATCTAAATAAAGTATTTTTCCGCAGCGTATTAATATAGTTTTCATTTTTGGACTAGATGATCCACTGAGCCGAGGGATACGGACTCTAATCATAACAGATTTTCTATTCATTAAGAACATGATTTTCTTGCATAAAGATTGTAGTTGGTTTTGCCTGAACGTCAGCAGTTATCCCCTGCTTGACGTGGCATCATGACGCGTGTTTTCTCTTACTCTGATAATTATTAATTCGGAAAAAATGCGGGTTGTGACAGGGTCCGATCTGCTCCAGCATCCGGTAAGGGCCCATATACCTAGGGCTGAGCTTCTTCCTCCGACCGCGCACCCGTGAGACTCCGTGCATGGGCCTGATCTTCAAGAACACTCGATCTCCTACCCAAAACTCCACCTGACGATGCCGGGCGTCATAGTATTTAGCCTGTCTGCTCTGCTCCTCCAACATCTTATCTCTGATCAGTCTCACCTGAGCCTCGGTGTCTTCAACAAAATCCGATCCCTACACCTTCGGGTCCTCGTCTTGAACCCAAGAAAGCGGGGTTCTACATTTTCTTCCATACAAGGCTTCATAAGGCGCCATCCTGATGCTGGACTAGTAGCTATTGTTATAGGAGAACTCGGCCAACGGTAACATCTTCTCCCACGGCTCCCCTCGGTCCAGTATACACAGCCGTAGTAAATCCTCCAAGGTCCGGTTGGTGCGCTCTGTCTGCCCGTCCGTCTGAGGGTGGAAGGCCGTGCTGTAACGCCACATTTTTTCAGCGATTATTTCTATTCTCGTTTGGCGTTACGATGACGCGTTTCCGTGGCTTGTGCCATTTGTGGAGTGTGGTTTAACTCCTTAGAACTGAGTGCCCTATTCTGTAGCCTGTTTGCAAGATCTCCCTAGCAAGCCGAGTCGTTTTGGGTGACCCGGTGTGGCCTCTCGGGGGGATGTTGGTGTTTGGCTTTATTTGGGTATAACTCGAGTTCTGTTCATCGAAAATTAATTTCGACTTCGCCGTTGTGTTCGTAGCGTGGGTATTTAGCTACGGTGCGAATTTCGTCGAATTCCGAGGTAAATCGGTTTTCGCGTCGATTTGGTGCTTTATGTAATTTTGTAATTAATTATATAATTATATAATTATATATATAGTTTATGAAGAGCCGATCATCTTCTTCCCCGATTAATAACCGCCGGTCCTGTACGAGGAAACGGAGAAACCGCCTACCCTTCGGACGCCGATTCCCGGAGCGTTTGTGGACGGAATTCGATTCCGAGAGTGGATTCGGATTGCTCTCATCGAGACCTTCATTCCTACGATAAGAAATTCGATTTTCGTGGAGTTTTGGGAGGATTGGAATTTTTGGTTTTGGAAGTTTTCCGCCATTAATGGCCGAATGTTTGTTTTAGGTGTTGCGGCCGATTTGATCCGTGCGAAGGGGAGGAAAGCAGTCCAAAGCTTCGCTGTGATTGAGGCAAGTGGTATTCTTGCCCTTGCCAAGTTTTTTCTTTCGATTATACTTGCTGAAATTGAAATCCCGGTTAGCCCAGGTTAGAGGCCTAGTTGTTCTCATTTTTCTTGCTAACTATAGGGCTTAGTTCTTCCTACTGAAACCCCCCCTATTTTTGTGATGATTGGAATCCAAATTGTCGGCGTGGAGCTGTTGTTTTCCTTTATTTTGATTGTTGCTCTGCTTCGGGTGTAGCCGAGAGGGAGAGTTAGGAGGGTGGGGTGAAGTTGCCGATTTTTGTTAAGGTATTACTCGAATGATTAGGCATAGTTTGTATAGTAGCGGTGCGCGACGTTGGTAGTTTCCTGCTGCTTCTGCAGTTGCGTGAGGCGTGTGTGCGTTCCGATGTCGTTCGGGAAATTCCAAACGGTGCAGGTTGACCGCGCACGGTCGTCAACTGTTAGGGCGCACGACCACTGGTCGTGTGCCTCTGCTCGTGCGCGGCTGTCTTTCAGTTTCCAAAGTTCTGTCTCGGAAAATCGCACGAGCGCTGGCAACAGTGCGCACGACCAGTGGTCGTGCAACACTGATCGTGCGCAGTTGCTAGGTTTTCTGTCAGGTTTTCCAGGATCGCTTCGCACGATCATCAGCCGATGAGTGCGCACGGCCACTGATCGTGCGTCACTGATCGTGCGCTTTGTATATTTTCTGTTGCTAGGCGAATTTAGATGGTTTCGAGTGTGGGAGTTTAGATACTCAAGTGGCAGGCAACTACTCGAGTTCTGGATCTTCTGCCTTGGCCGTTCGGCTGTCGTTGAGCTCCGTATTCTTTAGTGGGCTTGTGGGTAGTGGTATTATTTTGGCGGCGAATGAGGCTAGCTCGCTCAACGCCAAAGTTTAGGTAGGCACTGAGTGGGTTTCACTCAACGCCTAGTCGTGTTGGTTTATTTCAACACTCTTCCTTTACCTTGCATTTCGTTTCCGAGTGGATTTCCAGTTGCATTTCTGGGTTTTCCTTGTCGGCGGTTTTCTTTATTTTCCTAAAGGCCGAATCGTGGGTCGTGGTTAGTAGTGGTGGTTGTAGCTCTTTATGGGGGTGGAGTTGTGTGATATAGCCAAGGCCACCCATGTTTTCTTGCTCTAGGTATGGGCTGGGCATGTCGGGTGGAAGGTCCCTTGTGTTTTCACGTGTTGACCCTCGAGCTTTTGACTTGGACATGGTGGATTGGGGGACTGCGGTTGCCTTCGATCCGGTTCCTCGTTGTTTTTTTTTGCTACCATCACTTCCCACAGTTTAGGGTGTTAGAAGTTTCTTCTTTGGTAGTTTGCAACATTCTGGCTCTTGGTAGCCTAGTAGGCCCCTGCAGGATGTGGTTCCTGGGCTTGGTCGTTGTTGTTGCTTTGCACGTTGTGCATTTCTTGTGGTACTGTTGTGGACAGTTGTGACTCTTTCTACTGCATGTTTTTCTGTTACTTTGTCCTTTGGTTGACTCTTTCATGCAGTTTTTCTTTGTTTAGCTTGCTGAGGTATTCTGTTTTCTTTTGGAATACCCCAGGTTCTGAGCCGTAGCCAGTTTGGTGGCTAGTTGGAGGTGGTGTTGTTGGTGGACTCCCGGACTTTGGAGTTCTGTTTTCCTTGTTAGTGAGGTTGTTTTCAGTACTTTCTTACAGACATATATTTGTGCTAGTGGGTTCGTGTCAGGTTGTTGGCGCCCACTGATAGTTTTTATCTTGTACTAGATATATACTATTGCTGCTACCATTTTCTGGAGATAGTCTACTTGCTCTGAGAAGGTTTTATGCTAGGTTGCTAGTTATTTTTAAACTATAATTATTAGTATAAATAAAGCTCATGATCAGCATGTTTTTATAAACTTAATCACTATTTTTCCAAATCACGTATAAAGATCATTTTCTTATATATTATATAAATTAAATGTAGAGTCTTGCATAGCATGGGTGGTTCTCTTGGAACCCGTATGCGCTCCTTAGGAGGTTAAACCTAAATAAAGTATTTTCCGTAGCGTATAAATATAGTTTTCTTTTGTGGACTAGGTGATCCACTGAGCCGAGGGATACGGTCTCTAAAATATAACTGATTTTTCTATTCATTAAGCACATGATTTTCTTGCATAAAGATTGTAGTTGGTTTTGCCTGAACGTCAGCAGTTATCCCCTGCTTGACGTGGCATCATGACGCGTGTTTTCTCTTACTCTGATAATTCTTAATTCGGAGAAAATGCGGGTTGTGACAGTTGGTATCAGAGGCAGGTTGCTTGACAAGTTAGTTGAGCAACCTTCCTTTGTTCGCTTATTAGTATTTCAGCATTATGTCATTCACACACCGATATGTCATCAGCACGTCTTGGCAAACGCACGAACACTACACTCATAGCATAACATGAAGTATACGGGGCATATTATGTAGTATGGGATGCATAATATGTGTTCGTATATGGATCCACCATAGGGGCTACATGTGAGGGTTATGTAGTATGGGATGCATAACCTCACCACATGACTGCGACTAGCACGTTTCTTTTTCGTTGCATGGAAATGTTATGTAGTATGGGATGCATAACATTTTCATGCGTACGCCGCTCATAACATGCATTAGGGCCTTTTTTTTAGAATGCATAGCACAATCATGCATATCATATCATTGCATAAGCACAACGCGCCGAGCTAAAGATTTGCAGGATGACATATGTACACACATGAGTTTTCAAATTAACATAAGTTCATGCATCCGATCTAGGCACAAGAGTTAGTAAGGTGGTGGTTAACCATCCTAGGTTAGGGCATATCATCTAATTTTTGTGAAGAAGATAAACTCTCAGAGCAAGTTTAGCAGCTTTAAGTCCATATCTACATATGTATTGTCTGTACTGGTAATCGGTTCTAGTCGTGGGATTTGGATCTGATTTGCGTTGTAATGATTTTTTTTAGGATGGCTAGGCGTCCTGCGACTCGATCGACTCCCCTGTCTGAGGGTGAATCTTCTGGAGCTCAGAACGATGCGGTGATCGAGGGTCTGCGTCAGAGTAGCGAAGCTATGGGCAGGCAGTTGGAGGAGGTGCAAGCCCAGATTCAGTCTTTGGTGGCAGTTGTGGCAGGGCAGGCTCAGGGTGCGCAAGTTCCTGCTGGGGGGTTAGCTGTCCCTCCTCCTCCTGCACCCTTGAGGCCTCTAGTGGTGGTGCTAGCAGAGATGGCCTTCATCTCGTAGTTTCAGAGGCTAAGCCCTCCCACTTATGATGGGAAGGCAGATTTCATGGTGATAGACGACTGGCTGATCTCTATGGAGGAGATGTTCTAGTACTCAGGGATTGCAGATGATCAGAGGGTGATGATAGCCGCCTATCAGCTTAAAGGTTTGGCTAAGAGTTGGTGGCTGAGAGAGAAGGAGAGCCTGGTAGCCGGATGCTCTTGGGAAGTGTTCAAGGAGATGCTGTTGAGGAAGTTCTTACCCTCGGTCGAGCGTGACCGCCTCATGAATGACTTCCTCCATCTGAAGCAAAGGCAACTCACGGTGGGTGAGTATGAGATAGAGTTCAGCAAATTGAGCCGTTTTGCCCCTGGATTGGTCAGCGTTGAGGCTGATCGAGTTAAGCGATTCCTCGGTGGTTTGAGGAGTGAGGTGCAGCAGTTGGCCAGTGCTTATGGGTCAGTGACTTATGCAGGTGTAGTAGAGGCTGCTCTGAAGGTGGAGGCCATTGAGACGGCGAAGAGCAGAGGCCAGCAGTTGAAGAAGGATAAGAGGAAGTTGGTAGAGGAGAAGAAACCCCTGCTACCCGATGCTGTTCCGGGAATGAGGAGCAGGGTGGTGTGCAGTTTTTGTGGCCGGTCAGGCCATCCTGTAGAGAGGTGTTTCAAGAAGGCGGCAGCTCAGAAGAAGAAGCATGTTCATGCGATTCAGGGTGCTCCTAGGAGAGATGCCTCCTGTTCTGTTTGTAAGCGATCCGGCCATGATGCGGCCCAGTGTTGGTCCAGGGATAGAGTCTGCTATCAGTGTGGGCAGAAGGGTCACATTAAGTCGAGGTGTCCTCAGGTCCAGTCAGCTCTTCCTGCTGTTCCGTTGCAGGCTTTACCTCCACCTCAGCGTGTGGACAAGGGAAAAGGGAAGCTGAACGTGATTTCTTCCGAGGAGGCTCAGACTTCGACCCAGGTGATCTCAGGTTAGTTGTTTGTGTTTTTCTTTCTAGCCTGGTAGTTTAGTTGCTAGATTGTTTGCGGTACTGTTGTGCTAGTTCCTTAGCTTTGTGCGTTCCTATAGGGAAATTTAAGGTGAAGAACCGCTGGGCGCGTGTTCTGTTTGACTCCGGCGCTACCCACTCGTTCGTGGCTAGAGCCTTTGTGGAGCGTCATCGGTTGTCTCTAGATCGTGTTCGGGATTCCTTTCGTGTCAAGTTTCCCTCTGGTGAATCTGTGTTGTCAGATTTGGGTATTTTGGATTGCCCGGTTTTGTTGGGGGATTTTCTTGCGAAGGCGGACCTGAAGATGATTGATCTAGAGGACTTCGATGTCATTTTGGGCATGGACTGGCTCTCTCGGTATGATGCGGTCATTCAGTGCAAAGGAAAGCGCTTGGACTTCATCAGGAACGACGGTCAGCCCGGCAGCGTGTATGCTGATCCGTGTCAGGATTCTCCTGTTCTCTCTGCGGTATGTGTTCAGAGATTGTTTCTTTCTGATTGTTGTGTTTGTTTAGTCTCGGCGGTTGGAACCGTTGTTAGCGTGCCACGATTGGAGGAGATTCCTATTGTTCGTGGTTTTGCCGATGTTTTTCCTGATGATCTTCCTGGTATCCCTCCTGAGCAGGATGTGGAGTTTGTTATTGATTTGGAGCCGGGTACGCGTCCTATTGCTAAGGCGTCGTACCGAATGGCCCCTCGTGAGTTAGAGGAGTTACGAATTCAGTTAGATGAGTTGTTGGCTAAAGGTTTTATCAGGCAGAGTTCGTCGCCTTGGGGTGCTCCTGTTTTGTTCGTAAAGAAGAAAGATGGGTCGATGCGGCTTTGCATTGACTATAGAGAGTTGAACAAGGTCACTATCAAGAACAGGTACCCTCTGCCGAGGATCGATGATTTATTTGACCAGTTGCGTGGTAGCACGGTGTTCTCCAAGATCGATCTTCGTTCGGGCTATCATCAGCTCAGGATCCGTGAGGCAGATATTCCACGGACTGCGTTTAGGTCGAGGCATGGACACTTTGAGTTTTTGGTGATGTTGTTTGGTTTGACAAACGCACCATCAGCTTTCATGGACATGATGAATCGGGTATTCAAGGATTTCCTAGACAAGTTCGTGGTGGTCTTCATTGATGACGTGTTGGTTTTTTCTCGCAGTGTTGAGGAGCATGAGCAGCATTTGCGTTTGGTCCTGTCAGAGTTGAGGAACCACAAGTTATTCGCCAAGTTGAGCAAGTGCGAATTTTGGTTGCCTCAGGTTTCTTTTCTAGGCCACGTGGTGAACAAGGATGGGATCTCGGTTGACCCAGAAAAGATTGCAGCGGTGATGGATTGGAGTAGGCCGAATACTCCTAAGGAGATCAGAAGTTTCTTAGGGTTGGCTGGCTATTACAGGAGATTCGTGGAGGGTTTCTCTTCTCTAGCCGCACCTTTGACCAAGCTGACTCAGAAGAATGTGGCTTTTGTTTGGAGCGAGAAGTGCGAAGAAGCTTTTCAGGAGTTAAAGAGGAGATTGTGTACTGCTCCCGTTCTGACCCTTCCTACTGAGGGCGTGGATTATGATGTGTATGTGGATGCTTCGCCTATAGGACTGGGATGCGTATTAATGCAGGATGGAAAGGTAATCGCTTATGGGTCAAGGCAGCTGAAGACTCATGAGAAGAATTACCCTACGCATGACCTTGAGTTTGCAGCGGTTATCTATGCGTTGAAGTTGTGGAGGCACTTACTTTATGGGGCTCAGTGCAAAATTTTTACTGACCATAAGAGCCTGAAGTACGTGTTCACGCAGAAGGAGTTGAATCTGCGTCAGCGGCGGTGGCTTGAGTATGTGGCGGATTATGACGTAGAAATCCAGTATCATCCGGGCAAGGCCAATGTGGTGGCCGACGCCCTGAGCCGAAAGACGGGAAAGATCTTTAACCTCTCCGCCGATCGGTTAGTTGAGGAGTTCCTCCTTATGGATATTTCAGTGGGATGCTGTAGTTTGCAGAGTAGCTTATCAGTGGAAGAGCCGTCCTGGATTTCTTTGACTAGACTGCATCAGAAGGACGATCTGGATCTGTTGCACCTTTTTACCAGGACAGAGAAGGGAGAGTTGCCAGATTTTGCTATTGATGATGCGGGTACTTTGAAGTACCGCGGCAGGTTTTGTGTTCCCGCTGTTGGGGACATTAGGGGTATGATTTGCAGTGAGGCTCATGGTTCCAGCGTTGCCTACCATCCAGGATCTACGAAGATGTACCGTGACTTAAGGCAAATTGCCTGGTGGTATTGTATGAAAGGAGATATAGCCCGATATGTTGCTGAGTGTCACACTTGCAAGCGTGTGAAGGCCAATCATGGAAGGCCTGGTGGTAAGTTGACTCCGCTAGAGATCCCGACTTGGAAGTGGGAGAGTATATCTATGGACTTCATTACGGGTTTGCCAAAATCCCCGAGAGGATTTGATTCTGTTTGGGTTATAGTGGATAGATTGACGAAGTGTGCTCACTTCGTGCCTTATAAGATTGATTACCCAATGAGGAAGATAGCAGAGTTGTACTTGAATGAAGTCATCTGACTCCACGGTGTGCCGGTTAGCATCATTTCTGATCGAGACTCCCGGTTTACTTCTCATTTTTGGCAGAGTCTGCAGGAGGGTTTGGGTACGGATCTGAGATATTCTACTGCGTACCACCCTCAGACCAATTGGCAGACGGAGCGGGTCAATCAGATTGTTGAGGATATGATCAGGTGCTATATTTTAGACCACGGTGGGGCGTGGGATGAGCGTCTGCGACTCATGGAATTTGCTTATAATAACAGTTATCAGGAAAGCTTGCAGATGGCTCCATTCGAAGCTTTGTATGGGAGGCGCTGTAGGACTCCGTTGTTTTGGGCTGAGGCTGGTGAGAAGCCTTTGTTGGGTCCAGATGCTCTGGAAGAGATGGAAGTCGCCGTGAAGCTTATTCGGGAAAAGCTTTGGTTAGCTCAGGAGAGGTATGAAAAGAACGTCAATCGGCGTAGGTCTGCTTTGGAGTTTCTAGTAGGGGATCATGTGTACCTCAAGGTTTCTCCAATGGTTGGTGTGAAGAGATTTGGTAAAAATCGGAAATTGGACCCAAGGTATGTGGGCCCGTTCGAGGTTTTGGAGCGGATTGGTGTGTCTGCTTATAGATTGGATTTGCCAGCGAACTTCCCTTGTGTTCATAATGTTTTTCATGTTAGCCAATTGCGGAAGTGTGTGCGCAGCAGTGGGCAACTCTTGGATGTTGTGCCCCAGTTGGAGCCCAACCTCTCTTTTGTTGAGGTGTTAGTTCGTATTTTGGATACTCAGGAGCGTGTGCTGCGAAAGAAGTCCATACCGATGGTGAAAGTTCTATGGAAAAATCAGGATTTGGAGAGCGCGACTTGGGAGCTAGAGTCGGCCATGAGGAGGGCGTACCCTCACCTATTTCGCTGATTTGATCGGTATGTTTCCCTTTATAACTTCTGTTTGTTACTTTTCCTTCTTTGGTAGGAGGGTTGTGCGTAAAGTTTCGGGACGAAACTTTCTTTTAGGGGGAGTGACTGTAACGCCCCATTTTTTAAGCGATTATTTCTATTCTCGTTTGGCGTTACGATGACGCATTTCCGTGGCTTGTGCCATTTATGGAGTGTGGTTTAACTCCTTAGAACTGAGTGCCCTATTCTGTAGCCTGTTTGCAAGATCTCCCTAGCAAGCCGAGTCGTTTTGGGTGACCCGGTGTGGCCTCTCGGGGGGATGTTGGTGTTTGGCTTTATTTGGGTATAACTCGAGTTCTGTTCGTCGAAAATTAATTTCGACTTCGCCGTTGTGTTCGTAGCGTGTGTATTTAGCTACGGTGCGAATTTCGTCGAATTCCGAGGTAGATCGGTTTTCGCGTCGATTTGGTGCTTTATGTAATTTTGTAATTAATAATATAATTATATAATTATATATATATATAGTTTATGAAGAGTCGATCATCTTCTTCCCCGATTAATAACCGCCGGTCCTGTCCGAGGAAACGGAGAAACCGCCTACCCTTCGGACGCCGATTCCCGGAGCGTTTGTGGACGGAATTCGATTCCGAGAGTGGATTCGGATTGCTCTCGTCGAGACCTTCATTCCTACGGTAAGAAATTCGATTTTTGTGGAGTTTTGGGAGGATTGGAATTTTTGGTTTTGGAAGTTTTCCGCCATTAATGGCCGAATGTTTGTTTTAGGTGTTGCGGCCGTTTTGATCCGTGCGAAGGGGAGGAAAGCAGTCCAAAGCTTCGCTGTGATTGAGGCAAGTGGTATTCTTGCCCTTGCCAAGTTTTTTCTTTCTATTATACTTGCTGAAATTGAAATCCCGGTTAGCCCAGGTTAGAGGCCTAGTTGTTCTCATTTTTCTTGCTAACTATAGGGCTTAGTTCTTCCTACTGAAACCCCCCTATTTTTGTGATGATTGGAATCCAAATTGTCGGCGTGGAGCCGTTGTTTTCCTTTATTTTGATTGTTGCTCTGCTTCGGGTGTAGCCGAGAGGGAGAGTTAGGAGGGGGGGTGAAGTTGCCGATTTTCGTTAAGGTATTACTCGAATGATTAGGCATAGTTTGTATAGTAGCGGTGCGCGACGTTGGTAGTTTCCTGCTGCTTCTGCAGTTGCGTGAGGCGTGTGTGCGTTCCGGTGTCGTTCGGGAAATTCCAAACGGTGCAGGTTGACCGCGCACGGTCATCAACCGTTAGGGCGCACGACCACTGGTCGTGTGCCTCTGCTCGTGCGCGGCTGTCTTTCAGTTTCCAAAGTTCTGTCTCGGAAAATCGCACGAGCGCTGCCAACAGTGCGCACGACCAGTGGTCGTGCGACACTGATCGTGCGCAGTTGCTAGGTTTTCTGTCAGGTTTTCCAGGATCGCTTCGCATGATCATCAGCCGATGAGTGCGCACGACCACTGATCGTGCGTCACTGATCGTGCGCTTTGTATATTTTCTGTTGCTAGGCGAATTTAGATGGTTTCGAGTGTGGGAGTTTAGATACTCAAGTGGCAGGCAACTACTCGAGTTCTGGATCTTCTGCCTTGGCCGTTCGGCTGTCGTTGAGCTCCGTATTCTTTAGTGGGCATGTGGGTAGTGGTATTATTTTGGCGGCGAGTGAGGCTAGCTCGCTCAACGCCAAAGTTTAGGTAGGCACTGAGTGGGTTTCACTCAACGCCTAGTCGTGTTGGTTTATTTCAACACTCTTCCTTTACCTTGCATTTCGTTTCCGAGTGGATTTCCAGTTGCATTTCTTGGTTTTCCTTGTCGGCCGTTTTCTTTATTTTCCTAAAGGCCGAATCGTGGGTCGTGGTTAGTAGTGGTGGTTGTAGCTCTTTATGGGGGTGGAGTTGTGTGATATAGCCAAGGCCACCCATGTTTTCTTGCTCCAGGTACGGGCTGGGCATGTCGGGTGGAAGGTCCCTTGTGTTTTCACGTGTTGACCCTCGAGCTTTTGACTTGGACATGGTGGATTGGGGGACTGCGGTTGCCTTCGATCCGGTTCCTCGTTGTTTTTTTTTTGCTACCATCACTTCCCACAGTTTAGGGTGTTAGAAGTTTCTTCTTTGGTAGTTTGCAACATTCTGGCTCTTGGTAGCCTAGTAGGCCCCTGCAGGATGTGGTTCCTGGGCTGGGTCGTTGTTGTTGCTTTGCACGTTGTGCATTTCTTGTGGTCCTGTTGTTGATAGTTGTGACTCTTTCTACTGCATATTTTTCTGTTACTTTGTCCTTTGGTTGACTCTTTCATGCAGTTTTTCTTTGTTTAGCTTGCTGAGGTATTCTGTTTTCTTTTGGAATACCCCAGGTTCTGAGCCGTAGCCAGTCTGGTGGCTAGTTGGAGGTGGTGTTGTTGGTGGACTCCCGGACTTTGGAGTTCTGTTTTCCTTGTTAGTGAGGTTGTTTTCAGTACTTTCTTACAGACATATATTTGTGCTAGTGGGTTCGTGTCAGGTTGTTGGCGCCCACTGGTAGTTTTTACCTTGTACTAGATATATATTATTGCTGCTACCATTTTCTGGAGATAGTCTACTTGCTCTGAGAAGGTTTTATGCTAGGTTGCTAGTTATTTTTAAACTATAATTATTAGTATAAATAAAGCTCATGATCAGCATGTTTTTATAAACTTAATCACTATTTTTCCAAATCACGTATAAAGATCATTTTCTTATATATTATATAAATTAAATGTAGAGTCTTGCATAGCATGGGTGGTTCTCTTGGAACCCGTATGCGCTCCTTAGGAGGTTAAACCTAAATAAAGTATTTTCCGCAGCGTATAAATATAGTTTTCTTTTGTGTACTAGGTGATCCACTGAGCTGAGGGATACGGTCTCTAAAATATAACTGATTTTTCTATTCATTAAGCACATGATTTTCTTGCATAAAGATTGTAGTTGGTTTTGCCTGAACGTCAGCAGTTATCCCCTGCTTGACGTGGCATCATGACGCGTGTTTTCTCTTACTCTGATAATTCTTAATTCGGAGAAAATGCGGGTTGTGACACGTGCTAAAAGTCAACCGGGTGCCCAAATATGCCTGCACTGACCGCCACTCCCTGGATGTAAACCGTCCATCGCGGTCCGACACTATCGTCCGGGGCACGCCATGATATCGGATATATTGTTCCACGAACTTCCGTACCAGCACTCCCACCGAGTCATCCTTCCTGATCGGTACAAAGCGGGCCACCTTCGTCAACCGATCGACAATCACCCAGATCGAGTCATTCCCCATCCGAGACCGGGGAAGACCATGTATAAAATCCATCGCTATATTGTCGAACTTCCACTCCGGCACCGAGAGTGGCTGCAACAATCCTGCGGGGTTCTTGCACTCCGCCTTCACCAACTGACACGCCTCGTAATGGGTCACGAAGTACGTAATGTCCTTCTTCATGCCCGGCCAAAACATCATCTTCTTCAGATCAGCGGTCATCTTTGTGATTCTCGGGTGCACAGAATACCGGCTGCAATGTGCCTCTATCATAATATCCTCTCGGATCTGGCCTCCTGCGGGTATATATACTCTGCCTCTGAAATGTAGCAGACCATCTCTCAGGGAATAATCTCCTGTCGAACCCTCCTCCAAGGCTCGGAACATCGGCTCTGCCCACGCATCTGTCCTCTGTCCATCCCGAATGCGATCCCGAATATCGTCTATGGCCACCATCGATGTCAGATACTCCCTATACAGCTCTGGATCATCCTCGGACACTAGGGATATCTGCATATCTCTGAATGACCGGACTAGCTCCATGGACATAACCTGGGGCCCGTCTTCGGAAGTGGCCGCTCTCCGACTCAATGCGTCGGCCACCACGTTTGCCTTCCCGGGATGGTAGTGCATCTTATACTGATAATCTGCTAAGAACTCCACCCAGCGCCTCTGCCTAATATTCAGCTCCTTCTGCGTGTCCACGTATTTCAAGTTCTTGTGATCGGAGAAGATATCGCAGTGGACTCCATAAAGATAATGGCGCCAGACCTTCAGAGCAAAAATGACCGCTCCCATCTCGAGGTCGTGCACCGGGTAGTTCCTCTCATGGGTCTTCAGCTGGCGGGAGGCATATGCTATGACATGTCCGTTCTGCATCAGCACCGCTCCCATCCCTTGGTATGATGCGTCCATATACACCTGGAATCCTTCCTTTCCCGATGGAAGGGCCAGAATATGGGCTGAGATGAGTCGGTCCTTCAGCTCCTAGAAAGCCGCCTGGTACTGCGGGGTCCAAACAAAAGGTGCCTCCTTCTTCGTCAAAGATGTGAGGGGGAGGGAAATCTGAGAGAACCGCTCCACGAACATCCGGTAGTAACCAGCAAGTCCCAAGAAACTTCGTACATCGGTGGCTGTCTTCAACTGCGGCCAATCTCGAACTGCCCGAATCTTTGCCGGATCCACTGCCAATCCGGCTCCGCTGATAATGTGGCCTAGGAAGGCCACCTCCTTCAACCAAAACTGACACTTGCTGAATTTTGCATAAAGGCGATGCTCCCGCAACCTCTCTAGAGTGAGTGCCAGATGCCGAGTGTGCTCCTCCTCCGTCCTAGAGTAGATCAGGATGTCGTCTATGAATACTATGACGAACACATCCATGTAGGCCTCGAAAACCCGGTTCATGAGACTCATGAACGCCGACGGAGCATTCGTGAGCCCGAAGGGCATCACAGTAAACTCATACAGGCCATATCTGCTACTGAAGGCCGTCTTCGGGATATCCTCCTCCTGGATCCGTAGCTGGTAGTATCCTGACCTCAAGTCCAGCTTCGAGAAATAATGGGCTCCCTCCAGCTGGTCGAACAATTCGTCTATCCGTGGGAGCGGATAGGTATTCCGGACGGTCAGCCTGTTTAGTGCTCGATAATCGATGCACAGGCGGAGTGTCCCATCCTTCTTCTTCACGAATAGGACCGGTGCTCCCCATGGCGAGGAACTCGGTCTAACAAATCCCGCCTCAACCAATTCCTGCAGCTGAGTACGAAACTCTGCCAACTCCTTTGGGGCCATTCGATAAGGGGCCCTAGATGCCGGCTTGGCCCCCGGCACAAGCTGTATCTGAAAATCCTGCTCTCGGTGTGGAGGTAATCCTGGTAGTTTCTCTGGAAAGATGTCAGCGAAATCTCGCACCACCGAGATGTCTGTCACCGACTCCTTAACTTCCGCCATCTCAAATAGAATCTAATAGACCTCCTCTCCCTGCAGATGGGCCTTAACGGCCTGTACCGAAGATAAGAGTATACGAGAGACAGGTCTTATACCTTCGATAATAATGAAAGAGTCCCCGTGTCTCACGGTGATCCTCTTCGCCTGGCAGTCAATCTGGGCATGGTTCCAGTTTAGCCATACCATGCCCAGGATTATGTCGTAGTCTGTCAGCTTCAAAATCGTCGCTAGAGCCTCGAATGCCTTTCCACAAATTTCTGCCTCCATATTGCAGTGATCCGTGGTAAGGAGCTCAGATCCATCCGGTAGTCGCACCCTCATCCTCGAGCCTGTGAACCGCTCCACCCTTCTAGTCCTTCTACGAACGTCTCCGACACAAAGGAGTGAGTAGCTCCAGTATCAAACAGCGTGCGGGCCGGCTTGCCGCTGATGAAGACTATACCTGGGGTGATTAGACATCTTAGGGTTCTATAGTGAGTTTTACTTTCCTTGCTAATCTATCTAGTGAGATTCAAAGTTTTAACCTTTGAAAGGGAAATTCTATGAAAATAAAGAGGCATTGCAGCGTACCTGCTATGACCTGCTCCGGATTCCGAGGCTGCGCAAGGTCCAAGGCATATACCTGCTCCCTTTCCTGTCTACGATCTCCCCCCTGGTATCCACGACCGCTATCGCGTCCTCGACCTCCGTAATGCTGAGCTGGTGGGCCGCCCTGTGGTGCTGGAGGTGGTGCCCCCCTCATGGGACAGTTCCTCCGAATGTGCCCAATCTGATGACAAAGAAAACAATCCGGTGGGGGATACGCCATTCCCCCGGGTCTCGACATCTCTTGCATCCGAAGAGGGGGAGGGGCCAATATCACCTATTCCCTCGGCTCCTGCCTCATATCCTGACGAGGCTGGTCCTCTGTCCTCCTCCCCTCTAGTACAGCACCTCGCCGCTGGTCATTTCTACCTCTCCGTCCCTGATCCTCTGCTGGCCGTTTCCGGCCCCGGGTGGCGTGCCAATCTGCCTCAATCCTTTTGGCCATCTCCAAAATCCGGGAGATGGGCCCGTCAGATACAAATAACAGAGCCTCCCTCAAGTCCTCCCGCAGGCCCTTATAGAACCTCCTGATATACCCTGCCTCGACCAGCTGGTAGGAATCTGCGTATCGAGCCAGATGGTCGAACTCTCGATGGTACTCCACCACGGTCTGGGTGCCCTGCTTCAGCTGTAAGAACCGCTCCTCCAAATCATCCCTGGCCGACTGTGGAACGAAATGCTCCAGCAATGTGGCCCTGAACTCCTCCCAGGTAACCTCCGCAACCTCCCTATCGGCAAATGTCGTGTCCAACAGCGTCTTCCACCACCTCTTTGCATGGGACTCCAGGCAAGAGACGACCAGAGCCACCCTCTCCTCCCAGGGACACCGTATCCCGGTCAGCATCTCGTACATGATATCTAGCCACTCTTCCGTCCGAACCGCCAACTCTGTCCCCAAGTAGGACGGGGGAGACAGTCCTCGGAAGATGCTTAGCCAGTTGGCCCCCGGATTTGGCTGCGGGGCCGGAACTTGCTGGGCCCTGAAGGCCTCCAGGATGGCAGTCAGGGTCTGTCCCATGTCTGACTGAAGGAAAGGAGTGGGGGCCGGTGGGGGTGGTGCAACATCCTGAGCCTGTTGAACTCCACCTTGTGGCGTAGTCCGTGCTGGAGGCTGCGTAACAAAAACACACGCTGAGAAAACGTTCAAATATTACATAAAGGTGGACAATTTAAATGTGATCCCCATATGGGCACACCACTGCTTCTGCTGCTTAGTTTGTCCCCAAACTAAACTCGAGCGGGGGTGACCCAGGGTTAGTGGACTGCTACCTTCTTCTGATCGATGTTTGCCTCTGATACCACTTGTATGACCCCCCCCCCCCCCCCTTTTTTTTTTCTTTTTCAACCACCGGGGTCTTAGGCCCAGAACCGCCGCTTTGCGGTGACACCTTCACGTCCTGAAGGGTCATCACCACAAGGCGCCGATTCTGCCGGCCAATTCGATCACAGAAAAGTAGCACAATAATTGAAGTAAGAACAATGCTGTCCACAATAATAAATCACATGTATATAAGATAAAATCTCCACGAAGGGAGTGTCCACAGAAAACATCAGAGTACTATAAATGCGGGCTTATGCCCGATACATCATGTCCTCACTACAACATCACTCATGCAGAAGCGAAATAGAAACTACTCAAGGTCGAGACTCACGGTCCCGGCTGTATAAACTCCGGAGCTAGACTGCCCCATCTCAAGGCGCACCGATCTCTGGGGCTGCTCCTCCATGCTGGGCTCCACGATCCCCTAAATGATGCGGTTCGAAAACCGTTAGTCATAAAGACTAAGCCTTATCATCCCCTACCCCTTCCCCCATGGCTCCTAGGTACCGAGCGGAGAGGAAGAAAGGGAAGGACATATTTGTGGAGAATGAAAGTAAACAGGTGACAGTGGACTTAATCTAGCAAGTTGTATTCAGTGAGCAGTTAATATGAATGTTATAATAGGTCTAGCAGAAAGAAAAGCAAATATATGAATTTAAACCTTCACTTATGCGAGAACACATAAGCAAAAGGGATCTTTTGCAAGGCTCCCATCGTATAAGTGTCCCATACCACTTATACCTTGGGGTGTCGGTTATCAAACAGTAAAGGTTGTTATTATATATATCAAATTAACCTTTGATTTATAAACTTGCCCACACAAGCCTATAGACCAAGCGGTCGTTTAGCAGGTCCTAATGTATATGCGTCCCATACCACTTATACTTTAGGTGTCAGGGTTAAATGAACCGATTATGCTATGACATGCTAGTGGGTATGATGAAACATGCAAGTGCAACTCACACACCCGACTCTGTGCACACAGACCTTTAGTTCCCCCTTTCGAAGCCGTTACCTCCCAGGATACCTCCGTAGTGGCGGACGGAAGCGGTGGGTTGGGCCTCGCCCACCTCAAAACCAGTAAAAGCACCACTGGTCTGACCTATCGTACGCCTCAACGCTTGGTGCACTAAGCGGACGCCTGCGTACTCTTACTGGCTGGCGCACCAGACTTCTGTTGGCGAAGTGCTAATCACCTCGCCGAGTCAACGATATCGGTGTCAGTGCAATCGAACTCCCCGATATCGAAAAACCCACCACCTTAACTTTTCCTATCTTATGCACATGCAAGTTTATTCGTAAACACACAAAACCGAGCCGAAGCTCCCCGGACCAAAACGTCTGTCTCTAAACCAACCGAGCTGAAGCTCCCCGGACCCAAACGTCCGTCTCCAAATCAACCGAGCCGAAGCTCCCCGGACCAAAACGTCCGTTTCCAAACCAACCGAGCCGAAGCTCTCATCAATCTTCCTAATCCAACAGTGTTTGTGAAAGGTGCAGCCCTAGTTACTAAGTTACTCTTGTCAGTTTGTTATTACAGTTTACGTTAGCCCAGGACTGCCCCCGGTATTCCCCGTGAAGGGATCTCAAGGGGCACTAGGAACCAAGACGGCGACATTACGGCCCGAAGTTCCCTTTCGCAAGGCACTTATTGTTATTGGTTGATCACCCTTAACCCATTCCCTTCTCATATTACGATAGACTATCCTAGGGTGACTTTTAACCTTCCTCTCTTCGGGAAAGACGATCTTTCGTCGGACCTGAGCACCTCTTAACTCTAGCTATCACCACTACTCACTACTGTTTATACTACCCTATCGTGATTTCCTCCACAATTGTCCACCCATACAAAGTGTTTAACTCCAATGACTCCCTCAGATCCTGTCCTATTGCATTTCACAAATTTGTTATATGCAGGCCGATTTAGACTACATGTCGAACCGGTTATGCAATGATCCAATACTCGTCCAAATGCCCTAAATTATTTACTGGAGACTTACCATGACATAAATGACCTAAATCCAAAAAATGGAAATTTTCATAATTTATTTGGCATTTAATTAAATTCTTCGAAAATCTCAAGGGCTACCGGTTTGAACATGAACTACCCTAAGTAATCATGCAAGATGTCCAGCAAATTTATGATAAATAGTAGGTTATCTCAATAGGTTAAATCCTAAGTATCATAATTTTTCTATCATCAAAAGGGCATGAAAACTATTTTAGAAATAATCTCTAACTTCTGTTGTTTATGAATCAAGTACAGAAAATATTATTCCAAAAATTATAAATAATTCATGTCATGCAGATAAAGGCCTAAAATTAGCACTGGCCAAGTTTCATAATTTTCCAGCAAGTATTTTATCCATAATTAATTTCTAAACAATAAAACCCCTTTCTAATATCTGTGAATAAAGTACTAGATTTACTCAACATAAAATTCTATAAAAGTTCAGGGATCAATGTCCTACCAATCAAGATCTAAATCAGAATTTTAACTGATTATAATTAATTTAAAACCTCCAAATAATTGAAACAACAAATCGGGCTAATAATCCTTTAACACATGAAGTATAATACTTATTAATCATAAAATTCCAGGAAAATTACCATAAGTCTAAAACATCCTAAAACTCCTTCCTCCCGAGTTTCATAAATTTTGGATTAGATTTAGTGCCTAAAATAACTAAATTACATGTTTATCCTAATCCAAAATCTCAACTTTTGAGGTACCTAATTACCTCCACTTCCTTCACTATTTCAACCATAGGGTTTTCATCATATCATCCCCCTCTCCTCCAAATTTCAAGGGCATACAAGAGCTTTAGCTCCTATGTCCTTCACAACCCTCAAAACCCTTTATTTAGGATTTGAGCTTGGATCCTAGGGTAAATCAACCCTAAACCTCACCATTTTTCTCCAAGCAGGTTATAACACCATTCTAAGTCAGAGATCAGAAGATCAGCCTCTGTTGAGGTGATTGGACCTCTCCGAACTCTTAGTGCACTTTCTACTAAAAGTCGTCTCACTAATGCCTAGTTAAGGGTAGAAGATTTCTCACCCAAAACTCCTCCAAATCAATTGGAATTTTGTACAAACCTAGGTTTTATAGCCAGACACCACTCACCAAAATTTGGGAGGGTTTGGAGGTCATTTGACCACCTAAATAAATTCCTCTAAGTTTATTAAATTAAAACAAAAACTTTAGGCAAAGTATCTCCAAAAATTCCAATTTTTGGTCTGCCTTTAGGTATAACCAAGGTTAACCCCCTGCCCAAATTTCAGGTCATTTGGACAAGGGACGAAGAGTGGGCATTCGTTTTAATTTCTGCCCAACTCTAGGTACAGCCCCCACTAAAACAGGTGCTGCAGTCGAACCGCTTACCTAAACGAGTTGAAACCAATTTTAAATAAATCTAGACTTGAAGGGCTACGACTTTCGTGAATGGACACTTTTCCTAAAACGGCCTCTAAGTGTCTCATTTTGCAGCCTCAAAATATACTCAGACATTATATCTTTCCTCTATGTATTATGTACTTAAATTATAAATTATAAAACTAATTTACTGTTCATCTTCTACATGAACCCGAAAACCAGAACTCAGCAAGTCATTTTTCCTGTAACATTTCCGTGATCCGTCGCCAGCCGTCCGGTCACTTCCCTGGCCAGCCACCACCACCACCACCTCCGTTGAGGCGATGGCTAGCGGTCGGCGGTGGTTTGGCCGCCGGAGGTGGCGGTTTCCGGCGAACTCAAAAAATACCTTTTTCATGGTTTTCCCATGAAAACGAGAGATGGGTCCGGCTCCGTTGAGCGCGAACTACCTTTCTAAGAATCCTAAGATCTACCCATGAAAGAGAAGGAGCAGAGGAAGACCTTGTTCGCGGTTTGAAGGCGAGATGAACGACGGTGTGCCATGGCGCAGTGGTGGCGTAGCCGAACTTCTCCTACAGCAAGAACAAAGATCTGATCCATTTGCTTGAGCGTGTAAACTTCTCCTGTTGCCCCAAGTGGGCTTTTATAAGTTAGCATGTGGGGAGGTGAAAGGATAAAGCCTTAATGGTCATGAAGGCTCCTCCTAATAACATTTCGGTTACAGTGAAGGGATAAGAAATGGTGGAAGATGAACAGGTGTGTCCAGTTGGCGGTTTCCTATTGGACCAACACTTCCTCCTTTATTATATAATTATAGAATGAAAAATGGCCCGTAATTACTCCTGGTGTAACTTCCCACACTAGCATTTATTTCCACGCGTGTTAGAATAATTTCGGGCCTGAACCGTCGTTTCGGCCAATGTCACGGGCGTGACACATGAGTCACGCGCGTGTCAGGCCCGAGTGACAATTTTTGGGGTCGATGATCGTCGAACTGAGATCGACGGTCGTCGAAGGGTGGTCACGCCCTAGGTCACGGGAATGACACCTAGGTCACGGGCGTGACAGGCCCGAACGGCAAATTCTGAGCTCGACGATCGTCGAACTGAGATCGACAGTCGTCGAAGGCTGGTCACGCCCTAGGTCACGGGCGTGACACTTAGGTCACGGCGTGACAGGCCCGAGTTCAATTTTGACGATCGTTTTACGGAGATCGACGATCGTCGAAGGAGTCACGCCCCTGGTCACGGGCGTGACACTTTGGTCACGGGCATGACATGTCCGGGCTGCAAGGTCGACGATCGTCTCACGGAGATCGACGATCGTCGAAGGAGTCACGCCCTTAGTCATGGGCGTGACACCTTGGTCACGGGCGTGACATGCCCAGGCAGCACGTTCGACGATCGTCTCACGGAGATCGACGATCGTCAAAGGAGTCAAGCCCTAGGTTACGGGCGTGACGGTTTGGTCACGGGCGTGACCAACCCGTGACCCGAAATCTCGGTCGATTTATTTCAATTTTTGTGCTTCCTAGGGTTCTCTCACGACCAACCGACTCCTAGGGGTCTAGCCGGAAATGGGATGTTACAGAGGCTACTTCTTCTTGTTGGCAAGATCATCCGGAAAAATCCTCGAGTAATGAGAATAATTATTTAGATTTGAATTCTTGTTCTTCCTTTTCCGCACCACAAGTTTTTTCTAAAAAAATTGGGGATTCTTCTCAATTTCCATGTGATTCTTCTCCCCAAAATTTTGATGAGAATTTTCTTTCTATTAGTAATTTTTCTACTTCTTCAGATAATATCGCTAATAATGAGGAACATGACTCATCATGTACCCCAGTAGTTGTTTATACCGGAGAAGAAGAAAAACTTTTATTTCAAGAGTTTGTTAGGGGTATGGATGCGTTGGGAGGAGTAAAAGAAGAACATGTTTCTCCTCCTACTACTCCCAATTTTTCTCCTATTAATAAATCTTCATGCATAATTTATGACTTTCTAGGAGCAAAAATTTATGAACATGATACGTCCGATGATTTTATTTTAAATAAAATTTCGGATGAAAAATAATTTTTAGAAAATAAAC
Organism: Platanthera zijinensis; assembly: GCA_039513925.1. Taxonomy (NCBI): domain Eukaryota; kingdom Viridiplantae; phylum Streptophyta; class Magnoliopsida; order Asparagales; family Orchidaceae; genus Platanthera; species Platanthera zijinensis. The sequence continues at coordinate 147,158,936 of CM077079.1, forward strand.
AACCGGAGCCTAATCTTATACCTTCGCAAGAGCCTCCTCCTTGCAAAGATTTTTCTGAAAAGCTTACTTTTGATTTTCCTTATACTAATGATTTTCATGAAAAAGAGGAGCCGTTGCAATGAAATGTCATCCACGATCCATTTGTCGCTCTGCTATAAAGATTCCAATCACCTCAGGTATGGATAGGTGATTTGAATCAAAAATTTCAAGTCAACTGCGAGAAGGAACATAAAGTAGAAAGCGGAGGAGATATTGGAAGAGCAACTTTGGCATCTTTGCCAAAGCGAGAATTACGGGAGTTGTCCCTTCATATACATTTTTATTTTCCATTCTCCTAACCCAAACCGTCTAGCTTAAAGACGTGAAAGAGAAAAGTGCTCTTCGGAGACACCCCTTGCTTATCTTTTAATTTTTATGAATTATATATATTTTTTCTTATCTTTTAAAAAATATTTATTTTCCCCCCTCCTACTTGGCTTGTAAATATTGGGGACAATGTTTATTTTTAAGTATGGAGGTGGATTCTTATTTATTGTTTTTCCTTACAAATCTTAAAAAATGAAAAAATCTTTAAAAAATATAAAACTGTTTAAAAAATTTTTTTTACAATTAATTATTTGGTTTTTATTATCAAAAATAAAAACAAAATCAGAAAATCTAAAATTAATTTCTTGGAAAGGGCCGTGTTGGGTTTTCATCCCACAAAACCGCCTAGTACCTTACTAACCCGTCACTGGGTAGCCCTTTGGAAATCCAAGAATAACAAAAAAATTAGGATTTGTTTTCAATAGAAAATAAAAAATATATATAAGAAACCCCTCCTTAATATTTGCTGATTTTCGGAAAATAATTTTGAGTTTATTTATAAGAATTTTTATAATTTTTGATTTTCTAATCTTTTATTTCATCATAGTTAGTTAAATGTAATTTTTAGGTGATTTGATTTTAAGAAATAAACTTATGTATTTAATTTGTTTATAGTGTCTTATTTGCTTCATTTTCTCATAATTGAAATTAGTTTCGATTTTATAGTGCTTAGTTCAACAATCTTTAGATTTTAATTATAATCACTTGTGCTTTAAATCTCTTAGGAAATTTTAATTTACTATAGTTGCTCTCTAATAATTTTAATTTAATCTAAATATTGTTTAGCCTTCCTTTTTTTTTCTTGTTAGAACATATGTCATAGGGATAAGAGGATAAAATTCATTATCCCTTGATACAAATGTATTTTTATTTTTATTGTTAGATCATATGTCATGGAAATCAAACATTCCTTGGTACACATATGCAACCCCCAAAAAAATTTAAAGTAGGTGTAAGAGAATAAAATTCATTACTCCTTATTATTTTGTATTTATTTGAAGAGAGAAAAATGTATTTGATCATATGTCATGGAAAATGAGAAAATAAAATTCATCATTTTCTTGGTCAACATATGCAAATATATAAAAAAAGAAATGTAAAAAGAATTTCGGTGAGAGGATAAAATTCATCACCCCTTATCCAAAACCTCTTCAAAATTTTTTTTCAAGCCCAATAGCCAATATAATTGTTTTAGATTAAAATTAAAATTTTAAGAGAGCATAAGTAGTAGTTTAAATTTTCCTTTAAATTTCTTTTAGTTAAACAAGTGTTAATAATTCTAAATCTAAATTTGTTTGCTAATTATATAATTTTGAAGTCTAATTAATTTATTTGATAAATTTTGCTAAATATATTTGACTCTTCACATTTTAATTTCATATTTTAGGACTTAATTTTAAATCCCTAAATTTTACTTTTAACTTTATTTTGATTTAATAAATTTTTAGTTTAATAAAAAAATTATATTAATTTCATATAAGTAATTCTCATAGTTTTGCTCTGGAATAGCAAAAGATTACGTATGGGGGTATTTGATAAGTCGATTATTATAGTTATTTATATATAGATTTTATTTAATAAATAATAATATTCTATTGAGTTTATTTTAATATTGCTATTAAAATTCTTTATTTTCTTATTTCAGGTTAATTTGGGCTCCAAATATCAATTTCAAGACCATGGCCATGATGTGAAAATATTTTCGAGAAAATGAACACCTTTGGTCACGGATAGCTGAATTTCAAATGGTCATAACTTTCAAACCAGAAAGAGTTATGGGACGTGCAAACAGTAATGGAAAGAGGACGACGTCCTCTACATATCTGGAGAGTTTCACAAGTACATGCCCCAAAGAAACGAGCGTGTCTAGGGCGTGAACACGGGCGTGCCTAGTTCAAAAAAATAATTTTCTCCATGAAGCTTCCCGGGATAATTCTGCAGCATTTCTCAAGTATACGCCCCCTGTCACGGGCGTTACCTAACTGAAACTGCCGAATTGATCCCAAATTGTACCGTTTCTAGACGTTTGCTGACCCGGTCTGTACACGCCCTAGGTCACGGGCGTGACTAGGGGCATGACCTCTTTAATAATGCCAGAATTACTTCACGCCATTTTCCCATTCCCGCCGTTTGTAGTAACAGACTAGACACGCCCTAGGTCACGCCCGTGACCTAGGGGCGTGACCCACAAAATGGCGACTTTTGGCAGTTTTCTCCAATGTTCCCGGGCTTTCAAGACAGCAGTTTTTGAGCCTGACTTGCACTATGTCTCGGGCGTGACCTAGGGCGTGACTCCAAAGCATAAAAATCCATAAACTCCAGATGAGTTCAGAAGCTAAAGAAGAAGATTAGGAGCAAGTTTTAGGAGTTTTTTGTAGCTTAATTTACTATTTTTCAGCATTTCCTTTTATGTAATTTCAAATTCATAATTTAGATTTCAATTTAAGCATTTCCTTTTTGCAAACATGTTCTTCTTTCCCTTATTTTTATGTATTTCCTTTATCATGTCAAGTAGCTAATTTACATTAGCACTTGATCATGATGAACTTTGAAATTAAATAAAACTATTTTGTCAAACACTTTATTTATTCCTTTGATCTAACTTTGATTTTATATGTTCAGAAATCGTAATTCATGAATGCATTTTCTACCTTAGAACCGTATCTTAAATGATTGAGAGGTTGCGGATACGAGTAGATCAATCAAAGATAGAAGGAGCCGCATGCACTTCTCGAGAGAGGATGACATAGATCTTCCGGATTGGAGTCAAATCCAATAGCAGGGTTCACCACGTAAAGCAAACTTAGGGTTTTCGACTGGCCGAGAGGTCTTAATCGATCAACCTAAGTTTAGTCAAAAGCATGAGCTTGAGAGAGACACTTTTGTACCTTGGGAACCTCCACGGTCGAAGTAGGTAATTAAAAGTTGGCATTTTATAAGTTTATTTTATTTCAAAGGGAGTCTTGATCAATTGCTTGTTTATTTTCATTTTCTTCATTTATTTTTAATTAATCTTAAATTTATATTTCGATAAAATAATATTAATTTGCATGAGTAGAAGTACTCAATAGGCCCCGAGTGTAATACGACATTTTAATACTATATTTCGATAGGTACACTTGCCTATTTGAGATATTAGTTTGAAATATATATTTAAAACTATAGAAAACCATCATCAAGTTTTTGGCGCCGTTGTCGGGGTTCTATTTTGTTGATATTTTGAAAACGCAAATTTTATTACTTTTATCATTCTCTTTCTCCACCTCTCTTTCTATTTATAGATTTTTTTAAAAAAATTCATTTTTATTAGGTAACGTTTGTTTTTATTTTCCTTCTTAAAAACAACGTATTCTCAATTGGCCGCTAAGATTTCCGAGCTTACATTTCAAGTTAATATTTTACAAGCCGTAAAAAAGAGCCCAAATCTTTGTTCTTATGGTGGTGCTTCCCATCAAGGAGAAGAATGTTATTATTATTATTATCAAAAATTTTGTTATGAAAATAACTTTCCAATTAATTATTATTCTCTCATTGATGCTAATTCTTTTCTAATTTTCATGAAAATAATTTTTCCAGTTTAACCAATATTCATGAAAATACTTTTTAAAATCTTAACGAGAACACTTATTCTGATTTGAATTACTATTCTTTACACTCGGAGGCTACTTCTTCTTGCTAGCAAGATCAACCGGAAAAATCCCCGATTAATGAGAATAATTATTTAGATTTGAATTCTTGTTCTTCCTTTTCCGTACCAAAAGTTTTTTCTCAAAAATTTGGTGATTCTTCTCAATTTCCATGTGATTCTTCTCTCCAAAATTTGGATGAGAATTTTCTTTCTATTAGTAATTTTTCTACTTCTTCGGATAATATCGCTAATAATGAGGAACATGACTCATCATGTACCCCAGTAGTTGTTTATACCGGAGAAGAAGAAAAACTTTTATTTCAAGAGTTTATTAGGTGTATGGATACGTTGGGAGGAGTAAAAGAAGAACATGTTTCTCCTCCTACTACTCCAAAATTTTCTCCTATTAATAAATCTTCATGCACAATTTATGACTTTCTAGGAGCAAAAATTTATGAACATGATACGTCCGATGATTTTATTTTAAATAAAATTTCGGATGAAAAATTATTTTTGAAAATAAACAACCGGAGCCTAATCTTATACCTTCGCAAGAGCCTCCTCCTTGCGAAGATTTTTCTGAAAAGCTTACTTTTTATTTTCCTTATACTAATGATTTTCATGTAAAAGAGGAGCCGTTGCAATTAAACGTCATCCACGATTAATATGCCGCTCTGCTACAAAGATTCCAATCACCTCAGTTATGGATAGGTGATTTGATTCTAAAATTTCAAGTTAACTGCGAGAAGGAACATCAAGAAGAAAGCGGAGGAGATATTAGAAGAGAAACTTTGGCATCTTCGCCAAAGCGAGAATTACGGGAGTTGCCCCTTCATATACAATTTTATTTTCCATTCACCTAACCCAAACCATCTAGCTTAAAGACGGGAAAAAGAAAAGTGCTCTTGGGAGACACCCCTTGCTTATCTTTTAATTTTTATAAATTATATATTTTTTTTCTTATCTTTCAAAAATTGTTTATTTTCCCCCCTCCTACTTGGCTTGTAAACATTGGAGATAATGTTTATTTTTAAGTATGGAGGTGGATTCTTATTTATTGTTTTTCCTTAAAAATCTTAAGAAATGAAAAAATCTTAAAAAAATATAAAACTCTTTAAATATTTGGTTTTTATTATCAAAAATAAAAAAATCACAAAATCGAATATTAATTTCTTGAAAAGGGCCGTGTTGGGTTTTCAACCCACAAAACCGCCTAGTACCTTGCGAACTCGTCACTGGGTAGCCCTTGGAAAGTTCAAGAATAAAAAAAATTTAGGAATTGTTTTTAATAGAAAATAAAATATATATATATAAGAAACCCCTCATTAATATTTGCTGATTTTCGGAAAATAATTTTGAGTTTATTTATAAGAATTTGTATAATTTTTGATTTTCTAATCTTTTATTTCCTCATAGTTAGTTAAATTTAATTTTTAGGTGATTTGATTTTAAGAAATAAGCTTTTGAATTAAATTTTTTTAGAGTGTCTTATTTACTTCATTTTCTCGTAATTGTAATTAGTTTCAATTTTATAGTGCTTAGTTCAACAATCTTTAGACTTTAATTATAATCACTTGTGCTTTAAATCTCTTAGGAAATTTTAATTTAATATAGTTGCTCTCTAATTATTTTAAAATAATATAAATATTGTTTAGCCTTCCTTTTTTTTTCTTGTTAGAACATATGTCACGGGGATAAGAGGATAAAATTCATTATCCATTGGTACACATATGCATTTTTCTTTTTATTGTTAGATCATATGTCATGGGAATCGAGCATTCCTTTGTACACATATGCAACCCCAAAAAAAATTTAAAGTAGGAGTAAGAGGATCAAATTCATTACTCCTTATTATTTTGTTTTTATTTTAGGATAAGAAAAATATATTTGTTCATATGTCATGGAAAATAAGAAAATGTAATTCATCATTTTCTTGGTAAACATATGCAAATATCAAAAAAAAACTAAGGTAAAAAGAATTTGGGTGAGAGGATAAAATTCATCACCCCCAATCCAAAAGCTCTTCAAAAAAAAATTTTCAAGCACAATAGCAAATATTATTGCTTTAGAATTAAATTAAAATTTTAAGAGAGCATAAGTAGTAGTTTAAATTTTCCTTTAAGTTTCTTTTTAGTTAAACAAGTGTTAATAATTCTAAATCTAATTTTGTTTGCTAATTACATAATTTTGATGTCTAATTAATTTATTTGAGAAATTTTGCTAAATATATTTGGCTCTTCGCATTTTAATTTTAAATTTTAGGACTTAATTTTAAATCCCTAAATTTTACTTTTAACTTTATTTTGATTTAATAAATTTTTAGTTTAATTAAAAAATTATATTAATTTCATATAAGTAATTCTCATAGTTTTGCTCTAGAATAGAAAAAGATTACGTATGGGGGTATTTAATAAGTCGATTATTATAGTTATTTATATATAAATTTTATTTAATAAATAATAATATTCTTTTTAGTTTATTTTAATATTGCTATTAAAATGCTTTATTTTATTATTTAAGGTTAATTTGGGCTCCAAATATTAATTTCAAGACCATGGCCATGATGTTAAAATATTTTAGAGAAAATGAAAATCTTCGATCACGGATAGCTGAACTTCAAATGGTCATAACTTTTAAACCAGAAAGAGTTACGGGACGTGAAACCAGTCAACGGAAAGAGGACGACGTCCTCTACAAATCTGTAGAGTTTCACAAGTACACGACCCAAGAAACGGGCGTATCTAGGGCGTGAACACGGGCGTGTGTAGTTTAAAAAAAAATATTTCTCCAGAAAGCTTCCCGGGATAATTCTACAGCATTTCTCAAGTATACGCCCCGTGTCATGGGCGTGACCTAACCGAAACTGCCGAATTGATCCCAAATTGTACCGTTTCTAGCCGTTTGCTTGCCCGGTCAGTACACGCCCTAGGTCACGGGCGTGACTTGGGGCGTGACCTTTTCAATAATGCAAGAATTACTTCCGCCGTTTTCCCATTCCCGCCGTTTTCAGTAACAGATTAGACACGCCCTAGGTCACGCCCGTAACTTAGGGGTGTGATCCGCAAAACAGCGAATTTTGGCGGTCTTTCTCCAATGTTCCCGGGCATATAAGACAGCAGTTTCCGAGCCTGACACGCCCTATGTCACAGGCGTGATCTAGGGCGTGACTCCAAAGCATAAAAATCTATAAATTCAAGATGAGTTCAGAAGCTAAAGGAGAAGATTAAGAGCCAGTTTTAGGAGTTTTTTGTACCTTAGTTTACTGTTTTTCAGCATTTCCTTTTATGTAATTTCAAATTCATAGTTTAGATTTCAATTCAAGTACTTCCTTTTTGCAAACATGTTCTTCTTTCCCTTCTTTTTATGTATTTCCTTTATCATGTCAAGTAGCTAATTTACATTAACACATGATCATGATGAAATTTGAAATTAAATAAAACTATTTTGTCAAACACTTTATTTATTTCTTTGATCTAACTTTGATTTTATATGTTTAGAATTCATTATTCATGAATGCATTTTCTACCCTAGATCCGTATCTTAAATGACCGAGAGGTTGCAGATACGAGTAGATCACTCAAAGATAGAAGGAGCCACATGCACTTCTCGAGAGAGGATGATATGGATCTTCTGGATTGGAGTCAAATCTAATATAGCGGGGTTAAACGCGTAAAGCAAACTTAGGGGTTTCTACTGGACGAGAGGTCTTAATCGATCAACCTAAGTTTAGTCAAAAGCATGAGCTTGAGAGAGACACTTTTGTACCTTGGGAACCTTTACGGTCGAAGTAGGTAATTAAAAGTTTGCATTTTATATGTTTATTTAATTTCAAAGGGAGTCTTGATCAAATGCTTGTTTATTTTCATTTTCTTCGTTTATTTTTAATTAACCTTCAATTTATATTTCGATAAAATAATATTAATTTGCGTGAGTAGAAGTACTCAATAGGCCCCGAGTCTAATACGACATTTTTATACTATATTTCGGTAGGTACACTTGCCTATTTGGGATATTAGTTTGAAATATATATTTTAAACTATAGAAAATCATCATCAAGTTTTTGGCGCCGATGCCGGGGATCTATTTTATTGATATTTTGAAAACACAATTTTTATTACTTTTATCATTACCTTTCTCCACCTCCATTTCAATTTTTCATTTTTTTTAAAATTCATTTTTATTAGGTAACAGTTGTTTTTATTTTCGTTCTTAAAAATAATGTATTCTCAATTGGCCGCTAAGATTGCCGAGCTTACACTTAAAGTTAATATTTTACAAGCCGTAAAAAAGAGCCAAAATCTTTGTTCTTATGGTGGTGCTTCCCATCAAGGAGAAGAATGTTATTATTATTATTATCAAAAATTTTGTTATGAAAATAACTTTCCACTTAATAATTATTCTCTCATTGATGCTAATTTATTTTCTAATTTTCATGAACAAAATTTTTCCAATTTAACCAATATTCATGAAAATTATTTTTCAAATCTTAACGAGAACACTTATTCTGATTTGAATAACTATTCTTTACACTCGGAGGCTACTTCTTCTTGTTTGCAAGATCAACCAGAAAAATCCCCGAGTAATGATAATAATTATTTAGATTTGAATTCTTATTCTTCTTTTTCCACACCACAAGTTTTTTCTCAAAAATTTGGGGTTTCTTCTCAATTTCAATGTGATTCTTCTCCCCAAAATTTGGATGAGAATTTTCTTTCTATTAGTAATTTTTCTACTTCTTTGGATAATATCGCTAATGAGGAACATGACTCATCATGTACCCCAGTAGTTGTTTATGCCGGAGAAGAAGAAAAACTTTTATTTCAAGAGTTTGTTAGGTGTATGGATGCGTTGGGAGGAGTAAAAGAAGAACATGTTTCTCCTCCTACTACTCCCAATTTTTCTCCTATTAATAAATCTTCATTCACAATTTATGACTTTTTAGGAGCAAAAATTTATGAACATGATACGTCCGATGATTTTTTTTAAAAAAAAAATTTGGATTAAAAATTATTTTTAGAAAATAAATAACTCGAGCCTAATCTTATACCTTCGCAAGAGCCTCCTCCTTGCGAAGATTTTGCTTAAAAACTTACTTTTGATTTTCCTTATACTAATGATTTTCATGTAAAAGTGGAGCCGTTGCAATTAAACGTCATCCACGATCCATTTGCCGCTCTGCTACAAAGATTCCAATCACCTCAGGTATGGATAGTTGATTTGAATCTAAAATTTAAAGTCAACTGCGAGAAGGAACATCAAGATAAAAGCGGAGGAGATATTGGAAGAGCAACTTTGGCATCTTCGGCAAAGCGAGAATTACGGGAGTTGCCCCTTCATATAAATTTTTATTTTCCATTCTCCTAACCAAAACTGTCTAGCTTAAAGAAGGGAAAAAGAAAAGTGCTCTCTGGAGACACCCCTTGTTTTTCTTTTAATTTTTATAAATTATATATATTTTTTCATATCTTTCAAAATTATTTATTTTCCCCCCTCCTACTTGGCCTGTAAACATTGGGGACAATGTTTATTTTAAGTATGGAGGTGGATTCTTATTTATTGTTTTTCCTTACAAATCTTAAAAAATGAAAAAATCTTGAAAAAATATATAACTCTAAAAAAAAATTTTAAAAAAAATTATTTGGTTTTTATTATCAAAAATTAAAAAAAAATCAGAAAATCAAAAATTAATTTCTTGGAAAGGGCCGTGTTGGGTTTTCATCCCAGAAAACCACCTAGTACCTTGCGAACCCGTCACTGGGTAGCCCTTGGGAAGTTCAAGAATAACAAAAAAATTAGGATTTTTTTTATAGAAAATAAAAAAAATATATAAGAAACCCCTCCTTAATATTTGCTGATTTTTGGAAAATAATTTTGAGTTTATTTATAAGAATTTTTATAAATTTTGATTTCCTAATCTTTTATTCATTAGTTAGTTAAATTTAATTTTTAGGTGATTTGATTTTAAGAAATAAACTTATGAGTTAAATTTGTTTACAGTGTCTTATTTACTTCATTTTCTCGTAATTTTAATTAGTTTCAATTTTATATTGCTTAGTTCAACAATCTTTAGATTTTAATTATAATCACTTGTGCTTTAAATACTCTTAGGAAATTTAAATTTACTATAGTTGCTCTCTAATTATTTTAATTTAATCTAAATATTGTTTAGCCTTCCTTTGTTTTTTTTTATTTTTCTTGTTAGAACATGTTACAGGGATAAGAGGATAAAATTCATTATCCCTTGGTACACATATACATTTTTCTTTTTATTGTTAGATCATATGTCATGGGAATCAAGCATTCCTTCGTACACATATGCAACCCCAAAAAAATTAAAAGTAGGAGTAAGAGGATAAAATTCATTACACCTTATTATTTTGTTTTTATTTGAATAGAGAAAAATATATTTGTTCATATGTCATAGAAAATGAGAAAATAAAATTCATCATTTTCTTGGTAAACATATGTAAATATCAAAAAAAATGAAATGTAAAAAAAATTTGGGTGAGAAGATAAAATTAATCACCCCAATTCCAAAACCTCTTCAAAATTTTTTTTCAAGCCCAATAGCCAATATAATTGTTTTAGAATTAAATTAAAATTTTAAGAGAGCATAAGTAGTAGTTTAAATTTTCCTTTATGTTTTTTTTAGTTAAACAAGTATTAAAAATTCAAAATTTAAATTTGTTTTGTAATTACATAATTTTGAAGTCTAATTAATTTATTTGAGAAATTTTGTAAATATATTTGGCTCTTCGCATTTTAATTTCATATTTTAGGACTTAATTTTAAATCCCTAAATTTTACTTTTAACTTTATTATGATTTAATAAATTTTTAGTTTAATTAAAAAATTATATTAATTTCATATAAGTAATTCTCATAGTTTTGCTCTGGAATAGCAAAAGATTAAGTATGGGGTATTTGATAAGTCGATTATTATAATTATTTATATATAGATTTTATTTAATAAATAATAATTTTCTATTTAGTTTATTTTAATATTGCTATTAAAATGCTTTATTTTCTTATTTCAGGTTAATTTGGGCTCCAAATATCAATTTCAAGACCATGGCCATGATGTGAAAATATTTTCGAGAAAATGAACATCTTTGGTCACGGATAGTTGAACTTTAAATGGTCATAACTTTCAAACCAGAAAGAGTTACGAAACGTGCAACAAGTCAACGGAAAGAGGACGACGTCCTCTACAAATCTGGAGAGTTTCACAAGTACACGCAACCAATACATGGGCGTGTGTAGGGCGTGAAAACGGGCGTGTCTAGTTCAAAAAAATAATTTTCTCCAGAAAGCTTCCCGGGACAATTATGCAGCATTTCTCATGTGCACGCCCCCTGTCACGGGCGTGACCTAACCGAAACTACCGAATTGATCCCAAATTGTACCGTTTCCAGCCGTTTGCTGACCCGGTCAGAACACGCCCTAGGTCACGGGCGTGACTAGGTGCGTGACCTCTTCAATAACGCCAAAAATACTTCCCGCCGTTTTCCCGTTCTCGCCGTTTCAAGTAACAGACTAGACTCGCCCTAGGTCACGCCCGTGACCTAGGGGCGTTACTCGCAAAACGACGACTTTTGGCAGTTTATCTCCAACGTTCCCAGGCTTTCAAGATAGTAGTTTTTGAGCCTGACACGCTCTATGTCACGGGCGTGACCTAGGGCGTGACTCCAAAGCATAAAAATTTATAAATTCCAGATGAGTTCAGAAGCTAAAGAAGAAGATTAGGAGCCAATTTTAGGAGTTTTTGTAGCTTAGTTTACTGTTTTTCAGCATTTCCTTTTATGTAATTTCAAATTCATAGTTTAGATTTCAATTCAAGCATTTCCTTTTTGCAAACATGTTCTTCTTTACCTTCTTTTTATGTATTTCCTTTATTATGTCAAGTAGCTAATTTACATTAACACTTGATTATGATGAACTTTGAAATTAAATAAAACTTTTTTGTCAAACATTTTATTTATTGTTTTGATCTAACTTTGATTTTATATGTTTAGAATTCGTAATTCATGAATGCATTTTCTACCCTAGATCTGTATCATAAATGACCGAGAGGTTGCAGATATGAGTAGATCACTCAAAGATAGAAGGAGCTGCATGCACTTCTCGAGAGAGGATGACATGGATCTTCCGGATTGGAGTCAAATCCAATAGCGGGGTTCACCGCGTAAAGAAAACTTAGGGGTTTCGACTGGCCGAGAGGTCTTAATCGATCAACCTAAGTTTAGGCAAACTAGTATTGGCTTGGGTTCCCTTGGACCTAGTTTAGGGAAAGTGGCGTAACAAACATGGTTGGAATGATGATCCGTAGCGTGACCAAGACAATGACATAGTAATAGGACGGAATAATTACGAGAATTAACTATTATCACGTGAAATTAGGTGACGGGTAACAAGATTCGGGATATCTGATAAGGCAAAGATTTAATCACTAGGTCGTATCCTCAGAAGGATGATATATCTCAGAACATGTACCCCCGGAGTGGAAATTCGAGGACATCGCGATGGATTTTATTCATGGACTTCCCTCATCACGGACGGGAAACGACTCGACTTGGGTCATCGTCGATCGGTTGACGAAGGTGGTCAGATTCATTCTGATCAAGAAGGATGACTCTGTGGGGGGGGGGCACTAGTGTTGAGATTTGTGGAGCAGATTGTTCGATACCACGGGGTGCGTGGTCGGAGAAAGAAGCTCAGTCCTAGGTATATGGGCCCTTATAGGATCCTGGAGCGAATCGGGGCCCTAGCTTACAGGCTGGAGATTGCCACCAGAGCACTGTAATTTTCGGTCAGGTATACCTCACAACCCCTCTGGACAATCAATTTGCGTTCCTATTTTTAAACCAATAAGTCTGAAATTTCAAGTATAGGGGCTAATCCTTTGTTTATTGGGATATACACCATATCAATTGGACGAACTGGTTTTGGAATCAAAACTGCACACAGCAAACCTAACGTTGAGGTAACCTTTCAATTCTCATGGGATGTTACAAGCTTCTTTTTCCCGATTAGAGTCCCGTAGGCTTAACCTTGATTTCGGGGACGAAATCATTGTTTTGTTTATTGGGATTTGTAAAATCCCATTTCCGGCTAGATCCCTAGGAGTCGTTTGGTTGTGACAGAACCCTAGGAAGCCCAAAAATTGAAATAAATCGACCAAGATTTCGGGTCACGGGTTGGTCACGCCCGTGACCTAGGGCGTGACTCCTTCGACGATCGTCGATCTCAGGGAGATGATCGTCGGGCGCAGAATTTTCAACCCAGCCTTGTCACGCCCGTGACCCAGGTATTACGCCCGTGACCTAGGGCGTGACTCCTTCGGCGATCGTCGATCTCAGCGCGACGAATGCCGACCGCGGAATTTGCCTCATGACCCTGCCACGCCCGTGACCCATGTGTCACGCCTGTGACCTAGGGCGTGACCACCCTTCGATGATCGTCGACCTCAGTTCGACGGTCGTCGAACTCAGAATTGGACACCCGGGCCTGTTACGCCCGTGACCCATGTGTCATTCCCGTGACCTAGGGCATGACCACCCTTCGACGATCGTCGATCTCCGTTCGACGATCGTCGAACCCAGAATTGGCCACCCTGGCCTGTCACGCTCGTGACCTATGTGTCACGCCTGTGACCAAGGCCGAAACATCAGCCAGATTTTAAATTTCGGTAACTGACGTCTTAATCAATTCTGATTATGGAATGTACAGCAGGAATATTTATGGGCCATTTCCGTCCCTAATTATTTAATTAATGAGAGATTGAGGTCTAATAGGAAATCCCCACCTGGGTCAGCCATTTCAACTTCCACCTTTTCCTCTTCCCAACATCATAACTGAAATGTTATTAAGAGAAATATTAATGGCCACCAGCGTTAGACCTTTCCCCTACGTCCTTTTTACTGCTTTAAAAAGGCCCCTTAGGTTCAAGGATGAAGTTTCCTAGCCCTTACCTGAAGTTTTGAGCCCCCTACTGTGCTGTAGAAGAATTCCGACGACGCCACCGCCGCGCATATAGCATCCCGACGATCAGCTCGACTCCGAACCGCGAATAAGGTCCTCCCCTCACTCTTCTTCTGTGGATAGATCTTAGAAATCGTTAGGAGAGATTTCGAGCTCAAAAGAGCCAGATCGGGTGAGCGTTTCCAGGGTTTTCCGAAAATTTCATGGTGGCGGGTTCGCCGGAAACCGCCTCTCCGGCGTCCGTGCCGCCGCCCGACGGTAGCCCTCACCTCAACAGAGGTGGTGGTGGTGGTGGCCGGCCATGGAGATGGCTGGGTGGCCAGGAAATGGCTTTAGAAAAGCTATAGGTTTCAAGCTTTTGTATTTATGTTGCTGGTTCGGGTGAAGAAGGAGATGAACAGTAACATTGTATTAAATAATATATTGTATAGTTAGGAATTAAATCTCTTTACTGTACACTAGGTTAAAACTAAAAATTATAGCCCGTAGGGGCTGAAACATAAAAAGTGGTCAACATAGAAAATGTAGCCCTTTAAGTCTAGTTTAATTTAAAATTGATTTCACCCGATTTGGAGTCTTGGTTGCACCACAGCACTTTTTTTGGTGAGTCCTATCCATAGGGCTGTATTGACCTTAGAAAAATTCCCCACTCCAATCCAGTCATCAAAATGACTTGAAATTTGGGGTGTGGCCTAGTCTTACCTATATCTAGATGCTCTCTAAAAATGTGAATTTTTGGAGAATGTTATTCTATAGTTTTTAGAAAAAATTTAATAATCCTAGCATAATTTAATTAGATGGCTAAATGACTTCCAAACCCTCCCAAATTTTGGTGAGTAGTCCCTGGGTGTAACATAGGGTTCTGGTAAAAATTTCATCTCATTTGGAGATGTTCTGAATAGGTTTGTGTCCAACCCTATGTTGATCCTTATAGGATAATTTAGGATCAAACACCCCCTTGATATCTGAGTGGCCATATCACCTCAACAGGGGCTGATATTTTGGTCACTGACTTTTTAGGGCATGACACACCCTCCAAGGGAGTTTGGAGTTGTTTGGTGTAGGGTAGCCCTAGAACCCTAGGGAAAATCCCTTAATGGTGGTTTTTGGGGTTGTGAAGGTCATGGGGTCAAATGACCTTGGGCTGACTTGAAATTTGGTGTAGAGGACCATAGGGTCATTATAGTTCTCTGGACAAAATCTTAGGGGATTTGGAGACAATTGGGCCACCTAAAACCCTAACCTTAGTTTAGGTCCCCAACCTTAATTTGAATTATTAAGCTATCAACTTAACTACAAATCAAGTAAAATTTGGGTTGAGTGATTTTATGATCCAAGTAGACATAATATAATTTTGTTGAGATTTTTGGGTTAATTTATACAGTACCTTATTTACAACTCTAATTGTGCCCTAGATATTTATTTTGATGATTATGGAATTTTCTGTTCACTGGAATATTATGAAATCTTGGATTAGGGCATCTTATAGCATGATATAATTTCTGTAATTTTCTTGGTAATTTTATCTGATTATTTTGGGTACTTTATTCTTTAATGTACTAATTGTGATATATAGTCAAAAATAAAAATAGTGCCCAATTATTAATTGGAAAATTATGAAATTTGGTCAGTGGGTGTTTCGTACTATAATAGTCACCCTGTAATTTTCTCTGGAATTTTAGATGTATAAAAACAATACCTCCTTCATTAAGTTAGAAAAATTAGTATCGTGAGTTAAAATAAATTCAGAGATCAATTGATGGAGAAAAATTATGGTACTTAGTTTATGATGTTTTTAGGTCACTATATAGCTTCTATAATTTTCTTGGGATTTTTGGAAATATATTTACAGTACTTCCTTATTAATATACTAAAAGTGGCCTAAAATGGTAAATTAGGAAATATAGGCCTAAACACCTCTGGAAATTCTCAAAATTTGGAATTACTGTTTAAATGCCTTATAGGATTTTTACTGATTTTATTATGATTTATTGTTGGCTCATTAGTGCACTTCATGTTCATACTAGAGCATTTGGAATCTTAGAAAAAATAAATTAAATGCCCGATAAACAGGAAAATCATTACTTTCTTGATTTAGACTAATTAGTTCATGGTAGACCTCCAGTAAATATTATATGGGATTCAGAAGACAGTTGGGAGTACCATCCCTTGCATACCTCATAAAGCTTAGGATGGTCTGCGTTTAGTAAAAACTGCAGAAGCTGAACTAGAGTGGGTAATGAACTTGGGAGATGGGATTTTGGTAGTTTGCTGGTTTGGATAGAGTAAGTTAAATCAAGTTCATTATTGGAAGTCAGGATGGGTAGGGTGTGAGATTGACTTGCGATAAGTAGTGTTCGGGTTCGACGGAAGACCGTCCTCCCCGAGAAGAGGAAGAGTCAAAGTCACCCTAGGATTAGCCCACTGTAATATGAAAAGGGAATGGGTTAAGGGAACCAATCAATTATAATAAGTGCCTTAGAAAGGGAGTTTTGGGATTCACCCCATCATAGCTCCTAGTACCGCTGCGAGCCCTTCACCGGGTAAACCTCGGGAAGTCCAAGGTTAACCTTAACTTTTAGGAATAAAATGATCAAGAGTAACCCTAATAATTGTTCTATCTCATACCTACACTTGTACACTTAGGAAGAAGAATTGGCATGGAATGGGTAGAGTAGGTCCGTGGTCTAAGGGCCTACTAGTATTGATAGTGGTTGGTTTGTAATTGGGAAGTCCAGGGAGCGGGATGCTCGGGGACTTGGTATATGCTTGGTAGCCTAGAGAGCTGGAGGCTCAGTAACATGAGAACTTGTTCAAATATAATTGTCATGATTGCATGTGCATAAAAGTGGTGGGTCATCGGTACTGGGCGATCGATCACACCGACTGCGGAACGTTGACTCGGCGGTGTGGAACACTTAGCCAAAGAAAGCCTGGTGGGTACAGCCAGCACTAGTACGCGGATACTCTAGGGGGTGTTCTTCTAGGGGCATACGGAAGGTCTAGGCCTGGTAGTGTGGTTACCCGCCTAGGAGTGGGGTGCCCGACTCACCGTCTCCGTTTGCGACAACGGAGGTTCCTGGGGGGGTGAAGCTAGCCGCCCGAACAGGGGGAACTAAAGGTCTGTGCGCATAGAGTCGGTGGGTGTGTTGCACTTGCTTGTGCATTCCATAGAATATTTGTGTGTCATAGCATAAACATTGCCACCTATCGTATAAGATGGTATGAGACGTTTTATACGATAGGCCCTTCAAAATGACCCCTTGGTCAATAGGGGTAATCCCTATAAATCAATGGTTATATTTCTTGTGCTTTCACTTACTTGCTACTCTTAGCTGTTTGATAACTGACACCCCAACGTATAAGTGGTATGGGACACTTTATACGATGGGAGCCTTGCAAAAGATCCCTTGCCTTATGTTCTTCCGCGCATAAGGCAAGGTTACATTTCCTACTTTCTGCTTCTATCATGTTTACTATGGAATTGCTAGCATAGGTCCGCTGTCACCTGCTTTTGACTTATTCTCCACTTACATATCCTTTCCTTTCTTCCTCTCCGCTCGGTACCTAGGATCCATGGGGGAAGGGGTAGGGGATGATAGGGCTTAGTCTTTATGACTAACGGTTTTCGAACCACAACATTTTAGGTGTACAATATGGAAGGGTCACGGGTGTTATAGTTTCTGTCAGAGTTGACCCCGCGACCATGTTACCATTGTCATCTGCCGCGACATACACAGGTTAAATGCCCCTTGATGGGTAGGATCCCACTAGCTCAGCAGCCAGGAGGCTGAAGATGTAGACACAGAGGTGGATTGCGAGGCAGAAACGGCAGGCCAAAAAGGAAGAAGCACCCAGAGATGCAGCACCAGCAGAGCACGGAGTCGATGAAAATGGGCCAGTCTAGCTTGGGTGCTCTCGGTTTAGTGACAGTTACGATGATGCTTAGTTTTAGTTTTGCTTCCGCGAGTGACTTGTAGTGAGGATATGATGTACCAGGCATAAGCCCTCCTTTTGTACTCTGATATATTTTTATTGTGGACACTTCCTTCTTGGAGATTTATTTTTATACATGTGGTTATGTGGACTTGCTTTTACTTCATTATGCTACTATTCTGCGATCGAAAAGGGCCGGCAGAATTGGCGTTTTGTAGTGGAGGCCTTACAGTGAGTCGGTGCCACCGCAAAGCTGCAGTTCTGGGCTAAGACCCCGGTGTTTTGAACAGAAAAAAAGGGGGTCTTACAAGTGGTATCAGAGGAAACCTCGATCGGAAAAGTAGCAGTCCACTAACCCTGGGTCACCCCTGCTCGAGTTTAGTTTGGGGACAAACTAAGCAGCAGAAGCAGTGGTGTGCCCATAAGGGAAATCACATGTAAAAGTCCACTTCATCATTAATTGTGATCCTTCTTTGTAGCCTGTGACCTACCCTGCCCCCAGAAGGGAACACTTCCGACTGCAAAGAACATTTCACATAATTCTCTAGTCTACGAGTTAGACCCAGCCCACTAGGACTCACTACTAACCATGACGACTTTTAGTATGCCCAAGTCCAAAATAGACCATGGGTATGAACTTGGTTAAGGTGCGGAGATATCCAATGAGAATAAAGGAGGCGTTTAGCACGAGAATGACTACCTAAGACGTAAACTCAGGTGTCCCTACTATCCCAATCAATGATTATTCAAAGCAGTAGACTACTTTAAGGAGAATTAAGACCAATAATACATTAGCAGAATGGTAAAAGACAAGTAGTCTTAACCCTCAATACCGGTAATAAAATTACCTGGAGGCAACCATTGAGACAAACACTGAGGGTCGGATAGGAATTCGAGTTCGAAAGATACTCATTTGGGATTGGGAACATTTTGACCCGGATAAGGCTGTCGTAGATGTGACTCAGAGAGTTTAAAGTATGGAGTATCTTAACGAGTTTCAGGGTGGAACCCCAAGTCAAAGATTGATGCCCTAAGGATTGTGCACCTAGCTAGGACAGACGTAATAGGGTAATGTCAAGATACTTAGCCCAAGATAGACAAGGGCTGATCTTTTGTTTATTGGGGGCTAAACTTTTGTTTATTGGGCAAACTAGTATTGGCTTGGGTTCCCTTGGACCTAGTTTAGGGAAAGTGGCGTAACAAACATGGTTGGAATGATGACCCGTAACATCACCAAGACAATGACATGGTAATAGGACAGAATAATTACGAGGATTAACTATTATCACGTGAAATTAGGTGACGGGTAACAAGATTCGGGATATCTGAGAAGGTAAAGATTTAATCGCTAGGTCGTATCCTCAGAAGGATGATGTATCTCAGAACTTGTACCCCCGGAGTGGAAAATCGAGGACATCGCGATGGATTTTATTCATGGACTTCCCTCATCACGGACGGGAAATGACTCGACTTGGGTCATCGTCGATCGGTTGACGAAGGTGGTCAGATTCATTCTGATCAAGAAGGATGACACTATGGGGGGGGGGGCACTACTGCGGAGATTTGTGGAGCAGATTGTTCGATACCACAGGGTGCGTGGTCGGAGAAAGAAGCTCAGTCCAAGGTATATGGGCCCTTACAGGATCCTGGAGCGAATCGGGGCCCTAGCTTACAGGCTGGAGATTGCCACCAGAGCACTGCAATTTTCGGTCAGGTATACCTCACAACCCCTCTGGACAATAAATTTGCGTTCCTATTTTTAAACCAATAAGTCTGAAATTTCAAGAATAGGGGCTAATCCTTTGTTTATTGGGATATACACCATATCAATTGGATGAACTAGTTTTGGAATCAAAACTGCACACAGCAAACCTAACGTACAGGTAACCTTTCAATTCTCATGGGATGTTACAAGCTTCTTTTTCCCAATTAGAGTCCCATAGGCTTAACCTTGATTTCGGGGACGAAATCTTTGTTTTGTTTATTGGGATTTGTAACATCCCATTCCGGCTAGACCCCTATGAGTCGGTTGGTTGTGATAGAACCCTAGGAAGCCCAAAAATTAAAATAAATCGACCAAGATTTCGGGTCACGGGTCTGTCACGCCCGTGACCGACCCGTCACGCCCGTGACCTAGGGCGTGACTCCTTCGACGATCGTCGATCTCAGGGAGACGATCGTCGGGCGCAGAATTTTCAACCCGGCCTTGTCACGCCCGTGACCCAGGTGTCACGCCCATGACCTAGGGCGTGACTCCTTCGGCGATCGTCAATCTCAGCGCGACGATCGCCGAACGTGGAATTTGCCTCATGACCCTGTCACCCCCGTGACCCATGTGTCACGCCCGTGACCTAGGGCGTGACCACCCTTCGACGATCGTCGACCTCAGTTCGACGGTCGTCGAACTCAGAATTGGCCACGCGGGCCTGTCACGCCCGAGACCCATGTTTCACGCCCGTGACCTAGGGCGTGACCACCCTTCGATGATCGTCGATCTCAGTTCGACGATCGTCGAACCCAAAATTGGCCACCCGGGCCTGTCACGCCTGTGACCTATGTATCACGCCCGTGACCAAGGCCGAAACGTCAGCCAGATTTTAAATTTCGGTAAATGACGTCTTAATCAATTCTGATTATGGAATGTACAGTAGGAATATTTATGGGCCGTTTCCGTCCCTAATTATTTAATAAATGAGAGAGTGAGGTCCAAAAGGAAATCGCCACCTGGGTCAGCCATTTCATCTTCCACCTTTTCCTCTTCCCAACATCATAACTGAAACGTTATTAAGAGAAATATTAATGGCCACCAGCGTTAGACCTTTCCCCTCCGTCCTTTTTACTGCTTTAAAAACTCCCCTTGGGTTCAAGGATGAAGTTTCCCAGCCCTTACCTGAAGTTTCGAGACCCCTACTGTGTTGTAGAAGAATTCCGACGACGCCACCGCCGCGCATATAGCATCCCGACGATCGGCTCGACTCCGAACCGCGAATAAGGTCCTCCCCTCCCTCTTCTTCTACGGATAGATCTTAGAAATCGTTAGGAGAGACATCGGGCCCAAAAGAGCAAGATCGGGTGAGCGTTTCCATGGTTTTCCGAAAATTTCATGGTGGCGGGTTCGCCAGAAACCGCCTCTCCGGCGGCCATGCCGCCGCCCGACGGTAGCCCTCACCTCAACAGAGGTGGTGGTTGTGGTGGCCGGCCAGGGAGATGGCTGGGTGGCTAGGAAATGGCTTTAGAAAAGCTACAGTTTTCAAGCTTTTGTATTTAGGTTGCTGGTTCGGGTGAAGAAGGAGATGAACAGTAACATTGTATTATATAATATATTGTATAGTTAGGAATTAAATCTCTTTACTATACACTAGGTTAAAACTGAAAATTATAGCCCGTAGGGGCTGAAACATAAAAAGTGGTCAACATAGAAAATGTAGCCCTTGAAGTCTAGTTTAATTTAAAATTAATTTCACCTGATTTGGAGTCCTGGTTGGACCACATCACACTTTTTGGTGAGGCCTATCCATAGGGCTGTATTGACCTTAGAAAAATTCCCCACTCTAATCCAGTCATCAAAATGATTTGAAATTTGGGGTGTGGCCTAATCTTACCTATATCTAGGTGCTATCCAAAAATGAGAATTTTTGGAAAATGTTATTCTATAGTTTTTAGAAAAAATTTAATAATCCTAGCATAATTTAATTAGATGGCTAAATGACTTCCAAACCCTCCCAAATTTTGGTGAGTGGTCCCTAGGTGTAACCTAGGGTTCTGGTAAAAATTTCATCTCACTTGGAGATGTTCTGAATAGGTTTGGGTCCAACCCTAGGTTGATCCTTATAGGATAATTTAGGATCAAACACCCCCTTGATATTTGAGTGGCCATATCACCTCAACAGGGGCTGATATTTTGGTCACTGACTTTTTAGGGCATTGCACACCCTCCAAGGGCGTTTGGAGTGGTTTGGTGTAGGGTAGCCCTAGAACCCTTGGGAAAATCCCTTAATGTTGTTTTTTGGTGTTATGAAGGTCATGGGGTCAAATGACCTTGGACTGACTTGAAATTTGGTGTAGAGGACCATAGGGTCATTTTAGTTCTCTAGACAAAATCTTAGGGGATTTGGAGACAATTGGGCCACCTAAAACCCTAACCTTAATTTAGGTCCCCAACCTTAATTTAAATTATTAAGCTATCAACAGAACTACAAATCAAGTAAAATTTGGGTAGAGTTATTTTATGATCCAAGTAGACATAATATAATTTTTTTGAGATTTTTGGGTTAATTTATACAGTACCTTATTTACAACTCTAATTGTGCCCTAGATATTTATTTTGATGATTATGGAATTTTCTGTTCACTAGAATATTATGAAGTCTTGGATTAGGGCATCTTATAGCATGATATAATTTCTGTAATTTTCTTGGAAATTTTATCTGATTATTTTGGGTACTTTATTCGTTAATGTACTAATTGTGATATATAGTCAAAAATACAAATAGTGCCCAATTATTAATTGGAAAATTATGAAATTTGGTCAGTGGGTGTCTCGTACCATAATAGTCACCCTGTAATTTTCTCTGGAATTTTAGATGGATAAAGACAGTACCTCCTTCATTATGTTAGGAAAATTAGTATCTTGAGTTAAAATAAATTCAGAGTTCAATTGATGGAGAAAAATTATGGTACTTGGTTTATGATGTTTTTAGGTCACTATATAGCTTCTATAATTTTCTTGGTATTTTTGGATATATATTTACAGTACTCCCTTCATAATATACTAAAAGTGGCCTAAAATGGTAAATTAGGACATATAGGCCTAAACACCTCTGGAATTTCTCAAATTTTAGAATTACTGTTTAAATGCCTTATAGGATTTTTACTGATTTTATTATGATTTATTGTTGGCTCATTAGTGCACTTCATGTTCATACTAGGGCATTTGGAATCTGAGAATAAATAAATTAAATGCCCGATAAACAGGAAAATCATTATTTTCTGGATTTAGACTAATAAGGTCATGGTAGACCTCCAGTAAATATTATATGGGAGTCGGAAGACAGTTGGGAGTACCATCCCTTGCATACCTCATAAAACTTAGGATGGTCTGCGTTTAGTAAAAACTGCAGAAGCTGAACTAGAGTGGGTAATGAACTTGGGAGATGAGATTTTGGTAGTTTACTAGTTTGGATAGTGTGAGTTAAATCAAGTTCATTATTGGATGTCAGGATGGGTAGGGTGTGAGATTGACTTGCGATAAGTAGTGTTCGGGTTCGACGGAAGACCGTCCTCCCCGAGAAGAGGAAGAGTCAAAGTCACCCTAGGATTAGCCCACTGTAATATGAAAAGGGAATGGGTTAAGGGAACCAATCAATTATAATAAGTGCCTTGGAAAGGGAGTTTTGGGATTCACCCCATCATAGCTCCTAGTACCGCTGCTAGCCCTTCACCGGGTAAACCTCGGGAAGTCCAAGGTTAACCTTAACTTTTAGGAATAAAATGATCAAGAGTAACCCTAATAATAGTTCTATCTCACACCTACACTTGTACACTTAGGAAGAAGAATTGTCATGGAATGGGTAGAGAAGGTCCGTGGTCTAAGTGCCTACTAGTATTGATAGTGGTTGGTTTGTAATTGGGAAGTCCAGGGAGCGGGATTCTCCGGGACTTGGTATATGCTTGTTAGCCTAGAGAGCTGGAGGCGAGGTAACATGAGAACTTGTTCAAATATAATTGTCATGATTGCATATGCATAAAAATGGTGGGTCATCGGTACTGGGCGATCGATCACACCGACAGCGGTACGTTGACTCGGCGGTGTGGGACACTTAGCCAAAGAAAGCCTGGTGGGTACAGCCAGCACTAGTACGCGGATACTCTAGGTTGTGTTCTTCTAGGGGCGTACGGAAGGGCTAGGCCTGGTAGTGTGGTTACCCGCCTAGGAGTGGGGGGCCCGACTCACTGTCTCCGTTTGCCACTACGGAGGTTCCTGGGAGGGTGAAGCTCGCCGCCCGAATAGGGGGAACTAAAGGTCTGTGCGCATAGA
Organism: Platanthera zijinensis; assembly: GCA_039513925.1. Classification (NCBI taxonomy): domain Eukaryota; kingdom Viridiplantae; phylum Streptophyta; class Magnoliopsida; order Asparagales; family Orchidaceae; genus Platanthera; species Platanthera zijinensis. The sequence continues at coordinate 147,182,882 of CM077079.1, forward strand.
GTCGGTGGGTGTGTTGCACTTGCTTGTGCATTCCATAGCATATTTGTCTGTCATAGCATAAACATTGCCACCTATCATATAAGATGGTATAGGATGTTTTATACGATAGGCCCTGCAAAACGACCCCTTGGTCTATAGGGGTAATCCCTATAAATCAATGGTTATATTTCTTGTGCTTTCACTTACTTGCTACTCTTAGCTGTTTGATAACCGACACCCCAACGTATAAGTGATATGAGACACTTTATACGATGGGAGCCCTGCAAAAGATCCCTTGGCTTATGCGCTTCCGTGCAAAAGTAAAGGTTACATTTCCAACTTTCTGCTTCTATCATGTTTACTATGGAATTGCTAGCATAGGTCCGCTGTCACCTGCTTTTGACTTATTCTCCACCTACAAATCCTTTCCTTTCTTCCTCTCCGCTCGGTACCTAGAAGCCATGGGGGAAGGGGTAGGGGATGATAGGGCTTAGTCTTTATGACTAACGGTTTTCGAACCACAACATTTTAAGTATACCATATGGAAGGGTCACGGGTGTTGCAGTTTCTGTCAGAGTTGACCCCGCGACCATGTTACCATTGTCATCAGCCCGGACATACACGGGTTAAATGCCCCTCGATGGGTAGGATCCCACCAACTCAGCAGCCAGGAGGCTGAAGACGTAGACGCAGACGTGGATTGCGCGGCGGCGACGGCAGGCCAAAAAGGAAAAAGCACCCGGAGATGCAGCACCAACAGAGCACGGAGTCGGTGAAGATGGGCTAGTCTAGCTCGGGTGCTCTCGGTTCAGTGACAGTTACGGTGACGCTTAGTTTTAGTTTTACTTCCGCGAGTGACTTGTAGTGAGGATATGATGTACTGGGCATATGCCCTCCTTTTGTACTCTGATATATTATTATTATGGACACTCCCTTTGTGGAGATTTTTTTTATACATGTGGTTATGTGGACTTGCTTTTACTTCATTATGCTACTATTCTGCGATCGAAAAGGGTCGGCAGAATTGGCGTTTTGTAGTTGGCGGCCTTCCCGTGAGTCGGTGTCACCGCAAAGCGGTAGTTATGGGCTAAGACCCCGGTGTTTTGAACAGAAAAAAAAGGGGGTCTTACACCTAGGTCGTGACCTAACCGAAACTCCCGAATTGATCCCAAATTGTACCGTTTTCAGCCGTTTGTTGACCCGGCCAGTACACGCCCTAGGTCACGGGCGTGACTAGGGGCGTGACCACTTCAATAATGCCAGAATTACTTCCCGCCGTTTTCCCATTACCGCCATTTCTAGTAACAGACTAGACACGCCCTAGGTCACGCCCGTGACCTAGGGGCGTGACCCGCAAAACGATGACTTTTGGCGGTTTTTCTCCAACGTTCCCGGGCTTTAAAGACAGCAGTTTCCGAGCCTGACACGCCCTATGTCACGGGCGTGACCTAGGGCGTGACTCCAAAGCATAAAAATCTTTAAATTCCATATGAGTTCAGAAACTAAAGAAGAAGATTAGGAGCCAGTTTTAGGAGTTTTTGTAGCTTAGTTTACTGTTTTTCAGCATTTCCTTTTATGTAATTTCAAATTCATAGTTTAGATTTCAATTCAAGTATTTCCTTTTTGCAAACATGTTCTTCTTTCCCTTCTTTTTATGTATTTCCTTTATCATGTCAAGTAGCTAATTTATATTAGCACTTTATCATGATGAACTTTGAAATTAAATAAAACTATTTTGTAAAACACTTTATTTATTGCTTTGATCTAACTTTGATTTTATATATTTAGAATTCGTAATTCATGAATGCATTTTATACCCTAGATCTGTATCTTAAATGACCGAGAGGTTGCGGATACGAGTAGATCACTCAAAGATAGAAGGAGCCGCATGCACTTCTCGAGAGAGGATGACATGGATCTTCCGGATTGGAGTCAAATCCAATAGCGGGGTTCACAGCGTAAAGCAAACTTAGGGGTTTCGACTGGCCGAGAGGTCTTAATCGATCAACCTAAGTTTAGTCAAAAGCATGAGCTCGAGAGAGACACTTTTGTACCTTGGGAACCTCCATGCTCGAATTAGGTAATTAAAAGTTTGCATTTTATAAGTTTATTTGATTTCGAAGGGAGTCTTGATCAAGTGCTTGTTTGTTTTCATTTTCTTCATTTATTTTTAATAAACCTTCAATTTATATTTCGATAAAATAATATTAATTTGCGTGAGTAGAAGTACTCAATAGGCCCCGAGTCTAATACGACATTTCTACACTATATTTCGATAGGTACACTTTCCTATTTGGGATATTAGTTTGAAATATATATTTAAAACTATAGAAAATCATCATCAAGTTTTTGGTGTCGTTGTCGGGGATCTATTTTGTTGATATTTTGAAAACGCAAATTTTATTACTTTTATCATTCCTTTTCTCCACCTCTCTTTCTATTTTTCAATTTTTTTTAAAATTCATTTTTATTGGGTAACGAATATTTTTAATTTTGTTCTTAAAAACAATGTATTCTCAATTGGCCGCTAAGATTGCCGATCTTACACTTCAAGTTAATATTTTGCAAGCCGTAAAAAAGAGCCAAAATCTTTGTTCTTATTGTGGTGCTTCCATTCAAGGAGAAGAATGTTATTATTATTATTATCAAAAATTTTATTATGAAAATAACTTTCCAATTAATAATTATTCTCTCATTGATGCTAATTCTTTTTCTAATTTTCATGAACATAATTTTTCCAATTTAACCAATATTCATAAAAATTCTTTTTCAAATCTTAACGAGAACACTTATTCTGATTTGAATAACTATTCTTTACACTCGGAGGCTACTTCTTCTTGTTGGCAAGATCAACCAGAAAAATCCCCGAGTAATGAGAATAATTATTTAGATTTGAATTCTTGTTCTTCCTTTTCCGCACCACAGGTTTTTTCTCAAAAATTTAGGGATTCTTCTCAATTTCCATGTGATTCTTCTTCCAAAAATTTGGATGAGAATTTCCTTTCTATTAGTAATTTTTCTACTTCTTTGGATAATATCGCTAATGAGGAACATGACTCATCATATACCCCAGTAGTTGTTTATACTAGAGAAGAAGAAAAACTTTTATTTCAAGAGTTTGTTAGGTGTATGGATGCGTTGGGAGGAGTAAAAGAAGAATATGTTTCTCCTCCGACTACTCCCAATTTTCTCCTATTAATTATCTTCATGCATAATTTATGACTTTTTAGGAGCAAAAATTTATGAACATGATACGTCCGATGATTTTATTTTAAATAAAATTTCGGATGAAAAATTATTTTTAGAAAATAAACAACCAGAGCCTAATCTTATACCTTCGCAAGAGCCTCCACCTTGCGAAGATTTTTCTGAAAAGCTTACTTTTGATTTTCCTTATACTAATGATTTTCATGTAAAAGAGGAGCCGTTGCAATTAAACGTCATCCACGATCCATTTGCCGCTCTGCTACAAAGATTCCAATCACCTTAGGTATGGATAGGTGATTAGAATCTAAAATTTCAAGTCAATAGTGAGAAGGAACATCAAGAAGAAAGCGGAGGAGATATTGGAAGAGCAACTTTGGCATCTTCGCCAAAGCGAGAATTACGGGAGTTGCCCATTCATATACATTTTTACTTTCAATTCTCCTAATCCAAACCGTCTTAGCTTAAAGACGGGAAAAAGAAAAGTGCTCTTGGGAGATACCCCTTGCTTATCTTATAATTTTTATAAATTATATATATTTTTTCATATCTTTCAAAAATTATTTATTTTCCCCACTCCTACTTGGCCTGTAAACATTGGGGACAATGTTTATTTTAAGTATGGAGGTGGATTCTTATTTATTGTTTTTTCTTACAAATATTAAAAAATAAAAAAATCTTTAAAAAATATAAAACTCTTTAAAAAAAATTTTGAAAAAATTTATTTTGTTTTTATTATCAAAAATAAAAAAAAATCAAAAAATCGAAAATTAATTTCTTGGAAAGGGCTGTGATGGGTTTTCATCCCATAAAACTGCCTAGTACCTTGCGAACCCGTCACTGGATAGCCCTTGAGAAGTCCAAGAATAACAAAAAAATTAGGATTTGTTTTTAATAGAAAATAAAAAATATATATAAGAAACCCCTCCTTAATATTTGCTGATTTTTGGAAAATAATTTTGAGTTTATTTATAAGAAATTTTATAATTTTTGATTTTCTAATCTTTTATTTCATCATAGTTAGTTAAATTGAATTTTAAGGTGATTTGATTTTAAGAAATAAACTTATGAATTAAATTTGTTTAGAGTGTCTTATTTACTTCATTTTCTTGTAATTGTAATTAGTTTCAATTTTATAGTGCTTAGTTCAACAATCTTTAGATTTTAATTATAATCACTTGTGCTTTAAATATGTTAGGAAATTTTAATTTATTATAGTTGCTCTCTAATTATTTTAATTTAATCTAAATATTATGTAGCCTTCCTTTGTTTTTTTTTCTTATTAGAACATATGTCACGGGGATAAGAGGATAAAATTCATTATCCCTTGGTACACATATGCATTTTTCTTTTTATTATTAGATCATATGTCATGGGAATCAAATATTCCTTGGAACACATATGCAACCCCCCAAAAAATTTAAAGTAGGAGTAAGAGGATAAAACTCATTACTCATTATTTTGTTTTTATTTGAAGAGAGAAAAATATATTTGTTCATATGTCATGGAAAATTAGAAAATAAAATTCATCATTTTCTTGTTAAATATATGCAAATATCAAAAAAAAAGAAATGTAAAAAGAATTTGGGTGAGAGGATAAAATTCATCACCCCCAATCCAAAACCTCTTCAAATTTTTTTTTTCAAGCCCAATACCCAATATAATTATTTTAGAATTAAATTAAAATTTTAAAAGAGCATAAGTAGCAGTTTAAATTTTCCTTTAAGTTTCTTTTTAGTTAAACAAGTGTTAATAATTCTAAATCTAAATTTGTTTGTTAATTACATAATTTTGAAGTCTAATTAATTTATTTGAGAAATTTTGGTAAATATATTTGTCTCTTCGCATTTTAATTTCATATTTTAGGACTTAATTTTAAATCCCTAAATTTTACTTTTAACTTTATTTTGATTTAATAAATTTTTAGTTTAATTTAAAAATTATATTAATTTCATATAAGTAATTCTCATAGTTTTGCTCTGAAATAGCAAAAGATTACGTATGGGGTGTTTTATAAGTTGATTATTATAGTTATTTATATATAGATTTTATTTAATAAATAATAATATTCTATTTAGTTTATTTTAATATTGCTATTAAAATGCTTTATTTTTTTATTTCAGGTTAATTTGGGCTCCAAATATCAATTTCAAGACCATGGCAATGATGTGAAAATATTTTCGAGAAAATGAACATCTTTGGTCACGGATAGCTAAACTTAAAATGGTCATAACTTTCAAACTAGAAAGTGATACGGGACGTGCAACTAGTCAACGGAAAGAGGATGACATGCTCTATAAATCTGGAGAGTTTCACAAGTACACGGCCCCAAGACACTGGCGTGTCTAGGGCATGAACACGGGCGTGTCTAGTTCAAAAAAAAATTTCTCAAGAAAGTTTCCCGGGACAATTCTGCAGCATTTCTCAAGTATACGCCCTCTGTCACGGGCATGACCTAACCGAAACTGCCGAATTGATCCCAAATTGTACAGTTTCCAGCCGTTTGCTAACCCGGTCAGTACACGCCCTAGGTAAGGGCGTGACTAGGGCGTGACTAGGGCGTGACCTCTTCAATAATGCCAGAATTACTTCCCGCCGTTTTCCCATTCCCGCCGTTTCCAGTAACAGACTAGACACGCCCTAGGTCACGCCCATGACCTAGGGGCGTGACCCGCAAAATGATGACTTTTGGTGGTTTTTCTCCAACGTTCTCGGGCTTTCAAGACAGCAGTTTCTGAGCCTGACACACCCTATGTCACGGGCGTGACCTAGGGCATGACTCCAAAGCATAAAAATCTATAAATTCCAGATGAGTTCAAAAGCTAAAGAAGAAGATTAGGAGCCAGTTTTAGGAGTTTTTTGTAGCTTAGTTTACTTTTTTTCAGCATTTCCTTTTATGTAATTTTAAATTCATAGTTTAGATTTCAATTCAAGCATTTCCTTTTTACAAACATGTTCTTCTTTCCGTTCTTTTTATGTATTTCCTTTATCATGTCAAGTAGCTAATTTACATTAGCACTTGATCATGATGAACTTTGAATTTAAATAAAACTATTTTATCAAACACTTTATTTAGATCTAACTTTGATTTTATATGTTTAGAATTCGTAATTCATGAATGTGTTTTCTACCCTCGATCCGTATCTTAAATGACCGAGAGATTGCGGATACGAGTAGATAACTCAAATATAGAAAGAGCCACATGCACTTCTTGAGAGAGGATGACATGGATCTTCTGCATTGGAGTCAAATCCAATAGCGGGGTTCACCTCGTAAAGCAAACTTAGGGGTTTCGACTGGCCGAGAGGTCTTAATCGATCAACCTAAGTTTAGTCAAAAGCATGAGCTCGAGAGAGACACTTTTGTACCTTGGGAACCTCCACGGTCGAAGTAGGTAATTAAAAGTTTGCATTTTATAAGTTTATTTGATTTCAAAGGGAGTCTTGATCAAGTGCTTGTTTACTTTCATTTTCTTCATTTATTTTTATTAACCTTCAATTTATATTTCGATAAAATAAATTAATTTGCGTGAGTAGAAGTTATCAATAGGCTCCGAGTCTAATACGACATTTCTATACTATATATCGATAGGTATACTTGCCTATTTGGGATATTAGTTTGAAATATATATTTAAAACTTTTGAAAATCATCATCAAGTTTTTGGCGCCGTTGCCGGGGATCTATTTTGTTGATATTTTGAAAATGCAAATTTTATTACTTTTATCATTCCCTTTCTCCACCTCTCTTTCTATTTTTAATTTTTTTTAAATTCATTTTTATTAGGTAACAGTTGTTTTTATTTTCGTTCTTAAAATTAATGTATTCTCAATTGACGGGTAAGATTGCCGAGATTACACTTTAAGTTAATATTTTGCAAGCCTTAAAAAAGAGCCAAAATCTTTGTTCTTATTGTGGTGCTTCCCATCAAGGAGAAGAATGTTATTATTATTATCAAAAAATTTGTTATGAAAATAACTTTCCAATTAATAATTATTCTCTCATTGATGATTATTCTTTTTCTAATTTTAATGAACATAATTTTTCCAATTTAACTAATATTCATGAAAATACTTTTTCAAATCTTAACGTGAACACTTATTCTGATTTGAATAACTATTCTTTACTCTCGGAGGCTACTACTTCTTGTTGGCAAGATCAACCGAAAAAATCCCCGAGTAATGAGAATAATTATTTAGATTTGAATTATTGTTCTTCCTTTTCCGCACCACAAGTTTTTTCTCAAAAAATTTTGGATTCTTCTAAATTTCCATGTGATTCTTCTCCCTAAAATTTGGATGAGAATTTACTTTCTATTTATAATTTATCTACTTCTTTGGATAATATCGCTAATGAGGAACATGACTCATCATGTACACCAGTAGTTGTTTATACCGGAGAAGAAGAAAAACTTTTATTTCAAGAGTTTGTTAGGTGTATGGATGCGTTGGGAGGAGTAAAAGAAGAACATGTTACTCCTCCTACTACTCCAAATTTTTCTCCTATTAATTAATCTTCATGCACAATTTATGACTTTTTAGGCGCAAAAATTTATAAACTTGATACGTCCGATGATTTTATTTTAAATAAAATTTTGGATGAAAAATTATTTTTAGAAAATAAACAACCGGAGCCTAATTGTATACCTTCGCAAGAGCCTTCTCCTTGTGAAGATTTTTCTTAAAAGCTTACTTTCGATTTTCCTTATACTAATGATTTTTATATAAAAGAGGAGCCATTGCAGTTAAACGTCATCCATGATCCATTTGCCGCTCTGCTACAAAGATTCCAATCACCTCAGGTATGGGTAGGTGATTTGAATCTAAAATTTCAAGTCAACTACGAGAAGGAACATCAAGAAGAAAGCAGAGGAGATATTGGAAGAGCAACTTTGGCATCTTCGGCAAAGCGAGAATTACGGGAGTTGCCCATTCATATACATTTTTATTTTCCATTCTCCTAACCCAAACCGTCTAGCTTAAAGATCGGAAAAAGAAAAGTTCTCTTGGGAGACACTCCTTGCTTATCTTTTAATTTTTATAAATTATATATATTTAATTCATATCTTTCAAAAATTATTTATTTTCCCCCCTCCTACTCGGCCTGTAAACATTGGGGACAATGTTTATTTTAAGTATGGAGGTGGATTCTAATTTTTAGTTTTTCCTTACAAATCTTAAACAATGAAAAAAATCTTTAAAAAATATAAAACTCTTTAAAAAAAATTTTAAAAAAAATTATTTGGTTTTTATTATCAAAAATAAAAAAAATCAGAAAATCGAAAATTAATTTCTTGGAAAGGGCCGTGTTGGGTTTTTATCCCACAAAACCGCCTAGTACCTTGCGAACCCGTCACTAGGTAGCCCTTGGGAAGTCCAAGAATAACAAAAAAATTAGGATTTGTTTTTAATAGAAAATAAAAAAAATATAAGAAACACCTCCTTAATATTTGCTGATTTTTAGAAAATAATTTTGAGTTTATTTATAAGAATTTTTATAATTTTTGATTTTCTATTCTTTTATTTCATCATAGTTAGTTAAATTTAATTTTTAGGTGATTTGATTTTAAGAAATAAACTTATGAATTAAATTTGTTTAGAGTGTCTTATTTACTTCATTTTCTCACAGTTTTAATTAGTTTCAATTATATAGTGCTTAGATCAACAATCTTTAGATTTTAATTATAATCACTTATGCTTTCAATACTCTTAGAAAATTTTAATATACTATAGTTGCTCTATAATTATTTTAATTTAATCTAAATATTGTTTAGCCTTCCTTTGTTTTTTTTTATTTTTCTTGTTAGAACATATCACGGGGATAAGAGGATAAAATTAATTATCCCTTGGTACACATAAGCATTTTTCTTTTTATTGTTAGATCATATGTCATGAGAATCAAGCATTCCTTGGTACACATATGCAACCCCAAAAAAAATTTAAAGTAGGAGTAAGAGGATAAAATTCATTACTCCTTATTATTTTGTTTTTATTTGAAGAGAGAAAAATATATTTGTTCATATGTCATGGAATATGAGAAAATAAAATTCATCATTTTCTTAGTAAACATATGCAAATATCAAAAAGAAATGTAAAAAAAATTTGGGTGAGAGGATAAAATTCATCACCCCCAATCCAAAACCTCTTCAAATTTTTTTTTTCAAGCCCAATAGCCAATATAATTGTTTTAGAATTAAATTAAAATTTTAAGAGAGCATAAGTAGTAGTTTAAATTTTCCTTTAAGTTTCTTTTTAGTTAAACAAGTATTAATAATTCTAAATTTAAATTTGTTTGCTAATTACATAATTTTGAAGTCTAATTAATTTATTTGAGAAATTTTGCTAAATATATTTGGCTCTTCGCATTTTAATTTCATATTTTAGGACTTAATTTTAAATCCCTAAATTTTACTTTTAACTTTCTTTTGATTTAATAAATTTTTAGTTTAATTAAAAAATGATATTAATTTCATATAAGTAATCCTCATAGTTTTGCTCTGGAATAGCAAAAGATTACGTATGGGGTTATTTCATAAGTCGATTATTATAGTTATTTATATATAGATTTTATTTAATAAATAATATTCTATTTAGTTTATTTTAATATTGCTATTAAAATACTTTATTTTCTTATTTCATGTTAATTTGGGCTCCAAATATCAATTTCAAGACCATGGCCATGATGTGAAAATATTTTCGAGAAAATGAACATCTTTGGTCACGGATAGCTGAACTTCAAATGGTCATAACTTTCAAACCAGAAAGAGTTACAGAACGTGCAACCAGTCAATGGAAAGAGGACGACGTCCTCTACAAATCTGGAGAGTTTCACAAGTACATGTTCCCAAGACATGGGCGTTGCTCGGGCGTGAACACGGGCATGTCTAGTTCAAAAAAATAATTTTCTCCAGAAAGCTTCCCGGGACAATTCTGCAGCATTTCTCAAGTGTACGCCCCCTATCACAGGCGTGACCTAGGGCGTTACCTAATCGAAACTGCCTAATTGATCCCAAATTGTACCGTTTCCAGCCGTTTGCTGACCCGGTCAGTACACGCCCTAGGTCACGGGCGTGACTATGGGCGTGACCTCTTCAATAATGCCAGAATTACTTCCCTCCATTTTCCCTTTCCCGCTGTTTCAAGTAACAGACTAGACACGCCCTAGGTCACTCTTGTGACCTAGGGGCGTGACCCGCAAAATGACGACTTTTGGTGGTTTTTCTCCAACGTTCCCGGGCTTTCAAGATAACAGTTTACGAGCCTGACACGCCCTATGTCACGGGCGTGACCTAGGGTGTGACTCCAAAGCATTAAAATCTACAAATTCCAGATGAGTTCAGAAGCTAAAGAAGAAGATTAGGAGCTAGTTTTAGGAGTTTTTTCAGCTTAGTTTTCTATTTTTTTGCGTTTCCTTTTATGTAATTTCAAATTCATAGTTTAGATTTCAATTCAAGTATTTCATTTTTGCAAACATGTTCTTCTTCCCTTCTTTTTATGTATTTCCTTTATCATGTCAAGTAGCTAATTTACATTAGCACTTGATCATGATGAACTTTGAAATTTAATAAAACTATTTTGTCAAACACTTTATTTATTGCTTTGATCTAACTTTGATTTTATATGTTTAGAATTCGTAATTCATGAATGCATTTTCTACCCTAGATCTGTATCATAAATGACAAGAGGTTGCGGATATGAGTAGATCACTCAAAGATAGAAGGAGCCGCATGCACTTCTCGAGAGAGGATGACATGGATCTTCCGGATTGGAGTCAAATCCAATAGCAGAGTTCACCGTGTAAAGCAAACTTAGGTGTTTCGACTGGCCAAGAGGTCTTAATCGATCAACCTAAGTTTAGTAAAAAGCATGAGCTCGAGAGAGACACTTTTGTACCTTGGGAACCTCCACGGTCAAAATAGGTAATTAAAAGTTTGCATTTTATAAGTTTATTTGATTTCAAAGGGAGTCTTGATCAAGTGCTTGTTTATTTTCATTTTCTTCATTTATTTTTAATTAACCTTCAATTTATATTTTGATAAAATAATATTAATTTGCGTTAGTAGAAGTACTCAACAGGCCCCGAGTCTAATACGACATTTCTATACTATATTTCGATAAGTACACTTGCCTATTTGGGATATTAGTTTGAAATATATATTTAAAAATATAGAAAATCATCATCAAGTTTTTGGCGCCGTTGCCGGGGATCTCTTTTGTTGAAATTTTGAAAACGCAAATTTTATTACTTTTATTATTCCCTTTCTCCACCTCTCTTTCGATTTTTCAATTTTTTTAAATTAATTTTTATTAGATATCGGTTGTTTTTATTTTCATTCTTAAAAATAATGTATTCTCAATTGGCCGCTACGATTGCCGAGCTTACACTTCAAGTTAATATTTTACAAGCCGTAAAAAAGAGCGAAAATCTTTGTTCTTATTATGGTGCTTACCATCAAGGAGAAGAATGTTATTATTATTATCAATAATTTTATTATGAAAATAACTTTCCAATTAATAATTATTCTCTCATTGATGTTAATTCTTTTTCTAATTTTGATGAACATAATTTTTCCAATTTAACCAATATTCATGAAAATACTTTTTCAAATCATAACGAGAACACTTATTCTGATTTGAATAACTATTCTTTACACTCGGAGGCTACTTCTTCTTGTTGGCAAGATCAACCGGAAAAATCCCCGAGTAATGAGAATAATTATTTAGATTTGAATTCTTGTTCTTCCTTTTCCACACCACAAGTTTTTTCTCAAAAATTGGGGATTTTTCTCAATTTCCATGGGATTCTTCTCCCCAAAATTTGGATGAGAATTTTCTTTCTATTAGTAATTTTTCTACTTCTTCGGATAATATCGCTAATAAGGAATATGACTCATCATATACCCAAGTAGTTGTTTATATCGGAGAAGAAGAAAAACTTTTATTTCAAGAGTTTGTTAGGTGTATGGATGCGTTGGGAGGAGTAAAAGAAGAACATATTTCTCCTCCTACTACTCCCAATTTTTCTCCTATTAATAAATCTTCATGCACAATTAATTACTTTTTAGGAGCAAAAATTTATGAACATGATACGTCCGATGATTTTATTTTAAATAAAATTTTGGATTAAAAATTATTTTTAGAAAATAAACTACTGAAGCCTAATCTTATACCTTCGCAAGAGACTCCTCCTTGCGAAGATTTTTCTGAAAAGCTTACTTTTGATTTTCCTTATACTAATGATTTTCATGTAAAAGAGGAGTCGTTGCAATTAAACGTCATCCACGATCCATTTGCCGCTTTGCTACAAAGATTCCAATCACCTCAGGTATGGATAGGTGATTTGAATCTAAATTTTCAAGTCAACTGCGAGAAGGAACATCAAGAAGAAAGCGGAGGAGATATTGGAAGAGCAACTTTGGCATCTTCGCCAAAGCGAGAATTACAGGAGTTGCCCCTTCATATATATTTTTAATTTCCATTCTCCTAACCCAAACCGTATAGCTTAAAGACGGGAAAAAGAAAAGTGCTCTTGGGAGACACCCCTTGCTTATCTTTTAATTTTTATAAATTATATATATTTTTTCTTATCTTTAAAAAATTATTTATTTTCCCCCCTCCTACTTGTCCTGTAAACATTGGAGACAATGTTTATTTTTAAGTATGGAGGTGGATTCTTATTTATTGTTTTTTCTTACAAATCTTAAAAAATGAAAAATTCTTAAAAAAAATATAAAACTCTTTCAAAAAAATTTTAAAAAAATTATTTGGTTTTTATTATAAAAAAAAAAGGAAATCGAAAATTAATTTCTTGGAAAGGGCCGTGTTGGGTTTTCATCCCACAAAACCGCCTAGTACCTTGCGAACCCATCACTGGGTAGCCCTTGGGAAGTCCAAGAATAACAAAAAAATAAGGATTTGTTTTTAATAGGAAAAAAATATATATGAAACCCCTCCTTAATATTTGCTGATTTTCGGAAAATAATTTTGAGTTTATTTATAAGAATTTTATAATTTTTGATTTCTAATCTTTTATTTCATCATAGTTAGTTAAATTTAATTTTTAGGTGATTTGATTTTAAAAAATAAACTTATGAATTAAATTTGTTTAGAGTGTCTTATTTACTTCATTTTCTCGTAATTATAATTAGTTTCAATTTTATAGTGCTTAGTTCAACAATCTTTAGATTTTAATTATAATCACTTGTGCTTTAAATCTCTTACGAAATTTTAATTTACTATAGTTGCTCTCTAATTATTTTTATTTAATCTAAATATTATTTAGCCTTCCTTTGTTTTTTTTTATTTTTCTTGTTAGAACATATGTCATGGGGATAAGAGGATAAAATTCATTATCCCTTGGTACCCATATACATTTTTCTTTTTATTGTTAGATCATATGTCATGGGAATCAAGCATTCCTTGGTACACATATGCAACCCCAAAAAAAATTTAAAGTAGGAGTAAGAGGATAAAATTCATTACGCCTTATTATTTTGTTTTTATTTGAAGAGAGAAAATTATATTTGTTTATATGTCATGGAAAATGAGAAAATAAAATTCATCATTTTTTGGTAAACATATTCAAATATCCAAAAAAAGAAAGGAAACAAGAATTTGGGTGAGAGCATAAAATTCATCACCCCCATTCCAAAACCTCTTCAAATTTTTTTTTTCAAGCCCAATAACCAATATAATTGTTTTAGAATTAAATTAAAATTTTAAGAGAGCATAAGTAGTAGTTTAAATTTTCCTTTAAGTTTCTTTTTAGTTAAACAAGTGTTAATAATTCTAAATCTAAATTTGTTTGCTAATTACATAATTTTTAAGTCTAATTAATTTATTTGAGAAATTTTGCTAAATATATTTTGCTCTTCGCATTTTAATTTCATATTTTAGGACTTAATTTTAAATCCCTAAATTTTACTTTTAACTTTCTCTTGATTTAATAAATTTTTAGTTTAATTAAAAAATTATATTAATTTTATATAAGTAATTCTCATAGTTTTGCTCTGGAATAGCAAAAGATTACGTGTGGGGGTATTTGATAAGTCGATTATTATAGTTATTTATATATAGATTTTATTTAATAAATAATAATATTCTATTTAGTTTATTTTAATATTGCTATTAAAATGCTTTATTGTCTTATTTCAGATTAATTTGGGCTCCAAATATCAATTTCAAGACCCTGGCCATGATGTGAAAATATTTTCGAGAAAATGAACATCTTTTGTCACGGATAGCTGAACTTCAAATGGTCATAACTTTCAAACCAGAAAGAGTTACGGGACGTACAACTAGTCAACGGAAAGAGGACGACGTCCTCTACAAATCTGGACAGTTTCACAAGTATATGCCCCCAAGACATAGGCATGTCTAGGGCAGGAACACGGGCGTGACTTGTTCAAAAAAATAATTTTCTCCAGAAAGCTTCCCGGGACAATTCTGAAGCATTTCTCATGTATACGCCCCCTGTCACGGGAGTGACCTAACTGAAACTGCCGAATTGATCCCAAATTGTACCGTTTCCAGCTGTTTGCTGACCCGGTCAGTACACGCCCTATGTCACGGGCGTGATTAGGGGCTTGACCTCATTAATAATGCCAGAATTACTTCCTGCCATTTTCCCTTTCTCGCTGTTTCCAGTAACAGACTAGACATGCCCTAGGTCACGCCCATGACCTAGGGGCATGACCCGCAACATGACGACTTTTGGTGGTTTTTCTCCAACGTTCCCGGGCTTTCAAGATAGCAGTTTCTGAGCCTTACAAGCCCTATGTCACGGGCATGACCTAGGGCGTGACTCCAAAGCATAAAAATCTATAAATTCCAGATGAGTTCAGAAGCTAAAGAAGAAGATTAGTAGACAGTTTTAGGAGTTTTTTTGTAGCTTAGTTTACTGTTTTTCAGCATTTCCTTTTATGTAATTTCAAATTCATAGTTTAGATTTCAATTCAAGCATTTCTTTTTTGCAAACATGTTCTTCTTTCCCTTCTTTTTATGTATTTCCTTTATCATGTCAAGTAGCTAATTTATATTAGCACTTGATCATGATGAACTTTGAAATTAAATAAAACTATTTTCTCAAACACTTTAGTTACTGTTTTGATCTAACTTTGATTTTATATGTTTAGAATTCGTAATTCATGAATGCGTTTTCTACCCTAGATCCGTATCTTAAATGACCGAGAGGTTGCGGATACGAGTAGATCACTCAAAGATAGAAGGAGCCACATGTACTTCTCGAGAGAGGATGACGTGGATCTTCAGGATTGGAGTCAAATCCAATAGCGGGGTTCACCGTGTAAAGCAAACTTAGGGGTTTCGACTGGCCGAGAGGTCTTAATCAATCAACCTAAGTTTAGTCAAAAGCATGAGCTCGAGAGAGACACTTTTGTACCTTGGGAACCTCCACGGTCGAAGTAGGTAATTAAAAGTTTGCATTTGATAAGTTTATTTGATTTCAAAGGGAGTCTTGTTCAAGTGCTTGTTTATTTTCATTTTCTTCATTTATTTTTAATTAACCTATAGTTTATATTTCGATAAAATAATATTAATTTGCGTGAGTAGAAGTACTCAACAGGCCCCGAGTCTAATACGACATTTGTATACTATATTTTGATAGGTACACTTGCCTATTTGGGATATGAGTTTGAAATATATATTTAAAACTATAGAAAATCATCATCAGGTTTTTGGCGCCATTGCCGGGGATCTATTTTGTTGATATTTAAAAAACGCAAATTTTATTACTTTTATCATTCCCTTTCTCCACCTCTCTTTCTATTTTTCAATTTTTTTTTAAATTCATTTTTATTAGGTAACGGTTGTTTTTATTTTCGTTCTTAAAAACAATGTATTCTCAATTAGCCGTTAAGATTGCCGAGCTTACACTTCAAGTTAATATTTTGCAAGCCGAAAAAAGAGCCAAAATCTTTGTTCTTATTGTGGTGCTTCCCATCAAGGAGAAGAATGTTATTATTATTATTATCAAAAATTTTGTTATGAAAATAACTTTCCAATTAATAATTATTCTCTCATTGATGCTAATTCTTTTTCTAATTTTCATGAACAAAATTATTCCAATTTAACCAATATTCATGAAAATACTTTTTCAAATCTAAACGAGAACACTTATTCTGATTTGAATTACTATTCTTTACACTCAGAGGCTACTTCTTCTTGTTGGCAATTTCAACCGGAAAAATCCCCGAGTAATGAGAATAATTATTTTGATTTGAATTCTTGTTCTTCTTTTTCCACACCACAATTTTTTTCCCAAAAATTTGGGGATTCTTCTCAATTTCCATGTGATTCTTCTCCCCAAAATTTGGATAAGAATTTTCTTTCTATTAGTAATTTATCTACTTCTTTGGATAATATCGCTAATGAGGAACATGACTCATCATGTACCCCAGTAGTTATTTATACCGGAGAAGAAGAAAAACTTTTATTTCAATAGTTTGTTAGGTGTATGGATGTGTTGGGAGGAGTAAAAAAAAGAACATGTTTCTCCTCCTTCTACTCCCAATTTTTCTCTTATTAATAAATCTTCATGCAGAATTTTTGACTTTTTAGGAGCAAAAATTTATGAATGTTATACGTCCGATGATTTTATTTTAAATAAAATTTCGGATGAAAAATTATTTTTAGAAAATAAACAATCGGAGCCTAATCTTATACCTTCGCAACTGCCTCCTCCTTGCGAAGATTTTTCTAAAAAGCTTACTTTTGATTTTCCTTATACTAATGATTTTCATGTAAAAGAGGAGCCATTGCAATTAAACCTCATCCACGATCCATTGGTCGCTCTGCTACAAAGATTCCAATCACCTCATGTATAGATAGGTGATTTTAATCTAAAATTTACAGTCAACTGCGAGAAGGAACATCAAGAAGAAAGCGGAGAAGATATTGGAAGAGCAACTTTGGCATCTTTGCCAAAGCGAGAATTATGGGAGTTGCTCCTTCATATACATTTTTATTTTCCATTCTCCTAACCCAAACCGTCTAGCTTAAAGATGGGGAAAAAGAAAAGTGCTCTTGGGAGACACCCTTACTTATCTTTTAATTTTTGTAAATTATATATATTTTTTCTTATTTTTCAAAAATTATTTATTTTCCCCCCTCCTACTTGGCCTGTAAACATTTGGAACAATGTTTATTTTTAATTATGGAGGTGGATTCTTATATATTGTTTTTTTTACAAATCTTAAAAAATGAAAAAATCTTTAAAAAATATAAAACTCTTTAAAAAAAACTTTTTAAAAAAATTATTTGGTTTTTATTATAAAAAAAAAATCAGAAAATCGAAAATTAATTTCTAGGAAAGGGTCGTGTTGGGTGTTCATCCCACAAAACCGCCTAGTACCTTGCGAACCCGTCACTGAGTAGCCCTTGGGAAGTCCAAGAATAACAAAAAAATTAGGATTTGTTTTTAATAGAAAATAAAAAAAATATAAGAAACCCCTCCTTAATATTTGCTGATTTTCGGAAAATAATTTTGAGTTTATTTATAAGAATTTTTATAATTTTTGATTTTCTAATCTTTTATTTCATCATAGTTAGTTAAATTTAATTTTTAGGTGATTTGATTTTAAGAAATAAACTTATGAATTAAATTTGTTTAGAGTGTCTTATTTACTTTATTTTCTTGTAATTGTAATTAGTTTCAATTTTATAGTGCTTAGTTCAACAATCTTTAAATTTTAATTATAATCACTTGTGCTTTAAATACTCTTAGGAAATTTTAATTTACTATAGTTGCTCTCTAATAATTTTAATTTAATCTAAATATTGTTTAGCCTTCCTTTGTTTTTTTTATTTTTCTTGTTAGAACATATGTCACGGGGATAAGAGGATAAAATTCATTATCCCTTGGTACACATATGCATTTTTCTTTTTATTGTTAGATCATATGTCATGAGAATCAAGCATTCCTTGGTACACATATGCAACCCCAAAAAAAATTTAAAGTAGGAGTAAGAGGATAAAATTCATTACTCCTTATTATTTTGTTTTTATTTAAAGAGAGAAAAATATATTTGTTCATATGTCATGGAAAATGATAAAATAAAATTCATCATTTTTCTGGTAAATATATGCAAATATCAAAAAAAAGAAATGTAAAAAGAATTTGGGTGAGAGCAAAAAATTCATCACCCCCAATCCAAAACCTCTTCAAATTTTTTTTTTCAAGCCCAATAGCCAATATAATTGTTTTAGAATTAAATTAAAAATTTAAGAGAGCATAAGTAGTAGTTTAAATTTTCCTTTAAGTTTCTTTTTAGTTAAACAAGTGTTAATAATTCTAAATTTAAATTTGTTTGTTAATTACATAATTTTGAAGTCTAATTAATTTATTTGAGAAATTTTTCTAAATATATTTGGCTCTTCGCATTTTAATTTCATATTTTAGGACTTAATTTTAAATCCCTAAATTTTACTTTTAACTTTCTTTTGATTTAATAAATTTTTAGTTTATTTAAAAAATTATATTAATTTCATATAAGTAATTCTCATAGTTTTGCTCTAGAATAGCAAAAGATTATGTATGGGGGTATTTGATAAGTCGATTATTATAGTTATTTATATATAGATTTTATTTAATAAATAATAATATTCTATTTAGTTTATTTTAATATTGCTATTAAAATGCTTTATTTTCTTATTTCAGGTTAATTTGGGCTCCAAATATCAATTTCAAGACCATGGCCATGATGTGAATATATTTTCGAGAAAATGAACATCTTTGGTCACGGATAGCTGAACTTCAAATGGTCATAACTTTCAAACCAGAAAGAGTTACGGGAGGTGCAACCAGTCAACGGAAAGAGGACGACGTACTCTACAAATCTGGAGAGTTTAACAAGTACACGCCCCAAGGACACGGGAGTGTGTAGGGCGTGAACACGGGCGTGTCTAGTTATAAAAATATAATTTTCTCTAGAAAGCTTCCCGGGACAATTCTGCAGCATTTCTCAAATACACGCCCCCTATCACTGGAGTGACCTAACCGAAACTGCCGAATTGATCCCAAATTGTACTGTTTCCAGCCATTTGCTGACCCGGTCAGTACACGCCCTAGGTCACGGGCGTGACTAGGGGCGTGACCTCGTCAATAACACCAAAATTACTTCCCGCTGTTTTCCCATTCCCGCCATTTCCAGTAACAGACTAGACACACCCTAGGTCATGCCCGTGACCTAGGGGCGTGACCCGCAAAATGACGACTTTTGGCGGTCATTCTCCAACGTTCCCGGGCGTTCAAGACAGCAGTTTTCGATCCTGACACGACCTATGTCACGGGCGTGACCTAGGGCGTGACTCCAAAGCATAAAAATCCTTAATTTTCAGATGAGTTTAGAAGCTAAAGGAGAAGATTAGAAGCCAGTTTTAGGAGTTTTTTGTAGCTTAGTTTACTGTTTTTCAGCATTTCCTTTTATGTAATTTCTAATTCATAGTTTTGATTTCATTTCAAGCATTTCCTTTTTGCAAACATGTTCTTCTTTCCCTACTTTTTATGTATTTCCTTTATCATATCAAGTAGCAAATTTACATTAGCACTTGATCATGATGAACTTTGAAATTAAATAAAACTATTTTGTCAAACACTTTATTTATTGCTTTGATCTAACTTTGATTTTATATGTTTAGAATTCGTAATTCATGAATGCGTTTTCTACCCTAGATCCGTATCTTAAATGACAGAGAGGTTGCGTATACGAGTAGATCACTCAAAGATAGAAGGATCCGCATGCACTTCTCGAGAGAGGATGATATGGATCTTCCGGATTGGAGTCAAATCCAATAGCGGGGTTCACCGCGTAAAGAAAACTTAGGGGTTTCGACTGGCCGAGAGGTTTTAATCGATCAACCTAAGTTTAGTCAAAAGCATGAGCTCGAGAGAGACACTTTTGTACCTTGGGAACCTCCACGGTCGAAGTAGGTAATTAAAAGTTTGCATTTGATAAGTTTATTTGATTTCAAAGGGAGGCTTGATCAAGTGCTTGTTTATTTTCATTTTCTTCATTTATTTTTAATTAACCTTCAATTTATATTTCGATAAAATAATATTAATTTGCGTGAGTAGAAGTACTCAACAGGCCCCGAGTCTAATACGATATTTCTATACTATATTTCGATAGGTACACTTGCCTATTTTGGATATTATTTTGAAATATATATTTAAAACTATAAAAAATCATCATCAAGCATGCAGACTACTTCTTCAAAAGTGTCAATCTTGATGAGGTAGGCACAATGATTGTTGAGTTCCTGGCAGGATCCAGGCCCTATATTGAGCATTACATCACGCTGCCGGTGAGCTTGGACAACTTAACTCGCTAAGAGAGTAAGTTCTGCTACCTGCTTCTGTAGTCGCTGTGACCTGAAGTGTTTTGATAATTTCTTTCTTGCAACGGTCTTGGCAGTACCAGCAAATCCACTA
Source organism: Platanthera zijinensis (assembly GCA_039513925.1). Taxonomy (NCBI): domain Eukaryota; kingdom Viridiplantae; phylum Streptophyta; class Magnoliopsida; order Asparagales; family Orchidaceae; genus Platanthera; species Platanthera zijinensis. The sequence goes on from CM077079.1 coordinate 147,203,511, forward strand.
CAAACTCCGAGTGGCCTGAGCCCTACACAAAGGGAAAGGAAAAAGTAAATTGCAAGAAAAAGGAAAGAGGAGGGTGATCCTGTCGCGGGCTACTCCTCTTCAGAATGTTTTGGTCTGGATGGCTTTGGAAAGAATCTGAAGGATCTTCGGGGAAACCCAATGATTATCTAGCACAGTAAGGGCAAGTATGTCCGCCTCTCCACAGTTCTTCCCTCTTGGAAGAGTCCAAAGATATCTCACCAAGCCCACGTCGCGATCTTGACGGTTTACGGGAAGCGCAACATGCGCGACCTCCGATGTGTCCCCCCTACAAAGCTCCATCTTTTGGCTTCCCAGACCAGCGCAAATAGTGTGGTAACCAATCACTTCATGGGTTGCCAGACGAGAGACCTGCTCAGAGTGAATGATCGACTTGAGCAGGCGGTAAAATCGTTGAAGGAAATAAATAAGCGATTAGGAAAAAGGGTTAATCTTTAGAAGGAAAAAGACGCGATAAGTTTGTATTCGCAGTGATCTCCATTGTATGTCTGCGACGACCTAACATGATATGGTTTTCTGAAGAACACATATGACATCGGGAATCATAGCTTACAAGATGCCATGTTTCCTTATGTGAAGGAAAGCATCGAGGTCGCTATTAATCGATTCATTATAGGCAGCTACGGCAGGGATGAGGTGGAAGGAGTTCCGTTTTCAATCTCTTCCCCGAGCTGGAAGACCAGGTCGCAGTGCTGGAGCGAACTACAAAAGGTAAAGAAGTGATTGGAGATGAAGAGGAAGAAGAAAGAGAATAAATTGAAGAGGAGGCTACACCCGACAACAAAGCTGCAGAAGATGCTGGTTCGAGCAAGAGTAGAAAAAGCCAGTCCACCGATTCTGCCTCTTCTACATCTAGTTCTGATGACGGGAGCCAACATGGCGATTTCACAGATAGCAAGAGCATGGATTATAGTGGAACCAACTCAGAGTACTACTCTCCTGATGTTAACATCGATGGGTCCTCAAGTCCCAATGCCCTTGTGGCGAAGAAGCAGAAGAGATCGACGAAGTGAAAATAATGTATTTTGTTTTCATTTTTTGAAAAAGAAGTGGCAGACTCGTTTTAGAGGTCGCCAGCTCTTTACAAGATATAAATGTAACATGATTGAATACAAAGGATATTTTGCTCAGTTCGCGTTCTTCTGTTTTATTGTTCATTTCTTGTCCTTTAATGTTGCTAAGATTTGGTGCCTGAAATTATGTGTTTGATAAAGAAACTCTTGTTTAGTCAGAGAACCATTCCGCACTACATAGAATCCAGGCTACTTGTTTAGAGTGCAAACAGCTTGAAAACAAAAATAAATGGTAGTGTAGGCCGCAGACATTTATTTTTCAGCTCGCCACGGTAGTATAACCAGGAAAATGATTTAGTTGCAGCTCGCAAAAATGTAATGAACACGATATGAATATGATTTTACTGCTCACCATAAAGATGTAACGAATAGTCAAGTTGACGTGGGCTTTGAGAATACCAATTCCAGTCCACTCTTTCAGTAACATTCTGATAATAAACATTTGTGAGCTAAGAATAGATGAAGGTAAACTTTGCAAGCTAAGAAAAAATGAAGATAAACTTAGCGAGCTAAGAAAAATTAAGATAAACTCTGCGAGCTAAGAAAGAAGCGCTACAGACTTGGGTGACCAAGCGGGCAGGTCAATATAACATTGCTTTCCTCGCAGGGTCACAAAAACTGTATGCAACATCACCCAAGGAAAATATCATGGCGGCCTGATAGATCAAGTCTTGCGGACTGTGGTGAATACCAGAATTCTGTTCGAACTGAGAAATTATTGACAGCTTAGGTGACTAAGCGGGCAGGTGCATATATCATTACTTTCCTCACATGGTCACAAAAGCTGTGCGATCAATCCACTATGAAAACTTGTAGACTGAGCGGATACCAATATGCAGTCCGCACTTTGCTATAGCAAATTCCTTTTTGGCTACTGGCTGCATCCTTGCAGGATAAATTACTAACTAAAGTGACAAGTGGGCAGGTGCGCAAGGCGCATTGCTTTCCTAACGAGGTCACAGAAGTTTTAAGCTTCCAGTTAAATTTACAATTGGATCTGCAGGCTCTTTGGTTGCTAGCTACTGCATCCTTGAAGAAGAATCATTCTAGACCACAAGATAAATTACTAGCTAAAGTGATAAGTGGGCAAGTGCGCAAGGTGCATTGCTTTCCTCAAGAGGTCACAGAAGCTGTAAATTTCAAGTTAAAATAGAGAAAAAGAATACACTGCAAACTCGCCTGAGATACATGCCAGGTTAATCAGTTGGGAAGGTGTGCAAGGCGCATTGCTTTTCTCAAAATATCAACCAGGTTGTGGGTTCCCTATAGGCACCGATTGAGAGTCTAAAGGACCTTTCAAGGGTACATACTTGGGTTATCTATGGGCAGGTGCACGTGAGGTGCATTGCTTTCCACAAATAGATCACCAAGGTCGTACGCTATCCCTTACAAAGAATGATAGAGCTAACAACCATCTTGTCCCTCCAAAAAATGCTGAGGTGGAGTCAAGTACCAGCTTGGATCCAAAATCCAGTAGCCCACTGCACAAGAATCTTCAAGCTCCCAGTACACGGTGCGCAATCTCCCCTCAATACGTTGTCCTCATGGTGTTACGCTAATGACATCGATTCTCTGGGGGGGGGGCGAGCTGGAAATGGTGATATATCTTTATCCAACAATCTTTCATTTTGAGTTGCAGTTAGGGAGAAGTGATTATTTTACACAAGAAAAATAGAGAGTAAGATATTCTCATTGATTTAATCATTAAAATGAATACAAATAATGCGAAGATATTCATTCAAGAATGGAACATGTCTTCCACATCATAGGTTTGTAGTTGGTATGCCCCATTTTGTAGAACTTTTTTAACAATAAATGGTCCGGCCCAGTTTGGGTAAAACTTTTCCACCAAACCGGCTCTGGCGGCTGCAAATACCTTCTGTAGAACGAGGTATCCCACCTGAAAATGCTTGAACCTGATATTCTTATCAAAATATCTGGACACCCTTTGCTTGACTTCCTCCTGTCTGATGGCAGCTCCGGCCCGCATTTCTTCATTCTGATCCAAGCTATGTTTCTTGTTCTTGTTGTTAATCTCAAGCTAGTCCTCCCAACTTTTCCTTGCCAGCAGAAACCTGGGGGTCAAAACTTCAAATTCTACAAGGATGAGAGCCTCTGAGACATGAGCAAGTTTGAAAGGTGTTTCCCCGATAGCTGATGAGGGTGTCATCCTGAGGGTCCGTAGAACTGAAGAGAGTTCATCTTCCTAGCTGCATATCAGATTCTGCACCTCCTTTTTTAACAAATTGTGTATCTTCGCATTTGTTGCTTCTACCTGGTCGTTGCTTCTGGGATGATGAGCTGACGAGAATCATAGTTCTATGCTGACTTGTTTGTAAAAGTTTATCATCTCTTCGTTGTTGAACTGTGGACCATTGTCTGTAATTATTGCCATCGGGATCCCATGCCTGCAAATTATATCCCCACACAAAGTTTTTTACTACTTGGGTTGTTGTATTTGCCAGTGCCTTTTCTTCAATTCATTTGCTGAAATAATCAATAATCACCAGGATAAAATGTCGCTGCCCACTTGCCATAGGAAATGGTCCGAGGAGATCCATTCCCAAAACTGCAAAAGGCTAGGGTGTTGTGATTGATATAAGTTGTTGAGATGAATGGAGTTGAAGTGGAGCAAATATCTGGCATTGGGCACACTTCTTTGCATAGGATTCTGAGTCTTTCCTCATCGTGGGCCAGAAATAACTTTTTCGCAATATTCTTCTTTCAGGGGTTCTTGCTCCTGAATGGCTACCACATTCCCAGAGTGAACTTCTCGAACTAGAACTTGAATTTCCTCCTCAAATAAGCACCTTGCCATTTGGGAGAGGAAAGTTCTTCTTTAAAGAATTCCGAAGATGAGATTATAATTTGTCGCTTTCATTCTTAATCTCCTCTTATCCTTCAATGTCCAAGGTAATTCTCCTTTTGAGAGATATGATATAAATGTCTCCATCCAAGAGGTTCGTTGGTCAACCTGCATCAACTCCCCTTCCTCCGTAGCCAGATGAAAAAGCTCTGAGGTCGTCCCTCCTGAGGGGAGACCAAACTTTGCCAACTCATCCGCCTCAGTATTGTTTATTCTCGATACGTACTCAATAGTAAAACATTTAAATCTCCCAATCTCTACCTTCACCAGTATTAAATACTTCTTCAAGGTGGGCTCTTTAGTTTTAAAATTTCCCAGTACTTGTGATGCCAATACTAAATAATTGGTTTTAACATGCATATGATCTATCCCCAACTCCTTCGCAAACTGCAGACCTGTCAAGAGTGCCTCGTATTCTGCTTGGTTATTTGTTGTTGGAAAAGAGAACTTCATGGCCTGCTCTAGCTTAACACTGTTGGGGTTCTGAGAACTACCCTGCTCCTGAGGAATTTCTGTCTAAAGCCCCATCTACATAGATTGTCCATGCCAACGGAGAATGATCAGCCTGTCTAATATTGAACTCAGTTGTGTATGAAATCTGCCAATACCTGTGCTTTGATAGCCTTCCTGGGCTCGTATACAATTTCAAACTCATTAAGTTCAGTTGCCAACTTGGCCAGTCTTTCCGAGTGCTCTGGTTACTATAGGATGCTCTTCAAATATTGATTAGTAACCACCTAGATTGAGTGTGCTTGGAAGTATGGTTGAATCCTCCTTGTATACATTACTAGCGCCAATTAGATCTTTTCGAGAATCGGATATCTAGTTTCTGTACTCTTCAATATGTGGCTTACATAGTATATTGGGACTGCCTTCTCTCTTCCTCTCTAACAAGAACTGAGCTTATTGCCTCTGAGCCAACTCTAAGGTAGATGTACAACATTTCTCCAGCCTGATGACATTGAAGAAAAGGGGTTGAGGTGAGTTGTTTTTGAAGTTGCTCAAAATCTCTCACGCACTCTTAAGTCCATTCGAATTTAGATCCCCCCCAAAGACTTTTGAAAAATGTAGCGCTTTTATCCCCCACTCTAGAAATAAACCTTCCAAGGCCTGCTATCCTTCATCCCAGTTGTTGAACCTCCTTATGGGAGCGAGGTGATGGCATATTGAGGATAGCTTTTATTTTATCCAGGTTAGGGGCAAGCCCTTCGGGTGTAAGGAGATGGCAAAGAAATTTTCCTTTACTTGCTCTGAAGATGCATTTTAACGGGTTTAAATTCATGTTATACCTTCTCAGAGTAGCGAATGTCTTTGCGAGGTCTAGCAGGGGCAATGGAAAGGTTTTACTTTTAATGAGGAGGTCATCGACATATACTTCAAGATTTCTTCCTTTTTTTTCTTTAAAAAAAAATCCATCATGTGTTGATACGTGGCGCCTGCGTTTTTTAGCGCGAAGGGCATAACAAGACAGCAGTAACAACCATCGTTTGTGATGAATAATGCACGAGGAAAGTCAGGCTTATACATCCTAATCTGGTGATAACCAGAGAACGCATCTAAGAAACTCATAAGAGGATATCCAATCACACAATATACTAAAGCGTTTATCTGATTCAAGGGATAGCAATCTTTAGGACATGCTTTATTCAACTTAGTAAAGTCAACACACATTCGCCATTTCCATGCTGGTTTTTTCACCATTACAACATTCGATACCCAAGCAGGGTATTGAATTTAGCGAATGAATTTAGCCCTGAGGAGCCAGGTGGTGATCGCTTTTTGCGCTAGAGAAAAGAGTGCCGAACTAGCAATCCAACTAGGCAAGGATACCTATCAAACTGTAGCAAGGGGACACCAGTGTCGTATTGAAATCCGGGAACTGTTGAGTAAACCTACTCACACAAAAACTATTATCTTATCGAAGGATTGTTTTAGGGTTAAGAGAAAGCTAATTACGATTAAGAAAAGAAAAATTATGCTAAAAGAGAACTACTTGCAGTTAAATAAAGAGCTATTAAAAGTGATCACAATGAATGGTTGACACAATGAAATGGAAAAGCACTCGATCGAGAATCACCTTAGCAAGAGTTGATTAAAAAAATGTAATAATAAACCTAAGCTTAATAGTGTAAAGATCCTTGACCGTGGAGGTTCCCAAAGCTTGAACACGTTTCTCTCAAAGTCGTGCCCAACTGAGTTTAGGAAGGTTCGACCGAACTCTCATCCAAATCGGAGGCCTAAAGCTCACTTTATGTGGTGAACCCCACTATTAGATTTCACTCCAATCCGGGAGATTAGGACATCTGCCTCTCTCGAGGGGTGCGTGCAACTCTCTTTACTCTTGAGTGTTCACTTCAAACTACGATCCACTCGGCTAGCTAAGAGTGAAAAGAAAGATGGAAATTATATATCGATGATATAACTCCAAACATGAATAATTAAGAGAAAATCGAAGTCCTAATCCCTAGAAATAAAAAGTAAATTTAAAGCATCATAACCTAATCAACTCGAACCTCGAATCATCAAGATTGAGTACAAGGAGGATTAGTTAGTCATGGAGATGTGGAGGAGGAGGGATGAGTAAAAGAACATTAAGAAAACAAAGTAAAAATGGCACTTTATATTAATGCTAAAAGTGTGTACAATTGGAAATAGAAGATTACATGTGCAATGAAATTGAAAACATAAACTAGCATTAACATTAAGCTACTAAAGCTATTACAAAAGGAGTAAACTAGCTAGGATTAAGAAAAGAACTAAGATGAGAAAGAGAGAGAGAGGAAGAGCATAATAAACTACAAGTAATAAAAGGACAGCACCTCCCCTCTCAACCCAAAATTTCTTCAAGACACAAGGGGGTACCAATGAATTTATAGAAATTCTCACGGGTTGGTAACGCCCTCTGTCCTGCCCAAGGACGATGTGTCAGGGGGCGTGACATGCACGAACTTGACCTTGGGCTCTTGATTCTGACGAGAATGATGATTACTTATGTACGTCGGTGGACACGCCCTAGGCCACGCCAGTGTAGGAGGGGTGTGTAAGGCACGTCAATTCTCATTCATCGGTCGGAAATCCGTCAGTCATCGAAAAAGGTGGAACACGCCCCAGGGCCACGCCCGTGTAGGGGGCGTGTCAGTACTGTTGACGTGCAACAACGGAAAATCATTAAATATGGCAGCAGGCTTCCGCATGAGGGTGACATGCCCAGAGACATGCCCAGGGAGGGCATATAGGGGGCATGCCAGTAGTTTTTCTCAAGATTTGGTCTCCGACAGCAACCATCCTCGGGATCATGTTACACGCCCAGTGACACGCTGCGTGTCAGGGGGCGTGTTAGGTCATTTATGGTCGAAAACTTTGGAAACCTACAAAAAGAGAAGAAAACATTAGTGGCAGTAATATTTACAAAAATAGGCCAACAAATAAACTTACAAGACATGATTTGTGTATTAAAAACTAAAAATACCCTAATAGTGCTATCAAATTCCCCCAAGCTTAAGCTTTGCTTGTCCCCAAGCCAAAAAATAAAAACTTGCTAACATAACGTACTAACAAATCAAAAAGTTCTAATTATGCTTACACAAGTACTATGAGAAATTCTAAGTAGGGAGAAGGTGAAACGTAAACCTAAAACAATTACTTAAACATGGTTTAACAATTTATAAACATTACTAACGAAAATTAATCATCAAAAATTTTAACAAAATTCTTTAAATAAATTTAAGCAAGGCAACAAAATGAAAAAATGCATTGAGTTGTCACTAGATCCAAGCAACACATTATGAATATATCAATTAAATAACAAAAATCTAAATTTAAATCCAAAACCTTACTGTTTTACTATTCTTCTTTACTTAGCTAATAAATAAAATTCAAAAGCTTGAATTAAAAGGACTTATTAGGACAGAAACGTTTGGTTTAAGATTATGATTAGGAGTGGAATTCAAAGATAAACAAGGAGGCTTAAAAATCACACTAAACCAAAACAACGAGTTTCAAAAATTTTATTATAAATAAAATATTTTTCTTTCTTTTTCTTTTCCATTTTTTTCTTTTTCAAAATAAAGGCCATAATTAATTTATCTTTTCATTTTTAAATTGGCCAAATAAAAGTAAACACTTCTTTTGAGCATATTGTTTTCAAATCTTCTCAAACTATATCACAAAATAACCCTATCATAAACATGAAAATTTTTAAATGAAACTCAAAAAGGTTTGTGTGATTAGATAGGTTGGAAATTTTGGCTTTGGTGAAGATAAAATGATAAGTGGAGCTATCAATTAAAATTTGAAAAAGGCTCAAAAGCGGCTAACGAGGGGTAAAAATTTTTAGGTTGGCAAGAAGGCTCAAACGAAAACAAAAACGGCCAAAATCATTTTCATGTTTCTAAATTTATTTAAAGCGTAGTTTTTAAAAATTTCAAAAAGCAAGTCCTAGAGAAAAAAAAAGATTAATGAAATTATCTTGAAAATAGAAATAATAGGCGACTTTGATCGTTCACATCTAGTATGCTAATCAAAAGTTGACATTACAAAAATTATCCAAAAACGAAAAGGAAAATAGTGGATGAAATATTTTCAAGAAAGTAAAGAAAATAAAGAACAAAAACCATAATAGAAATGTGAGTTTTAGAAAAACGTTTCACGTTAATATGCTACTATGAATTAGAAACACAATATGACCAACATTTTACTTGTGAAATATAATTAAAAATAACGATTAGAAATATAATAATTAGCTAAGTTGTTTATATGGGATTTTGAGAAAAACAAAACAAAAATAAGGGGTAAAATTGAAATACTAAAATTAGCATAATAAAAAATTTTCTTTTTATTTTGAAATATTCTCTTTTTTTGAATTTTTAAAGATATTATCTTTTTTTTGAGATTTTTCTTTAAGAAGAAAAAGGAGAAAGCACAAGATTGTTTTTTGATTTTTTGATTGATTTTTACAGGGAAACAAAAATAAAGAAAAGAGAAAGAGGAAATTCTCCCACAAGCTGAAAATGGATATTGTCCTCAATAGAGAAAGGAGGGGAAGGAGTTAATGAAATTAAAATAGAAATGAAAGTACAGAATTGAAAAACAGGTACTTCCCCGAATTTACGCGCCGCGAATGTTGATTGATGCTGCTCCCCCATGCTAGCGCTTTGGAACTTCATGAAATATCTTCTTTAGACTTCGTGATGGATTTAGCAACGTTGGAGCAGGCGATTGCAGGAGCTTCAGCTTGTCGGAGCCGTCCGGGGCAAAAAGTGGAAAATAAAGAAAATAGAAAAGATAACTTGGGTTACCTCCCAAGAGCGCCCTTTGTTTAAAATATCATTTGAGCTTGACGTATCAAAAAAATATTGTCCAAAAATAATTTGTAAAAATAATAATTAAATTTTTAACAAAAATAAAAAGTCTTAAGTTAGTTATAATTCGTGAAGAAGAACCTTAATATTGTTTGGACTAACATCATCATCACACGAAAAATTTAGTTTAAGACGCAGCCCATTCACTCTGAAATCGCCCTTATCAAGGTGTGAAATTCAAACAGTACCATATGGAAAAACATTTTTAACAGAAAATGGCCCAGACCAACGAGACTTTAACTTCCAGGAAATAAAAGTAAACAAGAATTATAAATAAGAACTTGGTCACCCAGCTTGAAGGGTTTTGGGTGCCTTAAGTGTTTGTCGTGAAAACTTATCATCCGCTCTTTATAAAATTTGTTATTCTCGTATCTGTAAGAGCACCACTCATCGAGTTGGTTAAGTTGAAATTTTCTAAGGTCGCTGATAGAGTGGGGATCGAAATTTAAAAATCGCAAGGCCCAAAAAGCGCGGTGTTCTATTTCTATGGGTAAATTTCATGATTTTCCATAAATCAACCGATACGGCGTACATCCGTGGGTGGTTTTGTACGCTGTTCGGTAGGCCCACAGAGCATCGTCTAATTTTGTTGACCAGTCTTTCCTAGAAGTTAAAACAGTCTTTTCTAATATACTTTTTATCTCTCTATTCACTACTTCGACTTGTCCGTTAGTTTGGGGGTGGTAGACAGTTGAAATCTTGTGCGTAACATCGTATTTATTATCGATCTTTGAAAACTATGTGTTATAGAAATGTGAATCCCTATCACTAACGATGGCTCGCGGCATACTGAATCAATAAAATAATTTTTTCAAAAACGTAATTATGACTCGCGCGTCGTTAGTAGGAAGAGCTTGGGCTTCAGCCCATCGTGAAACATAATTGACGACAACTAAAATGTATTTTTTTCCCAAGCTAGAAGGAAGAGGGCCAATAAAATCAATTCCCCAGAGTTCAAAAATTTCGCACTCGAGGAAATAATTTTGTTGCATTTAATTTTTATTGGAAATATTTCCCGACTGTTGGCAACTATCATACCTACTCAAAATGGCGTGCGCGTCTTATATAGGCTAGGCTAGTAAAAACTCACGCAAAGCACCTTGTGAGTTGTGCTAGTAGCTTGATAATGACCACCAGTCGGTCCTTCATGCAAATGCTTTAAAATATCGAATCATTCATCAAATGAGACACATCTCCTTATCACTTGGTCTGCACAAACTCGAAAAAGATGCGGGTCCTCCCAAAAATATTTCTTCAACTCAGAAAAGAATTTCTTCTTTTGTTGAGAGGAGAACTCTTTTGGGAGCACATGAGCCACTAAATAATTTTTATGTGAGCAAACCAAGGAGAATGAGAAGTGTTAATTGAAAGCAGTTTCTCATCAGGAAAATAATCATTAAAAGATTTTTCATCTAAATTTTCTATATATGGATTATCTAATCGTGAGAGATGGTCGGCGGCCAAATTCTCGGCTCCTCACTTATCACGAATTTCTAATTCAAACTTGTGGAGTAAAACCCGGTGAATCAGGCTCAACTTGGCATCCATCTCAATAAGAAGATACTTTAGGTCCGAGTGGTCTCTAAAAATGATAATTATTGAAAGTGTAATATAACGTCAGAATTTATCAAACACGAACACTACAGCTACGAGCTCCTTCTCGGTCGTGGTATAATTCTCTTGCGCTGATGTAAGTATTTCAATTGCATAATTGATGAGGTGGAAGTTTTTAGATATTCTTTGTCCTAGTATGGCTCCCACCGCAAAATAACTCGCATCACACATAATTTCAAAGGGAAGGTCGCACACCGGAGCTATCATAATAGGGCGTTAATTAATTTATCTTTTATTAATTCAAAGGCAGAGAGACAAAGGTCATCAAAAATAAATGGGGCGTCTTTTTCTAAGAGCTGAGTAAGAGATTTTTTAATTTTGGAGAAGTCTTTTATGAAGCGGCGGTAGAAACCAGCGTGTCCTAAATAACTTCTTATAGCTTTGACGTTCGTAGGCGGAGGAAGATTCTCGAAAACATCTATCTTAGCTTTGTCTACTTCAATTCCTCACGCAGAAATCTTATGACCCAAAACTAACACCTCCCTTACCATAAAATGACATTTTTCCCAATTTAGGGCAAGGTTAGTTTCTTCGCATCTTTCTAATACTTTTTCGAGGTTTTCTAAACAATTATCAAAGGCATCACCGAACATGGAGAAATCATCCATAAATACTGTTGGGTCCGGCGTTCCTTCACATGACCCGTGGCGCTTTGCTAATTATTTAAGAAATTAAGTAGCGCCCTCTCCAATAGTCCGAGATTTTGGTGCAGTTGGGTATGCGCTTGATCCTTCAATTGGTATCAGAGGAGGTCACGGGTTCAAGATCGGGGGCGCGCTATTAAATCCTTATTTTTCCCTTCTACCTATGTGGGTCCGTCAAGTCAGGCAAACCGGGCACATGTGGTAACCCCTCCTCTTAGCCATGTGGGCCATGTGGTTACCCCACCTCTGAGCTGGCGGGTTATGCTGGATGCCGGGGGGGATTGTTGGGTCCGGCATTCCTTCACTTGACCTGTGGCGCTTTGCTACTTATTTAAGAAATTAAGTAGCGCCCTCTCCAATAGTCCGGGCTTTTGGTGCAGTTGGGTATGCTCTTGATCCTTCAGGTAGTTTGAGATTTGGGTCTGGGGACAATTGCCTCTGGGTGTAACTTCATGTAACTTTTTGGGTCAAAGAATTTTCTAGAAGAATATCCCTCAAGCTCTTTCTTTCTTTGTTCAGATAATGTAGTAATATTTGAAGTATCTTATCCTTGTTTCTTGCTTTCTTTATCTGGTCTAAAGAAGCTAATTCATTCATCCTTGATGTCCAAGAGATAGGATTGTTCTCTGGATCTTCATGGGGAACAGGAGTTTCATATCTATTTATAGTATCAGCAGGAGGAGCTCTTGAGGGAACAATTTCTTTGAGCTTATATGGGAATGGACCATAAGTTTAATCAAATTGGCCTTGTCCTTCCCTTTGATAAGGATGCTGTCTGGATTGTCCTCTTGAATATACTCTGTATCCTCTTTGATTTCCTCTATATTGGTCTCTTCTTGACTGGTAGCCTCTTTATTGAAGCCCTCTGGATTGTGATCTATCTTGAACCTGAGAGGAACTTTCAGTTATAGCATGAGAGGTTTGTTGTGCTGAACTTCCACCAGATCCTGTATCTGGAGAGGGAGGAAGAGGAGGATTATGATGGGATGTGCCTTTGTCATACTTCCTCCTCTTCTACATAGCCTTCAATTGGTTCCTTGAGTATTGCATCCAGGGTTCAGTAATTGGACAGTCATGCAGAATGTAGTAGGGAATATCATTATCATTGCTGACTTTTTCCGGAGGGACTCTCTTCAATGCTTTGCTTCTATCTTTCCTCTTCCTTGCAATGGTTGAAGAGGAGTCATCAGAATCAGTTCTAAATTCATCTTTGTCTGAGCTTTGAGCATTGTCATACATCTCATCAACCCTTTTATTATATTCTTGTTGTTGTTTAGTTTGTTTAGTTAAAGCAGCAGCAACAGGAATAGGAGTAGTAACAGGAGCTGGAGCAGGAGCAAAAGTAGCAGGAACAAAAACACTAATAGTGGGAGCAGCAATAACTGGTACACAAATAGCAGGAGATTCTGAAACAATAACTGGAGAAGCAGGCTATACAACAATATCAGGCTCTAAAACACTAGCATCTATCATTATCATATCATCAGCAGTAGCAGTAGTAATTTCCATAGCCTTGATAGAATTGATGTAAGATAATATCATGCTGGGATCACAATTAGAGACAGGCACAATGGCCTTAGTAAGATCTTCTGCATCTTATGCTGGAAGATATCTGCAATACAGTACATCAAAAACTGACAGCAGAGACCTGAGGTCAGCTGCATTGAAAGATGGAACTGGAGTTAGGGATGGAGCAACTGGCACTTCTTCTTCTAGAGCAGGCAGCATCACTTCTTCATTTGGCATCTCCCCCTGCCTAGATTCAGTGCAAACTGGATCAAGGCACCCCAAACAAGGGATTGCCTGAGGAGGATAGAAAGAAGAAAGCCTGGCAGATAAATCATTAATTTATTTGAGAAGTGGAGCCAAGGAGGCTTTCAGCAGGAGTGTTAGCCTAGGAGCTAACATCTCATATAATTTATCTGCAAGGGCAGGAATATCTACGTGCTCAAGGGATGCTTGAGTAGAGGTAGATGAGAAAGTTGCAGAGGTTGATGGTGTTGGTGGAGCTGCAGAAATGTGGAGAGATGATGTTGATGGAAGAGGTATGGATGGTTCTGATATGGGGATGGTGGTGATGGAGATAACTGTAATGGAGATGGATGGTGTGAAAGATGGCTGAGACAGAATATCTTGCAGTAGTTGTTGGTAGGAAGTAGAAGAAGATGGGGGCTCTAGAGGTGATGAATGAGAATCATCCATGTAGGAATCATCTAAGAGGTTGAAAGATGGAAGATGGATGGATGAATCAATGACAAGAGGGGGATAATAATGTAGGGGATGGAATTCCTCTTGATGAGTGGCTGGTGGTGGTGAAGAGATAGTTGGAGATGAAATTGAGATGGGTGAGGAAATTGTGATGGGGGATGAAATTGAGATGGTGGATGTAGGGATGGTTGAGGAAACAGGAGGTGGAGATGAGGAGGAGGAAGCAGGCAATTCTTCTAAGGGGGTAGTTGCCTAAAGGGAAGAGACTGAAATAGTCCTTGTGCCTGAAGTAGTGTTAGCTGCAGGAACCCTGCTAGGTTTGGCAATCTGCCAATCCCACTTTCCAAAGAGAGCACAGGAGAGTATCTTGGAAGCATTTATGTGCATACCATTTGACACAAGCAATTGGGGGCATCTGTTATGCAAAAACAAGCCTAATATCCTCCCAAAGTTAACAAAGTTCTTGTTAATCTTCTTCTTAATTGAATCAAAAAAGAGTTCTCCCCAATTCAGATGTTTCTTATCAACTATAGCAGCCATCAAGCAAAACTGATACTTAGAGATTGTATCATGAGCAGAATGTTTTGCTAACAGTACTTTTCCCACTACATCAACCAAGAACCTATACTCTACTGAGAGGTTTTTCTTAAGCAATTTGTTAGGGTTTGCTGCAGTATGTCCCATTCTATCCAACATAGCAGAAAACTCTTCTCCAGACAATTCCACTATATTTTGTCCAGTACTCAATTGAAAAACTTCTGTCAGAAGTGCAGGAGTGAGGGATACCTGAGTTCCTGAAATACTCTCGACGACTGTATTTTGATCCAGATTAAGGGCTGCGTACACCCATTCTTTAATCTCATCTGCAGCCAGCTTTATCCTTGTAGTCATGATTATCACCAACTGTTGCTCCTTGAACAGCTTTAGAATATCCTTGAATATCTGATCACTTCCTTCAAACGAATCCATGTCTATATCAAAATCGGTGTCAAACTTCATTACGGCTAAGATGACAACTGAAGCGGCCATGTTTTTCCTGCAAAAACAAACAAACAAGACCAAGTGCAGAAGGGTTTGGAGGGAAGAAAAGCCTTGCAAAAAGTATGAATGCGCAAAAGAGAATGACGGCCGAAAAATGATTTTTTTATCAGGGTTCGACGCCGAAAAGGAAAGATCGTTGAACTCCGTTCGACGATCTGGGCTTCTAAAGGAATCTGTAGGGTCTTCAACATCGTCGATCTCCATTCGACGATATTGGAGAGCGTCAAGCTCCATTCGACGATCTTTGACCGGAAAGAGATAGCCTAACACTATCTGGAAAACACTGAACTCCGGTAAATGATTTCTGAGAACGTCGATCTTCGTTCGACGATCTTTGGGCAAAATGTTGAACGCAGTTCAGAGATCAGAAATAACCTATAGACACTAGAAAAATCAAGTTTTTAGCCTAGTCTTGGTCAATTTTAAGGTTTAAAATCTTGGATCTTAATTTAAACTTCCTCCATCTAACATTCCAAACTGATTCAGGAAGATGTTTGTTTCTTTTCATCCAAGAGTTTGGTGAAAATATCTCCCCTTTGCAAATCAGTTGGGATATATTGAAGTTCAATTTTATTCTTCTCAACATTAATCTCTTAAAAAGTGATGCCTAATCTCTATATGTTTTGTCCTACTATGGAGGACTGGATTTTGTGCTATAGAAATAGCACTGGTGTTATCACAAAATATTTTTGACTTATCTAAGTTGTTACCATAGTCTAGGAGCTGGTTTTGAATCAACAATATTTGTGAGCAATAACTACCTGCTGCCATGTATTCAGCTTCAGTAGTTGATGTGGACATAGATGTTTGTTTCTTACAAAACCAGGAGACAAGTCTGTCACCAAGAAACTGAAAAGTTCCACTAGTGCTTTTACTGTCTACTCTATATCCAGCATAATCAGCATCTGAAAATCAAGTTAATTCTAATCCTGAATCTTTTGGATGCCAGAGACCTTGATTTGGACAACTTTTCACATACCTAAGAATCCTTTTTACTAATGTTAGATGTGACTCTCTAGGGCATACTTGGAATCTAGCACAGATGCATGTAGCAAACATTATGTCAGGTCAACTAGCTATAAGGTACAATAAAGAGCAAATCATTGCTCTATATGTTGTCTGATCAATAGGTTTCCCATGTTTTTTAGCATCTAATACAGCATTAGTAGGCATAGGTGTTTTCATAGAGGATGCTTCAGACATACCAAATTTCTTAACCAATTCTTTTGCATACTTAGTTTGAGAAATGATTATGCCATCAGCATGCTGTTTGACTTGCAATCCTAGAAAGAAGGAAAGCTCACCCATGCTACTCATTTCAAATTTTGAATGAATTAGGTTAGAGAACCTTTTGCACAAATTTGAATCAGTAGATCCAAAGATAATATCATCTACATAAATTTGTACTAGTAGGATATTAGACTTATGGGTTCTAATGAAAAGAGTTTGGTCTACTCTACCCCTTATAAAATCATTTTTCAAGAAAGCATGCTATGGTCTCATACCATGCTCTAGGAGCTTTCTTGAGACCATATAATTCTTTATGCAATTTAAAAACATAATCATGATGATTTGGAGAGATAAAACATGGGGGTTGTCTAACATAGACTTCTGCCTTGATATCTCAATTGAGAAATGCACTCTTTACATCCATTTGATAGACCTTGAATCCCTTGTATGCTGCATAAGCTAGGAATATTCTTATGGCCTCAAGCCTTGCAACTAGTGAAAAGGTCTGGTCATAATCTATTCTTTCTTCTTGTGAGTATCCTTGTGCAACTAGCCTTACCTTATTCCTTACAATAATTCCTTGATCAACCAATTTGTTCTTGAACACCCATTTTATTCCAACAATGGAGTGATCCTTTAGCCTTGGCACTAGCTCCCAAACTTTGTTCCTTTCAAATTGATGTAACTCCTCATGCATTGCAATGATCTAGTGTGGATCTTATTCTGCATCTTATATGGATTGAGGCTCAATTTGAGATAGAAAGAAGGTGTGCATCAGGTTTTTGTTGACCTGATTTCTGGTTTGCACAGCAGCTGAGATGTCTCCAATCACTTGGGAGATTGGATGATCTCTTGATGTTACTAAATAAACAAGAGGTGTTGATTGTTCACCAACCTGTATTATTTTTTCCTCTTATGGAACAACAACTAGCTCTTCAATGCGGTTCTCACCAAGATGTTGAGTGTCCTCTTCATCTTCATTGCTTTCACCATTTTGTTGAATAGGTGAAGGTGTGGTACCCTCTTCAATTATGTTCAACCTGTCTAAATTCTCTGAAAAGAGAATGTACCTGAAAAGGTTCTATGGTAGAAGTATTCTTCTCCTTATAAAACATGTTAGTTTCATCAAAAGATACATGTACAGATTCTTCAATTTTAAGAGAAGATTTGTTAGACACCCTATAAGCCTTACTGATCATCGAGTATCCCAGAAACACTCCTTCATCAGCTTTGGCTTGAAATTTTGCTATGTCTTTCTTGTTATTATTGTGTATGTAACAAAGGCAACAATTTTTTTTGAAATAATCTACATTAGGTTTCTTCTCTTTGAGTAATTCATAGGGAGTCTTGCCCTTCAGCTTATGTATCAAACTTCTATTCAACACATAGTTTGAGGCGTTCACTGCCTCTGCACAAAAGGATAAGGGAAGGTGAGCATCTGTCAACAATGTAGTAGCAGATTCAATAAGGGTTTTATTTTTCCTTTCAGCTACCCCATTTTGTTGAGGAGTTCTAGGAGCTGAGAAAGTGTGCCTGATCCCTTCACTCTGACAGAACTCTTGCATAAGAAGAGAATCAAACTCTGTCCCATTATCACTTCTTATCAGGGCAATGTGATTATTGAACTCAATCTGTATGCATTTGAGAAACTCTGTCAAACACTTAAAGTTATCAAACTTCTTCCTCAGAAAGAACACCCTTGTGAATCTAGAGAAATCATCTACAACTACTAAAGTGTAAGATTTCACTCCTAGGCTTTGTACTGTAATGGGTCCAAAAAGATCCATGTGTAACAGATAGAAGATCCTAGGTGAATCACTCTTATTAAGTGACTTAAAACTATTTTTAGATTGCTTGCCTAATTGATAAGGCCTGCAAAGTCCTTCCTTCTTGTAGGGGCCAGAAGGTAGTCCTCTAACAAGGTTGTCCTTGGATAGCCTAGCAATGGTTCTAAGGTTTATATGTCCTAATCTCTTATGCCATAGTTCATTTGGTTTACAAACAGAATTGAACAAGCAGATATCTACCTTAGTTGAATGAAAATCTACAAGATAGATTTTACCTTTCCTTTTATTTGTCAATATAGTTGTGTTATCCTCTGATCTGATTTTGCATGAGGATTTGTTGAATGTCACTTGGTAGCCTTCATCACATAGTTGACTGATACTGATTAAGTTGTGCTTTAGTCCTTCCACATAAGCCACCTTCTTGAATGTGACTTACCCTATTTGGATTGCACCATATCCCTTGGTCTGTCTAAAGTTTGAGTCTCTAAATATGACTTTGGGTCCAAGCTTGGCTTTGAAGGATGTTAGATTATCCTTGCTTCCTATCATGTGCTTTGAGCACCCACTATCCAGATACCAATGCTGGTTTATTGTTGGATAGGTCTTCACCTGCATACATAACAATTTATTTGTTTTTGACCCAGTTTACCTTGGGTCTAGGTTGATAACCTTGAAAATTTGAAATAAATGACATCCCTTATTGAGTCTTATAGCCTTCAGGATGATATCTCCTTGTAGGTATTATCCATTCAGCATAAGGGTTGAAGCCTTGGGATGTAGGACCTCTTGAATTGAATTTTGATTTACCCTTAAAAACTTGTTCAAAGCTCTGATCTCTGTTCGACGATCTCTGAGCTGAGTTCGACGATCTTGGGTCAGATCGTCGAGCTCCGTTCGAGGATCTACTTTGCCTGAGTTCAGAGTTCAGCAATCGTCGACCTGAGTTCGACGCTTCAGCTTGAGATCGCCGAGCTCTGTTCGGAGATCGTCGAGCTCTGTTCGACATTTTCTGTTGAACCTTGTTTTTCTTAGGAATATCAGAATTCTTCCTAGCTATATCTACAACTCCCTTTCCTTTATCTGAGATAAATTTGATTGGGGTTGTTAATACTATAGCTTGGCTGGATGAAGCACCCAAGCCCAGTGTACTATTAAGTCTTGAGTTCACGTTGCTTGTGATGTCCATCAGTCTGATGCTTCTCCTACTAAGGGATTCTTCAAACTTCTTTGCCTAAGAAAGTTCACTTTTAAGTGAAGCTATCTCCTCCCTACAGCATTCTAACTGCTCAGAGAGTTTGAGGTTATCTGATTTTAAAGTGCTATGTGTAACGTCCCAATTCGCGCTAGGCCCCTTGATTGCGTATTTGAGTCAAGGGGGCTGTGGTGAGCCCAATGGGGGTGTGGGTGAACAGGTGCGGACGTATGGGAAATGAGGAAAACAAGGCAAAATGGCATTTCTGGCTGACACGGGTATGGACACGGTCGTGTCCATACCCGTGTGCCTCATAAAAATAGGCTTACCAGTCAGAGAGGTACACGGGTATTGGGACACGGCGTGTCCCTACCCATGTGCCGAGGACACGGGTAGGGACACGGCCGTGTCTCTACCCGTGTGCCGCAACCCTGACCCGGCAGAAAGTTGTTCTGGGATGAACACGGCCTTAAACACGGCAGGCGACACGGCCGTGTCACCTGAACACGGGTAGGAACACGGCCGTGTGCCTACCCGTGTCTGCGGTGTATAAAAAGGAAAAAGTTGTGAAACCCTAGCATTCATTCCCCTTTCTTCTGCCCCGAAATTTCTGAGAGAGTTCTTGGCTGGAGGAGGAGGAAGAGCTTGCCGGAGCCATCCTTGGAGTAATCAAAACGCCGCCACCGTCAAGGGAAAAACAATGCCGCCGCGAAGGAGTGCGAGGCTCATGGCCGGCCATGGTGGTACCGCTGGACTTGAGGTGAGCTTCCTCCCCTCTCCCTTGGTGCTAGATCTATAGTTATTTTAGGAGAGACATCGACTCCATAGAGTCTTGATGGTGAGGAGGAGAGTTCTTAGGATAAGCCATGCCTAGGTTTTCTAGGCTTAGTTTCCCTCAACCTTCTCATCATTCAAAGTGGAGATGAGAGGAGTTTTCGTTGAGTGTTTGGATTTGAAAGGAGAAATAAGGTTGGGTGTGATTTCTGGAGAAGTTTATGCGAGGTCGTTGCAAGGAAGAAGATGAACGGATGCCGTTCATCTCGCCTTAAGATGCGTGCAGAAATCTGATTTCTGCACGCGGCGACCTTCGTGGCCAATTTCGGAGGTGTTTGGCCAGATCTGGGTGGACGACTCAACACGAAAGTCGTAGCCCTTGAAATTACCTTTCCAACGAGTGGTTGCTCGTTTCCATGCGATACCTGTAGCCACGGGAAAGCTGGTTCGAGTCCGCTGCGTTCGGGAAAATTCCTGTACAGGAAACTGTTTCCTGTACGTATTCGAGTTGAATTTCTGGTATGTTGCGACCGGATCTGGGCGATCGACTCAACACGAAAGTCGTAGCCCTCGCGAATACCTTTCCAACGAGGGGTCGTGCATTGTGATCGGATTCCTGTAGCTCCGGGAATCCCAGTTTTAGTATCGGGCTATCCTATGTTAATGCACTTGTTAACTTATAATGCTAGCACTCTTGCAATGATTGTGATTTGCTCATTTGTTATCTTGCTCCCATATGTCTATAATGTTGTTGTTACTATGATTTAGCATGGTTACTCATTTGGTTGTGTAATAAGGAATAACCATGCAGTGGTAGAGAAATGGATGGGATGGGAAGGCTAGATTTTAGGAGTTGAGATTGGTATAGGATATATTTATACAATTTGGTGTTGAACATATCTATTATGCGTAGTGATGAGGTGAATTTATTGAATAGGTGGGCGTGAACATGATGAACACTATGTGAAGAGTATTTTGTAACCGTAATCCGAGCCCAAAGGGTTTATTAACAACCGATGCTTAGAGTTGTAGTCTCCCTACGGGTAGCATCGAGTGAGTTGTTTGGGGCATGTGATGTGCGACGATTCATCGTGTCGCGATGTTGAGATAATGACTGTGGCAGGTCTACGGGTTCGCCAGTCGTCACACCGATGGGAGCCAATGGGTAGACCTTGGGCGGTAGGGTTAGATACTTGGTGTCCATAACCCGAGATCTCCTCCGCGTCATGAGAACGGTTGGGCTTGCACCTCGTGCGTTTCCGAGGTTCCATCCGGTTCGAAATCAAAGGCCAGGTTGGGCTGTGTTCTTGGTGCACATTTACCCAAGACCCCTTCTGAGCCGTAGTACGCATGTGAGCTCCGCTGTTGTGTTTTCGGCATTGAGGCGTACGGGGGCCTAGGATAGGTAGTGTGATACCACCTAGTAGTGGAGACGCCCGCTCCACTGTCGCCGTCTGGCCACGACGGACGACGCCTGAGAGGTTAGCTACCTGCTCGAAAAGTGGGAACTTCAAGTCTGTGTCGACATAGCAACTTGCATGTGCATGCGCATGATTCGGTCATAGCATAACATTCATATCATGTCATTCATTGCATACACAAGATCCTCATCGTATAAGTTTGTATGGGCACTCTTATACGATGAGTTACTTTACTTTTAACCCGATCCTTAACTTATAAGTTTGTATGGGCACTCTTATAAGTTGAGTTATTATTCTGATTAATTATATCTGCTGTCATATATTATTGATATTTGTAGAACTGCTAGCTGTGTAGCGTAGTTTATACTTCACCATATTTACAGTCACCTGCTTGTTTACTTGCTTATGTATATATATTGTACCTGTGTTCCTTTCTCCGCCCGGTGCCGAGGAGTCGCCGGGGGAGCGGATGTGAAGCCACTTAGTCTTATGACTAACGGTTGCTACGTCTTCCTTTTTAGGAGGAAACCCCACAGGCAGAGCGGCAACGGACTATGCAGCAGGACAGCCAGGCCCGGATGATAGGACCTGAGGTGGTGGTGCCATCGGCACCGTCAGTGACAGTCATGAGTGTTTTCATGTAGCCGTTTGGCAAAACATTTCTAGACTCTTGTTCTTTTGTACAAGCCTGTTGTGCTTGTTATCTTCCGCTACTTTTGGACTTTAACTTAGCTGTGAACTGAACTGCTTTTAGCTTTACTTTTCTGTTATGGTTGGGTTGGCATAATTGTTGTGATATGGATTGTAGCCGGCGGAATAGGCGTCTTGTGGTAAAGGCTAACCCGTGTGTTAGTGCTACCGCAAGGCGGCTATTTCGGGCATAAGGCTCCCCTCGTGCCGTGTGTTGTGTTCTGGGAGGGGGGGTCTTACAAATGGTATCAGACTTAGCCGATCTTCACCTACAGCAGTCAGGTAACAATGGGCCACTCCCGTTCGATTAGTCGGTTTGGGGACAAACCGACTTAGCGGAAGCAGTGGTGTGCCCATATGTAATTCACACTAAGTTGTCCAACTTTGACATTAGTTTTAGCCAACCTGACCCTAAACTGTACCTTGCGTATAGGTCCCAGCGCAGGTGGAGCCGGTTGGGGGCACTCCTACCCCTTCCGTCCCTTCACAATTCCAGCAGTCGGAACTGGGACAAACGCTGTCAGCCATATTGGATGCATTTAAAGCCCAGCAAGCTCCGGTGCAACAACAAGCGCCAGGCTCCAACTGGTTGAGCACCTTCCGTGCCCTATCCCCTCCTGCCTATCTTGGGATAGAATCGCCGGTGCGCACCGAGGAATGGCTTGATACCGTGCAGGAATTGATGGCTGACATAAGATGTCCGAACAGCATGGCGGTGACATTGGTAGTGACGCTGCTAGAGCTGCACGCCAAAAGGTGGTGGAAGTCCCTCATGGGCTCCACCTTCCAAGGGCGGTTGTACACGGACATCAGTTGGAACGAGTTCACCGAGGCTTTTCTGGATCACTTCATCCCTTCTTCTGCTCGGGATGGACTTGAAGAAAAATTTCTGCAGCTGAAGCAGGGATCGAAATCGGTAACGGAGTACCAGAGGGAGTTCCAACACCTCGCTAGGTTTGCCGATTCCTATGATTTGGACGATAGAGGCTACGCGAAGCGCTTCTACAAAGGATTAAGGGACCCCCTGAGGCAGGCCCTTTTGTTTATAGCCGATGGAAGCCTGGCAGAAATCATCGACATGGCAAAGAGACTGGAGGCGGACCACATGGGGTGTGGCAAGAGACCTGCGGAAGGAGTAATTGAAGTCGGCCCTAGTAATAGAAGGCGGAATGATCATGGCAGAGGAAGGGGAAACCACAGAGGCGGTCGGTGGGTCAACCGGAACTATCGGGTGGAGTACCCTATTCCGCAACCACTACCTTTACCACCACCACCGCAGCAGCAATATTATCAACAACCTGGGGGCCGACGTGAGGTGATATGTTTTGAGTGCAACCAACCGGGGCATGTCCGGCGAGTTTGCCCGCGACTGATCGGGGATGCTCCTATTGCTCCCCCTCCAGTAGCTCCACGGGGGCGAGGGCACATGCGTGGCCGAGGAAGAGGACCACCAGGGAGAAATCAAGGACATGCACGGGAGCATGTATTCGCATTGGATATGACTCAGGAGAGAAATCCGCAGGAAGTCATCACTGGTACGTGCAAAATTTATTAATACTATATGACTTGTCAGATTTACGATACAAATGTTACGCGCAATTTTGAACGGTGGTTACCTTTTTGGAACCTAGGCACTGTCATGGTTAGCGGGAGGCCCGCCTATACGTTATTTGACACGGGTGCATCTCACTCGTTCATTTCGGCGGACTTCGTGAAGGAATTGGAGGGAGTGCAACACTTCACGGGCACTACTCAAAGGGTGCGCCTTCCGGACGGCTCTGAGATGACGTCGTCAGCAAGTTGCGACTTCGACACCCTTATTGGAGGAAAGTTCTTTGAAACTCCGGCTACAGTGTTAAGAATCCCGGAGTTCGATCTCATCCTGGGCATGAGGTGGTTGAACTGGCACCACGCCAGGATCAATTGTGCGGAGAAGAAAGTTATGTTGAGGCATGGAGACTCGGAAGTCATCTTCCAAGGTATTAAATTCGCACCCCGTAAATTATTATCTTCAATCCAAGTTATGAAATCTCATATGGAAGGGGACGAGGTCTATGTAATTTACTTCGAGTTGAAGAAATTGACACTAGAAGTCAAGGATGTGCGGGTGGTGCGAGAATTTCCCGAGGTATTCCCCGAGAAATTGCCGGGACTACCCCCGCATAGGGAAGTGGACTTCCAAATCAAGCTAATTCCGGGTGCCAAGCCCGTCTCGCGAGCTCCATACCGAATGGCTCCGAAGGAACTTGCAGAGTTTAGAGTCCAGCTTCAGGAATTGGTGGAAGCAGGGTTCGTTCGCCCAAGCTCGTCGCCTTGGGGAGCGCCCGTTTTGTTCGTCAAAAAGAAGGATGGCACCCTGCGGTTATGTATTGATTATCGAGAGTTGAACCGGTTAACGGTGCGGAACACCTATCCCCTACCGCGCATTGATGAATTATTTGATCAATTGGTGGGATCGTATTGGTTCTCCAAGTTAGATCTGCGTTCGGGATATTATCAGCTGAGGATACAAGAAGATGACATTCAGAAGACGGCGTTCAGTTCGAGATATGGTTTGTATGAATTTACCGTGATGCCGTTTGGGCTCACAAACGCCCCTTCCGCCTTTATGAGCTTGATGAACAAGGTGTTCAGCCCTTATTTGGACATCTTTGTCATCGTGTTCATCGATGATATCCTGGTCTACTCCAAGACTGAAGCAGAACACGCCGAACATCTAACTTTAGTGCTGAGGAAACTAAAGGAGCACACTTTGTTTGCCAAGTTCAGCAAATGTGAGTTTTGGCTTCGAGAGGTCGCGTTCTTGGGCCATGTGATTAGTGGGGCGGGGCTAGCAGTAGATCCGGCCAAGGTGCGGGCCGTGAAGGAGTGGTCGCCATTGAAGTCAGCGGCCGACATACGGAGCTTTCTTGGACTTGCCGGGTACTATCGCAAGTTCGTGAAAGGCTTCTCGAAGATCGCCCTTCCCCTTACTACGCTGACCAAGAAGGGTGTGCCGTTTGAATGGACACCCCAGTGCGAAGCTGCATTCCAAGAGTTGAAGGACAGATTGACGACTGCACCCATCCTAGCTCTTCCATCTGGGAAGGAGGGCTTTCAAGTATACACGGATGCGTCGTATCAAGGGATGGGAGCTGTGTTGATGCAGAATGGGCATGTGATCGCGTATGCTTCCAGACAGTTGAAGAAGCATGAAGCCAGCTACCCGGTGCATGATCTAGAGTTGGGAGCGGTGGTATTCGCCATGAAGATGTGGAGGCATTATTTATATGGCGTCCACTGCGAGATCTACTCGGATCACAAAAATCTGAAGTACGTTCACACCCAAAAGGAGTTAAACTTGAGACAGCGGCGGTGGTTGGAGTTCTTGTGCGACTACGAATTCACCTTGAATTACCACCCCGGGAAGGTTAATTCCGTAGCTGATGCCTTGAGCCGAAAGGCACCGGGAACGAGCACGGAATCCCGCTTGATGAGGATGGAGTTAATCCGGACGCTGCAAGAGATGGAAATCACTTTGGTCTTTAAGAATCAACCAGAAGAGTATACAGAATATTTGGCCGCGATGAGTATAGTTTGCAACATACGAGACCGGATCCGTACGGAACAAAAGAAGGATGCGACTTTAACCCCGGTTTTCAAGTCAATGGAGGATGGGACTACGGAAGAATACTCCCTAAAAGACGGCCTCATCCATTTTCGTGGCCGGCTTTACATCCCCGAAGGTGACAACATTCGGGAGGATATTCTAAAGGAGGCCCATTGCTCCAAGTATTCGGTGCACCCGGGGATCGCAAAGATGTACACCGATTTGAGAAAAACAATGTGTTGGCCGGGCATGAAGAGGGATGTCAAGTACTTTGTTACTCATTGTGTGGCCTGCCAAATGGTGAAGGTGGAGTGTAGAAGCCCCGTTGGAATGCTACAGTCGTTGCCCATCCCCGAATGGAAATTTGAGGACATCTCCATGGACTTCGTCCACGGGTTACCTCGCTCGCGCTCGGGGAATGATTCTGTGTGGGTGATAGTTGACCGGTTGACCAAGGTAGCCCGATTTATCCCAATGAAGAAGGAGGCGCAAGTGGGCGTCTTAGTGCGTCTCTTTGTGGAACAATTTGTGCGATACCATGGTGTGCCAAAGACGATCGTCTCCGACCGGGATGGTCGGTTTACTTCAAGAGAATGGAGGGCTGTACAGGCTTATTTGGGTTCGCGCCTCGCCTTTAGCACAGCCTTTCACCCACAAACGGACGGGCAATCTGAACGAACCATCCGAACATTGGAGGACCTATTGAGGTTGTGTGTGCTAGATAAAGGAGAACCATGGGAGAGGCTCTTACCTCTCGTGGAGTTCTCTTATAATAACAGTCATCAAGCCAGTATTGGAATGACACCTCATGAAGCTTTGTATGGAAGGAGGTGTAGAACACCCTTGTCCTGGGTGCAAGACGAAGATCCGAAGACATTGGGAAATGAGTATATTGATGACACGGACGCGGTGGTTAGGTTGATCCGGGATCGAATGCTAGAGGCTCAAAGCCGACAGGCGAAATATTACAACGCAAGGCACCGTATGGTGGAGTTTCAAGTGGGTGATAAGGTGTTCCTGAAGATTCGACCGACGCACGGAGTGTCGCGGGTACGTGGAGTCAAGAAGCTCAGCCCAAGGTATGTCGGGCCCTATGTCGTAGTGGAAAGGATTGGCCCTCTGGCCTATCGATTGGAGTTACCACCAGAGCTGGAGAACCTTCACGACGTGTTCCATGTATCGTCGCTTCGGAAGGCTTTGCTGCGGCCTGAACAGTATATCCCCACAACGGATGGTGCCGTGGCGTCTGATAGGTCTGTGCGACTGGAGCCGGTGCGGATCGTTGATAACGAGACAAGAACCTTGCGCCGCAAAAGTGTTCCCTTGGTGAAAGTGCTATGGTCTAATCATGGGAAGGAGGAGTTCACATGGGAGCCAAGGGATTTGATGCAAGGGCGCTACCCGGAATTATTTACTCCAGGTAAAAATTTTTATTTGAAAGCATAGTTCCCTTTTATGTGTTTCACTCCCATAGCCTTACCCTGATTTCGGGGACGAAATCTTTTATTTTGTTTATAGGATTTGTAACGTCCCAATTCGCGCTAGGCCCCTTGATTGCGTATTTGAGTCAAGGGGGCTGTGGTGAGCCCAATGGGGGTGTGGGTGAACAGGTGCAGACGTATGGGAAATGAGGAAAACAAGGCAAAATGGCATTTCTGGCTGACACGGGTATGGACACGGCCGTGTCCATACCCGTGTGCCTCATAAAAATAGGCTTACCAGTCAGAGAGGTACACGGGTATTGGGACACGGCGTGTCCCTACCCGTGTGCCGAGGACACGGGTAGGGACACGGCCGTGTCTCTACCCGTGTGCCGCAACCCTGACCCGGCAGAAAGTTGTTCTGGGATGAACACGGCCTTAAACACGGCAGGCGATACGGCCGTGTCACCTGAACACGGGTAGGAACACGGCCGTGTGCCTACCCGTGTCTGCGGTGTATAAAAAGGAAAAAGTTGTGAAACCCTAGCATTCATTCCCCTTTCTTCTGCCCCGAAATTTCTGAGAGAGTTCTTGGCTGGAGGAGGAGGAAGAGCTTGCCGGAGCCATCCTTGGAGGAATCAAAACGCCGCCACCGTCAAGGGAAAAACAATGCCGCCGCGAAGGAGTGCGAGGCTCATGGCCGGCCATGGTGGTACCGCTGGACTTGAGGTGAGCTTCCTCCCCTCTCCCTTGGTGCTAGATCTATAGTTATTTTAGGAGAGACATCGACTCCATAGAGTCTTGATGGTGAGGAGGAGAGTTCTTAGGATAAGCCATGCCTAGGTTTTCTAGGCTTAGTTTCCCTCAACCTTCTCATCATTCAAAGTGGAGATGAGAGGGGTTTTCGTTGAGTTTGGCTTTGAAAGGAGAAATAAGGTTGGGTGTGATTTCTGGAGAAGTTTATGCGAGGTCGTTGTAAGGAAGAAGATGAACGGATGCCGTTCATCTCGCCTTGAGATGCGTGCAGAAATCTGATTTCTGCACGCGGCGACCTTCGTGGCCAATTTCGGAGGTGTTCTGGCCAGATCTGGGTGGACGACTCAACACGAAAGTCGTATCCCTTGAAATTACCTTTCCAACGAGTGGTTGCTCGTTTCCATGCGATACCTGTAGCCACGGGAAAGCTGGTTCGAGTCCGCTGCGTTCGGGAAAATTCCTGTACAGGAAACTGTTTCCTGTACGTATTCGAGTTGAATTTCTGGTATGTTGCGATCGGATCTGGGCGATCGACTCAACACGAAAGTCGTAGCCCTCGCGAATACCTTTCCAACGAGGGGTTGTGCATTGTGATCGGATTCCTGTAGCTCCGGGAATCCCAGTTTTAGTATCGGGCTATCCTATGTTAATGCACTTGTTAATTTATAATGCTAGCACTCTTGCAATGATTGTGATTTGCTCATTTGTTAACTTGCTCCCATATGTCTATAATGTTGTTGTTACTATGATTTAGCATGGTTACTCATTTGGATTGTGTAATAAGGAATAACCATGCAGTGGTAGAGAAATGGATGGGATGGGAAGGCTAGATTTTAGGAGTTGAGATTGGTATAGGATATATTTATACAATTTGGTGTTGAACATATCTATTATGCGTAGTGATGAGGTGAATTTATTGAATAGGTGGGCGTGAACATGATGAACACTATGTGAAGAGTATTTTGTAACCGTAATCCGAGCCCAAAGGGTTTATTAACAACCGATGCTTAGAGTTGTAGTCTCCCTACGGGTAGCATCGAGTGAGTTGTTTGGGGCATGTGATGTGCGACGATTCATCGTGTCGCGATGTTGAGATAATGACTGTGGCAGGTCTACGGGTTCGCCAGTCGTCACACCGATGGGAGCCAATGGGTAGACCTTGGGCGGTAGGGTTAGATACTTGGTGTCCATAACCCGAGATCTCCTCCGTGTCATGAGAACGGTTGGGCTTGCACCTCGTGCGTTTCCGAGGTTCCATCCGGTTCGAAATCAAAGGCTAGGTTGGGCTGTGTTCTTGGTGCACATTTACCCAAGACCCCTTCTGAGCCGTAGTACGCATGTGAGCTCCGCTGTTGTGTTTTTGGCGTTGAGGCGTACGGGGGCCTAGGATAGGTAGTGTGATACCACCTAGTAGTGGAGACGCCCGCTCCACTGTCGCCGTCTGGCCACGACGGACGACGCCTGAGAGGTTAGCTACCTGCTCGAAAAGTGGGAACTTCAAGTCTGTGTCGACATAGCAACTTGCATGTGCGTGCGCATGATTCGGTCATAGCATAACATTCATATCATGTCATTCATTGCATACACAAGATCCTCATCGTATAAGTTTGTATGGGCACTCTTATACGATGAGTTACTTTACTGTTAACCCGATCCTTAACTTATAAGTTTGTATGGGCACTCTTATAAGTTGAGTTATTATTCTGATTAATTATACCTGCTGTCATATATTATTGATATTTGTAGAACTGCTAGCTGTGTAGCGTAGTTTATACTTCACCATATTTACAGTCACCTGCTTGTTTACTTGCTTATGTATATATATTGTACCTGTGTTCCTTTCTCCGCCCGGTGCCGAGGAGTCGCCGGGGGAGCGGATGTGAAGCCACTTAGTCTTATGACTAACGGTTGCTACGTCTTCCTTTTTAGGAGGAAACCCCGCAGGCAGAGCGGCAACGGACTATGCAGCAGGACAGCCAGGCCCGGATGATAGGACCTGAGGTGGTGGTGCCATCGGCACCGTCAGTGACAGTCGTGAGTGTTTTCATGTAGCCGTTTGGCAAAACATTTCTAGACTCTTGTTCTTTTGTACAAGCCTGTTGTGCTTGTTATCTTCCGCTACTTTTGGACTTTAACTTAGCTGTGAACTGAACTGCTTTTAGCTTTACTTTTCTGTTATGGTTGGGTTGGCATAATTGTTGTGATATGGATTGTAGCCGGCGGAATAGGCGTCTTGTGGTAAAGGCTAACCCGTGTGTTAGTGCTACCACAAGGCGGCTATTTCGGGCATAAGGCTCCCCTCGTGCCGTGTGTTGTGTTCCGGGAGGGGGGGGTCTTACACTATGTTCAGATAGTTGATTTCTGAGAGAGATAATCTCCTTCTCAGACTTGAGTAGGTCAAAACATAGTGCTTTAAATTCAAATTTAAAGTCCTCTAAATTGAAATCAAAAGAATCTATTACCTGATCTTCTTCAGCTTCATGTTCAGATTCAGATTCTGACACTTGTTCTGCATCAGAATTATGTTGAGAGGCATTGATAGCCATCATGCAGAACTCCTTCTCTTGGGCATCATCTTCATCATCACTTGAGCTTGATGAAGCCTCTGATTCTTCTTCAAACTCACTCAAGGTTTAAGCTACAAATCCATTCCTGGTGTGTTTGTTCTTGCTGGAGGACGATTTATCATTGTTATTTCTCCTGAAGTCTTTGTCTCTTCTCCTATCTTTCTTATCTATCTTGTCCTTATTTTGGTTTTCTGGAAAGTTAGGCACAATGTGGCCAGGTTTCCTGCATCCAAAACAAATAATTTCTTTGTTACTGGACTTGTCATACCTTGGCTTTTCATGGCATCTGGATGACCTTTTCCTGAAATCTTTCCTAGCCATCTTGTAAAATCTTATGTCCAGTAAACTCAATAGCTCTTCATTGCTTGTGACCTTGTCTTCAGGCTGATCTTCTAACGCTTTGAAAGCAATTGTCTTCTCCTTCCTTATTGCTGGAGAAGCTGTCTTTTGCTCTTCCTCTCTATTTTTAATGAGCAAATCATAAGACTTGAGCTTGCCCAATAAAGCTTCAGTGGTGATCTCATTTAGGCTTCTAGCATCCTTGATTGGCCAGATCCTTGAGTCCCAAGTGCTGGGGAAGCACATTAGGATCTTATCATTGAGTTTAGTCAATGAGATCACCTTATCCAAAGTTTTCAGTTCACTGACAATTAGACTGAGTCTGTTATACATGTCAGCTACTGACTCAGTTTCTCCCTTCTTGAAATTCTCATACTTGGTTATGAGATGGGATCTTCTGTCTTTTCTTTCATCAGCAGATGTCACAACCCGCATTTTCTCTGAATTTAGTAATTATCAGAGTATGAGAAAACACGCGTCATGATGCCACATCGAGCAGGGGATAACTGCTGGCGCTCAGGCAAAACCATCTACTAACTTTAAGAAAGAATTTCATGAGTTTAATGATTAAAAAAATCAGTTATATTTTAGAGGCCGTATCCCTCGGCTAAGTGGATCACATAGTCCACAGTTAAAAACTATACTTTACGCTGCAAAAAAATTTTTTTTCAGGTTTGACTTCCTAAGGAGTGCATAAGTGCCCCAAGAGGACAGCTTATGCTATGCATGACTCTACATTTATTTTATATTATATATAAGAAAACGAACTTTATATGTTGTTTGGGAAAATAGTGATTTTAGTTTTATAAAACATGCTGATCATGCGATATACTAATAATAATAGTTGTAGTTTTAAAATAACTAGCAACCTAGCATAAATCCTCCATAGAGTAAGTAGGCTATCTCTAGAAAATGGTAGCAGCAAAAAGTAATATATCTAGTACGAGGGTAAAAAATACAAGTGGGCGCCAACAACCTGACACGAACCCAATGACAAATATGTATGTCTGTAAGAAAAGTACAGAAAAACTACCTCACTAACAAGGCAACAGGATCTCAAAAGTCCAAGACACCACAAGCAACACCACCGCAACCCAGCCACCAAACTGGCTACTACTCAGAACCTGAGGCTTTCAAAAGGAGAAAGAATACCTCAGCAAGCAAAAAAAGGAAAAGCTGCATGAATGTGTCAACCAGGGAATAAATGAATGAGGAAATCACACAGCAGTAAAAGTCACAACTGCCCAAAGCAAGATAACAAGAAATGCACTACGTGCGAAGAAACAGCATCAACCTTGCCCAGAAACTACATCCTGCAGAGTCTACTAAGCTACCAAGAGCCCAAAGTGCTGCAATCTACCAAGGAAGAAACTTCTAACACTCTAAGCTGTGGGAGATGGTAGTAGCAAAGACAAACAACATGGATCCGGGTTGGAGGCAAACTCAGTCCCCCAACCACCATTTCCAAGCCAACAAGCTCAAGGGTCTACATGTGAAAAACACAAGGGACCTTCCACCCCCTTGCCCATCCCGTACCTGGAGCAAGATAGAAGAATAAGGGTGGCCTTGGCTAAATTACACAACACCTCCCCCATGAAGAGCTTCAAACCACCACTACTAACCACAACCCACGATTCGGCCTTAAGGAAAGAAAAACATGGCCGACAAGAAAACTCAAAATGAAATCAAGGAATTCACTCGAGAACGAAAATCAAGGTAGAGGAAAAGTGTTGAAATGACTCAATACGGCTTGTCATTGAGTGGGACCAACTCAACACCTACCTAGACCTTGGCGTTGAGTGAGGTAGCCTCACTCATAGCCAGAACAAGCATGGTATTGAGTGAAGTTCACTCACTCAACGCCTCCATTAAGAATAACTCTGGCATTGAGTGAGCTAGCCTCACTCAACGCCAAAACAGGCATTGCGTTGAGTGAGGTACACTCACTCAATGCCCTGGTACTTAACCAAAATCAGAGAGAGTGGCGTTGAGTGAGCTGGCCTCACTCAACGCCAAAACAGCAATGGCATTGAGTGAAGCTCACTCACTCAACGCCCTTACACTTAGCCGCAAAAGAGAACTACGGCATTGTGTGAGTGCACCTCACTCAATGCCAAACCAGTAATGGCATTGAGTGAGGTTAACTCACTCAACGCCCTGGCACTTAGCCGTAAATAGGCAATTCTGCGGCGTTGAGTGAGCTGACCTCACTCAATGCCAAAATAGCAATGGCATTGAGTGAATTCGTCTCACTCAACGCCAGAAATTCTGGCCTCGAAGAAGGGCTATGGCGTTGAGTGAGTCTGCCTCACTCAACGCCAAAGCAGAAATGTCGTTGAGTGAGGTCAGCTCTCTCAAAGCCATGGGACTTGGCCGCAAACTTTCCTTCGGCGTTGAGTGAGGCCACCTCACTCAACGCCAAACCAGGAATGGCATTGAGTGAGGTCAACTCACTCAACGCCAAAGTAGTTAGCCTCAGAAAAGGCTATGGCGTTGAGTTTGCACACATCACTCAACGCCAAAGTACTTGGTTGCACAGAAGCGACGGCATTGAGTGAGTCTACCTCACTCAACGCCAAAACCTAAATGGCATTGAGTGAGGTCGACTCACTCAATGCAAAAATAGTTAGCTTCTAAGGAAAACTGCGACGTTGAGTGAGCTTTCCTCACTCAATGCCAAAATAGAAATGGCGTTGAGTTAGGTCGACTCACTCAGCGCCAAAGTACATAGCCGCTAGCAGGGGTTGTGGCGTTGAGTGAGTCCACCTCACTCAACGTCCCAGTACTTAGAAATATTCTGACTGGCTATAGCTGCGGCATTGAGTGTATGCACCACACTCAACGCCAAATCCGCAAAGGCTTTGAGTGTGTGCACCACACTCAACGCCGGCCAGACAGAACTAAAAAAGGCTCTTACCAACAACACAGTAGGCACCCCCTTCTCTCTCTCTCTCGGCTTCACCCCCAAGCCACCAACCAGACAGCAATCTAAAATAAACTGATGGAATTACACTGGCGGGTTGAGCACTAACAACACAAAAAAAGGGGGGCTCATGGGAGAATCTAAGCCCTAAATTCAGCAAGAAAAAGGGAACATTCTTGGCTTCTACCCTAGGGCTAACCGGGAAATTTCAACATTCAAGAAAAAACAATTGAAAGGGAAAGAACATCACTTGCCTCGATTTCGGGCGAAGCTTGTACGGCTTTCCCACCTCTTACTTGGCACTAGCAGCAGCAGCACCTAAAACATACTCCCGTACATTAATGGCGGAAAAACCTCAAGACTGAAATCCCAAATCTCCTAAAAACTCCACAAAAAACGAATATCTTACCGTCAAAACGTAGATCTGAGCGAGAGCAAGACAACGCCGCTTTCGGAATCGAAATCCGTCCACGAATACTCCCGGAATCACCGTCTGAAAGCTAGGGCAGCCTGTCGTTCCGCCTCTGATTTCCGCGAAACAGGAACAACGGTTTCTTTTGGTCTTGGGAAGGAGAAGTGGGCCCGCCACTTCTTAATAAGGCTTTTATAACTGCTTAGCCATGTCGGTTCAGCCTAATTGCAGCCCAGCCGCCGGTTCACTCAGCTTAAAAATCAAATTTAAAATTTTATTTTACTAATAGCACACCCAAAACGACGCGAAAATTGAACTACCTCAGAATTCGACGAAATTCGCACCGTAGCTAAATACCCACGGTACGAACACAACGGCGAAGTCAAAATTAACTTTCGGCGAACAGAACTCTAGTTATAACCTCCTAAAGCCAAAACACAAGCATCCCCAAAGAGGCCACACTGGGTCACCCAAAACGACTCGGCTTGCTAGGGAGACCTTGCCCATAGGCTACAAAATAGGCCACTCAGTTCTAAGGTGCTAAACCACACTTCGCAAATGGCACAAGCCATGAAGACGCGTCACCATAACGCCAAACGAGAATAAAATAGTCGAAAAAAAATCGGGGGCGTTACAGTCACTCCCCCTAAAAGAAAGTTTTGTCCCGAAGCTTTACACATATCACTCCTACTAAAGAAGAAAAAGTAACAAATAGGAGTTACAAGAAGGAAAACATACCGATCAAAATCAGGGAAACAGGTGAGGGTAAGCTTTCCTCATGGTCGACTCTAGCTCCCAAGTCGCGCTCTCCAAATCCTGATTCCTCCAAAGAACTTTCACCATCAGAATGGACTTCCTTCGCAGCACCCGTTCCTGAGTATCCAAAATACGGACCGGCACTTCAACAAAAGAGAGGTTGGGCTCCAACTGGGGCACAACGTCCAAGACTTGGCCACTGCTGCGCACACACTTCCGCAATTGAGTAACATGGAAAACATTTTGAACACCTGGGAAGTTTGCTGGCAAATTAAACCTGTAAGCTGACACGCCAATCCGCTCCAAAATCTTAAATGGGCCCACATACCTCGGGTCCAATTTCCGATTCTTACCAAACCTCTTTACACACACCATCGGGGAAACCTTAAGAAATACAAGGTACCCTATAGAAAACTCCAAGGCAGACCTACGCTGATTGGCGTTCTTCTCGTACCTCTCCTGAGCTATTCAAAGCTTCTCTCGAATAAGCTTCACTGCGACTTCCATTTCCTCAAGCGCATCAGGACCCAACAAAGGCCTCTCACTAGCCTAAGCCCAAAACAACGGAGTTCTGTAGTGCCTCCCATACAAGGCTTCAAAAGGATCCATCTGCAAGTTTTCCTGATAACTGTTGTTGTATGCAAATTCTATAAGTCGCAGCCGCTCATCCCACGCTCCACCGTGGTCTAAAATGTAGCATCAGATCATATCCTATACTATCTAGTTCACCCCCTCCGTCTGCCCATTTTTCTGTGGGTGATAAGTAGTAGAATACCTCAGATCCGTACCCAAACCCTCATGCAGACTCTGCAAAAAACGAGAAGTAAACCAGGAGTCTCGATCAGAAATGATAATCACAGGCACACCATGCAGTCGGATGACTTCATCCAAGTACAACCCCGCTATATTCTTCATCGGGTAATTAATCTTATATGGCACGAAATGTGCACACTTCATCAGTCTATCCATTATGACCCAGACAGAATCAAATCCCCTCAGGATTTTGGTATGCCCGTGATGAAATCCATAGATATACTTTCCCACTTCCAAGTCGGGATATCTAACGAAGTCAACTTGCCACCAGGCCATCAATGATCGCCCTTCACACGCTTACAAGTGTGGCACTCAGCAACAAACCGGGCTTTATCACCTTTCATGCCATACCACCAGACAATTTGCTTTAAGTCATGATACATCTTCGTAGATCCTGGACGGTAGGCAACGCTGGATCCATGAGCCTCTCTGCATATCATACCTCTAATGTCCCCAACAGCGGGGATGCAAAATCTGTCGCGGTACTTCAAAGTACCCGCATCATTGATAGCAAAGTCTTGCAACTCCCCCTTCTCGGTCCTAGTGAACAAGTGCAGAAGATCCGGATCTTCCTTCTGGAGCAGTCTGGTCAAAGAAATCCAGGATGGCTCTGCCACTGATAAACTACTCTGTAAGCCACAACATCCCACTGATATATCCATAAGGAGAAACTCTTCCACTAAATGATCGGCAGAGAGATTAAAGATCTTTCCCGTCTTACGGCTCAGGGCTTCGGCCACCACATTGGCCTTGCCTGGTGATACTGGATCTCTACCTCATAATCGGCCACATACTCTAGCTACCTCCGCTGGCGCAGATTCAAATCCTTCTGCGTGAACACGTACTTCAGGCTCTTATGGTCGGTGATAATTTTGCACTGAGCCCCATAAAGTAGGTGTCTCCACAACTTCAACGCATAAATAACCGCTGTGAACTCGAGGTCATGCGTAGGATAATTCTTCTCATAAGTCTTCAGCTGCCTTGAACCATAGGCAATAACTTTTACAATCTGCATTAACACACAACCCAGACCTACATGCGAAGCATCCACGTAAACATCATAATCCACCCCTTCAGTAGGCAGGGTCAGAACGGGAGCAGTGCACAATCTCCTCTTTAACTCCAGGAAGGCTTCTTCGCACCTCTCGCTCCAAACAAAAGCCACGTTCTTCTGAGTCATCTTGGTCAAAGGTGCAGCTAGGGAAGTGAAACCCTCCACGAACCTCCTGTAGTAGCAAGCCAACCCTAGGAAACTCCTGATCTCCTTAGGCATATTCGGCCTACTCAAATCCATCACCACTACGACCTTTTCTGGGTCGACCGAGATCCCATCCTTGTTCACCACATGGCCTAGGAATGAAACCTGAGGCAAACAAAATTCGCACTTGCTCAGCTTGGCGAATAACTTGTGGTTCCTCAACTCCGATAGAACCAAGCGCAGATACTGCTCATACTCCTCAGCACTGCGAGAATAAACCAACACGTCATCGATGAAGACCACCACGAATTTGTCTAAGAAATCCTTGAACACCCGGTTCATCATATCCATGAAGGCTGATGGTGCGTTGGTCAAACCATCGACATCATTAACAACTCAAAGTGTTCATGCCTCGATCTAAACGCAGTCCATGGAATATCTTCCTCACGGATCCTGAGCTGATGATAGCAAGAACAAAGATTGATCTTGGAGAACATCGTGCTACCGCGCAACTTGTCAAACAAATCATCGATCCTCGGCAGAGGGTACCTGTTCTTAATAGTGACTTTGTTCAACTCCCTATAGTCGATGCAAATTCGCATTCACCCATCTTTCTTCTTCACAAACAGCACAGGAGCACCCTAAGGCGACGAACTCTGCCTGATAAATCCCTTTTCCAATAGCTCATCCAACTGAACTCGAAACTCCTCTGACTCACGAGGGGCCATCCGGTACGGCGCCTTAGCAATATGACGCGTACCCGGCTCTAAATAAATCACAAACTCCACATCTCGCTCGGGAGGAAGACCAGGAAGATCATCCGAAAAACTTCAGCGAAACCACGAACAACTGGAATATCCTCCAAGTGAGGTACACTAACAGCGGTCCCAACCACCGAGACCAAACAGGCAAAACAATCCGAAAGAAACAGCTTCTGAGCACATACCGCAGAGAAAACAGGAGAATCCTGGCACAGATCAGCATACACGCTTCCGGGCTGACCGTCGTCCCTGATGAAGTCCAAGCGCTTCTGTTTGCACTGAATGACTGCATCATACCTAGACAGGTAGTCCATGCCCAAAATATCATCAAAGTCCTCAAGATCAATCATCTTCAGGTCTGCCTTCGCAAGGAAGTCCCCCAACAAAACAGGGAAATCTAACATGCCCAAATCTGACAACACAGATTCACCAGAGAGGAAATTGACACGGAAGGTATCCCGAACTCGATCTAAAGTCAACCGATGTCGCTCCACAAAGGCTCTAGCCACGAACGAGTGAGTAGCGTTGGAGTCAAACAGAACACGCGGCCTGCGGTTCCTCACCTTAAATTTCCCTATAGAAGCATATAAAACTAAGGAACTACCACAACAATATTGCAAACATTCTAGTAAACAAGAACAAAACCTTCAGGCTAGAAAGACAACTAACCTGAGATGACCTGAGTCGAAGCTTGAGCCTCCTCGGAAGAGATCACGTTCAGCTTTCGCCTGCCCTTGTCCACCCGCTGAGGTGGAGATAGCGCCTGAAGTGGAACTGTATGAAGAACAGGCTGGGCCTGAGGACACCTAGCCTTGATGTGTCCCTTCTGCACACACTGATAGCAGACTTTATCCTTGGACCAGCATTGGGCAGCATCATGCCCGGGTCGCTTGCAAATAGGACAGGAGACATCCCACCTAGGAGCACCCTGAATCACATGAACCTGCTTCTTCTTCTGAGCTGCTGCCTTCTCGAAACATCTCTTGACAGGGTGGCCTGACCGGCCACAGAAGCTGCACAACACTTTGCTCTTCTTTCCTGGAGCAGTACCGGGTCCCTGGGGTTTCTTCTCCTCCACAGACGTCCTCTTGTCCTTCCTCATTTGCTGGCCTCTGTTCTTTACGGTATCAATATCCTCCACCTTCAGAGCCGCCTCCACTACTCCTGCATAAGTCCTTGACCCATAAGCACTGGTCAACTGATGCACCTCGCTCCTCATACCACCGAGAAATCGCTTAGCCCTTTCAGCCTCAATGCTAACCAATCTAGTGGAAAAACAACTCAACTGTTTAAAATCTATCTCATACTCACCCACCGTGAGTTGCCTTTGCTTCAGATGGAGGAAGTCATTCATGAGGCGGTCACGCTCGACCGAGGGTAACAACTTCCTCAACAACATCTCCTTGAACACTTCCCAAGAGCATCCAACTGCCAAGATCTCCTTCTCTCTCAGCCACCAACTCTTAGACAAACCTTTAAGCTGATAGGCGGCTATCTTCACCCTCTGATCATTTGCAATCCCTGAGTACAAGAACATCTCCTCCATGGAGATCAGCCAGTCATCTATCACCATGAAATCTGCCTTCCCGTCATAAGTGGGAGGGCTCAGCCTCTGAAACTGCGAGATGAAGGCCATCTCTGCTGGCACCACCACTGGAGGTCTTAAGGGTACAGGAGGAGAAGGGACAGCTAACCCCCCTACAGGACCTTGCACTCCCTGAGTCTGACCTACCACAACCGCCATAAGGGACAGAATCTGGGCCTGCATCTCTACCATTTGTCTGCTCATGGCATCGCTACTCTGCCGCAGGATCTCGATCACCGCGTCATTCTGAGATCCAGATGACTCACCCTTAGACAGGGGATTCGATCTAGTCGAAGGACATCTCGCCATCCTAAAATCATAACAACACTAGTTAAATCCTATTACAACAGCTAGAACCAACTACAAGTATAGACAATACATATATAGATATAACTTAAAGCTGCTAAACTTGCTTTGGGAGTTTATCTTTTTACAAAAAATTATGTTATGCCCTAACCTAGGATGGTTAACCACCACCATGCTTATTCATGTGCCTAGATCGGGAATGCATGACTTTATATTACTTTTGACTTGAAAGCTTATGTGTGTGCATATGTCATCCTGCACGTCTTTAGCTTGGCACGTTGTGCTTATGCAATGTTATGCTATGCATTCTAAAAAGGCCCTAATGCATATTATGAGCGGCATACGCATGAAAATGTTATGCATCCCATACTACAAAACATTCGCATTCAACAAAAAAGAAAATGTGCTAGACGCAGCCATGTGGCGAGGTTATGCATCCCATACTACATAACCCTCACATGTTGCCCCTAGGTGGATCCATATACGAACACATTATGCATCCCATACTACATAATATGCCCCGTATACTTCATGTTATTCTATGAGTGTAGTGTTCGTGCTTTTGCCAAGACGTGCTGATGACATATCAGTGTGTGAATGACATGATGCTGAACTACTAAAGCAATCAAAGGAAGGTTGCCCGACTAACTTGTCAAGCAACCTCCCTCTGATACCAACTGTCACAACCCGCATTTTCTCCGAATTTAGGAATTATCAGAGTATGAGAAAACACGCATCATGATTCCACGTCGAGCAAGGGATAACTGCTGACGCTCAGGCAAAACCATATACTAACTTTAAGAAAGAATTTCATGAGTTTAATGATTATAAAAATCAGTTATATTTTAGAGGTCGTATCTCTCGGCTCAGTGGATCACCTAGTCCACAGTTAAAAACTATACTTTACGCTGCGGAAAATACTTTATTCAGGTTTGACTTCCTGAGGAGTGCATAAGTGCACCAAGAGGACAGCTTATGCTATGCAAGACTCTACATTTATTTTATATTATATATAAGAAAATGAACTTTATACATTGTTTGGGAAAATAGTGATTTTAGTTTTATAAAACATGCTGATCATGCGATATAATCATAATAATAGTTGTAGTTTTACAATAACTAGCAACTTAGCATAAATCCTCTACAGAGCAAGTAGGCTATCTCCAGAAAATGGTAGCAGCAAAAAGTAATAAATCTAGTACGAGGGTAAAAACTACCAGTGGGCGCCAACAACCTGACACGAACCCACTATCAAATATGTATGTCTGTAAGAAAAGTACAGAAAAACTTCCTCACTAACAAGGCAACAGGATCTCCAAATTCCAAGAGACCACCAGCAACACCACCGCAACCTAGCCACCAAACTGGCTACTGCTCAGAACCCGAGGCATTCAAAAGGAGAAAGAATACCTCAACAAGAAAAACAAGGAAAAACTGCAAGAAAGTGTCAACCAAGGAATAAATGAAAGAGGAAATCACACAGCAGTAAAAGTAACAACTGCCCAAAACAAGACAACAAGAAATGCACTACGTGCGAGGAAACAACATCAACCCTGCCCAGAAACTACATCCTGCAGAGTCTACTAAGCTACCAAGAGCCCAAAGTGCTGCAATCTACCAAGGAAGAAACTTCTAACACCCTAAGCTGTGGTAGATGGTAGTAGCAAAGGCAAACAACATGGATCCAGGTTGGAGGCAAACTCAGTCCCCCAACCACCATTTCCAAGCCAACAAGCTCAAGGGTCTACATGTGAAAAACACAAGGGACCTTCCACCCCCTTGCCCAGCCCGTACCTGGAGCAAGATAGAAGAATAAGGGTGGCCTTGGCTAAATTACACAACACCTCCCCAATGAATAGCTTCAAACCACCACTACTAACCACGACCAATGATTCGGCCTTAAGGAGAGAAAAACATGGCCGACAAGAAAACTCAAAATATAATCAAGGAATTCACTCGGGAACGAAAATCGAGGTAGAGGAAAAGTGTTGAAATTACTCAACACGGCTTGGCGTTGAGTGGGACGCACTCAATGCCTACCTAGACCTTGGCATTGAGTGAGCTAGCCTCACTCAGCGCCAGAACAAGCATGACGTTGAGTGAAGTTCACTCACTCAACGCCTCCAGCAAGAAAAACTCTGGCGTTTATTGAGCTAGCCTCACTCAATGCAAAAACATGCATGGCGTTGAGTGAGGTACACTCACTCAATGCCCTGCTACTTAACCACAATCAGATAGAGTGCCATTGAGTGAGCTGGCCTAACTCAATGCCAAAATAGCAATGGCGTTGAGTGAAGCTCACTCACTCAACGCCCTTACACTAAACCACAAAAGAGAACTATGGCGTTGACTGAGTCCACCTCACTCAACGCCAAACCAGAAATGGCGTTGAGTGAGGTTAACTCACTCAACGCCCTTGCACTTAGCCGCAAATAGGAAATTCTGCGGCGTTGAGTGATCTGACCTCACTCCACGCCAAAACAGCAATGGCGTTGAGTGAGGTCGTCTTACTCAACGCCAGAAGTTCTGGCCGCGAAGAAGGGCTGTGGCGTTTAGTGAGTCTGCCTCACTCAACGCCAAAGAAGAAATGGTGTTGAGTGAGGTCAACTCTCTCAACGCCACGGGACTTGGCCGCAAACTTTCCTTCGGCGTTGAGTGAGGCTACCTCACTCAATGTCAAACCAGGAATTGCGTTGAGTGAGGTCAACTCACTCAACGCCAAAATACATAGCCTCAGAAAAGGCTATGGCGTTTAGTGAGCACACCTCACTCAACGCCAAAGTACTTGGCTGCAAAGAAGCGACGGCGTTGAGTGAGTCCACCTCACTCAATGCCAAAACTGAAATGGCGTTGAGTGAGGTCGACTCACTCAACGCCAAAACAGTAAGCTTCTCAAGAAAACCGCAGCGTTGAGTGAACTTGCCTCACTCAATGCCAAAACAGAAATGGCGTTGAGTGAGGTCGACTCACTCAACGCTAAAGTACTTAGCCGCTAGCAGGGGCTGTGGCATTGAGTGAGTCCACCTCACTCAATGCCCCAGTACTTAGAAATATTCTGACTGGCTACAGCTGAGGCATTGAGTGTATGCACCACACTCAAGGCCAAATCCGCAAAGGCTTTGAGTGTGTGCACCACACTCAACGCCGGCCAGACAGAACTCAAAAAGGCTCTTCCCAATAACACAGCATGCACCCCCTTCTCTCTCTCTCTCGGCTTCACCCGCACGCCACCAACATGACATCAATCTGGAATAAACTGATGGCATTACACTGGCGGGTTGAGCACCAACAACACAAAAAAGGGGCTCATGGGATAATCTAAGCCCTAAATTCAGCAAGAAAAAGAGAACATGATTGGCTTCTACCCTAGGGCTAACCGGTAAATTTAAACATTCAAGAAAACAACAATGGCAAGGGCAAGAACACCACTTGCCTCGATTTCCGGCGAAGCTTGGACGGCTTTTCCTCCTCTTACTTGGCACTAGCAGCAGCAGCACCTAAAACATACTCCCGTACATTAATTGCGGAAAAACCTCAAGACCGAAATCCCAAATCTCCTAAAAACTCCACGAAAAGCGAATATCTTACCGTCGAAACGTAGATCTGAGTGAGAGCAAGACAACGCCGCTTTCAGAATCGAAATCTATCCACGAACACTCCCGGAATCACCGTCCGAAAGCTAGGGCAGACCATCGTTCCGCCTTTGATTTCCACGAAACAGGAACAACGGTTTCTTTTGGTCTCGGGAAGAAGGAGGAAGGATAAGTGGGCCCGCCACTTCTTAATAAGGCTTTTATAACTTCTTAGCCATGTCGGTTCAGCCTAACTGCAGCCCAGCCGCCGGTTCACTCAGCTTAAAAATCAAATTTCAAATTTTATTTTACTAATAGCACACCAAAAAAGACGCGAAAACCGAACTACCTCGGAATTCGACGAAATTCGCATCGTAGCTAAATACCCACGCTACGAACACAACGACGAAGTCAAAATTAACTTTCGACGAACAGAACTCGAGTTATAACCTCCTAAAGCCAAAATAA
This sequence comes from Platanthera zijinensis, assembly GCA_039513925.1. Lineage (NCBI taxonomy): Eukaryota > Viridiplantae > Streptophyta > Magnoliopsida > Asparagales > Orchidaceae > Platanthera > Platanthera zijinensis. The sequence goes on from CM077079.1 coordinate 147,246,916, forward strand.
AAGCATCCCCCAAGAGGCCACACCGGGTCACCCAAAACGACTTGGCGTGCTAGGGAGACCATGCCCATAGGCTACAAAATAGGCCACTCAGTTCTAAGGAGCTAAACCACACTCCACAAATGGCAGAAGCCACGAAGATGCGTCACCGTAATGCCGAACGAGAATAAAATAGTCGCAAAAAAATCGGGGGCGTTACAGCAGATCCTGACACAAGCTCAGATAGCTTGTCCCAGATTTCCTTTGCTGAGTTGCATTCAACCACTTTCTGAAATATATCATAAGACGTTGTCTGAGCCAATATATTCATTTCCTTTGCATCAACAACTTTCCACTTCTAGATGTCTGCATCTGTTCCTGAATGGGGTGGAACAGCACTTGTACTTATAGTTTCTAGAGGTCTTGGACATACTATCAAAACAGAATTATAGATATTCTCATAAATAGAATTCATGTATAATCTAATCCTTGCCTTCCAAAGTTAAAACTTAGAAAGATAGCACACTGGAGGTCTGGTGCTTGCATAGTCTTTGTTCTGTGTCATGATTTTATATGAAGATAATTATAATAGAAATAATAACCTTCTATTAAAGATTGATCTTATCAGAGATCTTTTGATTCAGGTGTTAGCCTGTAGAAACAACCAACCTGATGTTGGTTTAGTTGTTGAATAACCAACCTGGCTCTGATACCAATTGAAAGTGAGGGTAAGATCTACCTTTACTCTAGCGGGGGGGGGGGGGGGGTGAATAGAGTATATTAAAATAATTTTGCAAATTATAAATTAATTGGCAGTGGAAGACTTGATTTATTTATAGGTGTATTGTGCCTGCAGTAAATAAAACTAAGTAAGCAAGATACAAAAACACAACACACATCAAATAAAACACAACAACCAAAAGACACAAGGATCTATAGTGGTTCCCGAATTAACCTGGGTACATCCACTCTTCTACCACCCTAGGTAGTAATTCACTGCAGGAATAGTTGATCAGGTGTCCTAGGCACCAATGAGATTTTGATAAGGTGCTGAAAAACCAACCCAGATTTTTTCATAAGGTGTCTTGCCACCACTTAGTTTTGACAAGGTCTCAGAAACCAAACACAAAACTTTTGAAGGGAGTTTTGAGTAACCCTTTTACAACAAAAGAAAAGAAAAGGAGGTGAAGTTGTTCTTCTCTGTCAACAGTCAAAGAGAAGACTAGTGGATTGATGATATCAAATCTCCCCCTGAGATTTGCAGTTGTTCAGGAGAAGAAGCTTTGCACAGGGTGATAGGCCTTCAGAAGATGAGATCTCCAGAAAATGATGATTTCAGCAAAGACTGAAATGTGATGTGTGTGGAGTCTTGATTGATGAAGCCTTGAACACTTAAATCAGAGATGAGATACTGTAATCCTGTAGTTCTTGTGTGTGTCTCACAGATCTAAGATGTTGTTCTTAGTTTTTCTCTTGTTGTCTGTTGTTATTGTATTATCTGTCTCTATTGTCTGAAATGATATATTGAAATCCAATCTTCTAGATAGCCATTAGCCAGTCATACAAGACTTCCTTAATTGATATCAGTCTCTGGAGAAAAGTCTTAAGAAACATTCTTTATTTAGTATCCTTGAGACTTGCTCCAGATTGATTGAAACGGCTACAAAATCCTTTGCATTAAATGCTGGATATGAATAAATTTGAATTCCATAACTGACTAAATTTGAAATCCTGAAATCGTTGATATCTCAAGAAAATCGACGATTTTAGCTCGACTACCGTCGACTTGAGCTCAGGGACTGGAACTTGACTTGAAATAGAAATCGTCGATCTGAGCTTGACTGTCGTCGATCTGAGCTCAGAGATCTGGATTTTGGCTAGAGACAGAAACGTCGATCTGAGCTCGAAGATTATCGAACCGAGTTCGACGACTCGTTGAACTGAGCTCAGAGATAGTCAAACTGAGTTCGATGCCTCGTTGATCTGAGCTCGATGATAATTGCCTGAGTCTTTCTACACTTGTAATCTGATCTAGGAGGTCTTAGAGGAAGCTTTCAAACCTAAGTTCTAAGTCTTAGACCTATTCTAGTTTAACCTTTAAATCTATACAATGAGGTAAAGACACATTCTTAAGGACATAGTGATCCTTAGCCAAATAAGTAATAGGGTGTTCCAATAGAGCTGAATCAAAAGAATGGGTAGGCACAACTGGGATTTGTGAGGATACGATGTTAGGAACGGTACAAAGCTCAATCGGGCCAAATTATGGCCTACATCACACTCATGCTAGAATAACCATGCACCAATGCTTCGAGAGTAGCTTGGGGAAAGTTCTTAGCCACCGAGAAAGATGATCCATACACCCGACTCGAGCAAAACGAGTCTAGTGACGTCTACACACATCCCTATACTACCGTTCGATTCACACTGGATTCAATAATTTTTGAGTAGAATAAAAAGTCTTGACACAAATAGAAAAATATAAAACTAAAAGCATACAGAAAAATTAAATCTACTCAAATTTCTACACGTGGCGAGTGCACTCGACTAGGAGCAATACATAAGTCAACATTTTACTCCATCTCACAATCCTATGCTAGCAAAATAATTTTCCCAAATCATACAAAAGAAACGAGTTTAACTCGCAGCACGCTAACAGCTAAGCACGGCTCATGTTGGTGTAGTAATGTGCGATGCAATGAACTAATCAAAATAAAATAATAAAAGCTTCTAGCATGTACATGAAATGTGCGCGTGCAAAAGGTAACAATACTGCTCTCCCCTAGACTTAAACTAAGTTACGCATCATATGATATTGAAATTTAAATCAGATAAAGCTAAGGGAAGAGGTTACCCAATGCTCAGCTAATGAGTATACCAGAAGACATTTGAAAAATAGAGGCAGGTTCACCAGACGAAGAATCACATCCCTGCCAATACGAAGTTGTCATGAATACCTGTAGGTGTGAGCTCCGCAAAAAAAAAGAAAAATATACAAAATACAAAGTAATACTAAAACTAAGATAGACATGAAAATAAAAATATAGAAAATAAAAGATAAGTACTGGGGTTATTATCATCCCATCACGACTTATTAAATTCTATATATTTCTAGCTAATGGGTCTATGAAAAAAAAATACACAGGTAACTGTTCCATTAGCCATTGCGGTAACGGGAATCGATACAGAGATAAAACAGTTACCCCTCTGCCTAAATAATCATACCTGTTCCTCGCAGGCAGAGTAAATAGGAAGTAAGAAGTGGAGCAGCGCTGGTCCTCGCTCATCTCATAACAAAATATATCCTTGCCTAGCAAGGTATCCTCTATAGGGGGACTGCAGGAGGAGAAAGCGATAAATGGAGCTTCCTTAACAGAAGAGGAATCAACCTCATCGCAAAATAGGATGCTATCATCGATGACTCGAGCAAAAGCTCCAAATCTTCCTGAAGTACCTGTGGAGAATCAACATGCACAGGCTTAGATAGAGAAGGGGGATCAAGAAATAAAAGAGACGAAGAACTAAAATAATCAACAATAGGGGGAGTGGTCCAGGTCTCACTTCCAGCGATATCCAAGCAAAGATCATCGTCAGTGTCATATGAGTCGTATCGTGGAGAATCCGAGAACTCTAGGCTTGCGGGGGTAAAGTGAACTTCCTCGTCCAACAAAGAGGTGCAAACCTCTGCATCAGAAGGAAAATATTCCTCATCCCACCTTGGTGCAACCTCAGGCACCGATTCATCCAAATATACAACATCATCACCCGACTCACAATAAAAAAGAGTAGCAAACTCAGGCAAAAATTGTGGAGGGGCGAAGCTTATCTCAAAATCAAGAACTTAATGAGCAAGCCCCATCGCAAAATCATTCGTAAATGCCACCCCATCGATGACCGGAAAAATCTCATCGTCCCATTCAGGAGCATCCATGAGTTCCAGATCCAATTCTTGCAGGCTACCATAAGAGTGATCGTCATCACTCAAGGGAAGCTCATAAAAAGGGACTGAGGGACCCATGAAAGATCTGTATGCGGCGAGAGATTCTTCGGTAATCTCAACAGGAAAAGAACGAGCAAGGTGCGCTTTGTTAGTGTATGGGCAAGGCAACACCCTGGTAGGCCTGTCAATAAAGTTTTCTGCAAAAGGGAGGTAGTTGCGCGCACGCCCACAGAGGGAGAAGGCTCACACAGACGAGGGCAATCCTTCACCATATGGACCAAGCCTTGACATAGCACACATCAAATACAATGCACTGCATTCATATAAGCTATGGCATTGATGCATCGGCGTAAAGCATCAAGTGGACTATACTCGGGAACAGAATACATCGCGAATAAAAATAATTACCCAAAAGTGCTACATAGCTATTATAAAAATAGCACAGATCTACTATCTAAGCAAAAAATCAGAAAAAAGTGTAAAAAGAAATAAGAGAAATAAATATAAAAATTTTAACAACTAAAGCAAAAAATAAACATGAAATGTACAAATGGAAAAGGGCTTCGATCTACTATCTCCCTCTCCAAAAACTCACATGACAAGTGTACCAGTCACACAAGTAATATAAAATTGGTGGCTTTCCCAATTATTGATCTCTTAAGGGAACACTGTAAGGGGGGAGTTAATATCGAGGAGGACTTGAGATTGAAGTCTTTAGGTCGGAGTTAACTATAGGGGTTTAGATTGTTGCGGCAGAATATAATAAAATTCTATCTACTACTCCTATGCAATGCCGCTATGCGATGCTTCGCCATGCGGGATGGAAGACTACACGGGCCGGTATGCACCGAATCGCTAGGCGGATGGACGAGTAGGCTTACGAAATGAGGTTCGAGAGTACCTCTTCGCTACGCACGCTTCTAGCAATTTCTAGAATGGCAAAATCGGCTTCGGTGGCGGATGGAAATAAAGGCGTAACTCAAGCAACTTAAGCATAAACAAAACAAGTTCACATAGACATGAAACTAATAATGTTTACAACTAAGATCACATCATCAACACAAAAATTCTAACAGCACATAAACAACAATAAAGGAAGAACAAGTCAAGAGATCGACCGAATCCAAAGTCTTTCTGAGGGTTCGCGGAAGGAATCGCCGGGTTGTCAATCTGTATCCTAGCTCGGTCCTCAACTGCATCCGGTGTAGAGAAGGGCTATCACTACCTTCCAATGGACCCGTCTTCTTCGTGTCACGATCCGGTAGAACGTTGCAAGCTTCCCTTTGCATGTTAGATATGGCGTCGAAGCTAGAAATTGAGCTAGAAGATGAAGGAGAAGGTCGATAGCAAGCAACAGCAAGGTATTGGCTTCTCGAGCATGTCCGAAGCTTGTCCCCTTGGTGGAAGATAAAGGACAGAGGTGGAAGGGCGGAGCTTTGCCCTAAAACGCTGATGTATAGGCTGAAATGAAGCTGTCTTTAATGGTGGAAAATCTACGCTTTAAATAGAAATAAGACAAAAAAATAGGCACACATGGTCCCGCGCACGACTGTGCGCTTACCGTGCGTTATTAAATTTCAGATCTGGATCGCGGATGAAGATGCATTGACCCGTGCGTTTTAATCGCGCACAGGCGCTTCCGCCTGTGCGTGAAGGAAATCGCACGGGTAAACACAGAGCACAGGAAAATATAAGAAATAGGGGAACCGTGCATTTTACTTGCGCACGGGCGCGTGTGCCCGTGCGTGAAGGAAACACATGATTTACCCCAAGAATGCAGGAATCAAGAGAAAATAATAAAGACCTTGTGATTCCTTCTCGTACGGTTTGGCCGAAACCGTGCGGGAACGAAACGCACGGGTAGAAACAGAAGTCCCTAGAATAGTTGTGTAAAATGCATTATTGTACAGAAACCATGGGCAACAAATTCGCACGACCGTGTGTTTTACACAGAAGTTGAAAATGAATCCGGAACATCCCGACTACCTACACAGCAATAAAACCAGGCCAGAGAACAAGCTCCCAGCAACAACACACAGCATAAAAAAATAAAAAGAGCCATGGGGAGCACCATGTGCTTACCCCCAGCAAAAGAATGTGCAATTGCATACCCTTGGGCCAAAATAGTGCACTTAGCGTGATAAGCAGAATAAATGAAATATCAACGATAACATACTAAAAGTGAAGTGCAAGAGTGAGAAAACAAGCCCAGAAGAGTCCGAAAATACAATAAATATCGGACTCATCAACTATTCGGAAAAGTAAACCAGGGGCATGAAAGTTCGCAGTAGAAAAATTATTAAAAGCATTCATAGGCATTTTGTTAACATAATCTAATTGTTCGGGAGCAGGAGCTGCAGATTCCCATACCTGAGGGGTAGAGGCAACAGTCATCTCCGTAATATTTTTACTTAAAATTTCCACTTGCAGAGCTAGCTGAGAGACGTTGTCCACTTCAAATATACCTACAGGTTTGTTTGGGTGGGACCCAGGCACATTCCACTTATAGGTGTTCCTGGCCATGTCCTCGAAAAGCTCAAGAGCTACTTCCGAGGTTTTGTGGTTTGAAGTTCCACCGGAAGCTGCGTCTATCATTTGCTTTGTATTTTGATTTAGCCCGTTATAAAACATCTGCACTTATAACCATACAGGCAGCGCGTGAAGGGGGTATCATCTTAATAGTTCTTTAAAACTTTCCCAGGTTTCATATTAGGTTTCAGAGTCTATTTGTCCAAAGGAAGAAATATCATTCCTAAGATTTGCAGTTTTAGCTGGCAGATAATACTACGTCAGAAATTTTTCAGTTAGTTGATCCCAAGTGGTGATGCTCCCTCTTGGCAGAGTCATCAACCATTGTTTAGCTTTGGTTCTTAGGGAGAAAGGAAATAAACTTAGCATAATAGCATTATTTGTGACACCATTTATCTTGAAGGTTTCACAAATCTCAAGAAAGCTTGTTATATGCACGTTCAGATCTTCATCTTGAAGTCCGTTATATTGCCCATACTACTGCACCATTTGAATTATGCTAGGCTTTAGTTCAAAATTATTATTAGCTATAGCAGGGCGCACGATGCTTGATTTTGTTCTCTCTAGATTCGGTCGTGCATAATAGAATATAGGACTATGCACGACTTCCTCCACGTAGGGTTCTTCCATTCTTAAAGTAGAAAATGACTCGGAATCCTCAACTGGTATTTGGAAAGTAGTGTCCTGAAATCGCAATCTTCTCCGAAGAGTACGCTCAATTTCGTGGTCAAAGTCCAAAATATCCGACGGATTCCCGCGGGTCATGCACTAAAAGAAGGGAAGATGAAGAAAGAGAAATAAATAAATTAGAAAAAAAGAAGCTAAAAAATTTTTTGAAATATTTTTTTTATGTTTTAACTCCCGAACTTCCCAAGGGCTACCCAATGAGGGGTTCGCAAGGTACTAGACAAGATAGTGGTATTTAAACCACTTTGCCCTTTTCGAGAGAGTTAGGTGGTGCAAAAAAAAGTGAAGTAGGTTTCTATTAAGAGCATTAATAAATTTTTGAATTTTATTAATTTTTTAGAAAGAGGGTGAGAAAGAGAAGATATAAGAACAATATGTTCGTGTTTTCAAATTATCAACAAAAGTAGCTCCCCGGCAACAACGCCAAAAACTTGGTGATCACTTTTTGCGCTAGAGAAAAGAGAGCCGAACTAGCAATCCAACTAGGCAAGTATACTTATCGAACTGTAGCTAGAGGACACAAGTGTCGTTTTGAAATCTTGGAACTGTTGAGTAAAACTACTCACACGAAAACTTTTATCTTATCGAAGGATGGTTTTAGGGTTAAGAGAAAGCTAATTGCGATTAAGAAAAGAAATATTGCGCTAAAAGAGAACTACTTACAGTTAAATAAAGAACTATTAAAAGTAATCATAATGAAGGGTTAAAATGAAGAAATGGAAAAACACTCGATCGAGAATCACCTGGGCAAAAGTTGATTAAGAAAATGCGATAATAAACCTAACCTTAATAGGTTTAAGGTCCTTGACCGTGGAGGTTCCCAAAGCTTGAACATGCTTCTCTCGAAGTCGTGCCCAACTGAGTTTAGGAAGGTCCGACTGAACTCTCGTCCAAATCGGAGGCCAAAATCTCATTTTATGCGGTGAACCTCACTATTAGATTTCACTCCAATCTGGGAGATTTGGACATCTTCCTATCTCGAGGGGTGCGTGCAACTCTCTTTACTCTTGAGTGTTCAATTCAAGCTATGAGCCTCTCGGCTAGCTAAGAGTGGAAAGAAAGATGGAAATTATATATCGATGATATAACTCCAAACATGAATAATCAAGAGAAAATTTAAGGCCTAAACCCTTGAAAGAAAAAAAAATTTAAAGCATCATAACCTAATCAACTCGAACCTCGGATCATCAAGATCGAGTACAAGGAGGATTAGTTAGTCATACAGAAGTGGAGGAGGAGGGATGAGTAGAAGAACATTAAGAACACAAAGTAAAAAAGGGCACTTTATATTAATGCTAAAAGAGAGTACAATTGGAAATAGAAGATTACAAGTGCAATGAAATTTAAAACCTAAACTAGCATTAACATTAAGCTACTAAAGCAATTACAAAAGCTATTACAAAAGGAGTAAACTAGCTAGGATTAAGAAAAGAACTAAAATGAGAAAGAGAGAGAGAGAGGAAGGGAATAAAAACAATAAGAAATAAAAGGGCAGTACCTCCCCTCTCAACCAAAAACTTCTTCTGGACACAAGGGTGTACCACTGAATTTATAGAATTTCTCACGGGTTAGTCATGCCCTCTATCACGCACAGGGATGGCATATCAGGGGGGCATGACATGCACGAAGTTGATTTCGAGCTCTTGATTTTGGTGGGAATGATGATTACTTCTGTACGTCGGTGGACATTCCCTGATTCATGCCAGTGTAGGAGGGGCGTGTAAGGCACGTCAAGTCTCAATCATTGGTCAGAAATCCGTTAGTAGTCAAAAAAGGTGGAACACGCCCCAGGGCTACGCCCGTGTAGGGGGGCGTGTTAGTACTGGTTATATGCAGCATTGGAAAATCTTTAAATGCGACAGCAGGCTTCTGGATGTGGGTGACACACCCAAAGACACGCCCGGGGAGGGCGTGTAGGGGGGGGGGTGTCAGCGGTTTTTCTCAAGATTTGGTCTCCGAAAACAACCTTCCTCGAGATCACGTTATACGCCCAGTGACACGCCTAGGGAGCGTGTGTCAAGGGGCGTGTAAGGTCATTTTTGGCCGAAAACTCAGGAAACCTACAAAAAGAAAAGAAAACATTAGTGGTAATAATATATAAAAAAGAGGCCAACAAATAAACTTACAAGACATAATTTCTGTATTAAAAACTAAAAATACCCTGATAGTTTAGACTACAAAACGTACTATCATATTCCCCCAAGCTTAAGCTTTATTTGTCCCCAAGCAAAGATATAAAACTAGCTAAAAAAAACTGACTAATCAAAAAGTTCTAAGTATGTTTACACAAGTACTATGCAAAATTATAAGTAGGGAGAAGGTGAAACGTAAACCTAAAACAATTAATTAAACATGGTTTAACAATTTATAAACTTTACTAACGAAAATAAATCATCCCAAATTTTAACAAAATTCTTTAAATAAATTTAAGCAAGGCAAAGAAATGAAAAAAAAGCATTGAGTTGTTACTAGATCCGAACAACACATTATGACTATATCAATTAAATAACAAAAATCTAAATTTAAATCCAAAATCTTAGTATTTTGCTTTTCTTCTTTACTTGGCTAATAAAGAAAATTTAAAAGCATGAATCAAAAGGACTTATTAACACCGAAACATTTGGTTTAGGATTTTGATTAGGAGTGGAATTCAAAGATAAACAAGGAGGCTTAAAAATCACATTAAACCAAAACGAGTTTAAAAAATTTTATTATAAATAAAATATTTTTCTTTTTCTTTCTTTTTCTTTTCCAATTTTTTCTTTTTCAAAATAAAGGCCATAACAAAAGTAAACACTTCTTTTGAGCATACTTTTTTTCAAAACTTCTCTAACTATATGACAAAATAACCCTATCGTAATCAAGAAAATTTTTAAATGAAACTCAAAAAGGTTAGTGTGATTAGATAGGTTGGAAAATTTGGCTTTGCTGAAGATGAAATGATAAATGGAGCAATCAATTGAAATTGGAATAAAGATCAAAAGCCGTTACTTAGGGGTAAACATTTTTAGGTTGGCAAGAAGGCTCAAATGAAAACAAAAGAGGCTTAAATCATTTTCATGCTTCTAAATTTATCTAAAGCATAGTTTTGAAAAATTTCAAAAAGCAAGTCATAGATAATAATAGAAGATTATTGAAATTTTCTTGAAAATAGTAATAATAAGCGACTTGGATTGTTTACATCTACTACCCTAATAAAAAGTTGACACTGCAAAAATTATCCAAAAAAAGGAAAATAGTGGATGAAATTTTTTCAAGAAAGTAAAGAAAATAAAGTACGAAAACCATAATTGAATTGTGAGTTCTAGAAAAATGTTTCACGTTAACATGCTATTGTGAATTAGAAACACAGCATGACCAACATTTTACTTGTGAAATATAATTGAAAAGAACGATTAGAAATATTATAATTATCTTAGTTGTTTATATGGGATTTTGAGAAAAACAAAAAAAGCAAGGGGTACTAATAAAATACCAAAATTAGCATAATAATAAAAATTTTTTGATTTTGAAATATTCTCTTTTTTTGGATTTTTAAAGATATTATCTCTTTTTTTGAAATTTTTCTTTAAGAAGAAAAAGGAGAAAACACAACAATTTTTTTTTATTTTTTGATTGATTTTTACAGGGAAAAAAATAAAGAAAAGTGAAAGAGGAAATTATCCCCCAAGCTTAAAATGGTCATCTTCCTCAATGGAGAAAGGAGGGGAAGGAGATCGAGAAATTAAAATAGAAATGAAAGGACCGAATTGAAAATGTAACACCCGTATCCGTCACATAGCATATAGCAGTAGGTCCGGCCGCGGCCCGACGCCATATACTACGGACAGACTGGTTGGTTACGCGTTGAAACCATTCAACCAATCATGTCATCCTACACAACACCTAGCGAAAGCAATTTATTAGGTTGCAAAAGAAATAAGAACCCAGCCACAATAGCATGAATGTCCACTACAAACTCAGGAATGTATACATACACCAAAAGAGAAATGGCCTTAAGGCCTTACACGGTTCACTTAACAAAAGGAGTGTTTTCCAAACTTTGGCACGCAGGTCGGCCATACATGAAAACGGGAAAGAAACATAAGCAATTAGGCCTTCGAGGGTCGGCACCGCAACAAGGGCTTTATCCCGCTATTTCCCGCTCTGCTCCGCAGCACCTGCAAGCCACAAACCACCGCCCGGTGGCGAACAATAACAACGGTCAGCAATGCTGACCAAATTATAACGATCCCGCCCCCACATTCGGAATGGCAATGCTCTTTCCCTGCACTTTATTAGCATAGGCATTTATATAAAGTATTTGCACTTCACCACAGGCGTAGGCTCGCACGGCCACACACCCCGTGCACTCAGGGCACATTCTCGGCGAACCGGCCAACGTCACGTCAATTCAAGCCATAGACGTTCCCAATCCACCACCGCCTCTTGGACGGTCATCCATTTGAGCATTTTGCCTTCCTGGCCTTGGTCACGGCAATTTAAGCCATAGACCGCCGAAGAACCTCATCCATGCCAACGGTCCTACCGAACGACATAGACCGGGTACGGTTCCGCCTGACCCGTGCTCACACCGCAACGGCAATTTAAGCCATATGCACAGGTCAAGACTCACCGAGTCCCGTTCCCACCACAACAATCATATAACCCGGTTATGTTCACGTTGACTCCCCGACCACCGTGTTGGCAAAACTCGCTTTTGCCCAGTTTTCCGGGTGCACCTTGGAGTTAATCTCCAAGGCTCCCTGATGTAATCTTCCATGTAGAAAACTCGAAAACACCCAAACATCCGGATTCTTGCCCGGTTCAAATGCAATGCAACATCACTGATCTGGCTCCACTTGTTCGGATAAGCTTCACACACAATGCCTATGTCCGTTTACGCATACAGACTCTACACAAGGGGGACTTCACATATCTACCCCAAGGATCGCTCCAACTCTTCGCTCACTCGCGAGAGAGGGCTTCCTATGCAAAGGAAAAGAGGGCTTCACATGCCCAAGGATGAGAAATCGTTACCCTTGCGTTCTTCCGCGGCACCATGAAAATCTATGCGGATGAAAAGCACCGCAATCTCCTTGCCTCCGCGGATCCGAAGACGGCTCGCGATTTGGAGCTCCGAATCTCCACCGGCCGCCGGAGTTGACCTCCTTCTTCCTCCTCCAAGCTCTCCCTTCTCTCTAGGTTTTAGAGAGAGAGTGCCCAAGTGAAATAAGGGTTTCAAAACCCTATTCCCGGCTAAAACCACCCAGGAGCAGCCCCCCACCGTCGGATCCAAAGCCAAGGAAATGAACGTCCAGGATTAGATCTGAAATCCCAAAAAACTGGGCCAAACACGGGTTCACACACGGCCGTGTGCCTGGCCATGTAGCTCATTTGCCGTCTCGACCAAAATTGAAAACCAGCAACACGGCATGTGACACGGCCTCCGACACGCCCTTGTCGTCTGTGACACGCCCGTGTTGGGACCAGTGTCACGCCCCCCGTGTGCAATTTATCAAAACTTCGCAGTCATAGAGGTACACGGCTTGGTGACACGGCATCAGACACGCCCGTGTCAAACTAGACACGCCCGTGTTCGTGCCCGTGTCATTACCCGTGTACCCAACCGCACAACCCAGGTGTGACACGGCCTGGGACATGCCCGTATCCTAGGCCGTGTTCCACCACACGACCATCGTCGACCTGCACTGGTCGACTATACGGCCAGCTCAACGGCCCGAGCTCGACACGCCCGACATGGCCTTCGACACGCCCGTGTTGGGGGCCGTGTCACCTGCACCAAAACCCTGTCTTGGCCAAATTCGATCCCCGTCGCTCCTACAACATTTTGGGGTGTTACAATTTTACCCCCCCTTAAAGAATTTCGCGCACGAAATTAATAAAGGAAAAACAGGACTTAACGGAAAACAGTACCTGAGCGGAATAATTCCGGGTACTCCTCGAGCATAGTCTGCTCCCGTTCCCAAGAGAGCTCCTCACGCCCGCAATTATCCCACTGGACCTTAACCATCCGGATCTCCTTGTTACAGAGTCTCTTGACCTCAACATCTTCGATACGAATGGGCTTGACCCTAGTCGTCAACCCCTCGTCCACCGGCACTTGATCAGCCGCGATCACCTGCGTAGGCTCCTACACCGCCTTCCGCAACACAGAAATGTGGAACACATCATGTAACCCAATCAACTCCACCGATAGCTTCAAACGGTATGCAGCTTCGCCGACTCGCTCCAGAACCTCAAAAGGTCCAAGGTATCTTGGGCTCAGCTTCTTCAAGTGTCTCACCCGCGAAACCCCTTTGAACGGCTTCACTTTCAGATATACCCAATCGCCTACCGTGAACTCCACGTTCCGGTGCTTGGCATTGTAATACTTCGCCTGTCGGTCCTGAGCGATCAACAAGCGCTCCCGAATGATGCGCACTAATGAGTTAGCACTCTCCACCTCCTGCTTCTTGTACAACCTTGCCTCACCCGCTTCAAGCCATGATAACGGCGTGCGACACTTCCTACCATACAGGGCCTCGAAGGGCGCCATTTGTATACTTGCTTGGAAGCTGTTGTTGTACGCGAACTCCACCAAATACAGGTGGTCTTCCCAATGCATACCAAAATCTAGAACACACATGCGTAGCATGTCCTCCATCGTTCTATTGACCCTCTCGGTCTGCCCATCCGTCTGCGGATGGAAAGCTGTGCTGAACTTTAACTTTGTTCCCAGCATCTGCTGCACCAACCTCCAATCATTTGACGTGAACCGCCCATCGCGATCACTCACAATGCTATGGGGCACACCATGCAGCCTAGCAATATTGTCAACATACAACTTTGCCAATTTCTACACTGGATCATCCTTCCTATGCGGAATGAAATGCGACACCTTGGTTAGTCGATCTACGATCACCCAGATGGCGTCATTCCCCTTCTGTGACCTTGGCAACCCGTGCACAAAGTCCATAGATATATCGTCGAATTTCCACTCCGGTATAGGCAAGGACTTCAGAAATCCTCCCGGCTTTTGGCATTCCGCCTTCACCAAGGCGCACGTTTGGCATTTAGCTACGTACAACGCCACATCTTTCTTTAGCCCCGGCCACCAAAACAACTTTTTGAGATCACGATACATCTTCGTGCTCCCTGGGTTGATTGAGTACTTGGTATGATGAGCCTCATACATCAACTCCGCCCGGAGGTTACAGTCACAACCCGCATTTTCTCCGAATTAAGAATTATCAGAGTAAGAGAAAACACGCGTCATGATGCCACGTCAAGCAGGGGATAACTGCTGACGCTCAGGCAAAACCAACTACAATCTTTATGCAAGAAAATCATGTGCTTAATGAATAGAAAATCAGTTATGATTAGAGTCCGTATCCCTCGGCTCAGTGGATCACCCAGTCCACAAAAGAAAAACTATATTTATACGCTGCGGAAAAATACTTTATTTAGATTTGACACCCTAAAGAGCGCATCAGGGCCCCCAGAGAGCCACTCATGCTATGCAAGACTCTACATTAAATTTGTGTAATATATAAGAAAATGGTCTTTATACGTGATTTGGAAAAATAGTGATTTCGCTTATAAAACATGTTGATCATGAGCTTTATTTATAATAACAATTATAGTTTAAAAATAACTAGCAACCTAGCATAAAACCTTCTCAGAGCAAGTAGACTATCTCCAGAAAATGGTAGCAGCAATAGTATATATCTAGTACAAGGTAAAAACTACCAGTGGGCGCCAACAACCTGACACGAACCCACTAGCACAAATATATGTCTGTAAGAAAGTACTGAAAACAACCTCACTAACAAGGTAAACAGAACTCCAAGGTCCGGGAGTCCACCAACAACACCACCTCCAACTAGCCACCAGACTGGCTACAGCTCAGAACCTGGGGTATTCCAAAAGAAAACAGAATACCACAGCAAGCTAAACAAAGAAAAAAAACTGCATGAAAGAGTCAACCAAAGGACAAAGTACCAGAAAAACATGCAGTAGAAAGAGTCACAACTATCCAAAACAGGACCACAAGAAATGCACAACGTGCAAAGAAACAGCAACGACCCAGCCCAGGAACCACATCCTGCAGGGCCTACTAGGCTACCAAGAGCCAGAATGTTGCAAACTACCAAAGAAGAAACTTCTAACACCCTAAACTGTGGGAAGTGATAGTAGCAAAAACAACAACGAGGAACCAGATCGAAGGCAAACGCAGTCCCCCAATCCACCATGTCCAAGTCAAAAGCTCGAGGGTCAACACGTGAAAACACAAGGGACCTTCCACCCGACATGCCCAGCCCGTACCTGGAGCAAGAAAAACATGGGTGGCCTTGGCTATATCACACAACTCCACCCCCATAAAGAGCTACAACCACCACTACTAACCACGACCCACGATTCGGCCTCTAGGAAAATAAAGAAAACGGCCGACAAGGAAAACCCAGAAGTACTACTGGAAATCCACTCGGAAACGAAATACAAGGTAAAGGAAGAGTGTTGAAATAAACCAACACGACTAGGCGTTGAGTGAAACCCACTCAGTGCCTACCTAAACTTTGGCGTTGAGTGAGCTAGCCTCACTCGCCGCCAAAATAATACCACTACCCACAAGCCCACTAAAGAATACGGAGCTCGACGACAGTCGAACGACCAAGGCAGAAGATCCAGAACTCGAGTAGTTGCCAGCCACTTGAGTATCTAAACTCCCGCACTCGAAACCATCTAAATTCGCCTAGCAAAAGAAAATATACAAAGCGCACGATCAGTAACGCACGATCAGTGGTCGTGCGCACTCATCGGCTGATGATCGTGCGAAGCGAACCTGGAAAACCTGACAGAAAACCTAGCAACTGCGCACGATCAGTGTCGCACGACCACTGGTCGTGCGCACTGTTGCCAGCGCTCGTGCGATTTTCCGAGACAGAACTTTGGAAACTGAAAGACAGCCGCGCACGAGCAGAGGCACACGACCAGTGGTCGTGCACCCTAACGGTTGATGACAGTGCGCGGCTAACCTGTACCGTTTGGAATTTCCCGAACGACACCGGAACGCGCACACGACTCACGCCACTGCAGTAGCAGCAGACAACTATCAACGTCGCACACCACTACCATACGAACTATGCCAAATCATTCGAGTGATACCTTAATGAAAAATCGGCAACAACACCCCCCCTCCTAACTCTCCCTCTTGGCTACACCCGAACCAGAGCAACAATGAAAATAAAGGAAAACAACGGCTCCACGCCGACAATTTGGATTCCAATCATCACAAAATAGGGGGGTTTCAGTAGGAAGAACTAAGCCCTATAGTTAGCAAGAAAATGAGAACAACAAGGCCTCTAACCTGGGCTAACTGGGATTTCAATTTCACTAAGAAAATCGAAAAGAAAACTTGGCAAGTGCAAGAATACCACTTGCCTCAAATCACAGCGAAGCTTGGACTGCTTTCCTCCTATTCGCACGGATCAAAACAGCCGCAACACATAGAACAAAAACTCGGCCATTAATGGTGGAAAACTTCCAAAACCGGAAATTCCAATCCTCCCAAAACTCCACGAAAATCGAATTTCTTACCGTAGGAATGAAGGTCTTGACGAGAGCAATCCGAATCCACTCTCGGAATCGAATTCCGTCCACAAACGCTCCGGGAATCGGCGTCCGAAGGGAAGGGGTAGTCCGGCGGTTTTCTTTCTCTCGTACAGGGGCGGCGGTTCGAGTGGGGAAGATGATGGATCGGGGGTTTTCATTGTCTATATATATATATATATATAATTATATAATTATATAATTAATTACAAAATTACATAAAGCACCAAATCGACGCGAAAACCGAACTACCTCGGAATTCGATGAAATTCGCACCGTAGCTAAATACCCACGCTACGAACACAACGGCGAAGTCTTAATTAATTTTCGACGAACAGAACTCGAGTTATACCCAAATAAAGCCAAACACCAACATCCCCCCGAGAGGCCACACCGGGTCACCCAAAACGACTCGGCTTGCTAGGGAGATCTTGCCAACAGGCTACAGAATAGGGCACTCATTTCTAAGGAGCTAAACCACACTCCACAAATGGCACAAGCCACAGAAACGCGTCATCGTAACGCCAAACGAGAATAAAAATAATCGCTAAAAAAACGGGGCGTTACAGTCACTCCCGCTAAAAGAAAGTTTCGTCCCGAAACTTTACGCACAACCCTCCTACTAAAGAAGGAAAAAGTAACAAACAGAAGTTACAAAGGGAAACATACCGATCAAATCAGCGAAACAAGTGAGGGTACGCCCTCCTCATGGCCGACTCAAGCTCCCAAGTCGCGCTCTCCAAATCCTGATTTTTCCATAGAACTTTCACCATCGGTATGGACTTCTTTCGCAGCACACGCTCCTGAGTATCCAAAATACGAACAGGCACCTCAACAAAAGAGAGGTTGGGCTCCAACTGGGGCACAACATCCAAGAGTTGCCCACTGCTGCGCACACACTTCCGCAATTGGCTAACATGAAAAACATTATGAACACCAGGGAAGTTCGCTGGCAAATCCAATCTATAAGCAGACACACCAATCCGCTCCAAAATCTCGAACGGGCCCACATACCTTGGGTCCAATTTCCGATTTTTACCAAATCTCTTCACACCAACCATTGGAGAAACCTTGAGGTATACATGATCCCCTACTAAAAACTCCAAAGCAGACCTACGCCGATTGGCGTTCTTTTCATACCTCTCCTGAGCTAAACGAAGCTTTTCACGAATAAGCTTCACGGCGACTTCCATCTCTTCCAGAGCATCTGGACCCAACAAAGGCTTCTCACCAGCCTCAGCCCAAAACAACGGAGTCCTACAGCGCCTCCCATACAAAGCTTCAAACGGAGCCATCTGCAAGCTTTCCTGATAACTGTTATTGTAAGCAAATTCCATGAGTCACAGACACTCATCCCACGCTCCACCGTGGTCTAAAGTATAGCACCTGATCATATCCTCAACAATCTGTTTGACCCGCTCCGTCTGCCCATTGGTCTGAGGGTGGTACGCAGTAGAATACCTAAGATCCGTACCCAAACCCTCCTGCAGACTCTGCCAAAAACGAGAAGTAAACCGGGAGTCTCGATCAGAAATGATGCTAACCGGCACACCGTGGAGTCGGATGACTTCATTCAAGTACAACTCCGCTATCCTCCTCATCGGGTAATCAATCTTATAAGGCACGAAGTGAGCACACTTCGTCAATCTATCCACTATAACCCAAACAGAATCAAATCCTCTCGGGGATTTTGGCAAACCCGTAATGAAGTCCATAGATATACTCTCCCACTTCCAAGTCGGGATCTCTAGCGGAGTCAACTTACCACCAGGCCTTCCATGATCGGCCTTCACACGCTTGCAAGTGTGACACTCAACAACAAATCGGGCTATATCTCCTTTCATACCATACCACCAGGCAATCTGCCTTAAGTCACGGTACATCTTCGTAGATCCTGGATGGTAGGCAACGCTGGAACCATGAGCCTCACTGCAAATCATACCCCTAAAGTCCCCAACAGCGGGAACACAAAACCTGCCGCGGTACTTCAAAGTACCCGCATCATCAATAGCAAAATCTGGCAACTCTCCCTTCTCTGTCCTGGTAAAAAGGTGCAACAGATCCGGATCGTCCTTCTGATGCAGTCTAGTCAAAGAAATCCAGGACGACTCTGCCACTGACAAACTACTCTGCAAACCATAGCATCCCACTGAAATATCCATAAGGAGGAACTCCTCAACTAACCGATCGGCGGAGAGGTTAAAGATCTTTCCCGTCTTTCGGCTCAGGGCGTCGGCCACCACATTGGCCTTGCCCGGATGATACTGGATTTCTACGTCATAATCCGCCACATACTCAAGCCACCGCCGCTGACGCAGATTCAATTCCTTCTGCGCGAACACGTACTTCAGGCTCTTATGGTCAGTAAAAATCTTGCACTGAGCTCCATAAAGTAAGTGCCTCCATAACTTCAACGCATAGATAACCGCTGCAAACTCAAGGTCATGCGTAGGATAATTCTTCTCATGAGTCTTCAGCTGCCTTGACCCATATGCAATTACTTTTCCATCCTGCATTAATACGCATCCCAGTCCTATATGCGAAGCATCCACATACACATCATAATCCACGCCCTCAGTAGGAAGGGTCAGAACGGGAGTAGTACACAATCTCCTCTTAAACTCCAGAAGCTCCAAACAAAAGCCACATTCTTCTGAGTCAGCTTGGTCAAAGGTGCGGCTATAGAAGAGAAACCCTCCACGAATCTCCTGTAATAGCCAGCCAACCCTAAGAAACTTCTGATCTCCTTAGGAGTATTCGGCCTACTCCAATCCATCACTGCTGCAATCTTTTCTGGGTCAACCGAGATCCCATCCTTGTTCACCACGTGGCCTAGAAAAGAAACCTGAGGCAACCAAAATTCGCACTTGCTCAACTTGGCAAATAACTTGTGGTTCCTCAATTCTGATAGTACCAAGCGCAGATGCTGCTCATGCTCCTCAGCACTGCGAGAATAAACCAACACGTCATCAATGAAGACCACCACGAACTTGTCTAGGAAATCCTTGAATACCCGATTCATCATGTCCATGAAAGCTGATGGTGCGTTGGTCAAACCAAATGACATCACCAAAAACTCAAAGTGTCCATGCCTCGACCTAAACGCAGTCCGTGGAATATCTGCCTCACGGATCCTGAGCTGATGATAGCCCGAACGAAGATCGATCTTGATGAACACCGTGCTACCACGCAACTGGTCAAATAAATCATCGATCCTCGGCAGAGGGTACCTGTTCTTGATAGTGACCTTGTTCAACTCTCTATAGTCGATGCAAAGCCGCATCGACCCATCTTTCTTCTTTACGAACAAAACAGGAGCACCCCAAGGTGACAAACTCTGCCTGATAAAACCTTTAGCCAACAACTCATCTAACTGAATTCGCAACTCCTCTAGCTCACGAGGGGCCATCCGGTACGGCGCCTTAGCTATAGAACGCGTACCCAGCTCCAAATCAATAACAAACTCCACATCCCGCTCAGGAGGGATACCAGGAAGATCATCAGGAAAAACATCGGCGAAACCACGAACAATAGGAATCTCCTCCAAGCGTGGCACGCTAACAACAGTTCCAACCGCCGAGACTAAACAAACACAACAATCAGAAAGAAACAATCTCTGAACACATACCGCAGAGAGAACAGGAGAATCCTGACACGGATCAGCATACACGCTGCCGGGCTGACCGTCGTCCCTGATGAAGTCCAAGCGCTTTCCTTTGCACTGAATGACCGCATCATACCGAGAGAGCCAGTTCATGCCCAAAATGACATCGAAGTCCTCTAGATCAATCATCTTCAGGTCCGCCTTCGCAAGAAAATCCCCCAACAAAACCGGGCAATCCAAAATACCCAAATCTGACAACACAGATTCACCAGAGGGAAACTTGACACGGAAGGAATCCCGAACACGATCTAGAGACAACCGATGACGCTCCACAAAGGCTCTAGCCACGAACGAGTGGGTAGCGCCGGAGTCAAACAGAACACGCGCCCAGCGGTTCTTCACCTTAAATTTCCCTATAGGAGCGCACAAAGCTAAGGAACTAGCACAATAGTACCGCAAATAATCTAACAACTAAACTACCAGGCTAGAAAGAAAAACAACAAACAACTAACCTGAGATAACCTGGGTCGAAGTCTGAGCCTCCTCGGAAGAAATCACGTTCAGCTTCCCTTTTCCCTTGTCCACACGCTGAGGTGGAGGTAATGCCTGCAACGGAACTGCAGGAAGAGCTGGCTGAAACTGAGGACACCTCGACTTAATGTGACCCTTCTGCCCACACTGAAAGCAGACTTTATCCTTGGTCCAACACTGGGCCGCATCATGGCCGGATCGCTTGCAAACTGAACAGGAGACATCTCTCCTAGGAGCACCCTGAATCGCATGAACCTGCTCCTTCTTCTGAGCTGCCGCCTTCTTGAAACACCTCTCGATAGGATGGCCTGACCGGCCACAAAAACTACACACCACCCTGCTCCTCTTTCCCGGAACAGCATCGGGTACTAGGGGTTTCTTCTCTTCTACCAACTTCCTCTTATCCTTCTTCAACTGCTGGCCTCTACTCTTCGCCGTCTCAATGGACTCAACCTTAAGAGCAGCCTCTACAACTCCAACATAAGTCACTGACCCATAAGCACTGGCCAACTGCTGCACCTCACACCTCAAACCATCGAGAAATCGCTTAACTCGATCAGCCTCAACGCTGACCAATCCAGGGGCAAAACGGCTCAACTTACTAAACTCTATCTCATACTCACCCATCGTGAGCTGCCTTTGCTTCAGATAGAGGAAATCATTCATGAGGTGGTCACGCTCGACCGAGGGTAAGAACTTCCTCAACAGCATCTCCTTAAACACTTCCCAAGAGCATCCAGCCACTAAGCTCTCCTTCTCTCTCAGCCACCAACTCTTAGCCAAACCTTTGAGCTGATAGGCGGCTATCATCACCCTCTGATCATCTGCAATCCCTGAGTACGAGAACATCTCCTCCATGGAGATCAGCCAGTCGTCTATCACCATAAAATCTGCCTTCCCATCATAAGTGGGAGGGCTCAGCCTCTGAAACTGCGAGATGAAGGCCATCTCTGCTGGCACCACCACTAGAGGCCTCAAGGGTGCAGGAGGAGGAGGAATAGCTAACCCCCCAGCAGAAACTTGCGCACCCTGATCCTGACCTGCCACAACAGCCACCAAAGACTGAATCTGGGCTTGTACCTCCTCCAACTGCCTGCCCATAGCTTCGTTACTCTGACGCAGACTCTCGATCACCGCATCGTTCTGAGCTCCAGAAGATTCACCCTCAGACAGGGGAGTCGATCGAGTCGCAGGACTCCTAGCCATCCTAAAAATCATTACAACGCAAATCAGAACCAAATCCCACGACTAGAACTGATTACCAGTACAGACAATACATATGTAGATATAGACTTAAAGTTGCTAAACTTGCTCTGAGAGTTTATCTTCTTCACAATAATTAGATGATATGCCCTAACCTAGGATGGTTAACCACCACCTTACTAACTCTTGTGCCTAGATCAGATGCATGAACTTACGTTAATTTGAAAACTCATGTGTGTACATATGTCATCCTGCAAATCTTTAGCTCGGCGCGTGGTGCTTATGCAATGATATGATATGCATGATTGTGATATGCATTCTAAAAAAAAGGCCCTAATGCATGCTATGAGCGGCGTACGCATGAAAATGTTATGCATCCCATACTACATAACATTTCCATGCAACGAAAAAGAAACGTGCTAGTCGCAGTCATGTGGTGAGGTTATGCATCCCATACTACATAACCCTCACATGTAGCCCCTATGGTGGATCCATATACGAACACATATTATGCATCCCATACTACATAATATGCCCCGTATACTTCATATTATGCTATGAGTGTAGTGTTCGTGCTTTTGCCAAGACGTGCTGATGACATATCGGTGTGTGAATGACATGATGCTGAACTACTAAAAGCATCCAAGGAAGGTTGCTCAACTAACTTGTTAAGCAACCTCCCTCTGATACCAACTGTCACAACCCGCATTTTCTCCGAATTAAGAATTATCAGAGTAAGAGAAAACACGCGTCATGATGCCACGTCAAGCAGGGGATAACTGCTGACGCTCGGGCAAAACCAACTACAATCTTTATGCAAGAAAATCATGTGCTTAATGAATAGAAAATCAGTTATGATTAGAGTCCGTATCCCTCGGCTCAGTGGATCACCCAGTCCACAAAAGAAAAATTATATTTATACGCTGCGGAAAAATACTTTATTTAGATTTGACACCCTAAAGAGCGCATCAGGGCCCCCAGAGAACCACTCATGCTATGCAAGACTCTACATTAAATTTGTGTAATATATAAGAAAATGGTCTTTATACGTGATTTGGAAAAATAGTGATTTCGCTTATAAAACATGCTGATCATGAGCTTTATTTATAATAACAATTATAGTTTAAAAATAACTAGCAACCTAGCATAAAACCTTCTCAGAGCAAGTAGACTATCTCCAGAAAATGGTAGCAGCAATAGTATATATCTAGTACAAGGTAAAAACTACCAGTGGGCGCCAACAACCTGACACGAACCCACTAGCACAAATATATGTCTGTAAGAAAGTACTGAAAACAACCTCACTAACAAGGTAAACAGAACTCCAAGGTCCGGGAGTCCACCAACAACACCACCTCCAACTAGCCACCAGACTGGCTACAGCTCAGAACCTGGGGTATTCCAAAAGAAAACAGAATACCTCAGCAAGCTAAACAAAGAAAAAAAAAACTGCATGAAAGAGTCAACCAAAGGACAAAGTACCAGAAAAACATGCAGTAGAAAGAGTCACAACTGTCCAAAACAGGACCACAAGAAATGCACAACGTGCAAAGAAATAGCAACGACCCAGCCCAGGAACCACATCCTGCAGGGCCTACTAGGCTACCAAGAGCCAGAATGTTGTAAACTACCAAAGAAGAAACTTCTAACACCCTAAACTGTGGGAAGTGATAGTAGCAAAAACAACAATGAGGAACCAGATCGATGGCAAACGCAGTCCCCCAATCCACCATATCCAAGTCAAAAGCTCGAGGGTCAACACGTGAAAACACAAGGGACCTTCCACCCGACATGCCCAGCCCGTACCTGGAGCAAGAAAAACATGGGTGGCCTTGGATATATCACACAACTCCACCCCCATAAAGAGCTACAACCACCACTACTAACCACGACCCACGATTCGGCCTCTAGGAAAATAAAGAAAACGGCCGACAAGGAAAACCCAGAAATACAACTGGAAATCCACTCGGAAACGAAATACAAGGTAAAGGAAGAGTGTTGAAATAAACCAACACGACTAGGCGTTGAGTGAAACCCACTCAGTGCCTACCTAAACTTTGGCGTTGAGTGAGCTAGCCTCACTCGCCGCCAAAATAATACCACTACCCATAAGCCCACTAAAGAATACGGAGCTCGACGACAGTCGAACGACCAAGGCAGAAGATCCAGAAATCGAGTAGTTGCCAGCCACTTGAGTATCTAAACTCCCACACTCGAAACCATCTAAATTCGCCTAGCAAAAGAAAATATACAAAGCGCACGATCAGTGACGCACGATCAGTGGTCGTGTGCACTCATCGGCTGATGATCGTGCGAAGCGAACCTGGAAAACCTGACAGAAAACCTAGCAACTGCGCACGATCAGTGTCGCACGACCACTGGTCGTGCGCACTGTTGCCAGCGCTCGTGTGATTTTCCGAGACAGAACTTTGGAAACTGAAAGACAGCCGCGCACGAGCAGAGGCACACGACCAGTGGTCGTGCGCCCTAACGGTTGATGACCGTGCGCGGCTAACCTGTACCGTTTGGAATTTCCCGAACGACACCAGAACGCGCACACGACTCACGCCACTGCAGTAGCAGCAGACAACTATCAACGTCGCGCACCACTACCATACGAACTATGCCAAATCATTCGAGTGATACCTTAACGAAAAATCGGCAACCACACCCCCCTCCTAACTCTCCCTCTTGGCTACACCCGAACCAGAGCAACAATCAAAATAAAGGAAAACAACGGCTCCACGCCGACAATTTGGATTCCAATCATCACAAAATAGGGGGGTTTCAGTAGGAAGAACTAAGCCCTATAGTTAGCAAGAAAATGAGAACAACAAGGCCTCTAACCTGGGCTAACTGGGATTTCAATTTCTGCAAGAAAATCGAAAAGAAAACTTGGCAAGGGCAAGAATACCACTTGCCTCAAATCACAGCGAAGCTTGGACTGCTTTCCTCCTCTTCGCACGGATCAAAACAGCCGCAACACCTAGAACAAAAACTCAGCCATTAATGGCGGAAAACTTCCAAAACCGGAAATTCCAATCCTCCCAAAACTCCACGAAAATCGAATTTCTTACCGTAGGAATGAAGGTCTTGACGAGAGCAATCTGAATCCACTCTCGGAATCGAATTCCGTCCACAAACGCTCCGGGAATCGGCGTCCGAAGGGAAGGGGTAGTCCGGCGGTTTTCTTTCTCTCGTACAGGGGCGGCGGTTCGAGTGGGGAAGATGATGGATCGGGGGTTTTCATTCTATATATATATATAATTATATAATTATATAATTAATTACAAAATTACATAAAGCACCAAATCGACGTGAAAACCGAACTACCTCGGAATTCGATGAAATTCGCACCGTAGCTAAATACCCACGCTACGAACACAACGGCGAAGTCGAAATTAATTTTTGACGAACAGAACTCGAGTTATGCCCAAATAAAGCCAAACACCAACATCCCCCCGAGAGGCCACACCGGGTCACCCAAAACGACTCGGCTTGCTAGGGAGATCTTGCCAACAGGCTACAGAATAGGGGACTCAGTTCTAAGGAGCTAAACCACACTCCACAAATGGCACAAGCCACGGAAACACGTCATCGTAACGCCAAACGAGAATAAAAATAATCGCTAAAAAAATGGGGCGTTACAGTTACCCCCACTCGGGATGCACAACCGATGATCCTTCCTTAATAAACCATCTTCCACCGAGAACTGGGAATTTGACCCATCCAGAGCGGCCACCATAAGCTCCTTCATGGAGTCATCTAACTCCAATGCCTGTCGAACCCGGTCAGCCAGGTCATACTGCACCTCTGTCCAGTTTAACATTGCCTTGGCGCTCGTCTGCTTGTCAACGCAACAGATCTCAAGCTCCTCCAACTCCCGTACTAGCCACTCATCATGTACCGACAACCAGTTGGCTTGGGCGGGAGCCCTGCGGCTCAGCGCATCCGCAACTGCGTTGCCCTTCCCGGGTACATAATGTATTTTGAAGGTGTAGTCCCCTAGGAACTCCATCCACCTCCTCTGCCTCATATTAAGGTCCTTTTGATCCAAAAGTACTTTAGGCTCTTGTGATCGGTGTATATATCGACCCTTACGCCGTAAAGGTAGTGCCTCCATAACTTGAGTGCAAATATCACGGCCGCCAACTCCAAGTCGTGCAACGGATAATTCCTTTCATGCACCTTCAACTGACGAGATCCATACGCTATCACGCTTCCATGCTGCAACAACACGCAGCCCAAGCCACTACCCGAAGCGTCGCTATACACCTCGAAGCCCTCGGTCCCACTCGGCGAACTAAGCACTGGCGTCGTGGTCAATTGCCTCTTCAGCTCCTCAAAAGCTTGCACGCACTCTTGCGTCCACAAGAATTTCTGATCCTTCCTTGTTAACTTCGTGAGAGGTAGCGCTATCCGCGAGAAGTTCTCTACGAAGCGCCTGTAATATCCAGCAAGACCGAGAAAACTACGGACTTCCGCGACAGAAGACAACGCAGGCCACTCCCATATCGCAACGATCTTCGCCGGATCCACCGCTATACCTTCCCCACTAACAATGTGACCAAGTAACGCTACTGAGGGTAGCCAGAACTCGCACTTGGAGAACTTTGCGTATAACTCATTCCTTCTCAGAGTCTCCAACACCAGGTGCAAGTGCTTGAAGTGATCTTCTTCGCACTGCGAGTACACCAAAATATCGTCAATAAAGACGATCACAAGGCGATCTAGAAAGTCTCGGAACGTCCTGTTCATCAAATCCATAAATACCGATGGCGCATTCGTCAGTCCAAACGGCATGACCGTGAACTCGAAATGCCCATACCTCGTACTGAACGCCGTCTTCAGGATATCACACTCCCTTATCCTCAGCTGGTAGTACCCCGACTTCAAGTCCAACTTGGAGTATACCGACGATCCGACTAACTGATCAAATAGATCATCAATCCTCGGGATCGGGTACTTATTCTTCTCCGTCAGCTTGTTCAATTCTCTGTAATCGATACACAGCCGCATACTTCCGTCCTTCTTCTTAACGAAGAGGATCGGTGCGCTCCAAGGCGACGAACTTGGATGCACATAACCTTGCTCCATCAGCTCCTCCAGTTGAACCTTCAACTCCGCCATCTCCTTTGGCGCCAACCTATAAGGAGCACGTGACATGGGCTTGGCACCCGGCACGAGCTCGATGGTGAAATCGATCTCCCGCTGCGGTGGGGATCCGGGAAGACTATCCGGGAACACATCGGGGTATTCGCAAACCACGGGAATCTCAACCAAAGTGGACTTTGGCTCCACACCCCCCACTATTGCGAAGAACAGCTCTGCACCAGCACGAACTGCCTTCACCACCTGAAGAGCAGACATCAGTGTCTTGCTCGACCCCTTCAGCCCCTCGAATGTAGTCTCCTGCCGTACACCCAGCTTGACCTTCTTCCGGTATCAGTCGATCCAAGCTTTCTGCTCCGAAAGCCAATCCATTCCAAAGATCACGTCGAACTCTACTAGCGGCAACAATGATGCTAGCAAGTCGAACTCTTGGCTCCCAATGCGAACCTTCACTGCGCACACTCTGTCCGCACGCATCGAGCACCCATTCGATAGCAGTACATCCAACTTGTCCTTCGCCATCGAAGAAGGGACTCCGATGCGTTATATAAAACTTTCGGACAAGAAGGAATGTGAAGCTCCCATGTCGAACAGTGCCCGTGCCGGACTATCACTAATCACAACAAAGCCAATACAACCAATATTAGGCTAACAAGCAATAGATAACGGTATTAAAGCTAACTTGCTATATATTAACTCATACCTGTCACCACATCCGCCTGCTTGATGGCCTCCTGCTGGCCCAAGTTATAGACTCTAGGCTCAGTCGGAGCATAGTGGGATGCGGTTAACTCCACCGCCTTGCCCTTCTCCTCGTAGGTAGCTCCTTTCTTCTTTTCGGACTTTGAGCGTCCACTCCAGCAATCACGGGCAAAGTGCCCCGTCTTTCCACACGTGAAACAAGCGCCCAGGGTTCGATTAGTAGTTGCCCCCGAGGCACCTGAAGAAGCTGGACCCGACGTCTTAGCTTTCTTATAGAATCTGCGGTAGCCCGACTTCGACGTAGCCGGTGCCTTGAACTCCGCTTTCTTACTACCTGATTCCTTCTTCGCTTGGACATTCTTTATGTCCTTCGCCAAGGACCGGGCCGAACTGACCAGGGTCATGAAACCCTGCGCCTTGGGCCCCGACAGTAGCAACCTTAAATAATCTCTTAGCCCTTCATAGAAGCGGCTCGTCTTGCGCTCCTCGTCTACGAAGGTAGCGCCGGCATATCTCCCCAGCCGAGTAAACTCGTGGAGGTACTCATCAACGGTGCAATCCCCTTGCACCAACTTCTGAAATTCGCTTTCTAGCGCAATTCTCTGCGCCGAGGGGAGGTATCGAGCCATGAATAGTCTCGCAAACTCCTCCATCGAAACATCGGCCAACGGCCTTCCCTGCAACTGATGTAGCTCTAGGACTTCCCACCATAGTCTTGTGTCCCCATCCAAAAGGAAAGTCACTATAGTGGTCTTCTGCCACTCTTCCGTTTCCGTCGCAGTCATTACCCTGTTGACCCTTGAGAGCCAATCCTCTGCATGGGTCGGGGTTTCTGCCCCCGTGAATACCGGTGGATGAAAGCCCATCACGTGCTTCAGTTGTCTTTCAGTTGCTCTCCGAGGCAACTCTGGCTCCAAAACTACTTGCTCAACCCTCCTTTGCTCTGCCGTCTGAAGCGGTACTTGCTCCACAGCAAGAGCAGGCTACTGCACCTGCCTTGCAGGCTGCGCATTGATCATTGTCAGGACCACCTCTGCCACCAACCTAATGGTCTCGGCAGACGGAGGTGTTGCAGGCGCTTCACTTGGCGCACTGCTCGCCTCAGAACCTGGCCGTTCAGACGGCCTAGCACCACTTCTGGTCACCTATAATCGTGCAAAACACCGATAAGTGACCCAAAAATTACTGCAAACAACAATTATAGGAACACGCAGGTTCCTCAAACATATATATTTTCATTTCTAAGTGGACATTCATGGGTTCTTTTCATGTTATAACGATGACGCACACATGTGCTCACCACCCCTTAAAGTGAATTCGCCCACGAATTCATTTAAGCTTGACCGAAACCAGAAGTCTGATACCAATTTGTAACACCCCTATCCGTCACATAGCATATAGCAGTAGGTCTGGCTGGGGCCTGACGCCATATACTATGGACAGACAAGTTGGTTACGCGTTGAAACCATTTAACCAATCATATCGTCCTACACAACACCTAGCGGAAGCAATTTATTAGGTTGCAAAAGAAATAAGAACCCAACCACAACAGCATGAATGTCCACTACAAACTCAGGAATGTATACATACACCAAAAGAGAAATGGCCTTAAGGCTTTACACGGTTCACTTAACAAAAGGAGTGTTTTCCAAACTTCGGCACGCAGGCTGGCCATACATGAAAACGGGAAAGAAACATAAGCAATTAGGCCTTCGAGGGCCGGCACCACAACAAGGGCTTTAGCCCACTATTTCCCGCTCTGCTCCGCAGCACTTGCAAGCCACAAACCACCGCCCGGTGGCAAACAATAGCAACGGTCAGCAATGCTGACCAAATTATAACGATCCCGCCCCTACATTCGGGGCGGCAATGCTCTTTCCCTGCACTTTATTAGCATAGGCAATTATATAAAGTATTTGCACTTCACCACTGGCGTAGGCTCGCACGGCCACACACCCCGTGCACTCAGGGCACATTCTCGGCGAACCGGCCAACGTCACGTCAATTCAAGCCATAGACGTTCCCAATCCACCACCGCCTCTTGGACGGTCATCCATATGAGCATTTTGCCTTCCTAGCCTTGGTCACGGCAATTTAAGCCATAGACCGCCGAAGACCCTCATCCATGCCAACGGTCCTACCGAACAACATAAACCGGGTACGGTTCTGCCTGACCCGTGCTCAACCCGCAACTACAATTTAAGCCATATGCGCAGGTCAAGACTCACCGAGTCCCGTTCCCACCACAACAATCACATATCCCGGTTATTGATGGCCGCGGAACAGAGACCTACTGTGGTTGGTTCGAAATGGTCAGATTCCACGGGCCGGTTAGAAGATCGAGTTTTCTAACGAAAGGAGGCAAGCGCACATATCGCAAGTAGTACTCGGTATTCGGGAAAATACCGAGGTCGTATTATTCTCGGGGACGCGTTGATTATATCTACTCTTCCAGGAACACTATTATCTTACTAACAGTAAGGTGGGATTTTTTAGTTTAATTAAAGCGGAAAGAAAGAAAGCGGAATTTTGCTAAATTAGTTCGATGACGGGTTAACGCTCGGCATCGAATCAGATTAAGACTAAAATAATTCTTAACAATTATTAAACTTTGTTTTTAATTTAATAAAAGGCACTTGGCCGTGGAGGTTCCAAAGACATGAGCTCACCTTGGTCTAGGGATATCGCTCACCTGGGCGCTAAGGCTATTCGACCGAACGTTAGTCCGATGAAGGATTCCCCTTAACGCCCGCATTACGCTAAGAACCCCGCTATTGGGTGGGGGACCCAATCCGGCAGAACTACGTTTCTCCTCTTTCGAGGGGGCATACGCAGTTCTCTTTACCCAAGGGGGTTCGGTCCATACGTGCAGCCTCTCGGCGTCGCGTATGGATAACGGAAATAGAGCCCACACATCGATTATGTGGTCCTATGCGTCGTTAACCCGGGGTAAACCTTAAGTCCTTAAATTAAAATAAAAATAAAGTTCTTTAATTATTTCAAATCATTTTATTTGTCCCAATGCTCTTCGATGCCGAAGGCTAAAAGAGATTAGCCACTCATCGGTATGGGGACGGCTTTATGTTTTTAAGTGAAGCGTGAGTGTAAATTTAAGTTCTGAACAATTATAAGAGAAAACATAAAAAAGGGCGATTAGATAAATTGAAAGTTAATTGATGCAGGCACTCACGCACACTTCAAAACCATAAAGAAAATTAAATAAAGCAAGGCCTACTCAAATGAGTAGGCGGGAAATAAAAGCACGCCATTGAACTCTTAACGAGTAGGCGGAAATAAATGCACACACACACACTCTTCTTAATTGAAGAAAGCGATAAATAAAGCGGTAAAATTATCTCCTACACGCACGCACTCTACATAATTTAGAAAGCGATAAAATTGCAAGTCCCGACTCAAATGAGTGGGCGGGAGTAAATTTACCTCATACACGCACACACTCTTCTTGAAAGTAAAACACACACACGCACTCTACAAAAAAGTAAACACACGCACACACACTAAGTTTTCCTACTCAAGTGAGTAGGAGGAAAATGAAAGCAGGGCGCCATTTAACTCTTAACGAGTAGGCGGAAATAAATGCATACGCACACACGCACTCTACAGAAATGAAATAAAGCAGTAAAACCTAACTCATACACACACACACACTTGCAAAAATAAGAAAAACAAAGTTGCTGAAAAATTAATACAACTGCATTTCTACCGCTAGAATGCGGTAGAAATGCATAAAAAGTGAAAATAAAAATTAACCGAGCTAAAATGTTTTGCAAATAAACGCAAAATGAAAGTTGACGAAAAATTAAAACAACTGCATTTCTACCGCTAGAATGCGGTAGAAATGCATAAAAAGATGAAATAAAATTAACCGGACCAAAAATTTTTGCAAATAAAAAGATAAAACAAAGTGAGCGAAAAATTATAACGACTATATTTTCATTCTTATATTTTTATAAAAACTCATAAAAAGTGAAAATAAAACAAAAAGGGGACAAAAAGTTTTACAATCCTAAAGAGCCTAAGTTAAAGAAAAATGAAAATAACACTTTTAGGTGAGTTTTTATAAAGCCTTATGAATGAAAAAATAGGAAAAAGAGGAAAAGCTAAATCTAAAAAAGGTGCGGGAAATGAAAACTAGACGAACGGCACAACGGCTAGAAATGCCGGTAAATCCTAAATCTAACTAAGTTATGAAGGCTAAAAAAGATGAAAACATAGAAGAAATACAAAAAGATGAACGAAAAATTACTTAAGTAGGCGCATTCAAATGGATTATCCATACAAATTAAGGGAGAAAGATTCATATTTTATTAAAGTAAAAACCCTAATACAAACTAAGAGAGAGAGAGGGGGGAGAAAATCTCCTTACATAAGTTTGGAATCCAAATGGGCAGCACCTCCCCTAAGCAAAGTGGTCAAAAAGTGGACAAAATAAGCTTCCTGGAAGCTCTTATTTATAGGCAATTTTTCGGGTTGGTCACGCCCTAGGTCACGGGCGTGACAGGGGGGCGTGTCAACACTATTCATGAGCTGATCGGTTGACTTGACTGGAGCTTTGACTTCGGGGCGAAAACGTGGCGATCACACCCCAGGTCACGGGCGTGACAGGGGGGCGTGACCGCGGGAGCTGGCAATTCGATGTCGGCAGCGTTGACGGTTTGACTAATCTTGCGGGTCGGCCTCGACACGGGCGTGTCGAGCATTGACACGGGCGTGACGTTGGGCGTGTCGGGCTGGGTTTGATGATGGCCGATCGTCGTGCTGGCACCTGTGGTCGGCGATCGTCGGGGGGGGGGGGGGGGGGGCGTGATACGGGCGTGTCGGCCAATTGACACGGGCGTGTCAGGCAGATTTTTTGATTTTTTTGTAATTTTTCTGGAAATTTTCTGCAATAAAAATAAAGCTAAGTTAGAAATAATATTTACAAAAATAAGCAATTTATTGGATAAAACAGATAAAAAAAGACAAAAAACAAACAAAATTGACTTAAATAAAATACGAAAATATAGGTATATTTACAACTCATCAAACACACCCATACTTAAGCTTTTGTTATTCAAGAGCAAAAGTTTGAGGTGAACTTATAAGGAATAATAAAAAAACCCTAAGTTCTGCTACCGCTAAATTAATTATAAGAAAGATCAAATAAAAATATACGGGGTATAAGAGTTAAGTCCTAAAATTATTTTATATGATTTAAACAGGGCAAAAGTTTTGGCCAAAAGACTTCTTTATGTAATCAAATAGAAAGCAATAGTTGTATTGGTTAGATTAACAAAAAATAGTTTGGAGTTATACGAACTTTAGCTTATAGGAGTGTTATCGGAAATAATGCAATTTACGAATTATGCTCTCAAAAAGATTTTTGAATTAATTCTAGAGTCATGAAATTGGCTAAGGGGGGTTGATGTTGGTTTATGAAGATGCTTGGATTTTGAGGCGAGGTTATTTTTTTCTCGAACCTCCAATTTTTTTGATTTGGATGTTAAAGGAAAATGAAATCTTATTTTCCTTAACATAAAATTTTTTTCTTCCTTCATAAAAATAACCCAATGAATATGTGTTGGAGTAATGAATTTTATCCTCTTACTCCGTAACGTATAATCTTTTAAATTATTGGGTGCCTATGTTTACGGAATGAAATCTTATTCCCATTGACATAAGATCTTTTTCTTTTTCGAGGAAATAAATTTTTATCATACCAAGTAGGTTATGATAGGATAGGTAAGGGGAGAGAAGAGAACTAGATTTTTAATTGAAAAATGATTGAGAGCAACCTTTATAAATTATACGTTCCAATTTTTCAGAAAGCTAAAAGCAAGCATAATTGAATTCTATAGTCGTTATTTTCTAACATGGTACACATGCTCCTATCTATGAAAAATTAGAAGTAGTGCCTAAAGCGAGTCCCCTATTTTTAACAAAGTATAATAAATTCTTTAAAACTTAACCCCGGCTATTTAGGTTTGTCAATCTATAATTAACAAACGAATAGTGAACAAAGAATTGATCAAATTCGCATATAAATAAACTCAAAACGAAAGTTTTGGATAACAAGAAACTTAAGAATGAAATGTTTGATTTATTTGTTTCAAAACTTAAAAAAAAAAATTTCTTGTTTTTTGAAGTTATGCTCTTTTTTTGTAGTTTTGTAGTTATATCTTTAATATATACATGCTAAAAAGAAAGAAAAAATGCGAAATTTTTTTTTTTTGTTTTTGGATTTTAAGTTTTGTGAATTTTTTTGTATTTTTAATGAAATTTTTATTCTATTTACAAAAATTTGTGAAAAAGAAATGAAGAAAGAAAAGAAAGAAAAAAAAATATTTACAAGGATGAGAGCGAAAAAGGGAGAGAGGAAAGAGAAAGAATATTTACAAAAAAGTATTTACAAAAATTATTTACAAAAATATTTACAAGAATATAAACTAGGTAGCCGCGAGATGACTCGTTATGTGGATGGCTCGATGAGCCGGATCTCGCGGACAAAGCTAAAAATAAGTCAAAGTTTCAAAAATGAAACTTCAAAAATTTTTAATTAAAAGAAAATTTTTTTGTGTTTTTGTGTTATATAATTTTTTTGTTTTTGTTTTTGTTTTTGAAATTTTTTTTTTGATTTTTGTGTTATATATTTTTTTTTGTTTTGTTTTGT